>JAGPOW010000797.1:13838041-13861041 GCA_030014935.1 Caiman crocodilus | reverse complement strand
ACGCTGGTACTTCAAGGGATAGCAAAAACATTTAAAGCTGTGTCTATGTCCAAATCACCAAATCTTTCCAAATCTCTCTGAATCAATTTGGAGGGTTCCAATTTGATTAAGAGAGATTAAGGGGGCCTCTGATTCAGATTTGAAGATTTGGCCACCAAATCATGCCAATCTCTGCTGAATTGAATCAGGGACCAAAGCGTCACTAGTGTTTGCCCTAGTGTTTACATTTTTTATTTGAGTGAAGTTCCCAAAACTTCTCTTCAAAACTCTTTATTAATCTACAGCCCCAGGAACCACTGTCTCTACCAGAACAGCTTTCTCTATGATGTACAGCGTAGCTTTTATAAACTGCATTGGCCTCCACATCCTTCAGCTGACATGAATGTTATATATGACACGTTCACTGCTAGTGACTTCAGGAAGACCTATGATGTCACTGGCTGAAGTAACCTTCCCATAAATGTATGTTATACATTTTTTGCCACACATCAGTTAAAAAAAACCTAAAAAATCAACATCTCATTAAACCTGTCTCAGTGGTCACATTTTTTGCTTTTATTTGGGAGTATACATTTTCCTACAATAATTGTTCTCCGGAGTCAAGAAAACAAAAATGGCTCCTGATCTGCTGTAAAGGGCAGTAAATCCCAGATCAGGCTGGATTAGCAACCAACCTTTGCAAAAACAATAATTTCTTAGATACTGCAGTGCCATGTTTCTATCAAGTCAGCCTTTCCTCTCAGTGCCACTCATTCTGAACTTGCAAAACTCTTTTATATGTAAAGATGTGTTTTCTATGTCCATTAAATGTGCCTTGCATGAACTCTTTGCTATGAGTCACTCAGAAAACTGCTGTGTTGTAAAAGAAAACATTGTTAAACAGTGGACTGGAACTAAGAACATTGTACAAATTAGACTAAACTGTTGAAGGGGCTCCAAGTTGATCTCTGGTTATATAGGTACTGTTTTCTGTGCGCCATTGCCTATGCTTGCAAATGACAGGTCTATCCATCTGTCTGTCCCTATTATCAATAATAGGATTTCTCTGTAATACTGAGAAACCAGGTTGCAGGCATAGTTAAATAGTTATATGATTATCATTTCCAGATGCCTAACATCTGATAAAGTAGGTTGTTCCCTGTGAAAGCTCCCGTTTCTGTGAACTAGTATAGTCTTTAAGTGCCATCTGTTTCACCTTCTGCCTATTTTCAGACCAACACAGCTAGCCACCTCTGTACCTATTTCCAGCTGCAATCCATTGTGGGTGCAACCATGGGCTTATACTCACACAAGATGTGCCCATCTTGGAAAACAGATTCAAATGCAAAATTGTGTCAATGCAACAGTAGTCAGATAGTTAAAATCCACAAACACAACAAATGTGTTAATTCAGCTGTGCTGCACAACCTTTCAATTTCATGGCAATAAGAGAGAAATGGAAAGCCTTTTTATGGCAATGTCTCCCTATCTTTTGGGTATGGCCTTTTGAATTGTTTGTCTACTCTATTTGATATTCTGATGAAACAGAGGATCAGAAATATGGGGGTCAAGGTGTTTCAAAACAGGGTGCCCTGTTGGAATACTCCTTTTTAGCCTTTCTTTGAACAGGGTTGTGCCACGTCCAACTCCTGTTGACTTTATTGGAAACTGTTAGGTGCTCATGCTGTTGAATATGAGTCTAGTTGTTTTAGTACATGTCTATAGGCCCCCATGCTTACAAGCCTTTGTCTAAGTGACTTGCTCAAATTTTTACAGACTCAAGGGCAGGGATGGAAAGAGAGTCCTAACTCCCAGACCCATTTTCTAGTCTCATAATTCCAGTCCAGCTCATAGAACTATGCCCAGTAGTGAGGAACTGGGAACTTTTTTTAAATGGAAAATGTGGGTTTTTTCAGGCTCAGCAGTGCCAAAGTGTGTGTGCATGGCATTTTTGCATGCACAACTTTTTCAAATCTGCTCATATTCCTTTTTGGGTTCTTCTGATCTGTTTTTTTGTTTGTTTCAGCATATTGTTTTATTAAAACTCTGCTGACAGTAAGCCACCTTGGAATTAGGATTAATGTTTTGGCAGTGACGCATTAGATGCTGAAACACTATGGGGGTCGACATGTTCACTGTGCTTTGTGAAATTTTCATGATTACTGAAAAATATGCTCATTGTAGTGAGCTTAGAATGCTTCTTATTACACTCTTTAAGAGCTCCACATGTTCCATTATGGCAATGTTGAATCTGACCCTGAACTTAAAAGTCATTTAATGCAAATAAAGTGCAATTGTTGTTTCCAAGCAAGCAAAATAATTTAAAATTGTAAAAACATTTAGCCTAATGGAAACTATGCAACCACTAGAAATAGTTGCACAGGCATATTATAGTAATACTTTTAATTTAGATTTATAATCATGTTTCTTGTACTTTAAAAAAAATCCATAATAAGCTGTTTATTCTGCAGACCTTTTTGCTTTTAGAAACTTCACCATCTTTCTCAGCAAAAAGATAATGGAATTTTCTCCTGTCTTGGTCAGGACTGCTGTTTGTAAGAGCATAGTATTAAATTCTGATCTTCTCAATCACATGTCAGGTTTTTAACAAGCATGACTTCATCTTTCCATTTACAGGAAATGAGATGAAATCATTACAGGTAAGCAAGAGTCTGCTTTATCTTACTGCTTCTCATTTCACCATCAATTGAATACTGAATATCCAAGCAATTTGTTATGAAGAAGTTATATTTGTGTCAACATCAGTATAAAGCACTATTTTGAATTATTTATTGAAAAATTAAATGGCAGCATGCTAGACTACTACAGTGTACTTCCACCAATTGATAGGTACTTTATTTTTTAAGTTAAACATCTAAATCCTGAGTCAGAGTTCCCAATAACACTTTCATTAGTGACGCAGTACTCATATATTCCTTCAACTCAGAGTAATATGGGAGAGTTCACTTTCTAGGAGACCTTGTCATGTCATTCTTCATAGAAGGCAGATTATAATGGCAACCCTTCTGGCTACAAACAGCTGTCACATAGGAGGAATAATCAAAAACACAAATACAAAATGAGGTACACCTCACTGGATGGCAGGTCTACAGAAAAGGACTTGGGAATCTCGGTAGACCACAGACTCAATATAAGTCTGCAGTGTGATGCAGCTGCACAAAAGGCCAATGCAGTTTTGGGCTGCATCAATAGAAGCATTAGGTCTAAGACACTGCATGTGATAGTGCCTCTCTATTTGGCACTGGTTAGGCCTCATCTGGAGCACTGTGTGCTGTTCCACATTTTAAAAAGGACATGGAGAAGTTAGAGAAGGTCCAGAGGTGGGCAACAAACATGATAAAGGGCTTGGAAAGCAAGTCATATGAGGACAGGCTGAAGGAGCTAGGTATGTTCAGCTTATGGAAAAGGTGCTTAAGAGGGGACATGACAGCATTCTTAAAATACCTGAAGCACTGCTGTAAAGAGGAGAGGAAGTGCTGGTGCAAAGCTTTGGGTGCTGATTTGATTCAAAGGAGATTCAGCCCAATTCGGTGGCTGAATCCCCAAATCCAAATCGAATCAGGGGGCCAATAAACAGGTCCAAATTGATTTGAGGCTTTCCAAATCGATCTTGAAAACATTCAGAGAGCTTTGATGATTTGAGCAGCAGGGAGCTGAAGCTGGACTCGGAGTTGGTAAGTAGGGCGTGGGGGAGGAGACCATGGGACCCCTGCCAGGCCGTATCCCCTGCCTGCTCCCCAAGCCCCATGACCCCCTCCCCTCCTAGCCCCCTCCCCATGGCTGTCCCAACCACCCCAGCTCCAACCCTTTAAGAAAAAAACAACCCAAAGCCCCCCTGAACTCACCAGCTTCTGCAGCAGCCTCAGGGCATAGTGGGGGGCAGTGGGGGGCAGCAGGGATCATCCCCACCAGGCAGGAACCAGTGAGACCAGGGTTTGGGGGGGGGGTTCCTCAAAGAGCCAGAGCTGGGGTGGGCAGGGCAGCCATTGCCAGGGCTGGGAGAGCAGACAGGGGATGGGCCTGTGTGATTCAGAGATTTAGCTCATTCGGCAGCAGCCAAATCGCTGGATCAAATTGGGCTGAATTGATTAAGGACTGATTTGAATCACCAGATTGAATCACTGTGCCCTGAATTGGCTGAATCCAACTCCAAAGTGAAGACTAGTCACTTTGCGCAGGCCTAGAAAGTACCTTTCTTTTCTTGCTGCAGAGGGGAAGATGCATATCAATGGCTTGAAGTTTCAGCAAAGTAAATTTATATTGGCTATCTGGAAAAACTTCCTAACAGGATTGCATTTTTGCATCAGTGGCAGAAAAGTTGCATCACTAAACATCAGCTGGAGGGGACATGTGTACACACCAGTCCCACAACTTTTCTGTGCCGGGGCAAACACTGGCACAGTCAGTCTTGGGACAAATCCAACATCTGTTCCTACCCTGAGAATTATTTGCACTCCAGGGATGGGGCAGGGGATGGGGAGCAATGTAGACAGAACAATGAAGACATTTCCACTAATCCATTAAAAATATGGAATTCACCAGTTTTTCTCTGATGCATGGAAATTAGGCAAAGTACAGACAGCCAAAAAGCCCCAGGCTGAATCAATTCAACCTTTGCAGGTTAGTCTAAGCTGCAGAGATTGAACAGATAAGCAAGTGAACAGACATATATTTTTGATTCCAGGCTTGCAGCCACATACCTGCAGTGGCCCAGGCCAGAAGCTGGGAGGTCCTAGAGCACACCTGCCTGCTGGGCTGGAGCAGAGAGCTTGGGCCAAGGCTAACTGGTCCACCCTGCAGGGGGGAGGCAGTTGCAGGAGAGGTGGAAAGCATCCTGGGATGCTGCGGGACTATGGGTTAACCTGAATCTGGAGGGGTCTGGGACAGAAGTTCAATAAACAGATTTAATCCAAATCAGTTAAGTCTGATATTACATCCATCCAGGTTTACCTTCAACTGGTTTCAGCCATTTTGAATGCAGTTTACGTGCACTAAACTTCTGTTGTGTAATGGTTTCTGATCACTTATACTGGTTTATGTGTAATTTCTGCCTGTAGCCTTAGAGAGAAGCTTTATTTTCCTCACAAAATTTGCTTCTTGAAACACAGCATTGAGATGACGGCACTTGTATTTGTGGAATATTTTCTGAGCGTTCTATACTTTCCATTCTCCTCTATTTCATTGCCTCCACTGGGGAACAAAGAATGCATCAAATCAAAAAAAGGTTTTCTGGATGTTCGGTAGCAGGGGAGATTCCTTCCCATGTCTTCGCAATGTGTATCTTTGTGAAACTGAGGGAAAAGGTAGAGATCCAGTTTGGTTGTTGAATTGCCAGAGCCTTACCAAGATTTGATTTCTTGGCTTACTTTTCTGCACTTTTTCAATCATACGTTTTGTTCTTTGACTCGTATTTAAAATCCATAACTGATTATTTTTTATGAAAAGATTATGTAATATATACAATATGCAGCAGGGTTGGAATTTTCCCTAGTAAAGACAGCCTGCCGCACAGCTATCCAAAGCACATAGTTTAAGAGTTTTATAGATGCCCAGATTCAGCACAACATACTTGAATCTCATAAAAGTCTTTTAATTGACTTCACTGATGTCTAGATCAGGTCTAAATGGGGCAAAGTGTTCTATATACTTGGCTTTCTTTACTGGACTAAATTTTGCCTCATGCTGATGAATGCTTTATTGGGCACTTTTCTTATGGCAAAGAGTCCTGTCTTTGTGCTAATGTTCATTATCAAAATTGCACTGAATATAAACATTATATACATGTTAAGCCTTAATTGATATGTCCATATAGTAGCCTTATCCAAAGAACTAGAATTTCAAATCAAAGTTATGTTGTGGTTAATTAAAAGCTATGGTGTCTTTGATCTGAAGTTAAATTACTACAGGCATGTGCGATCTTATGAGATGATAATTGGGTAACAGGTAAGCATAAATAGGGAGTGCAAGAGGTATTTAACAGGAAACTGTGGAGGAAATAGCCAGTAGACGCTGAAATCTCAAGTGCTGCTTCACTTATCTGCATTGCTGTCTTGTTTTATATTTCTTCATAAAGTTGTTAGAGATGTACAACCCAAGTCCTTGGGTTAGCTTATACATTATTATTTTTTAGCAGATGCATAGAAATATTGTAGAGAATGATAAACTACTAAGTCCAATATGTAATTTAAAATAGCCAGTCAAGCATATCAGGAAAAGGAATATCACTGGCTCTGCAGATATAAGAGACACAGTGTCAAGCGAAGAGTTGCATAAGACTAAATAGCTTTGGTGTATTGTGATCTGCAGTAGAGGAGTGTCACCCCTAACTCCATCTCCTCCTTCAGATTTAATTTTTTTTTGTCTTGTAAATTGCAGGGAAATATTATTTTACAAGGCAAATATATTTACAACACAGTGCAAAGCACAGCACTGAAAGGTCAAAGGACAGTTTAACACTTAATTTGTGTCTCCAGCTTAACGAGCTGGAAGGAGGCTTCTCAGGCAGTAACAGCAATTTGTTGTGGGTCAGAGGAAAATCATACTGCAGATGCGCTTACAATTTCTTCTTTTAGGAAGAAGCACAGTAATTAGTTATTTAGATTGATCCTAAAAATGCAAAGCAGCTCAAGAGTTCAGACAACCCATAGTTAGAAAAGTTCTGTTTTGCAGGAAGGTGTATACTGAATTCTGTCTCCTGTGCTCTTATCACTATAATAGCATGCAAATAGAATATATGTCCTGTAAGTCCTTTCATACCATCTGACAGGATGCTAATAGGTGAACCCAGGATTTACAAAGTGGGGAAGGTTTGGGACACCACCCTTCAGATCGTGGTGGGATATGGGACTGAGGTGCTGCTGAAACTCCTAGGCTAGTGGGGGACACTGGGAAGCCAGGAAAGGAGCAAGTGCACAAAGAAAGGAGACCACCTGCCACTGCCACTGTCCTAGGCCTGGGTGGGGGAGCCCCGGAGTCGCTCCTGCCCCGTTCAAGCCAGAGGTTGTGAGAAGCAGCTGTGCGAGGTGCCAGGATCTGCCAGGAATAACAGCAGCGGTGTGCAGGTGCTTCCTTTCAGCACCTGCTCTCTGCCTTTATCTCTCTTCCCCCATCCTGTTTCCTCCACAGGCCGGGAGCTGGAAGGAGGATCCGGGAGGGGCAAGGAGCAGGTGCAGGATGAGGAAACCTGCCCACTGCTGCTGCTATCCCCTGCTGAGCCTAGCACCCCATGCAGCTGCAACCCACAGCTGGATCAGGGCAGGAACGGCTTTGGAACTCCCCCTCCACCTACGTCATCTGAGGATAGCAGCAGCAGCAGGGGAAGAGAGTTTGACTGTACTGCTGAACCCCATCCCCATCCCCTGCTTATTCATTTCTGAATTAGTCTTTAAGGTGCACCTCTGCCCTACCTTCTGCTGCACTGCAGACTGACACTGCTAACTACTTCTCTCTGATATATGTCCTTTTGGGCCTACAGTTTGAGTGAGTAAATTGCCTCACTTGATCTGTAAGCTGTTTATGGAAAATGTCCAAGTTTTGGCTCTTTCTCTCCAGTTCATCCACAAAATATTCCCAGCATGCGCTTTCCATTACAAAGAAGTAAAATAGGACTTAAAGCCACTAAAATTCATTTAACATCATCTTCAGTAGTGCTTACTGGCTGCTCTGGTTCAGGCCAACAGGTTTCATTCTGGTTACCAGCAGAAATAGCATGTGCTGATGGAAATCTGCTTG
The DNA here is from genome assembly GCA_030014935.1 of Caiman crocodilus. Classification (NCBI taxonomy): domain Eukaryota; kingdom Metazoa; phylum Chordata; order Crocodylia; family Alligatoridae; genus Caiman; species Caiman crocodilus. The sequence goes on along the minus strand of JAGPOW010000797.1, from coordinate 13,853,310 downwards.
ATGTGCAATGATTTTTGCAGAAATGTATGTGTTATTGTGGTTAAAAAACGAACACTGCTTAATGTATTCAAACAATTGTACGGGAGTGTGTGTTTGTATTATAGTATCATCTTATTAGTAACATGCCAGTTTACTGGTAGATTTAGGACTGAAACTTTACTGCCTTGCTTCTAAGCCAGAAGGAGCCAGAGAAATTTTGGAGGAAAAACCTTTGGGTCTGACGCTGGAGGGCAGGGGGCTGAATGAATAATTGTTCTGACCAGCTTGCATGGATTTCTAATAGGTGCTGATAGAACTCTGTACAATTTTCTTCATCCAGTGAGATGCTCAGTCCATTGTAAAAGAATATACCAGAAGGATGGGAAACATTACCAAACCAAAATTCAGATTGAACTAATACGTAGAAATGTTTTTCCATTATTTGCTCAGTTCCAAAATACTTTCCAAGTAAGTGCCACTAACCACAGACAGATTAGGTAGGATAGGGGTTCAAACATGAAAGGATGACACACACACATAAGAACATAAAGAAAATAAAATCTAATAGAAAATAAAGGATCCATATAAAATCTTACACCATTGCACGCTAGAATGTTCATATCATTGTCCAGAAAGTTAAGATGGAAAGCAGTAAAGCAAAGCTCAATTTTAGTTTTCCAGAAATAAAAATAAATCAATTTAAACATGAAACCAGTTTGGAAATCAAGGTTGCTCCAGAAGCACAATCCAAAATTGGCACGGTCATGACTTTAGGATGGGTTTAAATTTGATTTTTTTTCCCTCTCAAGCCCAATAATGATGAAGAAATGAACTGACTTTTCTGTTTTATTAACATGGCTGTTTATTAATCTTGGAAGTCTTGGGCTTCCAAACATTACAAGAAGAAAATCAATACTGGCTGCACATTTTTCTCCTTTAGATGATGATTGCCTGGGATATTTTTCCTGTTGTTATTAGGTCACATTTTTCTTCTTTACACTTAAATTAACACCTTCCAGGCTACAGTAAATTATTCTTCTTTTGTAAATTGTTCTCTCCTGTGAATATTTTACAAAACAAGACACACTCCATATTTGTATTTTAGCTTGACCCCTGGGATTTCTGCTACATGACCTTCATGCTGCCTAATGGACATAAATTCATCTACTTTACTGAAAGAGTTTTCTTGATGCATCACAAAATGCACATTTTGTTTCAGCTTATCTTCTTGTATTAGCTCTCTGTACAATGTACCATACATGTCATTTTCTTCTGGTAAGAAAATCCTATATAAAAAAGAAGGCTTTCTCTTATCTATTTCACAGTGATGCCTGGAAGTAATTACACAAGGACATTTTTTCCTCTTAATTGTGAATGGTGGATCTCAGCTCCCATATTCGTCCATCCTCAAATCCTTTCCTCTTCTTTCAACTGTTTCCTTGATCTCTTTTTTGAATGATTATTTACAACTGGATTTAAAGGGTCTGATTTTTATTTAATCTGTTGTGGGTGAAGTATTGCAAGTACAAATGGTAAGAGTAAACTAGTTACCAGTTTGTATTTGCTCAAATACAAGATGAGGTTTTTTTTCCCAATTATCATGGGGCGGGAAGTCCCTCACATTATATCTGCATACAAGGAAGCTTCATTAAATACATCATTTGTCATTAAACTGCTGTCAAAAGCAGAATGTGCTCAGTAATAGAAACCAATGTAGCCAACACTGTGCATGACTATAGAACACATCAATGGCAAACATACCAATGGGAATTTATAATGAGGATAAGTTAATATAGCCCACCTCGATAAAATATATGGTAGTACCCACTCTATGCACTGACTCTTTTTCAAGTCATGGTGAACCACTACATTGAATGCATTTAGGTTTCCTTTTCACGCCCTCAACTGAGCTGTGCCTTTCTTTCCCACTTACAATGATTTCTGTTTCTTTACCAACATAGATATCTGGCGAACTATCAAACAGGGCCCCAAACAGTTCACCCAGAATTCCCCTGTTGCCCCCTCTCTCAGCTTGTCACAAATGATTAGTGTAGCCCTGCCCTCCATGAGGTAGAGCTGCACCAGGGTGCTCTGAGCCTCATCTGCATATCATTTTTTGGAGGATCCTTATGATTTAGGACAAGAACACCTGGTACCAATCATAAGTGGGGTCTAATTAGCACGTGGATCCTTTGTGGGGGAGATGAGAGGAAGTTTTAGTTCACTGTACAGCTCCCCTAAGTTGTTATAGTTGCCATTTGAGTGCATATGGTTCTTTGGGTAAATGTGATACACTGGTGATGCATACGGGGTGTACGTGGGTACACATGCACCCCCTGAGATTGACACTGCTGCGGCCGCCTGCTGGTGGGCACCATGCCCCCCCAGCCTCTGGGGGCATGTGTCGTTCATGATGTGATTTCTTTTATTAGACCAACTAAATAGTTGGAAAAATTCTTCTTTGTAAGTTTTCAGCACAAACACCCTTCTTCAGGGAAAGGGGAATCTGCTGGTGTTTGTGTGCTCTCCTGGGTGGAATGGAAGCCAATATGAAAAATGCAGGTTTGTAAAAATGTGAGACAATACGTGCTAGACAGGTAGGTGAGATGGAAAAAGGGGGAAAAGTTGACCTGGTGGCAGAATGTAGCTGGTAAAATGAAGAGAGGTTATCTGACGTTATCAGAGGGCAGGCAGGTTATAACGTGCCATAAATCCAATGTCTATATTTAGTCCATGCTTTTTTGTATCCAGTAAATTTATTAAGTGAAGTTTGTAGGCTCATTGACAAAAGGTGTTTTGTAAATTCCTGTTGAGTATTAGAACTAAGAGATTGGAGAGGGAGTGGCTACCTTGTGAGAACTGTGCATCCACAAGTAATTGAGTATTTCTGTCTTTGATACATTTTTGGTGTGCATTAATTTCAGTACACAGTTGCTGTTTGGTTTCTCCTACGTATTTTCTGTCAGGGTATTCAGTACCCTGGATGAGATGAATAACATTTCTGGAGGTGCAGGTATAAGATCCAAGAAGGATGATGGTTCTGTTATGGGGTGTAGTTATTGTGGAAGTGGTGATGTGTTGGCAGGTTTTACACTTCTTGTCCAGGCGTGGGCTGGATCTATTTGGTGTGCTTTGGGCCATAGGAGGTTTGTTTCTAGTGACGAAGTTGGTAATGTTCAGTGTTTGTCCAAAGGCTAGGATGGGTGGTTCTGTAAGGATCTCTTTAAGAATTGGGTCTTCTTCTAGTATGAGTTGCAATTGTTTGAGGATTTCCATATAGGTTCCAGGGCAGGATGGTATGTCATAACAAATGTTGTGTGATTCGTGGGTATTTTCTTTTGGTATTACAGCAATTTTTCATGTAGTATGAAAAGGGTGGCTCTTTAAAAAGTGCAGTGTATCTCTCTGGAGCAGTGATCTTGTTGAGTGAAAGCCCTTTTGAGATTTGCAAGGTGACAATGGCAGGTGTTCTCATTGCAAATTTGGTGGCATTAGAGGGCTTGGCTGTATATTGAATTGTGATGGAAGTCAATAAGATCTTCTAATGCACAGTTCAGTTAAGATTAGTCTAGCAAAAGTGAACTAAGTGACCTAGTTTTTCTGTGGAGCATGCATAGTGGCTATTATCCAGCTGTTGAGTGCAAGGTTTGGTGCTGTGTGCGATACTGTGGTAGTGCATGCACAGGCATCTGATTGAGCAGACATGAGCGAGTGTTTGATACAAAGTTTGATGGTGGGAATTGTTGCCGACTGCATGAAATAAGTGAGAGTTGGACAGTAATGGTCCAAGTTGATTGGACAAGTATGGTATATGGTTCAAGTATGTGGATGAGCTTGTTTGGATGAGTAACTTGGGGTGATTTGGGGATATAAGAGTCTGAGCTTAACCTATAAGCTTAACCTATGTTGAAGAGAAGTTCTGATCTGTGAGCTGTTCTGATTCTATTACTGTCCTGGTGCTAATGAGGTCTTGGAGAATCAAACTTGGGCATAGTTCTTCTCTAATCGAGTCCTTTGTAATTTCTCTGTATGATATTCCAAGAGCCCCAGGAATCATAGCTTGTGGTAGAGTATCAGCCTGACCCTGAGAGTGAGACTGAGGACTTAGCCTTTGCTTTCTGTTGGGGAAGCCCAGAGAAAGTGAGGCTAAGAATCTGGACGGCGGGAGGGGCAGTGTGTATAGTCTGAGTGAAGTATTTACTTGCGTGATTCAGTGTCTGACTATACAAAAGGTTTGATGTATGTAATCTCTGTAATAGCTCACCATTTGAGAAAGAAGAGATTGTTTTGCATGAGAGAGGGAGTTTGAATTTGTGAATTTGTGGGTTTCGAAGCAATGCCAACTTGTTATCTCTGTGTTCATAGGCAGAAGGTTGCTGTGTGACTCTGGTAGATGTTAATATAACTTTTTCCTTTACTGTTCTATCCTGTTTTATAACTTATATTCTATTATATCTAACAATATACTTACATTTGTTTTAATATATTCCTCCGCATGTGTTTATTTTGTGCAACCTCCCACATAAAGGCTGGTGGATGTCCAGACTAAGCTTTAACTATTAGGTTACCTGGCTAAATCTTATGGCCCTTGGCCACTCCTTTCACCTCAGTATTTTAATTAGTTGCCTGCCCACCCCAATATAAATTCATCTGTGGACTCTAGTTAAACTATTGACAGGTTAACAGAGGGTATCTGGAGTACACACAAAGTGAGCAGGGCTGAGCTGTGGGGTCACTATGCCTTGACATGCTGGGACTTGACTCAGTGAACTATATGGTAAATCATGAGCCTTTGGCTTTGGACTAATATCATGCATAGTTTGTACTATATATAACTAGGCGCAAAAGTGCTGCTTAAAAGTGTGTCTGTATCAATTCTGGATGAACCAAGTCTATAGGTACCTGCAGTCATTTATCTATGTATTTATTTCAAGGTCAGTGTTTTTAACTTTGCCTCTTACTTTCAAGTGCGCAGGGGGAGCATGGTCTGATAGTGAGGAGCAGCGGAAGGGCTGCAGGGGGAAGAAATTGAGGGGACAAGGGGACTACCTAACCCCCCCAGATTTATTTTCCCTGCTGCAGCAGTGGGAGGGGGACACAATCAAGGCAGACCTCAAATAATTAGATTCTATACCTGGGAAATTATAACAAATGTGTAAATTTTCCAATAATTAAAAAGGGGGGGTCATCTTATATTTAGGATCTTATATCAGACTAAATAGGGTATCTGTCAATTGATGTTCATGTATCAACAGGGATTCCTTGAAAATATGACTGCCAAATGATACCAAACCAGACATTCCATACATTTGTCCACTTAACTAGAAACCAGAGAGATGCTGTAGGTTTTTCTTTGGGATTTGTGTTTGTTTATGTGCTTTTCCAAATCTTGGTTGATTATGCTCTTATTTTGCAACCACATTTACAATGGCTCAGCTGAAGGTCATTCATAGGAATCATTCCAAATTTTGAAGGAGAGGAAGGAAGTAGATTAGATAAATTGGTCTAGTTTTAACATCTTCCTATTTCTCTCTCTCATATATATCAATGATTTCATTGAATTATCAACACTTTGAAGGCTCAAGGAACTAGAACGATACTTCATGTTCCAGTGAGCAGTTTTATATGTCACTGCTTATTATTGCTAGCATGACCCTTTTTCTCTTAGTGTCAGATCCCTTTTTCTCTTATTGAAATCAATGGTAAACCTTCCACTGAGCAGGAATGGGTCCGTGGCTGCATAGCAGATCTATCATCTCAGCCCCGCCCCAGCTCTTCCTGGCTCTGGTCGAGAAATATTTGTTCTCTCTGTTTTCCTTTTTTAATTCTCTTCTCTGATTATTACAATTTCAAGCTGAAATCAGACAAAAATGTGTAAAGTGTTTGTTTCTGTTGGTCCATTTATTTCCTGTGCTCCATTACCACTCGTGCCATAACCATTTTTTCCTTAAACCAAGCAGAAAGGTTCATTTAGAATAATATGGACTTAAAGCTTGTAATAAGATGAGTTTAAAGCTTTGTAATGAAATGTATTCAAGTTGTGATTATTTCCCTGCATAGCTGCTGCATGACTGGCTAGATTAGCATCAGTGACTGCAGTCATCATGTAGTAAAGCAGTCTTAATGCGGCTCCTTCCTTGTGAAGCTTTGGGATGCTCCAGTGAAGTGCTGTATGCTCCCCTATCCCATTTGAACCAGTGCACGGCAGGACTGGAGCCTGGGCATGAAGGCAACTAGCTAGAGGTTCACATTGAGCAGGCATTTGGGTTTATCTTTTTTGCTCTAAATGAAGTAACTCTTCATTTAGGGAGGTTTAGTCAAGTATGACAGCAGCACAAGAACTAGCAATAAGATGCTAAGATATGGCCCCTTTAAAGTTTCATCCAGGTGACTTACAATGTCCTTTAATGCTGGAATCGATGCAGGTACAGAATGGTGTTTACTCGAGTGCAGCATGATGCACCTGAGATTCAATTCTGGCATCAGAGGATATTGCCAGACCTGAAGGCAACAAGTCACAGTGGAGAGCGTGGATCACACTGGACCTTACACAAGTGACCTCAAAGCAGCTTCCTTTAGATGATGCTGGAACGGAGTTGAAGGTTGACAATGGAGGCAGATATGTACAACTAGGAACAAGTCCGTGTCCTAGGTTTTGCACATTCCCCGTGGAGTGAAATCATTAGAGGCTTGGAGAAAACAGGAACATGGCAGTCCTTAGATGCAAAGTTCATTTCCTTTGTAGTTCACCTCTGAACTTCCCGACCCACAATGGGGGCACATTTGAATCCACAGCTTTCCTTTGGAGCCCATGTCTAGTAAATATTTCCTTTCCTTTCTATTTTTGCCATGGGCAATAAATGGCTTTATTTATAAATGGGACAGTGCTTTCCCTCCTTGCTTCCTATACAGCTTAAGCACTGAACCTAATCCTACAAAATATTGTAAGCCCTAGTTTTAAAACCTTGACAATTCTGCCAAGCACTTCTTAGTCTCCTTTTGATGTAATGTGGCAGGACTTTCCTTTTGCCTCAACCTGTGATTAAGCCTGTTGCAGTTGTCCTGGCCCTGGCATGCCTCAGACCTTTGCACATATTCTCTGAATTTCCCAGAACATTTATTGCATTTGAAATTATAAAAGTCCTAAAGCAGCCAGACCTTTTTAAAACTAGCTTGGCAAATATGTAAAGCCCTTCTTCTGGAGGATTTCTGCTTTAATGGCTTGGTTTAAGCTGCCTTGCTCATTGCATAAGAAGATTTGTAGTGGATTTCAGGGGATATTGTAATAATTTAGTAAGATTTTCTTTCATTCATTTAGATACTTAGATTCAGCATTCTAGATAGGTGACATTTTCTATGGGTCTCCATGCTGCATGTGCATAACAAATTTTATATAGCTTTCTTAGAGAAATTTTAGAGAAGTTCTATAGCTTTCTTAGCTTTAATATTGAACAGAGAATTCTGTTTAATATTGAAGTCCTCTTTTGTGGAATACATGCTGTTTCTCTATAGCATTAGTAATGCTGTCACTTCTTTAAGGTCTAATCTTTTTCCTGATAAAATGAATGAAGATTCCTCAGGCATTTGGAAAGGAACAGAACTAGGGCCTTAATGATTATGCTTAACATAAATATCATAAAGCTGTTGAAATAGAGCAGCATGTATTATTCCCATTTTAATGATGGGAAAATGGGAATGTATTTTTCCCATTTCAAGGATGGATTGGAAGGAACTTCAAGGGTCATCTGATCCAACCGTCTATCTATATGAGTGCAGAACTAGCCAAGCGCAGATCTCAGGAAAGCCTGTTTTGTGATCAAAACGCAATCCTGCGGCTTTGCACAGTTTTTTATTAATTTATCTTGCTAAATTATGTGAAGCACTTTATTTCCTGGTTTTACCCTAATTCATATGGAAACAATTTCTATGGAACCTTTTAAAAAAAGGAATTTCATTTATATCAATTAAAGGCAAACTATGCTAAAGAGAACTGCAGAGAATAAAGGCGAGTAGGAAAGTGGAATCTTTTGCAGGTTCTGCACTTGGCTGGCAGCTGCAGTCATACTGAATGTGAAAATCCTGCTGTAGCAGCATGAGCTTGGGCTGCTACAGTGGAAGGGATTGCATTCATTTGCCTTGCTTCCCTTCCTCCCCCATGGACACTGGGACATAGGTCTTTGCCTACTTGGCTCATCTGGCCGGGCTGCCCCTGATGTGGAAAAGGTGCCTTGGGGAGAGAAAGCCATACTGGCACCCTCTACAGGTTGGTGTCTGGGCTTCGTGCTCCACTGACCCTACCCTAGTTACACTACAGATATAAACCCCATCTGATTGTAACAGAAGGGAAGCTGAAATGTGATAATGTTATGAATACTTTAGGAATTGATGTGTAAAAACTTAAGGATCTTGATATGTAACCTTGTTAGCATGATGGATTCTGTAGCTTGTATTGGAGATCCTGGGGAATACAAACAGGAAAGTAGAACCCTGACTTTGCAGAAGTGGCCGTTTAGGTATACATTTGAGGAAAAATGGACCATTTTGTCAGCTTCAGGACTCCTGTCTTCTCACTAGACTTGTCTTGTCAGGATGGGAACTGGGTTAACAAGAGTATAGTAAGAGCTAAAAGCCCCCTGAGCAGAAGAGGGAGTCATCAGTCACCCTGGGCAGTTCAGGGAATCGTGTGAGAGCTGCTCTCTAGCAGCAAATGTTCTGCGTCAGAGAGGTTGTGCAGTAATCTGCAGGAATTAAGCACTCTCATCTCTCAGGATGATAAGCCTTACAGAAGAGCTAGACATGCTTAGAGCATGCTTTGTTGTTTGTAAGGTGAATTTGTTCTGAGAGGCTTTGTACTAAAGGAAGGATGCTTTGCTTGAAATGTTTTGATCACTAATGACCTGAGTTCCTGCTCTCGAGGAAGTGGAATTGCAGGGACTGGACATAAACCCTCTGAGGGAGTCATAGCTGACAGATGGGACTTCAGTCTAGGGCCCAATCTGAGATAACTGTGTGATTCTTCCCTAAAAAGAAGTGATGGCCCGAGATGTAAAACGGGTGTTGTGGGGAGGTGAACTCAGACAAACCAGGAGGGATCAGAGTGGCAATTCACCCAGTATCTGTGACAAGGAACATCTGGGCAAGACCTGCATTGGCTCATCACATCCGTCCCCCTACATCACGACAGGATTCATTGCAACACGCCTCATCTGTCTCTCAGAGATGGGTGTCTGCTTCAGGTCATGAATATATATGAGAGCTGAAAGAGAACCTTGCAGTTGGGTAAAAATAAAGTAGAATTCAAAAGCATTTGATTTTTCTCTTTAAAACGGTAATCCAGCTTGACAACTGCTGAACATCTTGTCCTGTTTGGAAAGTCTGTTTATTTCACATGAAGCCAGTTTGGTCGTGTTTTTAAAAAATGGTGCTGTACAGAATCACCACTGTGTTCTGTGGTGCATAAAGCTTATCTGCGGGATCTCTATGTAGAGAAATTAGACTGATAAACCATAAAGCTTCTGAAATCTTACAACACTGTGGCCACTAAAGAGGTTTAATTTTTTGTGTTGGTTTTACTTTACTCCAGGGACACCCATGTTGCTGTTTTATCTGGCACAAGGGGACAACCATCTGGACATGGACATCAGCATGCCAATTGACGTCCATAACTCTCCCAGAATGCAGAAGCTTCCTGCATAACACTTGGCAGCTCTGGAGCATGCAGACATTTTTTTCATCACTTCATCTAGTCTTCAGGAAAATAAACAGAAGGAATGAAGCAAATGACAGAGTGTATGAATTTTTAAATCATTTCAGCTTTGTCTAAAATAATAAAATACATCTGTGGCAGAAAGCAAAGGCCCAGAAAACTTTGCTATACATATGCAGGAATGTATGTTACTGGTAATGACTAAAGACCATAAGGGAACTTATCTCCTTTGTACAGCAGTTTGAAATCCACTGGGAAAAAAGTGTTGTATTAAATCTAGGTAATTTTTATTGTTGCTTTTCTTTCTTTCTTTTTTTAAGGTAGCCAAAGTTTTGCAGCGTGTTGCTTTAAGACTCTTGAAAAATATATAGTTTCTAATGGAAATGTTGAAGAACATCTATTTTAGGGATATGTGTTATGCTATAGAAAGCCTCACACAGACTAGTTTTTGGGGGTGTTTTGGATTTTTTTAATTGGGTTTTGAAAATATATCAACTGTTCATTTCAGGGAGCATGCACATTATTTAAGAAGCCTGATCTTATTTGAAAGTGCAGGATCCAGTGGACAGAGCAGTTGGGCTGTGCAAAACAGGCCCTATTTGATTCAGATTCGGCCCAGATCAGGGACAGTGATTTGATGTGTTGATTCAGATCACTGTCCCTGATTCGATTCAGCCGACTCTGATGATTTGATGCTGATTCCGCGAATCAGCGATTCAGACACAGGAACAACTTTAAAAGTTTTTTTCTACATACCTTGAGGTAATAGCACAGCTCATGATTGCTGTGGTGCTGGGGCACATGGGGCATCCCACAGGAGCACGCGGGGCTCTCCAGCATGCTCAGCAGCAAACCCAGAAGTTGACCGGAAGCACTTCTGCCCCACTTCCGGGTCTGCCCCCATGTTCCCTTGGCTCGGCGATCAGCTGCAGGGGGACCCCAGGTACTCCCCACCCCTCCACCCCCCAACCCAGGAGGCACCAGTCACCAAGCCAGGAGTGTGTGGGGGGACCCACCCCTGTGTGCTCCCCAGTGGACCAGGAAGTGGACTGGAAGTGCTTCTGGTCCACTTCTGGGTCTGCTGCTGAGCATGCTGGGGAGCCTCCTGTGCTTCTGTGGGACTACATCTGCCCCAGCATCACAGCGTTCAGAGCCCCTGCTACTTAGAGGTAGGTAGAAAAAGCATTTAAAGCTGTATCTATGTCCAAATCACCAAATCTGTCCAAATCGATTCATAGGGTTCCGAACTGATTTGGAGAGATTCAAGGGTCCTCTGATTCGATTAGGATTCGGAGATTCAGCCACTGAATCGGGCTGAATCTCCACCGAATCGAATCAGGGAGCGAAGCTTCATGCAGCCCTAGTAACTGGGAGCTGACAGTTCAATTCCCAACTCTGCTGTCATCTTTCTGCGTGGCCTTGGACAGGAGACTTCAGCCACAGACAGAAGTTATGTTTGTTGCTCAGTCAGGCCCTTGAAAGCACCTACTGTCATGCTGTTACAGAAGGGTACAGCTGCAGAGCATTTTAAAAGGACCCGATCCCATGGCATTTGTATCAGTATTACATGAGGGTTCAACTGAAGGTGCACCAAAGCAGAGTCCTTTGATAACTTGTGTCTTCTTCCAGTGCTGTCTTCAGAATGGGAGGGCTGGAAGGGAGTGGAGGGAGTTTCATCTAGGGTTTGCTGAGCTGGTGCCAGAGGGTTGGGCAGGTAAATTGGAGCTCCCCTGGAGCTCCAGTCCACCTGCCCCACCCTCCAGCACCAACTGAACAAGCTCCCTCCACTCCTTCCCCCCATTCTGAAGACAGTGCCAGATCTGGGAGTGGGGAGGAGTGGGGATAAGGGAGACTGACTGCAGACTCACAGATGCTTCAAGTTGCAGCTGGATCCCCCAACCCCCAGGACCCAACAATGAACCTCTGTTGGGTCTGGGGGATCACTGTCACTCATGGTGCTTCCTACAAAGTGCCATGAGTTACAGCAGGGAGCTGCACTTCTGTCTGCACCCTCCATGTCTCCTCCCTTGAATTCTGTGGCTATAAAATGGGAAAAAGGTTCATCAACTGTTTTGAGGCCCATGCATGGACTCTGCTATCTGAATTTGAAGTATTACAGTATTATTGATTAAGCATCACAGTGCCAATATAAAAAAGACATTTTCCTAATTAAGGAAGCACCATCCCATTTGTACGCCCCTTAGGAAATGGATTAATCCTGTGGCTTTCCTTGTAGATTAACACAGCAGGGGAGCAAACCTCAGAACTGAAGATCCTGAGCCATTCTGTACTGCCAGCTGCACTGATACAGTTTAATCTAGGGCTTTTTGATGTGGGCACCCTGCTATTTTTTCTTGCTATAAAGGGCACAAAAGGGTAATACTACTTGAAGCCAATGAATCATAAGAAGATTCTGAGTGAAATCCTGGCTCTTTAGAAGATAAGATAATGGGAGCTTCACCAATGATGTCAGTGGGGCAGGATTCTACCCTATGTATTTGGTGTTTCTTCCTGCTTGATGTTTTGTATCAAGCAAGCGTCACACTCAGACTTATTAACCAAGGTCACATTCTTTCTTTTTACCTAGCTCCTGGTTAAAGCACTATCCCCTCAACTCCAACAACAGTATTCAGGGGAGCTGTCTGTATCTTCATCAGCAGAGCAGCTGCTGACTGCAACCTGAGCTTCCTCCTAGCAGGGGGAGCTTCTCTGCAGTTTGTCCAGCATTGAAAGCATCACATTTGTTTGGGAAACTACTGGAGCTGCCGAGGAGCAAGAGGCCACCTGGAGCTAAAACTACCTGATGCCCAGGTAAAGGACCCCTTTCCTTGTATCCTCCAGCCAAGAATCTTTCACCTCTCTAGCCATTCCCTTTGCACTCCTACTGTGTTAGAGATCCATTCAAAAGAGTCCTCTCGCCTTTTTTACACACACGCGTACATACCCACCATATTCCCTGGCCATTGTATAAGCACAGCCGAAAGCCCCCTGCCATTATACCCACATACACTTTAACAGAAAAAGGATAACATCATTCTATCAAGTGCTGAAGGCTAAGTCCGAACAGAAACAACACATTTATCAAAACGTTGAAGCTGAGACCCAAAGGAAACTTCAGGAATGAGAGAACAAGTGATTGGAGGACAGAGAAAAAGGAATTCAAAAGTTTACCAACAGTCACAATGTGTAGCTTCTTTAGCATAACCAAAGCTATCTGTGGGCCAAGCCCACAAGGAGCCATCCCTCTGAGGTCCAAGGATGGAACCATAAAGACCGCTGCACCGTCACTGCACTGTGTAAGGAGCACTTTGAAGAGCTCCTGAACCAGGACTCTAATGTCAAAGACAATGCCACCAAAGACATTCCACAAAGCCCCATTCAGGCCTGCCTTGCAGATCCACCAACTTCTCTGGAGGCTTTGAAAAACACTAAGCGGATAAAGAACAACAAAGCATATGGTGCTGACGAAATACCAGCTGAAATTTATAAGCGAGGTAGAAAAAAGCTCTCTCATCAACTACACATCATTCTGAAAATCTGGTAGCATGAACAGATTCCCAGTAACTCATTAAGACAGTCAAGAAAGGATATAGATTGGACTGCAGCGATTCACTCACATCCAAAGCTGGGAAGATCCTTGCCCACATTCTTCTCTCTGAGAAGATTCTACGCAAGTCCCAGTGTGGTTTCAAACCACTCAAAGGTACAAGAGATCTTAGTTGCTAGACACTGCAGGAAAAAAGATGCGAGGAACACCGAGATCCTTACCTAGTCTTCATTGACCTGACTAAGTTCTTTGATTCAATCAACAGAGGGGGCCTATGGATGATTCTGATGAGATGTGGGTGCCTGCCAAAATTTGTTATCATTAACAGACTTCTTCACAGTGATATGACAGCAATTGTGCTAAGCGATGGCTCCGAAGCAGACTCCTTCACTATTAGAACTAGAGTCCAGCAAAAATGTGTAATTGCACCAACAGGCCTTTCCATCTGTATCACAGCTATGCCACATCTTAACCGTCAAGCTTCACAGTGAGACCTGATGTGCGGGATTAAAGTTTCAATAAATCTGCAGCAGCTGTGTGTGGTTATATATTTAGGTCTGGGGCCAGAACAATTTGACAGGGAAGGTTACATCACCTGGCCAGAGTCAAATCAAGGCTACAAGGCTTTTGCACTGAAGACAGGAGTCCGTGTCCATGGCTCTGGCTGTGTTGTACCATCTTCTTTGTTAATCTTGGAGATACCCAGACTTATCTGCTGCCTGACTAGTAGTGTCTGTTTATCTCCCCTAAGTGGAGAAGGAAATTGCAGTGTATGAAAGCTATTCCAATCTAATTGTCAGTTGCAGGTAGAACAGAATTTAATGCATTTGCTAACAGTGGTATTATTAGTCTTATGTTGTTTTAATCTTTAATTTAAGGTATGTTTAGGCTCTCTGGGATGGAAAAACACTTCTGTGAGCATCATAGATTAAAAGTACATTAAAACTCCTAACAACACAGTTACTAGGCAGCACATTTTAATTCTTGCTTCACAAGCCTGGAGCGGTTAGATCATTTCTGTGCAGAGTTGAGTCAGAATCTTCTTTGAGGGAAAAAGAGAGGAATAAAAAAGAATAAGAGGAGGATAACCTAACATCCATAGTGATTTGAGCATAGCCTTGGTTATTAGTGAGACCTGATGTGCTGCACTGTGACTCTGTTCCAGAAATCTTTCATACAGCTACATTTTTATTTCTTAAATAAAGTAAATTGGCTTTATGCAGTAGGCCTCTGATGGGACTGCAGGAACATAAAGAGAAGGAAAGGGAGATGGTGACAGCAAATTAGTATTGTCGGGGGGAAGAGCAGGGCAATGGCACGGCTGCCTTGGGAAGCTGAATGTTGCCTAACTGCATGTGTACTGAATTTGGCTCAGATCACACTTTGAGCATGACTGAATCATCAGTTGTTTTACTGCATAGTTGCAAAGCCTCTTATGTTTATGGGTATTTATATGTTGAGGAAAGTTAAAACAACAAGATCATAGCAAGATTTGGGTTCAGTTTTTTAGAACTTGACCACTGTATTAGGCCTGTATGAATAGGGAACTGTTTGATTCAGATTTGGCCAATTCGGATGCTAGCGATTTGATGTGGAGATTCGGATCACTTTTCCAGTTCAATTCAGCTGAATCGGCTTCAGAAGATTCAGAACTGATTCGGAGAGATTCAGAGATTCGGCCCTAGAGTATAATGGGGAAATCAATGAAATATCTATAACCTTGTTGTTTTTTGGCTGATTTGGATGAAACCTACAGAGCTGGTAGCTTCTGCTGGGAGCATGAAGCCTGCCAACTTTCAAGGTGATAGTAGCAGGGGATTCTGGGAAACTGCACCTCAAACTTGTGAAAGCAAAACTCCTGCATGTGTGTGTTACACCACAGTGGGGTAAAAGCTTCAGGGTTGGTAACACTGAGGTCAGAAAGCCTACCAAGTTTCAAGGAGACAGATGCAGGGGTTTCTGGGGAACTGCATCTCAAACTGCTGACAACCAAAATGCATGACATAGGTGACACTGTGTGTGTTAAGGCACAGGGGG
>JAGPOW010000797.1:13809412-13829741 GCA_030014935.1 Caiman crocodilus | reverse complement strand
CATCTGACCCCGGTGCTCTTTCCTGCCAAGGCAGGGGGTCGGACTAGATGATCTGCCCAGGTCCCTTCCGACTCTAGACACTATGATACTATGATCACTGGAAGTGTTCAAGTGCAGGTTAGGCAAATATTTGGTACGGCTTAGATGGGGCTGGCCTTGCCTTGAGCTGGGGCTTTGATTCCATGAGCTCTTGAGGATCTTCCAGCCCTCAGGTTTTCTTTATTTCTTTTTTTTTCTATGGTGTTATGTAGGGTGTCCATGTGTCCCAGTTGGGCTGGGACAGTCATGGATTTCATAGGCCATCCTGTTGTCTTGGCCAGTTGGTGAGAACTGAAGCAAAAGTCGTTGACTGGCACTACCCCAACTGACTTGGCTTCTCCTGAGCAGGCTGGAGGTGGGGATGGCTGGGTTGAGCACTGCTCTTTCTGCCCCAGGCAGGGATCAGCCAAGGCTGGGTGGACTGAGGAAGGGGCCTGGGACTTCAGCACCTGTTCTGTGTGAGCTGAGATGGCAGAGCAGGGTGGGATGGGCCAATGCAGAGCCCCATGGCTCAGCTCCATCCCCCACCCCATGCACAGAGGCTGGATTCGGCTGGGAATGGCCCCTATGCATAGGGTGGCCATCATAGATGATAATCTGGTTTTCCACTGTCCTCTATTGATATGAAACCCATCCCCTATTTTTCTTTTGATGAGAAAAAGAGGACAAAAAGGCATCAGGTTTCATATCAATAGAGGACAGAGTAGCAGAAAACTGAAATGTCCTCTATGATGGCCACCCTACCCATGCAGCACCCTCCGGACTCTGCCAATCTGCACTGCACGGCCACATGGCACCTCCCGCCACCCTTCCTTCAGCACTGCTGGCAGCCTTGTGTCCTTCTGCTGCAACCACTGCAAAGGCCCAGGCTGTGCCCTGACCCAGGTTAGGGAGCATGTGTGTGTGTGCGCATGTGTGCGCATGCATCTCCCATCCCAGATTTTCTTACCCCATCCCAGATATCCCTAAAATGAGTATGGTCAGCCTAATAGTATATGTTTTTCTTCTGCCCCTAATAGCCCTGGGTCTGTGAGGGAATCCTCACAAGAGAGCTATACAGCTGCCTTCCTCTGTGCCTTTGCTGGAGGAATCCCTCCCCAGCTGGGCCCAGGGCTTTTAGAGCCCCTCTTCTGGATCTCACTCAGAGCATAGCTAACTACCTGCTTGCACACACAACATGTGGGCACCACTTTCAAAACTGACCTGGAAAATATGTGCACATCAATCTTTTGTATATTGAAAGCCTGCTTGTAAATGTCTGCTGTGTTTATTTGGTGCTGAGATATTTTATTAAACAATGCCAGTAGTTTATTCTCTCAGTGGGTGCCCTCTGCCTGTTTGCATACTGTATCCTTGTGTGTTTGGGCATCTAGTTTACGGCCGATTGATGCTGGTAATATCTTCTAAACAAAAATCATGAAAAATGTTGCTCATAGAAAATCTGGGGTTTCAGCCCAAATGTCATTGCTCTGCAGGGCCACTGGTAAATTTGTTGGAGCTTGGTTTTTACTACACAGCAAACCTGCCACCCCCCTCAGTTTCTGCAATGAGCAAACTACTTTCCTGGCTCTGGACTTGCATTAAAATCATTCTGCCCTGAGGAGTTGATCCAAATTCAAGATGCAATGTTCCCTTCGTGGTTTTTCCTTCTTAGACGTATCTGCTAAATGACAAAACTTAAAAAACAATTAATGGCAATAGCAATAAAACACTAAAAGACAGTTGGTTTTCTTTTACTCGTATATTTAAAATGTTTCAAATATGTGGTCCTGAATTCTTTTTACCCAGTCATTTTTACACTAAAATAAAATCCCCTTTGCCTTTAGATCGTGTCCCAGAAGCCAGTCAATAAAGCTAAAGGTCCAGCTGTGCAGCAACCTACATTATTTCCCCGGTGGAGCTAATGCTTTATAGTGTCAGTGACATGCAGCTACACTCTGTGGAGTCCATAGATTGCATTTTGTACCTTTTCCTTGGGCCACAATGAAAATCCTCTGTTTGCACTGAAAATCTCTCCTTGGACTCCAGAGATTCTTTTTGGATCATTGGTATGCCTGCTAGTTTGCAGAATCCAACAGCTCAAACTCAATCGATGTCATATAACATTGCACTCAAAAACAATAATTTACTGGACTGCTAACCTGCGGTGCTTCAGGAGGGAGCTATGGAAAAAAATCTCTCACTTCACTTTTATTAGGAATCTATCAGGGCATGAGGTACTGTAGCCCTTCTGTAGGTGGACAGAATTTAATAATGCAGTTTCCATGATGTCAGTGAAGTGCTGTGCCTTGGTGGGTGGTAGTTTTTTCATTCTACTCTATTAGAACCAGGTAAGTTAGAAAACCAGCCCCAAGTTGTACACTAGAAATTATAGTTATCTCTTCCATTCTTTTAAAAATTGTGATCATATCCTGGCAGGTGCACCTTTTGATTATTATCCGTCAACTTTTGAGAAACTCCCAGAAAGTTATTTTGGTCTAAGATTCCTTATATCTAATGAAGGTCCGATAAAATATGCCAATACTAGTTTTCTTTAAATGCAGGTGTGAAGACTGCAAGGGTGATCCTGAATCGCAAGTAGGAAGAAGGAATTCATTAGCTAAATCAACTTTTTGGCATGTTGCAAGCTACAGGTAACCTGCAAACCTTGTTAATTTGCTGGGTAAAGGTTCATCAGTTATTGGTATTGTAATAAAGGCAGCATTTAGAAGGTATGAATTAGAGAAACACCCTTTTATTTTATATTACCTTTCAAGGAATTGCAAGTCACTAAACCAGTTTGCAGCTGTGTTTTGGGTACTGAACTGATGTCTGCCCAAGAAAAAGTGAAATTGTGCTTCGTAAGATGCATCTCCTTTTTTATGCTGGTTAAAATTTGGTCATTGTTTTAAACTGAATTAATTTGCCGACATCTTCTGTGTAGTTGTGGGACTCAATTTGGCAGGAAGAGGTAATAAAATCCGAGTGCTATCTCATTTGCAGATCAAGTGCTAGAACCATTCAGGTTCTCTTTTCAATGACACTCTTATCTGGAAGCTGTGCACATTCAGGTTAGCAATCCCATTAATTATCTCACTCTTGACTGTGACAGGCATGTCACTGATGCAGCCATACATAATGCATATCTGTTCACAAAGACGTTTATCAGCTTGTCTGTATACAGAGGCGGTATTTGAAGGACCACAAAACAAAAGAGAAATTTTAAAAAGTTGGTTTCTGTTGTTATTCCTGGATTAGGGATACCAGCAACACACATTTATCAAGTTAGAATTGCAAGTTACAGCCATGTGATATTATTTAGCACAGATTTATCGCAGCTGGAGAAATAATATTGGTCTTTATTCATAGCAAGTTTGGACTATATGGAGCAGTCTCATATATATGCTGTTTCAGGTAACTGTATCGTATAATCTCTTTGATTCAGCTGAGCACGTAAGCACAAGCTTGAATTTAAACATGAAATCACGTGCTTATGGGTGAGATTTCCCAAATCCCTCAACATTGACTTAACTCAGATCCCATAGAAGTTATGAGATTTTTATCACTGGTTTTAATGGGAACACATAGGCCAATAATGAGCATTACTGAGAATCGCACCTTAGTTTCCTTATTAGGAGAAGACCTAAGCACATGCCTAAAAGTTTTGCTGAACTGGAGTCATTTTTTATTACTTTCTTATTTTTATTGTGGTAGTGCCAAGAGAGCCTAGCTGAGATCAGGACTTCATTGTTCACCCAGCACTACTAAGTAGTAACAAATTTGTTTGAGTGTTATGAATCCATTACCCTTTCTGAGTCAGTTTGCAGAAACTTCATAAATGTCTATGGCAGTCATAATGAAAGTTACCCCCAATCTTGTGCCAATAACAATAAATAGTACAATATTTGGAGGGCTGAAGGAAAAAATTGCTAATGTTATTTTTAACCATGCCCATTACAACACCCTCTAAAGTAAAATAAGCACTCCTCTAACTGGTCCCAAAAGTTTGTTCCATTCTGTTTTTCTTCATAAAATGTGGAGTGTCAGATATTGGGATACTGGGAAACACAGTCATGAACCTGTTTCTTTACCTTTGTATATAGTGTGCATCTGAGAGACAGGCCATGGCATTTAAACTATGACGTGTTTTGAGGGGTACAGGAGATGTTTTAATTAAAAGAATTGTGATAATGGAAGAGACAGTTTTAACAACACTGTCATTTGGGGATATTTTAGAGATTTGATCATAAAATAAATGTCGATACAGTGTGGGAGGAAAGGAGATGATCATTGTAAGTACTTGCATTGTAAAGAAATGGGGAGGATTTGAGGCATGTGCCTGGGCAATTTACAGACAGGGTGAACAATATGAAATCGCCCCTAGGGAAATTGCTACATTGCTGAATGACGCTACATCCATCATTATCCCAGGGCTGGCAGAGGCAGGATTCTACCCTGCCATCCCATGAACAACAGTTTGTTGTCAGACCACAGGGACACTTATTTTACATGAACTATCTTGAGCTTATAGAAAGTGTTCATTTACAAGCCAAGAATGATCCCTCGTGCCTTTTATGTTCTTTCTGCATGTAATGATTTTGTGTCCCTCATTTTGAGACTTTTTCACACATTATATTCCACGTCTGAGCCTTGGTAGGCTGAGAAGCAGTGGTATGAAACAGTGAGATATTGAGGGGAACAGACTGGGAAAAACCTTAATAAAAATTGACGATCTGAGAGTGTAGAGGGAGAATATGGGCTTGTTGCATGCTGTGCTGTACTGTATCTTGGCATGCCTGACAATCCTGTAGATCTATTCACTGTCATAGAGCTGTAATGCTATGCTCTTCAACAAATCTTTCTCAGATCCTCAAGTAAAAATAAGGATTTATGATCTTCCATCATCATCCACAAGTTTGTGGGGAGTTTTGATTAGTCATGTAGGACCTGAGATCAGATCATAAGCCAGTCTAGCTGTATCCATGGCTGTTTTTTTCCAACTAAGGATCTGGCCCATGATCTCACTCCAGTTTAATACTGTATTTTCTTCAGAGTAATTGCTCCTTTTCTTATGAGTGTAAGAGAATGTGGAATCAGGGCCCTGCCCCCAAGAACCAGTCTGAGTCCCCCCAGTCGCATTTAATACAGGTTCCCAAAGCTGCATCATGAAGAAATAATTTTCATTTGTTACTGTTTCTGCTGGCCTGACTGGGATTTAGCCCAGCAAAATAGCACTGAAGGGGCCTGCTCTCTCATTAGTATTCACCAGAATCTTCATCATGACCACTCTTAATGCCAAATGACAAAACCTAGGGGACACGCATAGGTCTTATGTTGTTTTCTAAAAACTAATACAAATATTGCAGGTTTTTTTGAAGCAATTTATATTCATTGTTTTGAGGGATTGTAATGATAGAACAATCATGTTTTCCTTTCTAATCATAATCACCTTTTTTTATCCCAGCAGTGGGAATATAATTGGTGTGAATATATTCTGCTGTCTGCAACATGCAATGATAAATTCCAATCTTCCAGTGTCTGTTGCACATCAAGTCCCCCTTCTGCTTGACTCTACAGAACCTTCTTATCGTTCCTGAGGTGTCTAGGCATCTCTTCTCCTGCTACAGACAGCCCAGAGTAGTAACTCTCACTATGTCAAACAGGTGCCTATTGTGTGTGCATGTGTACTTACACACATGTATGTGTTGTGTATATACACACCCATACATATACACGTGTGTATATACACTATGCTATACACACTCTCGCTATATGTGTGTGCATGTGTATATAGATATGTTTATCTATAATATAGTATGTGTATAGTGTGTCTATGTCTCTATGCATATTAGGGTTGTGCGAAGCTTCGGTCCTTGATTCAATTCAGTGGAGATTTGGCCTGATTCGGCAGCCGAATCTCCAAATCTGAAGTGAATTGGGAGACCCGTTAATCTCTTTGAACCAAATTGGATCCCTCCAAATCAATTTGAAGAGATTCGGAAAGATTCAGCAATTCGGACATAGCCACAGCTTTAAATGTTTTCTCTACCTACCTCTGGGTAGCAGGTGGCTTGTGAATGTTGCAGTGGTGGCGGGGATGGAGCATCCCACAGAATCCCAGTGTGCTTGGCAGCAAATCCAGAAGTGGACCAGAAGCACTTCTGGTCCACTTCTGGGTCTGCCAGGGAGTGCGTTGGGCCCCCCCTGCACCTCCCTCAGCTTGGTGACTGGTGCCTCCTGATTCTGGGGGAGCACCTGGGCCAATTGCTGGTCTGGGGAGGCATGGGGGAGTGGGCCCAGGGTGCTCCCTGGCAGACCCAGAAGTGGACCAGAAGTACTTCTAGTCCACTTCTGGGTTTGCTGCTAAGCATATGGAGGACCCCTCACTCCTGTGGGACACTTCATCTGCCCCAGCATCGCAGCAGTCACAAGCTGCGCTGCTACCTCAAAATGTGTAGAAAAAACTTTTAAAGCTGTGTCTAAATTGCTGATTCTCCGAATCAGCATCGAATCTTCAGATTCGGATTTGGCCAAATCAAATTAGGGACAGTAATCTGAATCAACGAATCGAATCGCTGTCCCTGATTTGGGTCAAATCTGAATCCGAATTGAATAGGCCCGCTTCACACACCCGTAATATTATCTGAGCCAACGTATTGTTGTATCTGCATGGATACCTGAGAATGGGGAGAGTATAAAACTTTTTTTATTCCACTACAGCTGTGGAGGTGTGGAAGGCAGCAGCCATCTCTCTTTTACCAGTACTCTACCAAGCACCTTGGGTTAGCACAGCCTACTTGTTCAAACCTGTTCAAACATTTTGACTTAACTCTACCATAGTCCAAATCTGCAAGAGTTTACCTCTTCTATTGGTGGACTCCTGTATCAACCCAGACCTAGAGCCCCCTGATGTTTCAATGCCAGAACTTCAATAAGAACCAGTATTGCTTAGATCTAGCTAGCAGCAACCCTTATTATTCCAGGTCTGTGTTCTTTATTATTAGTCTAGTGGAAGAGCTGATGATTAGTACAAGTGGTCCGACACTTCTTTCATTCTGATTTTGTAACAATGGTCTGTGGTGGAGTTACTCCTGATACATACTCATGAAGGCAAAAAGAAAATCAACCCTAGGGATCCTTACAAGTGCTTAATGTGCAAGGTGCCTCTCACTGTGCCATTCAGGATCACAGGGTATTCATCCATCATCACCATGACTTAACATACACAAAAGCATAATTTAGGCCTCAAAGGTTTTTGTGTTTCATGCAAGTACATCCAAGAGTAAAGAACTACATGAAATATATGATACTAAGACACCCCTGGTTCTGAGCGGAAGTCCAGATTTCCAGCAGTGTGCTCATACAGTCACTTGTGCAAAAATACATATGCCCTTGCATGTCTGATCTGCATGTACTAGTTTGCATTGTGGTAATCATTCACAGTCTCACTTGATTAAAAATAAGTTCTGAAAATTGGAGTTGTTCTCTTAGAAGACTGCTTGTTCTCTAACCTGTTATTTAAAGTATTTTTTTAAACTTCATGTTCCTCTTTTAGAGCATCTGACTTCATTGCATTTGTTGTCAGTCTTATCTATTCCTTCCTTCCTTCCATTCCATTCCTCCCTAATATGGTGCTATGATGGACTGGGATCATGTAGGTTGCTTGGTCTTAGTTCACTTTTATTTACATTTCTACTAGTCAGTGCATCTGCCCTATGGCATAGTTGTCTTCAGCTGTTTCTGCGACTCTCCATGAATCAAAACTGAGCATTAGGCTCTTCTGTATAATTATTCTACTCTCCTTGACAATCCAATTTAAGCTTAACTTACACTGTAATTCATCAAACTAGGGGATTCTGGAAGCACTTGAACTACTAGGAATTTGTGTAGTTTCATGGCATACGCTGTGAGAAACATCCTCCATTTCTTATTGAGTAGGCAAGCTGTTGGTAAACAGGACAGGCTGAGACAGGAATATGTGTGCTAGCTTGCTTGCTCTGTGTCATATGCAAAATTACAAGTCTCTTCTTGAAATAAATGTAATGTTCTCCACTGAGAATGTACAAATAAATGTAATGTTCTCCTACTTAGCCCATGCTAAGTAGGATATCTGTAATAAGAAGAAATGAAAGAAAAGCAAGCATTTCAGTGGAAGATGGATGATGATGACAAGGAGACTTATAGACTCCTGAAATATTAGAGGAAAGAGGGGGTGGGGGGTAAACCAATCCTCTGGATCCAAAGCGGGGTGGAGAGATTTGAGTTTGTACATGGAGTAGTTTTGAATTGAGTCAGATCTCTTTTGGGGTGAATATATAGCCAAAATGCAACAGTACCAGAGCACAAGATTAAAGAGATCTTCTGTAGTTGTTCAGGAAGGAGAATCTGTAGGATCAGAAAGTTGGCTTGACACATTAGAGGCAGAAAGACTCAGCAAGCGTTTAAATTGCTTATAATCTTTGGCCAAGCTGATCCCCATTGATTTCAGGGGGCTCTTTTAGGAGACGAATTAGTCAATTGTTTTTGTGTCTGTACAGTTGTTGAGAACATTAGTAAATATGTGGCAAATGTATTGGTAATTCTGCTATCCTCTAGGAACCGAACTCAAACCACCAGGTTATTTTAGATGGCCTCCAAAGTGCCATCAGATGATACTGTTTTTTGACACTGCTTCTACTGGAGATATTGGCATTCTTCAGTTCCCAAGGGATTTCTTTATTGTTCCAAATTCGTAGAATAATTCATGCAGTTTCAGTACCAGTTTCTTGCTGCCATCCAGTCCAATACCCTTGTTGTTCTTGGTTTGCTTGATGGCACACCAGACTTCCTCTAGGATAGGAGGGTTGGTAGAAATCCCCTTTCATGGTGTTGGGGGTTGGATTTGATGGTGGTATCCACCACAGTTAACTCATGGTTCAGGAGTGCCTCAAAGTGCTATGTTTAAGAAAAGAGGTAGGACTGTGTGTAGGAACTGGAGAGGTATTATCCTCCTCTCCGTAGCAGGGAAAATCCTTGACCACATCCTTCTGAAGTCTTCTACCTTTTGCTCAGGAAGTCATACCATAATCTTAGTGTGGCTTCAGACCATCGTACGGGGCAATTAACATAATCTTTGTTGTCTGCCAAGTCCAAGAAAAGTGTCAGGAACAACATCAGGACCTGTGTATGACCTTCACTGACATCACTATGGCCTTTGATTCAATCAATTGCCAAGCCTTGTGCAAAGTACTGGCTAGATTTGGATGTCCTGGAAAGTACATCAAGGTCCTGAGGCTTCTTTCTGACAAGAAGTCTATGACCATCCTATGTAGTGGATCAGTTTGTCATCAAAAGTGGGGTCAAGCAAAGATGTGTCATCACTTCAACTCTGTTCTCCATTTTTTTTTGATAGTCATCTTGGCTCTCATTAAGGACTGCCTTCCTTCTAAAATTGACATGGAATACCAAATGGATGGACGGCTCTTCAGTCTGGGATGTTTTCAGCTGAAGACCAAAGTACTGAAAACAATCAACCTTGACTTTCAGTACGCTGGCAACTGTGCCATTCTTGTGCACATGGAAAAAACCCTCCAAACTTCACTGGATCTTTTCAAAGAAGCCTATCAAACTTTGGGCCTCTTTGGGCAACATCAAGAAGATTAAAGTGCTCTATTAGCCTGCCCCAGGTCATGAATGTGACCTCACTTTCCCCCCACAAAATTACTGTCAAGGGAAAGGCCCTGGAGGTAGTTGAGCACTTCCCCTACCTTAGTAGCCACTTCTCTCAGAGGGTGAACATTGATGAGGATATACAGCACAGGATCTGATGTGCAATTGTCTCCTTTGGAAAATTGCTTTGCTATGTCTTTATTCATTACAGTCTTTGGAAAGACAACAAGATCCAGGTCTACAATGTAGTTTTCATCCCACCTATCCTCTACAGATGTCACCACTGGCAGCAGCAGCAAGCCCTCATGGTCACTCCCATGGGCCAAGAGAAATGTGTGTAAAATGTGGGTGACCTATTGTCATCATCTCAAGAGCCTGGAAAAGCATCACCAAGAATGCCTCCAGGAAATTCTTCACATCAAATGGGAAAATCACTGCATAAATGCCAGCGTCATTGCTGACGCCACTGTTACCAACATTGAGTCAGTGAGCTGAAAGCACCAATTTTGCTGGACTGGACACTGTGTGCGGATGCCTGACTCCCAACTCCTAAAATAAGTGTTCCATTCCCAGCTTAGTAACAGCCTGAGATCTTTCAGCGGCCAGAAGAAATGCTACAAGAGCATATTGAAGGTATACTTCAAGAAAACAGATGCCAACATTAAGGGCTGGGAGGAGCTGACTGTCGACTGATTCCAATGGCACTGCAACCTCAACCAAGCAGCCATCTGTTTCAAGGTAAAGCATCTTGCTCTCAAACCAGGGAGGAGAGGATGGAGGAAGGAAAAGAAGAGGAATCCTAACCTATGTCCTACTCTCCCCTGCAGAAGACCTTCAACTTCTGCAGACAGGTCTGTGGCTCAAGGATTGGACTCTTAAGTCACCTCAAGACTCATCAATGAGCAGCGGTAGAGATCATCCTTGAATCAAGGGATTATTGATGACAACCTACTGGGGAGTCTCAGGTCAATAAAAGTCTCTGTATCACATTCTTAACCCTTGAGCCATGGACCTCCTGTATAAATTATTGTTGGTTTTTTCAGCTTTTCTGGCAATAAAAAATCAGCACAAGAGCTGTATCTTTGGGCATTGTCACTAAAATTCTAGAGCTTCCTTTTCTTTTCTAAAAGAAGTCCAGTGCCCCAAAAGTAATCAGATAAATGAGACCGTTTAATGGCTGATGATTGGAGGAAAGCTTTGCTGATTAAAGACCAAAACTGATGGAGTATCAATCACTGTTCTTTTTGATTAAGTACCATACTAATCTCTGTCACTGTGTAATGACTATTCTGGCAAACAGAGTCTGATTGCTGCAGGCAAATCATTTACATTAATCAAATAAAGTAAGAAAGATAGCGATGTACTTTACTGTTCAAGACAAGATGCTGGATGTCTCATTGCTAAAGAAGCAGACTGGACCACATGTCCTTTTTGCGTTAAAGGCCTCTTTAAGTAGAGGGAGCACTCCAGCTAGAATGTGCTTTAATATTCCATTGTTCTAAGAGCAGAATTTAAGAGCACCCATTCCTGATCCCACTGACCCAAGGCAGTTACATAATCATGTCATAAACAATGAATCAACAACTAAAATTTTAATAATCAAGACATTTGAAATATAGCAATTAACACAAATTCAGATTTTTTCCTGGTGCTTGGTTTAATGTGCAATTGTTCTAGTAGACGACCATTCTGAAAGAACTGTATTGCCTGTCAGCTTTCTTTGCGAAGTAGTGAATTTTGGAGATCACTTATTATGTGGTAGGGAAGGAAAGTGGGAAATTAACAGAGTCTGTCATTGATTAAACATCAAAGGGCAACTGAGGCTCCAACTCCTCAAACATTGCTCTGGGGACCCTAGGAAGGGTCTGTGTATGCCATTACCTTTCACTATTCAAATGTCATAAAAAATCTTTACCTGAATAGGTGGGCATTCTTTCCAAGGACGAAGGTCTGCATTCTATCCTCTCTGTTCCTACAAAGTTCACAATAAACTTGGTATGTGACCTAGTGGCAACTGCAAAGTCCAAAAAATCACAGAATTATTACAAAAAATGAGACAAAATCAAGGACAAGGGCAAAAAGACATAACATTATTGAACCCTATGAAGAGCTGAAAGTTTAAACCACAAAGCTGATACTAGGAGTGTCTACATGTGCTATTAATGCTATTGAATAAACTCTGGCTCAGTTTGCATCAGAGTTTATTGCTCCCAGGTGCAGCATTTACATGTGCACCCAGGACTGCAGAACACTGAGCCAGGTCAGAGCAGATCTGGCTGGCAGTGGACCTGGGGGGGGTCAGCCTGCCAGCTTGGGGCTGCTTCAGCCCAGCCCAGTTAGCCAGCAGGCAGCCCCATGCGGAAGCATCTTCTTGCCCCAGTTAGCCCCATCAGCATCAATACATGCATTGAATAATGCTGCCATAGGATAGTACTTAACAAGAACTAACCTGTGGCAATGTATAGTGGTTTACCATGGCCTAATACGGCCACACATATAGATGCTGAGACTTTACCATGGAGCTAATTAGGCAACTGCAGTAAATGTCTCATGTAGACACTGTCCACTATGTTGCGCTTAATGTATACCATTATATGGAAAGACATCAAAATCTTTATTTAACCTCTTATCACCCCTGTCAGATATGAACTTTCTATTCTCCCCATTTGGTAACAGTCTGGTGACTGCTCTCAGTACACATCCACCATATTGGGCCCTGCACAAAAGACAGCCAGGGATGAGACTGAAGTGCATATGTCTCTATGACAGACAGCCTGGGGCACAGTCACTTTAAAAGAGACACAGCCCAGGGACAGGCAGGGTGCAGCTACAACTGGGTTGCTATAGTTTCATGATAGTTAGGGTCAGGAGGGACCTGAACAGATCATCTAGCCTGATCCCCTGCCTCAGGCAGGAATGAATGCTGGGTTCACAAGACCCCAGACAGGTGATCGTCCAACCTCTTCTTGAATTTGCCCAAGCTAGGGGCAAGGACCACTTCCCTGGGAAGTTGGTTCCAGACTGCAGCCACCCTAACTGTAAAATATTGCCTTCTGATCCCTAAACTAAACCTGTTCTCCATCATCTTATAACCATTGTTCCTTGTCACCCCAGGTGGTGCTGGGGAGAAAAGGGCTCTGCCTATTTGCTGTTGATCTCCCCTGATGAGTTTGCAGGCAGCCACTAGGTCCCCACTCAGCCTCCCCTTGCTGAGGCTGAACAGGTTCAGGTCCTTCAGTCTCTCCCCGTAGGGCCTGCCCTCCTGCCCTTTCACCAAGCGGGTGGCCCTCCTCTGAACCCTCTCCGGGCTGGCCACATCCCTTTCGAAATGTGGGCCCCAGTACTGGACACAGTACTCCAACTGCAGCCTGACCAATGTCGCATAGAGGGGGAGTATCACCCCTCTGGACTGGCTAGAGGTCCACCTTTGGATTCATGACACGGTATGGCTGGCCTTGCTGGCTGTGGTCTGGCATTGGTGGCTCATGTTCATCTTGGAATCAATAATGATTCTGAGATCCCTTTCCGCCTCTGTGCTTTCAAGAGAGGAACTCCCCAGCCTGTATGTGTGCTGTGGATTCCTTCTCCCAAGGTGCAGCACCCTGCATTTGTCTATGTTGATCCCCATCCTATTCTCATCTGCCCACTTTTGTAGTCTGTCTAAATCTAGTTGCACCTCTCTCTCCTTTCAAGTATGTCCACCTCACCTCACATCTTAGTGTCATCAGCAAATCTGGACAGCATGCTTTCCAGCCCCTCGTTCAAGTTGCTGATGAAGATGAGCTAATGAGATTAATTAACCAACACCTGCAAGTAACCCCTGGGGAGTCACTTGACTGGAAAAGGGCAGGGCCAGATATATAAAGGGCAGTCCCAGAGGCAGGTCAGGCAGTCTGGCCCTGGAGGCTGAGCAGGGAAGAGCACTGCAGAGGTGCCTGTGGCTGAGAGCCAGATAATGAGCATGCTAAGCCTGGAGATAGCAAATGAAGAAGCTGAAGGCTAGCAATGGATTAAGACCCAGGGTAGGGGTAAGTATTCAAGTTATAGCAAGAAGGGCTTACATTTTGGTTCTAGTTTGGTTTGGTGCCTAGTGGGGACCAGGGAGGGTCTGATGTCCAGGGGTGACTAGACACTGGAAGGAACATCCAGTGGTTTGTGGGGGACTGTGAAGGGTGGTTTGGAGGTCCCAGAGAACTGAGAGGGGTGATCCCATAGCACTCAGGGAGGGAGGCACACTGAGAACTCCCAGAGGGATGATCCCACTGAACCCACAAAGGACAATCCCATTAGTGCCTAATGGGCATAGACTTCAGGGCCAGAGGGTCCAAAGCCCCGAGGCAAGCAGGGACTGGACCTGGGGCCCAGACAGACATATAGAGAGACCAAGGAAACTCAGAAGCCCAAGACATGGCAGAGATAAAAGCCTTAGAAGGCCAGACAAGAGGCTGGGCACCTGAATTCTTGGTCCAGGACAGTGGGCTGGAGCCAGAGGACTCAGAAGGAAAAAAATAGTGAAGGCTGAGAAGGTCAAGGTCTGAGAAGAGATCTCAGGTCTAAAAAGACTGAGGCTCAGTCTAGGTCCCTCAAGAAGCCTTCACCCTAGCAACATCAAAGGTGTGGCAGGGGCGTAAAGGAGGTGAGGGTCCCTGGAGTTAGAGCTCACGCAGGAATTACATGGCCACCAGGGGGATCTCACAGCTGCCTCTGGAATATGAACCTGCCACAGTCTCTTATACCCCAAGCCCCCAGGTGAACAGACTTTCCTAGGATGTGAGAAGCCCAGACTGGTTTGGAGCAATGCCATGAAGCCAGATCTTCCATAACCCAGGGGAATGCTTTGGCCACAAGGTTATTCAATATTCCCATGTGAGGTTTTCCCAGACTCTCGCATCTATAGATGTGCTATTTTTTTGTAAATCATTAAATATTCATGGATCATAAAGGAAAAGGGAAGAAGGAAGAAACTTACTGCAGCTGGGTGGTTAGGACACTCTCCTGGGCTATTGAAAAAAAATAGGTTTCAAGTTCCTGCTCTTCAAATAAGCAGAGTTGGGTTTTGAAATATGTGGACAGATTAGAAAGAACCCAGTGGAGAGTGACAAAAATGATTAGAGGCCAGGGGAGCCTGACTTATACAGATAGGCTGAAAGAAATAGGATTATTTAGTCTGGACAAGAGAAGACTGAGTGGGGAATTGATAACAATCTTCAAATACCTGAAAGGTAATTATAAAGAAGCTGGAGATAAACTATTCTCTGTGGCCATAGGGGACAGGACTAGGAGCAATGAACTCAAGCTGCAGCAGAGGAAATATAGGTTGGCTATTAGGAAAAACTTGCTGACTATGATGGTAGTCAAGCACTGCAAAAGATTACTTAGAGACGTTGTGGAATCTCCTTTCCTGGACTTTCTTAATAGTAGGTCAGACAGACACTTGGCTGGGATGGTTTATTCATGGAGGATCCTGCCTTGAGCTGAAGGCTGGACTAGATGACTTCAGGAGGTCCCTTCCAGCCCCACTTTACTATAAGCCTATGAAACCAGGTGTCCCTCTCTCAGGTGAGTGCATTGGATGGTTGGGTAGTGTGGGTTTTCTCTCTCTGGGTTTTTTGTCTTTAAAGAAAGAGCTGACCTGGTTTCATACATAATTCCAGGACCATGTTCATTGCTGAGAATCTGAACAGAGAGAGGATTTCCTTCTGACCCAGAGCTGGCACTTACCCTTCTGGTTCTGAAGGATCCCATCTTTAGGTGTCTTACTTGCCCCATGGAAGTGGAGCCCAGGGAGCCCAGTCTTAATTCAGAGCTGTGAATACTACTGGGTGCCATGGACATCTACATCCTTTTGTGGATCCAGCCCTGAAGAATCTTCCCCAGCGTCACACAGGAAAGCTGGCAGATCAGAGAAGCAAACCACAGTTTCCTAAGTACAAAGCTTGTTTTTTAACACTGGACCGTCCTTCCTCTGGGACCACACAAGATGATGTTCCAGGGACTACAGAAGGACAGAAATAAGCAGTGAATAATTCTTTGAGAAAGTGATCTGTGAAGAAAAGAAATGATGACATTTGAACATATAATTCATCCTGGCTGCAATGTCATTGAAATAGATGAAGTTCCATCCAGAATGAATTCAGCCTGGTGCTAATAAAGATATCAGCATTGTTGGGACAATAACATTTTTCTTCTTGGCTGTGATTGACTGAAATCTTTCTCCTGTTATATAATCAGTAACTGTAAGTTGCTATATGCACAGTGATGGTGCTATAGAAATAACAAATGACTGTTACACAAAGGATATATAGGCACAGACTATGATACTTATTTGACATAGCAATGCATTATTAGTCTTTAAATTAGAAACATAAGAAACATAAGGAAAATGAGTTCCATTTATCATGTAAGTCACCTACAACAAATCTAATACTTATTAGACTTTTGTAGTGCTTGGGGAACATTAAAAACAAGGGCAAAGATGCTTTGTCAAAGGGTATAAACCAAGTCAAAGAGATTAAATAGAAACTTGAATTTAAAACCCAGGACCTTGATTCTTATTCCATTAGATCACAAAGCAATGGTTGCATGCAGTTGTGTGCCTAATTTAAAAGCACAGGTACTAAAATGCTATGAGGATATTGGATATTTGTCCTTGCAAATAGCCGTTCAGTTGGCCACTTAGCCCACACAAATCCATACTCTATCTGTATATGCCATTACAGTAGTTGTATGGAGCCCTGTGATTCTGGCATTTTCAAAATCAGGTCTTTGTAACTCCAGAGGGAGAACTGGAAAAATGGAAGGTGCAGAAAAGGAGAGGGGCAATGAACATCTATATGTTAAGGAGCATAGCCAAGCATTGAGGTTTTTTCATGAGTGGGTGTTGTTATAGCTTTCCCCCCAACACTTGTAGGCAATTTTAAGGAACTGAATAAGCCAAGAAGGCAGAATGCAAAATGTTTTGCACAAATTCATGATAAGCAACGATAGTAGCAATAAGATTAAAATTTTAAAACACTCAGTCCTGCCTGCCTTTTTACTGTGTACTGTTTCCTACCAAGAAGTAAGGCCTGGGGAGGAATAAGTAGAGAGGTTGAACATTGTCATAAATAGAACATTTATTTTCTTTTATTGCTTTTAAAAATATGTTCCCAGCCAGACATGGAAGATGGAACATATGATAGATGATAGAAGTCTGGGGGATGATGGGAGTCCAGTCATTTGATGGCCTCGTTTTAATAGTCTATGTTCATTTTACTCCATTTTTTGTTACCACGTAGTTTTCAGTGTGCCATGGGAATCAACTGTTGTGCTATTGTTGAATGTGCTATTTTTCTGTTCTTGTCATAATACTATACTTTGGGAACAAGAAGGTATCTGTGATTACACAGTCGTGAGATAATGCATTGTTATATCACTGATTGTAACAAGAACAGAAAATACCGCAGACAGATCCATTGTTTTGACAGTTTCTCCATTCTGATGACAAAGATGTAGCAAGAATAGGAAAGGGTATAAAGAGCCTGTTGATATGAGAGTTGTAATGTTATTGTTTTCGCTCATGGCCATAGAAAAGACTGAGAGAAAAACAGACGATTCCCAAAGAAAATAAGAGACAACAGCACAGGCCAAATTAGGCCATTTTCAGTCATCGTAAAACGTGCCTTCCTCATCCTAGGAACACTAAACTATGGAAAAAAATAATGGAATAAACAAAAGGCACAATCCAGTTCCCAAAATAGCAGCAGTTTCTTTCATATTTAATGAATCCCAGAATTCCTGTTTTTCATTTCCTATATTAGTGTGTCTTGCAGTTAACATTTCAACATCACAGGGGTGTGGAACTATAGGAATTGCCAGACTGGCTGAGACTCCTGGTCCATCTTATCTCCAGCAGTGGCCATCACCAGATACTTCAGTGCAGGTTGTAAGAAACAGCAGAAATATATAAAACAATCTGCTCTCATGAAAGTTTATCCCAGTCCCTATGTGTGGAGATTGACTTAAACTCTGAAACAACGTTTTGTAGCACTTCCAGAATGTTAACATGAACTATTACAATTATGCATATTTTTTCTGTATACATGTCCAATCCTTCTTTAAATCTCACTAAATTCTTGGCCTTAAAAACATCCTATGGCAAAGAGTTCTACAGTTTTAATTATGCACAATATGAAAAGTAGTTGTTGTATGCAGTTTTGAATCTGTTACCAAGAACAAAAAGCCAGCACTAACCAACTATAAGAAATCTTCCAACATTATAACCTTGGAAAATCTGAGAAAGGCTCAAAGAGAAATGTCAAAGGAGGCTAAGAGGTGGGCCTAAGATTTTTCGCTGAAACTCTGTGACGATATTCAGAAAGCAGCTGATGTAGGTGATGTCAATGGACTGTACAAAGGTTTCAAACAAGCAAATGGTCCAGTCAAGAAGACAGCTCCACTGAAAGACTAAAATGGAAATACAATTACTGATTAAAAAATACAAACAATTTCAGCACTGGATTGAACAATATAGAATATTATACTCCGGTGAGACTGAAATGAAACATGAAGAGCTTGAAGGATTACAATGGTTCAAAGTTATGATGGATTTAGGAAACAAGCCTACATTTGAAGCTTTGCAGAAAGCCATTAAATCAATTCCTGGGAACAGGGCATGTAGCAATGACTGTTTGCCAG
Organism: Caiman crocodilus; assembly: GCA_030014935.1. Lineage (NCBI taxonomy): Eukaryota > Metazoa > Chordata > Crocodylia > Alligatoridae > Caiman > Caiman crocodilus. Next base: position 13,811,399 of record JAGPOW010000797.1, on the reverse strand, counting down.
CTAAAATCTCTGAAGTGGCAACAACAAATTACTTTGAAAGCCTCATAAAGTTATACTGCTTTGTTGGAAAGAGGAAGTGGTACCACAAGATTTCAGAGATGCTGGTTTGTACCCTTATACAAAAACAAAGGGGATAGAAGCGACTGACAACTATAGAAGTATCTCTCTGTTGAACATTGTCAGAAAAATTGTCACTTGCATCATACTCCCTATGCTGCAATCTCTAGATGAAAGAATCTATCCTGAAAGTCAATACAGTTTTCGCTCAGGACCCTCCATCATTGATATGATATTTTTGGTCAAGCAATTGCATGAGAGGGGTACAGAAAAATGAATGAATGCCACTGTACATAGCCTTCATCTGTCTGACAAAGACCTTCAATACAGTCAACAGACAAGGCCTTTTTACTGTTCTGAAGGAGCTGGGTTGTCCCCTCAAACTGCTGAGCTCATTACATCAAGATATGTAGGCAACTGTAGCATATGAAACAAAAGTCAAACACCTTTGACATCAACAACAGGATGAAATAGGGTTGTGTGTCACAGTCCCCATGCTTTTTAACATTTACTTCTTATTTTTGCTTCTTCATACATTTAAAGGCAGCAGGGATAGCATTTATCTTCACACCAAACTAGATGGAAGCTTGTTCAACATCACAAGGTTTAGAGCAAAAACCAAGGCAAAAGAACTGGTTCTGAGAGATTTCCTGTTTGCAGATGATGCAGCCTTGGTTGTCCACAGCAAATCTTCCCTGAAAAATACCTTGGGAAGATTTTCTGAGTCATGCAAGTGTTTTGGGGTGACAGTTAGTTTCAAGAAGACTGTGATCACATCTTCTTGATCTCAAGAGGTGTCTGAAGGGATGAAGGAACCAATACCTGACATCAATATGTAGAACCCAAGTAGCAAAAACTGTCAGTGACACCAAGAAATTAATCCTTCAGTCAGCAGGAATCGTGACCTTCAGACTGAACTGTCAGAATCAGAGAAGCAGCTAAGAATTTCGGATTATTACAGAAATGTGCCTGGAATAACAGCAAACTATCAGCTGAGGTGGAGATATGAATCTATGAGACTCGTGTGCTATAATTCCTGGTTTATGGTTCAGAAATCTGCACTACATATGCTAGGCATATCAACAGACTGAACAGCTTCCACATGAGATGTCTATTTATGATTCTGAAAATAAAGTGGGAAGACAAAATACCAAACACAGAGATATTGGACTGTGCAGGACTGACATGCTGAGAAACCATTATCAAAAAGAGGAGGTTAAGATTGATTGGCCATGTCAAGAGAATGGAAGAAGACCGTATCCCCAAGAATATTTTGTGTAGTGAGATTTGAGACAACTCTCTAAAGTTGGGTCACCATCTATGACAGTACCATGATGTTTGCAAAGATTATTTGAAGTCCTTCATCATCAATGTAGAAAGCTGGGAGGAGCGTGCAGAACCCCATCTGATCCGGAGGGAACATCTGGCACTGGGTGCAGCTGAACATGAAGCAGCTTTGATCCAGAGGGTGGAAGCAAAGCAAGAAAGAAGAAAGCAGCATGTGGACTCCAACTCGGACAGTGTATGGATCTCTGAAACTTATAACAAGCTGTGTTGCTCTCGAATTGGGCTTGTCAGCTACAAACAGACACATCCGGCATCTAACTAAACCTCTTATGTGTACACCGTTGTGACGGCGTCGGGCCGTCTCTAGGGACCCGAGAGGGACCCCTGAGGTCGAAAGGAGGTGCAGGAAACTCACCTGAGACGGGTGAGCAGGGGGACGACGAACTGCACCAGCTGCAGCAAACGCCGGTGCAGCCGCGCGAGCCGCGCCTTCGCCGCTCGTTTAAGCGATTAGCGCTAACGAGCCGGGGGAAGGAACCAATCGCGGCTGCCGACATGGCCGCTGCGGGAAGGTTGAAAAACGGCGGCACGGCGGGGTGCGAGGAGGAGGCAGGAAGGAGATACCGAGAGCGAGAGCGAGAGC
>JAGPOW010000797.1:13790628-13809312 GCA_030014935.1 Caiman crocodilus | reverse complement strand
CAACCTGCAGGAGTTACCTACGACCAGGGGACTGGCAGCAGTCACAACCGTGATCCAGAGGATTGATGGTTACAGCAGTCCCGGGTGCCAGCTCGGGGCGGGGGCGGGCAGGGGGAGGGAGGGATTGTTGCCACAGCCACAGGATTGCACCAGTGGCAGCCAGAAGTCATTGTTGCCCCCACGTGTTATAGCTGCCCTGGGCCACCTCACCACGCTTCTGCTGCCACTTTTCACTTTCATGTTCTCTTTTTTACCCTGCTTTCAAAGTTCAAGATTTATGTTTTTACTCTTGCCTTCAACACCACAGAACATACCACAACAGGCATAAAATAAACACATACTTGAATTTTAATTTCCTCTTTAAGGAGAAAGAGATGCAAGAGATGTTAGTCACACTGACGTATTTCCAGAAGTAACTCAGATAGCAGGAGGATAGGCACATGTAAGCACTAGGCTAGAACAGAATTATAGTAGCTGGTTCTGAATGTATATATTCTGTACTTCTGGCTTACACTTGTTCTTTGTCTACTCCCCAAATACCTGGGTGAAATACGCATAATGTCACACATCTATATAGCTGATGTGGAAACAAAATAGTTTATCCCCATCCTCTGTACACCAACTCTTAATTTGAGAATAATCTAGCCTGACCTTTCATAACTTCCAAGTGACTGCCAAATCATGTCACTGGAGTCATAGCTACTAATTCAGGAACCTTGTTTTCTGCCATTTGGCATACTTGCCAATGCCCAATAGTCTAAGAAGACTTTTAGATGATGTACATTTTTATGAGCTGATCTGTGTACAGTAGAACCCATTATGTTCATCCCATATGTTATAAATCCTGCAGAAGGCCCTCTTTTTCCATTATTAGTTTAACACACACACTCTGGTATTCTCCTGCTAGTTTGCGGTATTCTCCTTCTCAGTTGTCACAGCAGAAGTCTAAAAGTCCTGATTTTAAAAATAACATATTTTACCCCACATATAAGTAACACAGCTACTTCCAAGGCTTTTTACTCAGGACTTCCCTTTGAGACGGTTCTGCACCATTTGCTCCACTATATTGCACACATTTTCCCACCTGACTGACACATATATGGCACACAGTACTGATGAAAAGCAATCTGGTCTTGCATGTTTCAAGTTGTCTTGATTACCTGTAATATAATACTCCCATATGTGTAATTCAAGTCAGCAATAACCTTCACCTGCTTTCAGAGTAAAGCTGGCTATGGCTTGTGACCAACAACTTTTGATGCCAAATTTAGGTGCCAAGGGGTGTATTTTACTGCAGGCCAAATGTTTAAGACACCTATTAGGTCTACACACTACGCAATTTAGAAATGTAATGAAATTCTTTATTAGGCAAAGTACAGTAAAAATTAGGTTCTAGTGATTATATGTCTGGGGTCTACTTGTTGCAAATCACTTTGCATGCAGAGATGTCTGTGCTGCATTATGTTTTATATCTGCCCTGAGCTTTCAGTTGTGGGGAGTATTTTAGAAGTAAATTTCTACTGGTAGCTTTGGCAAGAACCTTACCTCTTTAATATTGCATGGTCATGTAATCCTTTCAACATTAGTTTTTGCATATGTTTTCCATAGGTTGCTAGACTCTGATTTATTGTATACTTTAGCTGAATGTATGTGAGCAGAGATGACCCAAACAGGGTGCAGGTCCCCAGGGCAAAGCAGCCTGTGCGGGGCACCGCCTCGGGACGCGAGGAAGCTGCTGGCAGATTTGGTGGTGGTGTGGGGAATCCCGAGTGGCTGGATATGAAGCCAGCAGCAGCACAGTCAGCATGGCCACTTTGCCCAGCTCCATGGGGTCTCTCAAAGCACAGGGCCTGGGGCGATCACCCTGATTCCCCCCACCCCACTGAGGGCAGCCCTGTATGTGAGTAAAGTACACCTGGAAAAGGACACTTTTCTGTGCTTCCTCTATTTCTTTGTTGCGTTTTGCCATATCACTTTTTAAAAGGGAATCATGGTCCTTTAGCTCAGTTCTCAGCACCAAAGTGACTGCAGGGAGGGGCAATGGGGACACCAGCCCTGGACACTGACTTAGGGTGGACACAGACAGAGCAGACCCTGTGCTACTGACCCAGCCACTGTCTGTGGCAGTCTATCTACAGCTGCTGTCCCCATATACCATTGCTCCCCAGGGCATACACCTACCCAGCTGTGCCTCTGCAGTTCTATGCCTCTTACTAGGTGCTTAAGTCCACCCATATGCCTAAGTGCAATTCTGTGCTACACTTTTAAGTTCCTAAAAATCCATTACTGCATCTACTTTTGTAACATGCCTTCATCTTACCATTAAAGCACAGTTGCAAGAAAGCAGCAAGGAAAAACAGCAACCACCCAACTTCTGTATCAGTTGTTTTTCCAGGACTCAAAAGGGTGGAATAGAATCACACTTAGGCACCTAATTCCACTTATGCTCCTAAGAGATGGAATAAAATGTGGCCTCGTCTCTACACCCTTGCTAGGGACCATCCCTAATACCATTTTAAAATCAATTTAATCACACTCATTCTAGATTAAAACACAGAGGCTCTTGACAGATGTTACACTTAGGATGTGATTAGCTGATTAATTAAATATGTGTAATAACTTTGTGTCAGGTTCCTACTTTTGGTTTAGAAATGGCATTTAAAGGTCTGGGTTTTTGGGAATTGGCTTATAGATCTATGTATTAAAAGGGTTCAAGATGAACAGCAGATTACCTGATTTCTAAAGAAGCCTGGGTCTCACATACAGTTACTCACAGCCCTGAAACCGGACAGGCTTCCTAACACAAGGCCAACAAGGACACAAAGTATGAGAACTAAGGAAGTATGGATGAAGAGTCATCAGGAGTCATCAGGAGGGAAGGAGAATACAAAGGTAGAGACTTCAAAATAACAAAGGCTCCCTCCCCGTCCCACCCTGGTCCCTCCCTTTGTCTCATCCCTCCCCGCCCCTTTGCCTCCAGGAAGGGTCCCCGAGGCCACCATGGATCCCGGGCATACAACCAGCCCATCTCATGTACCCCACTGGAGTGGGGGGGTCAGTTGAGATCTTGCATCAGATCCCATTGTACCTTTACTTTAATACCCATCAGGGCCTAACGCTTTTTTCCCAGTTTGTCAAAAGTATTTAGGTATCTCTCTGTAGCAACTGGGCAAGTTTCAAATACCTTTGAGCATCTGGACTTTTGTCCACAAAATAGCATGCATTTATGAGTGCAGTTGCTATATCATATTTACAATCTAAAAATTGGGGTCTTAATGTGTAAAAATCTCCCAGCTCATTCTCACAATACCACTTTTACCCTGTTGCAATTACACTGATTCCAGTGAAAATATACTCTGCCATGAGTGCAAGTACAATCAGGCCCATGTTATATTAAAGCCAGGTTGTGCCTTTAGGCACAACTGTAAACAAAGGGATGATGCCTAAGCCCCTGCAGTTCTTTTGAGTCAAAGTTCTTTCCTTGCTTCCCCATTGACCCCTGGGGACATAATTTATTTCTGTATCATAGTACAATATTCCCCTGCTGCTTTGGCTGTGTTAGACTGCATGTTGCAGAAGAACAGGGCTCTGACTACTCCTAGCTCTTCCCTGCCAGGCTTTCCTGTTTTGAGGGTAGTGCAATTAGTGAGTATGGAGTGTTTACTGAAGACAGTCCAAATCAAGCACACACACATGCAGAGCTATTCAGGAAGCATTTTTCAAACTTCTGATACCTGGGGCATGCTTTTTTAATTGATTAAAATTGGCAGCACACTTTACTCTTACACCCAAAAGAGTATGTATATACATGTAAGACTTATACAGTGGTGCCCAACCTGTTGGCCCTGCAGGCTGGATGAGCAGTGCTGAGTCAGTCTGCAGACCTGATTCTATCATGTGAGTCTTGGAAATTTGGTGGTAGGGGAGTGGTGGCAGTGTTACTTGCCCCTATTTTCCCAACATTGCATTTCCAGACCTGTAGGAAGCCCAATGGGCCAGATGACATGGTGCTGTGGGGTGGATGCTAATAACGGATCTTTTTGGGCAGCACACCTCTGCCACTCTCACTGCACTCTTTGAGAATCACTGGCCATGTCTACACATGCATTTATGCCAGCTAAAAGTTACTAAAAGTTTATGCCAGCAGCAATAGACTGCTGTGTACATGTGCAAGTGTTAAAGAGCATTAACGCTGTGTGTAGGCTGACTTTGAACTAAAGTTAGTCCCAAGTCAGTCCACACACACAGTGTTAATGCACAGTAAGGCATCTGCACATGTGTTACTGCACAGTAACTAATTGGGCATAAATTTGGTACCTGCTCAAGTCAGTATAAATCGCCATATATACTGCACAGTACGGGTATGCACGTGAAGACGTGTGCTTGTACGCAGTAATTTCAGTTACTGCACAGTAATTGCGCATGTGTAGGTACACGCACTGAGTAAGAGGGTTCTTATTTTCACTGTGCCCCTTTGCAGTGAGGTCCAAGTCCTAGTCTACAAGTCCTTAACTGTTACATTATACTTAAGGAGATTTCATTTTATTCTAAACTTAAATGAATGTTACGCCTGTCAGCAATGACATGCCTTGCGTTACATACTGAACACAGTATTAGTGTTGCATTGGTGTTTCAACTAGCCAGCTAGGACTTGTGAAGAAAATACAACTCTGGATCTGAGTAGGAGAAGTATCATGGTTATGGGGACTTTCAAGTTCTTTATGCAGGCAAGGTCCTTTCTGGCTGTCTGGCCTTGTACCAGGATCGAAGGCTGCACAGCAGCATCTTACGTGCATTTCCATTTTTCATCTTGTTCCAGGAAGCAACCCATTTAAAACCTTTTGTTTCTTTCTGTTTCCAGCCAGAGCTCTACACTACTTGCTTCATTAAAAACAATTTGCAGGAGCTGCACGATGCTACCAATGAATATTCATACAAGCTTGGCACTTCCATTATATAAAACTCAATTATAAAAAGGAAAGGATTTATGTGAACATCTTCTGAACCCTCCACGCATTAGCTGAGTTTCAGGGGATCTTTGTCTTTGAGAGGAATGCTACTGTGAGCCAGGGAAAGGATTATTTCTGGATATAATAATTGGCTATTTCTATCTTGCATCAAGAGTCCCAAAGCAATGCTCTGCAGAAGAGCTGACATGAAGGTCCATCAATGATGAATCTGCTTGCTGTGGAACAAAACGGGCAGAGTTTTTCTTCCAGTGAATGCCATGGCTAAAGAAACCCAAAAGATATTACTGCCAATCTCCCTTGCCCAGGATGGTTTTGGATTTCCCGGTAGTTACCACAATAGCACAGATATGGCTGCTGCACTTCACAGGGAAACCAGACATTGTGCTCCATATAGACATGGGCCATAAAGGAAATCAGCAGCCTGAAAGCAGTTGGAAGGGAGGAAAAGAGGAGTGAGACATTTAGCAAAGAGAGTACTACAGGGACCACTTTAACCTCCCTAGTAATTCTACCGTGGCTTGGGCTGCAGCTATAGGTAAATCCAGCACCTTTAACTAACAGCAGAAAGAGATTTTAAAATGATATTAAAATGGAATAAGCTAGGGATTACCAGGGGGTATCTTCCTGCTTTGCTCAGACTTTGGGATGCTAGACACCCCCTGTTCTGAATGCATCACCATATTAATCATATTTTTGTTCCTTCCAAATCACAATAACCCTTCTAGGGAAGAACATCCCTTTTGAGTGCTACAGGCCTTCCTTCTCATTTAAAAGGGGAAAATCTTCTAAACATCCATAAAGAGAGAGCAGGATGTGTTTGTTTACAGATGCCTTCTTCCCCAGGCTAGCACTAGTACCAGAGACAATTGCAAATCATTTATTTTTAGGTTCCCTGCTCCTTTTAACAAATGTGATTGCTTACTGCAATATTCATGTTATACCTCTGCTTGACACGCTTTCTGGTTTTATACTAAACACCTGCCATGGTTGTAACAGAACTAGGGGAATAATATCAATTTAGGTAAGGTAGAGACTAAGCGCTGCCATTACTGCAAAAACAGGCTGTACTTTTCTCATAAATGAGAATATCGAAAATCTATCACTTTTTTTGTTTTTTTCTTTTTTCTGATGGAAACAGAGTACAAAAGATACTGTATAGGATATAGTACTACAGGAGTGATGTCTCCAGCTATAGCATTTGGCTATTATAGACCTATCCTAAAGTTACTTGTCACACTTCCTGGCTAGGGACAGACATTCAAAAAGCCTGAGTCTGAATTGATTCAATCTTTGCAGATTAGTCTAACCTGCATAGATTTAACCAATTTGCAAGTGAATAGACATTCACTTTTGATTCTGGAAATGCAGGCACATGCCTGCAGTGGCTCAGGCTAGAAGCCAAGAGGGCACTAGAGCAGACCTTCCTTCCCTTTCCTCAGCAGCCGCAAGGCTGGAGGGAAGCTGAGTGGGGTGGTGAAGGGGAGGGCATGGCCAGTCCCCAGCAGGCTGCTGAGTATAAGTGGAGAGGTATTTAAACCCTGGCCTGCAGGGACCCCAGCTGGGGTGTGCCTGAAACAGGCATCGCCAGATTTGTCCCTGAGCAGCAAGGGGCTTGGGAGCACATCCGGCAAAGGGAGGAGGATGGAGGGGGATTCCCCCCTGCCTCCCCTCTCCTACCAGCATGAGACCCCAGGCCATTTTTAATCTGGTTTATGTGCACTGAACTTATGTTCTATTACAGGTTTAAACCAGTTTCTGATTGCTTAAATCAGTTTATGTGTAACTTCTGTCCTTAGCCACCAGGTGCACTGCATCTCTCAATCCTTGGAGTCTCAGAACAGCAGAGACTGTCTATGCCTGAAGAAGGGTGATCACACCCGAAAGCTTGCTAAGAACCTTTTGCCAACTACAGTACTCAGCTGGTCTAATCAAAGATATCCCATCTACTCATGGGCAACTGGTGCCTCCTAAATCCAGGAGGGGCACCTGCAGAAGCTGGGGAAGCATCAATGGGGGGCCTAGAGCTGGCAAGCATCTACAGACGCTGCTGGTGGCATCAGCAGTGGGGTCAGAGCTGGTGAGCTCCCACAGACATGGTGTGAGCAGTCAGGATGGCCCTGTCAGGGGGGCACACATCCCCTGGTGCCCCTCCTACACGTCGCCTGTGCATCTACTCAAAAAATCTTGCCTGCCTTTGTCCTGAGTCCAACACGGCTACACCCAAAAACCCTGCTCCTCCTAAATCACTGTGGCTTCCCTATTGGACCCCACTTGGATAGGGGGGTTCCAGCTGTCACCTTTCTCAGATTTGACTCCTGTGATCTGCTCCCTTCTGACTGGGGTTACAGACACCTGCTGATCAGTACTTCTGCCTTCAGTTCAGCATCTGTAGTTTTAGAAGGGCTGTGGCAGGGTTACTCAGCGGCCAGGTGGCTCTCATGCAGCAAAGCACTCTTTATTCGAAACAAAAACATTCTGGAGAAACAATATTTTACAACAAAAAACACCCATCTCCTATGCGTAGATCCTGGGCAGCCTCATGCCTGTTCTTGGAACATGTGCATCTCTCCCCCGGGTTAGGGCTGTCATTTTGTGGCATTTCAATTCCTTTGTTGCCTTATTAGTCTTTTGAACCAGGTCAAACCAGTCTGTGCTGCTTACCCAGGGGAGCGAAACTTCAAACATTTTGTTAAGTGCATTGTTTTGGAATACAGGATTTGCATTTATTAGTCCCCAGTAATTCTTTATCTCACCCTTCTGACCTAGAAATGTAGTCACCAGTAACATAATTGAGGTATGAGTGAAACGTTAATACAATAGTTTCTGACTATTCCATAATTACATACCCTCTCTCGCACATCCCTTTTTTCCAGGAGGATAGTACAAGCTTTCTGCCCAATATCCTGGTGGAGTCCCTTGGCTTCTTCTGGATACGGAGTCCATTTTAACATCTCATAATTTCATCTTTTAAATTACCATTTGCACAGCCCAGCCAAGAAACACTATTAATACCACAATGCAGAGCTGTTTGATTCTTTGGAACACATTGCAAGGATATGAAGGGAGATCCCTCATGCATCAGTGGATGCCTCTGAGGGGAGAGGGTGGATCGGAGCCCTACTCCACTGGTGTAGCCCTTTGTGTGATGATCATGGAGGCCTTTGTTTTCCCACATGCTGAGATGAGGCAAGAAGCATTCCTTCTTCACACTCAAGACTGTTATCCTTTTCACAGACCATCAAGATTGTAGATTCAGAGTGATGGTAGAAAACTTTCCACTCCCTCTTGGCGCTGTTACCACTGCAGTCTCCCAAGCAGCAAATGTGCACTTATGGGTGCATTTACACATTGCCCTATGGCAGTGTAACAACCTGCTACACCACCATACTGTGTTGGTCCACTTTTGGGTCCACCACCGAGAGCATGGGGACCGCCCTCCCCTGGGACACCTCATCCGCCCCATCATCTCAGGCATTATGAGTTGTGCCTGGTACCTTGAGGTATGTAGAAAAAACATATAAAGCTGCATCTATGGCCAAAGCACTGATTCTTCAAACCAGAATCGAATCTTCAGATTCAAATTCAGCCAAATCGAATTGGAACAGTGATCCGAATCAGCAAATTGAATCACTGTTCCCTGAATTGGGCCAAATCTGAATGGAATACTGCCTGCCTTGCACACCTGTAGTGGAAAGCACTCCTGTCATGGTCATGGTCACACAATTGCAGTGGTGGCATGGCAGGAGCCAAAGGTTGCTATTGCTCCCATATGTTGAAGCTGCTCTGGATGTCTGGCTGTGTTGTTATGTCTCTGGTTTTCATAATTTCATTCCCCTCCCTACCTCAGGATGTAATTTTTCTCCTGTGTATATTCGGCACTGTTTTCACACTGAACCCTGCATTTGCTAATGCTGTCCGTGGCCAAAGCTGCCCTCCTGTGCTTCAAGTGTCAGTGATACCGTTATAGTAATGCTTGTTGACATTGCTTGTAGTGCCTAGTGGCAATATGTGTGAAAGCAGCTAAGGGAACAGCTATACTGTGAGCAGAGGTGTGATTGGGGCTGAGGTTGATATCTCCAAAATAGAATTAATCTAGTTGGCTCTGATACCACTTGCAATGAAGCCACAGCAGCATGCTATGGCTTCAGCTGCCAAGTATGTACCCTGGGTCCTGTGTAACTATGTACAGTTCATGTTGAGGCCTGGGCTGGCATGGTTTTATTACTTTGCTATCTATATTCAAGCTAACTCAGGTGTAGCTATATGTGCTACAATTGAGGCTCCCAATTGCAATGTGGTGACCTTCCCTATTAGTAACATGGCCAGGGCCTGACATGTATTCTGGTGTCCCACCCTGCTCAATTCTCATGTCATTTAAAATGTATTAAAATGTGTCTGTGTCATCCAGGTTCCTAATGTGAGGCACTCATTTGGAGTCTGTACTGCTCAGGGTATAATATCTGACTCCACTCGTTGGGTTGTGGGTGGTGGTGGAAGCTCACCTATTCTGGCTCATGCTGGTACTGTTGCTTTCAGTCTGCTTGTACTTTTTTTCTAGTCTTCAGGTTGATAAGTGCTCAAAAGCAGCCTTTGTCTCACAAGCAGCATTTTCTACTCCTCAGACTTTCCATGTCAACCACTGAATTCTGCCTGGATGAAACACAGTTGCTGGCTGTGTCATCCTCTTTGCTGCTTCTCTCTGGAAAGCAATTGTTCTGGCTGCTATTTAGCTTAAAATATATATCTGTTCCTTTTCCAGGCCTGAGGAAGGACAGTTTGAGCCCAAATTTTGCCTAACATCTTTCTCTACTGTAAAGCTAGTCCAATAAAAGATATTGTCTCACCTCACAAATCATGCTTCTCCCTCTGGAAAGTCATCTGTAAGATCTCCTTCTGCCATTGGTATCTTTGCCAGTGCTGTCAGTGCCTCTTGCAGTCCTGGAATATCATTTCTTTGCTGGTCCTTTACCAGCTGACTAGTCTTAGCTGCTCACAGCTCATCTTTCCAGTCTGTATTTTCACTGTTCTTTTCCCAGAATGACTTTGAGCCACCCTTTTTCCTATTCTTTTTCTTCCTGGAAGACTTGCTGTTGATACACTGGAACTTCATCGCTGTCATTAGATCTCACTGCTGAAACCAAATATGTCTCTGGAGATTCCAGAGTTCTGTAGCCTTTGTCAGACTAGGTAATTTTGGTTGCCAGATTCCTTCATGAACAGTAAGCAAACTTTAAAGAGAGAGGAATGAGCTTTAGGGTGGACGCTTTCACTCCTGAATAGGTTGAGTTCAGAGTGTAAAACCAATAGAATGGTACCTAAATGAAGAGTGCTATATCTTAGCTCCTAGGCCTGACTTCCTGGAATTCACCATCAAGCTTCTGCATTGCTATGCGAAGCCTCTGCAAGAGGCTTGGGTGTCCAAGTTGGGTGTCATCTATTCTAGTTTGGCTACACAGTTGTTCTTTCATTTGTATAAGGTAAGCTTCAGATACACCTTAAGTGCCTGTGGTGATTATCTGACTTTTGATATTTTTGTAAAATTCAAAGGCATAAAACTTCAATGACTCAGTTAAATCTCCACTAATTAGCTGAAGTTCAGTTAATGTATGTATTTCTAGCAATTAGCAGATGTACCTTGGTGCCAGTGTCAAAAACTGGAAAGGAGCCAGTCTGGGGCTCATTATCCCACCAGAAATCCTTGGTCACTAATCAGTACTCGATAAATATTAGACAGTATCCTGCCAACACTTGGCTATTAAGTTCCATTTATTCTGTAGCCCCATAAATAATATAAATTCTCTTTCATCAGCACTCTGTTCACAAAAACCCTTTGAAAAAAAGTTTCATTTGAGGATGACTGAACAAAATGGAATTTAATTAGGCCAGAAGACCCCCAAACCACCATCATTTCTCAGTGTGTAATAATTCCATTGTAATTCTTTTGAAGATGTTCTGCTACAGTATTTCAAAATAAATGTGTGGCATTAAATTAGGAGGGCTTAGAAAGCCGGGATGCACAATGGTTTTGGTCTAAAGAACATGGATTTATAGATATTCATGAAGAGAGTTGGGATTTTTTCAGTTAAACTGCATCCTTTGCATACTTCTGCTGGGTAAAACAAGCAGTTTTGCTTTGTACAACTCTAAGGTGAAAGTCAGTTTTCCATCACTGGAAGCTGCTGCTTGGATTTCACATAAATAACTTGAGTGACGTTAGAGCCAAGGGACAATGTGTTTATCTAGGATCTAACAAGTTAAGTCACTATGAGTATGCTGTAGATGAGTTAATTAATATACCTGAATGATCCTCCTTTCCCATTCAGGGCATTGTCTGGAATGGTTTCTTAAAGAAAGCTCTAGTCTGCACCTACATTTAATATGGATGGAAAATTAGATTGAAAAGACCAGCTTGAGAGCTGCTAAGGAGGAATGCCCTTATTTACAAGCTGGTTAGATGGCCATATTAAATTCCAAAGTCATTGCCACCAGGTCAGCCTGTATTTTGTGAACTATTGGCACATCAACTGTTCAGTCCTTAGTGGTTGGCAAGTAATAGTGTTTGAGCATCTGGCATGCCAAGGCATATTGTTGAGGTATGCGTAGCAATGGCAGTGCAGCACTATTTTTAGCACTATCTTGGCATTGATCAACATGAATGAAATAAGAGTGGTCCAAGCTGAGTCTTTCTCCTACCTTAGGGTCTTTTGCAACACCAGTGACTCTTAGTAAAGCTAGTAATCTTTGCTTTCCTTTTTCTGCCTTTCCACTCCTTAGCCACTACCCAACTCACGCACCCACAACAGACAGCCTTTGAGTCCCCCTTCTCCATGTTGACCTCTTTGTAAGCCTTCGATTGAGTTTAAAAACATCTTGCAATTTGTGTCAGTTGAAACCAATTTGAGTGCAGGTGAACATATGGCAGCCATGCCAGTAACACATAATTGTTATGTATCTGAGGAAATATTTGCTTGTTTTTCACAAGGTCTTTGATTAAAATCCTGCTAGATCTTTTTAGCTGCTCCCACTGTGTTAGTTGTGTTCATTGATAAGTCTGTTTTTGCAAATTATAGGTATAAATAGACTCTGTGGAAAATGGGTGCTCTGATAAGCATAAATATTACTAATTATACCCTACATCTAGGGGCTGCACTTCTCTATCAGTTACTACATTGACTTACTCCCTTGATCTTATTTCTCAGTAACAGCAGCTTTGAAACACACACAATTGTGTGTGCTTCATTCTACAGGAAAATTACCCATTAAGACATTTAGTTGCTTAACTTAGATTTAAGAACTTAACGCCCAGTGCCTTTATATATTTGTGATACAAGATATTTCATGTAATGGGACAGAAGAGAAGTAAGGGAGTTACCTAAATGACTTGATGTTATATACAGAACTGCTTTTATTTTTAGTATTTTGATATCTGGAAAGGCAGAAGGACAACATTAAAAAAAAAAAAAAGACTGGCTGAGCAATTGACCCCCAGACGCATAGTAGTGGATGGATATGCCTACTTCATTAGAGATCCAGTAAATCTTATCTCCCTAAGGAGTTAGGTTCGGGGTGTTTCACCAGATCAGAATGGCTCTGTCTTAATGATGAGATGATAAATTATGTGGAAATACATTTGCTGTCTGCACCAAAATCTAAAAAAGAAAATGTCCTTGAATCTTTATAGCCACCCAGTTTTGTTTTGTAGGAAATGCCATGCTGCAGTCTTCTTTTTCTTTATGGAAATGATTTTATACCCAAATACTTAAAGAGAACAGTTTTGAGCTCAAATTGCAATGTCAGAAGATAGACAACTATGAATTGGATTGAAATAATTCCATACTTGTCCTGTGTCACTGGGTCATTACTGAAAGTCATTTCTGGAGCAAACTCTGCATCATTATTCACCTACTTTGATCTGTTGTAGAGACCAGGGCAGCAAGCGAAAAATGAGATTTAATTGTGCCTGTTTCTCTTGGATGATTTTCCACCCCTCTCAAACCAAGCTCTGGGCAAGTGGTTCAGTTGCATTGTTGGCAACTAGAATGTTTTTCACACCACAAACATCGAGCAAAACTTGTAGAAAGAAGCTGAGTGATTCAAGAGACATTAACTGTAAACCACCTCTTGCAAATTCTTTCCTTTCCATTTCTTGAGCGCTGGCAGATTCTTTGCAGAGTGGGTATATGACTGGCTTTTTAATGTACATTGAAACCTGTCCTTCCTATAGAATCTACCTATCTTGCAGTAGAGATGCATCAGTTCTGCCTGGACATAATTCCTATAGAAGTTAGAAAAATGAAATAGCTTTTTAATCTTGCATGCTGCTCCTGAGAACCAATTCAAGGCTTGTTCCCTGAATGCATGTTTAGGTATGCATGTTTTCAAAGGCTTGGTCCAGTCTGGTGCATGCAGGGGAGGGAAACTAGACTGAAGCCTTTTATCAGTCATACTATAAATAATTTAGTGACTAAGCTTGACAAAGCTTCACAGTGATAGAAGGGACAGACTTCACATTCTTCTGCCTCAAGAGTAGAGGCTGCTACCAGTTGAAAAAGAAGGGACCCTTAGCCATAAGGGATGGAGGGTCTGAAATGTCCATTTGACTTCCTTTAGTTCAGACTGGCAGTAGTTCACATACACACTATTTATTACCTTATGTTAGGATTCTTCTTCGAGGCTTGGCACAAATTCTCTCAAGAGGTGTTGGTGATCCACACAACCATTACAATAGTACCTAACCATTTAAAAAACAAAAAACCAACCAAATCCCTGTTCCATAAGGATCCTTGGGGCAGCCTCGCCATTTGCCAACAATGCAAAATCTCCTCTTGAGAAACTAAGGGAGTTAATAAAGTTAGTAATGGCAGCAGAAGCCATGCACGGACACATCACAGGTGACTTTCTTGCACTGTAACAGGGCTTGTCAAGAATGAGTGAGAACTTACAAAACCAAAGAGAGAAGCAGAAGGAAAGAAAGAGGACCTCCGTGGTGGGCTAGAACAGAAAGCAACAGGTCCTGGTGTGGAATTCATTTGAAGGAAAACTATGAATTTGTTCTAAGATCTAGCGGAGGCCTCTTTCTAATTCAGAGGATTATCTAGCGGACACAGGAGAGTGGCAGCTTCTCTCCCAGCTGCCAGAACACAACAAAGGACTGGATGTATTCGGGTACACAGGCAGACATCAGAAGTTGGAGACATACAAGTGGATCTGGCCTCCACCCTTGTACTAGTTGGTCCTTTCATCTTCTGTCATTTCCTCGGAGAATCAGGAACAAAAAGGAAAAATGAAGTCCAGAGGTGCATCTGGGGAGTAATTATACCATTATTAGAAGGTGACATTGAGTGTGACTGCAAAGTTTAACCAAGTTACTGAAGGGATCAGGGGAAGAAAGCAGGCTGGGTGGAAAGAGCAGAGGGACGAAAGAGGTTGTGAATAAGAAGTGATCAAAGAGAAGGGAGAATGAAAGCTCTGTGGTTATAAACGGCTTGAAAGAGCATAGATGATTATCAAAAATAGAACCAGGTACAATAGTATGATTTAAAATATGAAATTCAAAGGTAAATCCAGAATATGTCTATTGGAGAGGACTTGAAAATGATCTTTTAAAAATGCTTTACTCCTGCTTCCCCAAATGTCTGGCTTGCCAAACATAAGTGGAATTGCATACGTTATCTCTGCATGCAATTTTATGGACTGTGTATACAAAACAGTTTTTTGCAGGAACAAAAGGCTGATTAGATATCCAGTTTTCGTGTGTTCAGTCATAATTATGTGCATAATTAGTTATGCATTTGCATGATCAATTTCTTGCTTCATTCTGTGAAAAAAGGCCCAGTGGCCAGGGAATTCCCAAGTGGTTCAAAGACAGCTTGCACCTCTGAAGCATCTGCCCCT
Organism: Caiman crocodilus; assembly: GCA_030014935.1. Taxonomy (NCBI): domain Eukaryota; kingdom Metazoa; phylum Chordata; order Crocodylia; family Alligatoridae; genus Caiman; species Caiman crocodilus. The sequence goes on along the minus strand of JAGPOW010000797.1, from coordinate 13,794,448 downwards.
TCCCTGGTATGGGATGCATCAGGGAACACTAAAGAAAGAGGAGGGGTTTTGCTTAGGACCACTCCTACAATATTACCTAGAACTGCTTTAAGTTACATCAGGGACAGAATAGATTCAAGATTAAGAGGAGCAGAAGAATGGCTTAGAGCAGTAGTTTTCAACCTTTTTTAGTCTAAGTACCCCCAGTGGCCAGATGCTGAGCTGTGAGGGAGGGAGTAGCATGCGGCCAAACGCCAAGCAGTGTGGGGGTAGGGGTGTAGCGCACGGCCAAACATGGAGCAGGGAAGCAGGGATGGCACACAGGCAGGTGGGGATGGAGCGCCTCTACCTCCCAGGAGTAGGGCCAGGGCAGGGCAGCTCACCAGGCTGGCGTGTGGCAGTACCGGTGCTGCCTTCGCCCCACCCCGGCCCTGCTCCTGGGAGGTGATGGCACTCCATCCCCACCTGCCCATGCCCCCTAGGACCAGTCCAAGTACCCCCAGGTGTACTCAGACCTCCCATTGACAACCCCTGGCTTAGAGTCCCCTTCCAGTTCCCCCACTGAGTGGAGGTCTGGGAGCTGGCACAGAATTTTCCATTCTCTAGCATCACTTATGAAATCTGTATGGATGTGTAAGAGAGAGGAAGAACCTCACAGTCATATATATGGCATATGTATATAGTCCAGTAATGTTTTCTAATATCTAGAGTAGGATATTTGAAGTTTGGACTCCTGAATGCTATCCTTGGATCTGCCACTGCAGCAAGTGTGACATCGGACAAGTCATTTTCAGGACAGTAATTGTCAGCCAGCTTACATACAGAAATATTTGAAGTGATCAGAATTTTTCCTGTACTTTGAAGAGGAGACAGAGGCAGATCCTTAAATAAAAGGCACTATAACCGTTCTACTATTGTTTCAATTCTTCTTCTAATGAAATCAGAGGAAGTTTCTATATTGATTCTGGTAGCAAACAAAATTGGACCTTCTATTTCTTTCTTTCCCTCTCTCTCTCTGTCCAGCTAGAATACATACTGTTCTACTAAAAGCTTATTTGTATACAATGGGAACTGGCCATTGGTAACTTTTGCTGCTATCAGATTCTTAAATGGTGTTGTATTTTTAAAGCTTGCTTCTACCTAGGCTTGGTATTTTTTTTACACTGAAGCACCATCTGCCTTTACTTTACTAGGCTGTGCAATATCACAAAAGTAATAAATCATTCCATCCTATAAAAAAATCGTAATCTTTAATGATAGTGGCAGAAAGAAGAGCGGTGTTTTGAGAACTGTAGGAACACACTAAAGGGATCTCAATAGCCAATCCATTTACGGTGAAATATATGGCGGGTGGTAACGATGGATCATCACGTTCTTGTGGCTCATAAATGATAATGGCAGACGTGGGCCATCAACTGCAAGACCTTGGAGTAAGCCTATTTTTATTTTGCATGACTGGACTAAGCCTGGGAAATCTAGCTTTTCAAGTTCTGTTTCTTCTCAATTTCATATACTTTGCGGGGAGGGGCAGAAAAAGTGTTGTATTTTTTATCTGCTCTTTTTGGTTGGAAATTCCAGAAGTGTGTTGCCTAATATTTGACCTTCCTCTGCCTGGCTACCCAAAGACAATATGAGTTGTGCCTATAGTGAGTAATTACCCAACCTGTGTGGCTGTACCCAATCTAGCAACTGAACCGCTGTATGAGGTTTCTCTTTCAGATGCGTTGAGTTGACTAATAACTAAAACAGGGTATGGGGAACAATATCCCTGTCTTGTTTAACTATTGTTTATACTTAGACCTGCCCCAAAAGTCAGGTTTCCTATGATTAAACAGAAGCAACAGTTTTGATTTAGCTCAAAATGCTTCACTTTTTGTTTTTAATCTAAATGTTATCAAAATAGGACTTTTGTAAATTTCCTTTCTTTTTTCATTTTTAGAAATATTTATCTTTAAATCTTCAGGAAATTGTTTCCGTTACTTTTCACTTTTTACTTTTTCTACTTTTAAAACACTTTCCTAGTTTTCTGAGGGAAAAGAGAGAGAAAACTATAAAACAGCTCAAAGCAAATTATTTTTCAGCAAAGAATTATCCTTGTCTGACTTCATACAACCGGTAAAATTCTATTTTTTTAAATTGCTGTAAAAGGACAAAAATAAACTTCTGTAATCGTTCACATAACAATGTTATTCCAGACCCCGTTCACTAGAGGGATGGGAGCTATTCCACAGAGTGCTCAATCTTGGTCTTACTGAACTCTATTGATTTTGATGAAACCATGTGTTGTATATTCTTCAGGGCACTCTTGTTCCAGTTGTGAGCATCTTATTAGGGATTTTGTCTGTCACCGTGAGACACGCATCTAAATATATTGATGCAAGTGCTGCTGCTAGGGTTGTACTGAAGTGTGCGTGCAGCTTGCATTAACATCATCAGGGCATATCCCAAGGAACTACCCAGATATGCACAAAACAATAAATACAGAAATATTCAACTGAACAGAAGTCTTCTGATAGCAGGCAAGGGTTTCAGACCAGTGACTAATGTGTGTTTGTGGATGAACAACATGGGTATAAGCATTTATGTGCTGGTCATGTGGGTCAGATATTGAATGCACAGCCATGGATGTATGAGTTCAGGTCCATGGCTCAGGGGTGAGTGGCTTTGGGTGCTGACCATCACAGCAGGATTTAACTTTTGGGGATGGGGCATGAAGGGATTTTGTCGATCCGCCAGCATGGTTTACCTAAGATCCAGATGATTTCAATATGACTCAATAATAAATCATGGCTGTAATAAATAGGTGGTTTATACAGGTTTTTCTTTGCTGATCTTGTAGCTGATGTCTTAAGCTAGGATAAGATCTAGCACCTTGTCATTCAGTATTAAGTTATTTCAATTACTTCAGTTATTCTCACACCCTCAACACCCTCAGTGCTCATAGGCTTAACTTAGCTTCTGTTCAGAAGGCAGGGCAGGATGCCACCTTAGAAACTAATTGTTTCAAAGAGGTGCATGGATGTTCATAAGCAGCAACCTACTTTGTCAGATGTCTGTTCCTAGCATATTCAAATAATACAATGCATATGCAATTAAAGACTCAAACCCCTGTCAGCAAAGGCTGGAATGACCTTAAGTACATATGTCTGGCATGTTCATTTCGCTTGTTCTTTGTCCTCAAAGGTTTACTGGCTCCAAATTCTTCTGTTTGCATGGCCAAGCTTGCAAGCAATTAAAATAGTGGCAGACATCATTTTTAACTACATGGGTAATGAGACCAAATCAGGTCATAAGTCATTTGAGACTACATTGATATATATGGTTAGCCATGTGTGAACTACTGCTTCATTAATTTATAAACCCTTTTGACAGAGCATACAGTGTGGTGGGATACAGAGTGTACTGAGGACCTGTGACCCAGGCATCTCTGTTATATGCCCCTCAGAATCAGATGACTGAAGTCAGTGCACTAACTACAAATATAGGGGGTATCTCTTTCTTCAATGAATGCATTGGTTTAAAACTATGATTAGAACAAGGGAAAAAAAGAGTAATTTTTTCATATTTGACAATTACATTTTCCGCTGCTTTAGACAATCCAGGGATAATCCATAGCTCTGCTCATGTTTTAGTATCCAAAGTCTGATGTGCAAAACATTTTAGATACGGTATATGATTAAGAGTCTTCCCATCTATCTATCTATCTATTTCAAATTTCTCTCCAAATACCTTTGAAGAAAACAATTTATTGAGAAAAATAGCCTTGCCCTCGACTAGGATCAAAGCCCTCTCCCTCTTACTGACACTGCCTTTCCCATTTCACGGAGATGTTGATCACTTC
>JAGPOW010000797.1:13712357-13759112 GCA_030014935.1 Caiman crocodilus | reverse complement strand
TTTTTTTTTCCCCAGTAAACTAGGATGGGCTGTATAATTGCCAGCATAATGGTCCCATTTTAAACAATATATTTTTTTATTTAAATCTTGTATGTATAATAACATGTACCAAAACATATTCCGCTCCACATAAATAAGTATAGTTTTCTGACCTGGTTTTAAAAACTACATCTGTTCAAATAATCAGATTATAAGACAGCATTTTTTTCCTTTGTAATGTTTCCTTTAAAATCCTTCATTTCCCATGTCACCTGTAAAATATTACTGTATTTCCAGAATACACCATTGATCATTAGTAAGAAAAAGTGTTAAGCCCAAACCTGAAAGCTGCAGTAAGTTAAAGGAAGTAAATGTTAAAGAAGTATTATGGAATGTATACTCGGCAGCATAGAGAGATTGGTTCTTACTGGGATGAAATGGAAAATGACTCCAGAAGAAATATTTTATGTTCACTTTTGAATAAACCAGACTTGTGCTATTCATTGTTCAAATGTGCAGGTCAGGATATTAAAAAGTGGTATTTGTGATGCTGTTACTCAAGGCCACTGACCAAAATTATGCTGGCAATTAAATGGATGCCAGATGCATTATTGTGTGGACAGATGCTCTCTGTCTTGGATTGTTTTTTCCATTGATCCGTAACTTGAAGTTCACAATGTTCAGCCAGCAGCACAACTATGTCATTAGCAAGGCCGCAGTTCCTTGACATGTACTTGCCAACTTGCTAGGCATCTGGCAGAAGGGAGTTCTTCTGACTCGGCTCTAGGAGGTTTTAATTTGAGAACTTCGCCAACAAGCCCAGGAACCATCAGGATCCCTGCCCGGATCCTGCAGGAGTAGAAATGCAGTTTCTTCGTGTACGGATCCAGGCGTTCATCTCTCTTTACCAAAAGGGCAAGACACCCAGCACCATCTCCCTGTCTCTTGAGTCAGTGCCACCAGTGTCAGTTGTCATGGATTTGCAGGCAGGGTTGCACTCTGCTGAATACTTTAATGACTCCAGAATGTGGGTGTCTTTTCAGTCTTATAAATCCCCATCTACAGGTGGCTGGCATAGCCTGTAGAGCCTATCAAGACAGATTAATAGTCGGTATTATAAATGTCAGACTAATAAAAAGTTATTGGCATTAGCGTGCAACACTCAACTCCTCCTTTGTCAGGCTTCAGTAACACTCACTGGTAATCTGATGGCAAAGATACAGCAAGTTCTGACTAGCAGGTTTGCAAACTAAAGGTGCCAGTAGCAAATAATTAATTAAATCACTTTACAGCTATTATTTTAAGAAAATATATATATTTAAATGATATTGGTTCTTCCTAATTCTTCTGTGAAATTCTAGTCAGATTTTGGCTTTTCAGTGGAAGGCAATCCTTTTTTTACCAGTTTTTCCTGGACATATTTAACTAATACAGAAATCTCATTCATAGCTTATTGATGTGGTTGCATTAACCTTAATTGCTAACCTTGTTTGCAGAGACACTTAAATAACAAACTGGAGATGAGGAGAAAACCCACTTTGATCATCCTGTCTATATTTCCCTTGTGTGCAAGTGTTCCCTATAGTATATTCTCTAGAGCTTTGTCCAGCTTGGATTAAATTAACTCAGAGGATAGGACTTCTATGACTTGCTTTCTAAGATCATTACACTGTCTTGCAAGTCTCCTATCTAGGAAATATATTTCCTAATAATTAACCTAAATTTAGTTTAACTGACAGTAATCTAATCAACTTCTGCTTATTTTCATTCCATTTAGTCTTACATACAACAGTGATGAAATAAGCAGATATCAGCATATCCAGGCTTTCAAATATTGTTTTAAATCAGTCCTTTAACCCATAAACTATATTACTTTCTCTGCTCCACTACACACTGTAAATCACAACTACAGACTTTACTACTTTTTTTATCTTAAAATACGTAAGGTGTGGTACAGCCTCAGGACCATAAAATTAGATCTTAGGTAATGAATGTTCGTGACAAGGGAAAATATCACCACTCCTACAAATCTCACTTCTTGACATTTGGGAAATGGCAGAACCTAGCATAGAGTGCATATTCATCCCTTATTGAAATGGCAATCACAATTCAAGAGCTGGAGAGAGGGAGAAAATAGCAGGTCCCAACTATTGTTCCCTCTGAAAGGCCTCTGGGAAAGCAAAACAAAGCTGAGCTTGGCTACAGGGCACTTCATCTGAATCTCCAGCCTCTAATTCTGTGCTGCATGCATGGAATAATCTCCAACACATCTGAAAGGGTGCAAGTGCCAGAGATGGAGGAGTGTTGTGCAGGTGCTCCACCAGCATATAACTAGAGCAATAGGAGGAAGAGAAAATAATTGGCTACCAGCAAAAACTTCTTGGCACTGAAGTATGCTGGATTCTCATCTGTTTCAAAAAGGGACCACATAAAACATTAGAGCAGGGATGTACTACATACATCCTACCAGTATAATATCAATGGCCCAGCAACTTGGAGTCAGCCAAACTGCAAGTGTGCAGAGGCACCTTCCATTGGAAACTATAACTTACAAGCAGCGCTCAGTGAGTTTGAGTCTTGCACTAGAGAATAAGCCTACACTTACCCAGGGGGATAGTGTAGAGTGACCCCTAACCCAGGGGGATAGTGTAGACTGAACTGCTTACTTTTAGTCTAGGTGACTAAACTGGCTTGCCTTACACATGTGGTAGCCTTTACAGCTGGTTCACTGACGTCTAGCATAGACCAGTGTGATTTGGCTTTTGTATGGTATGAATGTTTAATGATGCTCTAATGGAACAGAATTAACTTTCCCTCTTAGGAATGTGGAGGGGTAGGAAATTGTCAAATACCACTCTTAGTATTAGACTATTTTATATTATTTTAAATTATATTTCTCGGGAAGAGACCGAGCATCTTCCATTCCTATTAGAATCAGGGGACTTGCAGGCCTACATGGCCCTCTGACCCTGATATGGATATAACCTTGGGCAGCTGAACCTTCTAGGGGCTGCATTAATACACAGGCCCAAATTGCTTACTCTTAAACCCATTCTGCAATAAATCATTTGACTCTCCAGCTATTCTAAACACTTCATTTGGCTCTAGCCAAAGATTGAGTGCATGCATTATTGCTGCATATTTGTAGTCAGATTTGTCATTCAAGAATCTCTGCATAGAAAGCTTTCAGTCACCAAGGTTTATCAACTCACTGAAAATGGCACAAACCAGTAGAAGTGTTTTTATTTAGACAATGCAAGAATCCTAAAAGTCAAGGGTGACTGGCAAATGAGTTTGGAACAAAGCTTTTAAAATATAAATGCACTTGGTTTAGACTAGTGATGTTTGGGACAGTTTTCCATATTGCTGCTGATTGCTTTTTTTATTTTCCTTTTTATAAGGAATTTCAGTACTAGTGCAATGCGGCAACAGCAATTTGGATAATATGTTATACCACTTGGATAATATGTACCATACATAATAAGCTACCTGGGTGCTGATGGCGGCATCTGATCCATCACTTTGAGGTTTTTAGCAGAGATTTCAACCCTTGGTCCCTAAGGAAACACAGAATTTATGTTGTTGACAATATCAATAAAACATTTGAACCCTAAGGGAAAAATATTGTAACAAGAATATTTCTATTTGAGAACCCATTAACTACTTTTAGAAGCTCTGGAATCTACTGGGTGCGTGCATTAGTCATCTGTGTTTATGCAAGATGAAAGCTGTCCCAAAGCACTTAACAAGCAATCCCGTAAGAGTTCGACAAAGTAACGTTGTACGATAACATCTTTACTGTATACACTGGATGTTAATAAATACATTATACAACCTACATTTTCAAGGGACAGTCTCATGTTTTAGATGTTTGTGCATGTAATTTGCAGAAGCATGTCTGCATATTCCATATGGTTTTTTTTTTAACATCCATGCAAACACTTCAAATAATGTACATTCATGCATGCACTTCAAATAACCTAATGGCTGGCTACAAGATTCAAATCCTAGCATTTTTCTTCTTGCAAGTTTGCAAGCAGTTGCTTGAATTTTAGTGCCTAGATGTGGGTCAAGATATGAACAAAACTCAGCTCCTCAAAGCAATGGATTGGTATTTTAACAAAGAGGCCAGAAGAATGAAAATGTGTGGCCTGCCAGGAGTCCAGCTAAGAAAATGATAATACCAGGGGTCTAAGTACTCACTTGCTTTCTCATGATGTCTGTAGCCTGCATGATGCACTTGGGTAAAAGTCCATGGCTTCTAGCCAGGATGACTGCTTGTTCCAGGGAAACATTCAATGTACTTCTGGACATGGGAGACAAGGGATGTTAAATTCACAAATCAGAGGCACCTGGTTAAAAATTATTTCTCTTGTAACAATCTTACCTTTTTTGTTTCTGATTTTTAACAAAGTCGCTTAATTAGTAAGTGCCAGTGAACTTAGCAACTGCCCAATTGTCATGTTTACTTCCTAGGTTTTCATTTGAAAACAACTGTATAAGCCAGTTCAGTGACCCACCTCTAGCCTTGCAACATCTAAGTCAAACTGCATTTCCTTCCGATCTCCGATGGAGCTATCACATTGTTATGTCTCATTTGTGGTTCTACAATGGCTCGTGTCAACTATGAGCTAAACTGTTCCTCAATTGAGCCACTGGGGCCATTCAAAGAATGGTACTGTTAGTATCCACATTAATACTCCAAAATATTTTAAAACCCTTTATTTGACATGGATTAGCCTCTATTTTATGACTGAAAACCATATCAATTCAAGATCCGTCACCGCACACAGCTCCTCAAAGTCACAACCTAACTTGAAATAGGAAATGCCAACATCTTTTCATTCCTATTCGCAGTGGTTGCAGCGTTCTAATTCCTTGAAACTGGCTTAAATAGGCACCTTGCTGCCATATGCAGGAAAAGAAAGCTCTTCCCACAACAATCCCAAAATCTCACCTCTGCATTCCTGTGCCACACATGGTAATCTGACATGCTCCGAGCCGATAGCAGAGCTCTGAGGATATAGGCAGCAGACCAGCTCCTGATATGTTACTGCTGGAATATCCTGGTTGGGTGGGTTTTGTGTTAATAAAAGACTTCATCAGTCTGCAAAGCTCATCCATTGCATTAATGGGGCGAATAAGCTACACAAGAACAATAAACAAATGCATCAGTGGCATATTCACTTCTTTGCTTAAACAGTTATTTGGAAGGATATTTTCTCCCATGTCTAAAGATAATGTCTGAGATCTATAGCAGAGCCAGTACCATAGAGAACAATTATTTACATCGATATGATTTTCAAAAATGCACAAGCAGAAACTAAGTGTTGGGGCAGGTCACTGCAACTGATCACAAAACATGATATATTCTGTTTCTGCGGTAACTTGCTCCGACTTCTTTTTATTAAAATAATACCTTTCTGTCCCTTTGCTTCTCTGTGTGCAAAAGATAAAAGAGAACCAAGTGTCTGACAACACTTACTACTGAATTTATCTTTATTTGTTATTTTACTGTAGATGGTGAAACATTCTCACATACAAATTTAATTGTTTTTTCCTTTTCTGAATTCATCTTAGGCCTCATGTCTCTGAAGTTCAGTTTCAGGTTCCATTTTCCAGAAATAAGCTTAAGCTGCTTGGGGCAGGCACTGATTTTTTTGAGTATATATATGGGGTTTGGAGTTTTTTTGTTTTGTTTTGGGGGGCGGGTTGTACTGTACCTATATAACAAACTCCCAGTCCATGATTGGGCTACCCCTATCATATAAATAGTAAAACTGAATAATACCTGGTCAATTTTCACTGCCGTAGTATTGGAATCAGTGGGCAGATTGGATCTCTCAAGGTAAAATGTCCTGCAGTTAGACATTAAGAATTGGATTATCGCATTTCAGGTACGTATACATGCATCACTACCTACTACACACTACACGCCATCTCTGATTGTCTCAGAAAGAGAACTGCTGTCAATAAAAATAATGTTTCTTATTGAGGCCCTGAATTATTTGTTTTTATAGCAACTAAGTTTAAACACAACATTTTAGCTCCAGTCAAAAATCTGAACTCCCATTAGATAGAAATTGCTTCTGGCACAGTCCAGTAATCCAGAAGGTCTGTAAGCCTCCCCCCACAATAATTTATCAGGTTTCCAACCAAAAATGAAACCCCCTCCCACTTCATTAATAAGAAGAAAAAAAATATAAAACAAAAAGCGAATATCTCTTTTGCCAAAAATCTCCTTTACACCAAAGACTCCCTGGGCATGTCTGCACGTGCCTATTAATGCGCAGCAATAAGCTCTGGAGCTTATTACTGCCAAGCGCGCATCTGAACATGCATCTGCCAGGTACACATCTGCATGCGCTCCCAGCATCTTGAGCCAGGGTGGAAGAGCTCCGGCTGGGGGGGAGCCCTGGGGATCAGTTTGCCAGCCTAAGGCTGATCCTCCCAGTTCCGCATGCTGCAGAGGGGCTGGCTAGGGCATGAGGGTGCTTCAGTGTGGGGCTAGCTGGCAGGCAGCCTCTGGTGTGAAGCACCCTCGTGCCCCAGCCAGCCCCTCCAGCGTATCTACATGTGCACAGCTGTGGAGTTTTTTTACTTGTATTCGCAAGTACTTATATTTACAAGTACTATCCTGCTGCAGAGTAAAAAAAATAGGCTAATTAGTTGCACAATAAACATCTTAACATCTACGCATGCACCCCTATTAGGCTCGAGTAAATCAGTTTACTTCACAGCAGAATAGTACTTGTAAATACAAATACTGTCCTAATTCAGAGTAATTTAGTGCACGTATAGACACTGATACGTTTACTGCACAGCTAATTAGTCTATCACACAGTAAATATCTCATGTAGATGTGCCCACTGTGTACTAGATATGGAAATACTGGCAAAGAAAAACATAACCTATGCAGTTTAAAGGTTCTCACTAAGCAGCACCCTTTTAGTTTTTTTTCCCGGGAAGGGAACATGAGATACCTGAGTTTACGGTAGTACTGTTGCACTTTTTCAAGTGAGGTGCCATTAACCTGTTGCTGAAGTTCTTCTACAGACAAGCCTCCTACTTGTAAATGGCTCTCCAGGCTTTCAAGAGCTGCAAAAATAAAGGTTTTTTTTCCCATTTTTTAGTGTTTTTGTTTTGTTTTTCTATTTGTCTTTCATTTCCTTCTTTAAGTATGTGGCTGTCAATTCACATTAGATACCAAGCTTGTAAGGGACAAGTAAATGTCTGTAGCCCAGTGAAAGGTGTGTCTTTTAATGAACCATTTTGCTATCCTAAAAGGTCAGGGCTCTTATGGTACCAGATCACTGTAATACCCTAGTAGTAACTCTCTGAAGGAGGTATCCTAGACTAGATGCTACAATGAGGGACAGTGAGTCCTGCAGAGGTCCCTTCATTTACAGCCCAGATCCTATGAAGCAACATAGTTGTACGTACACACGTGCCTGTTTTAGCACTCTTGGTTTGTGGCGTAGGAATATGGGAATTTGCATGCTAAATTAGACAGGACTCTTTAATCCAGCATCTCATCTGACAGTGACTTGGAGTTTCAGTGAGGCTCAAGAGAATCAACATCAGGCAGGTGTGGGGAATAATCAGGTTCCTCTGCATGGCTCATGTTAATCACTATATCCCATGCATTCCCCAAATATGTTAGAGTGAATTCTCAGCATGACAATTTCTAAGTCTATCTTCTTTATGTTGTCAGTTTTGCTACAGTGACAACTCTGGGGTCATTCCTAGAGGGTCATTTAATAAACCCCTGGATATCGAGTAACTACTTGTATCTGCCATCACATCTGTCTTTATAAGGAGTCTCACAGGCACCTCTTGTAAAGAGCACTGCGTGTAGCTTCAAGCTTCCCCCATTCTGAAACCGGGAAGGCAGTTTGGAGAAGTAGTAGCTGTCAAGATACAAGATAACCTTCAAGGCCTGCCGACTTCCTTCAATGTGGTAGAAGATGTGAGTATCTGGAGAAACAAAGATGGGATGGTTGCTGTGTTACCAAAACAAGAACAATACTTCAGTGTACCATTTAAGAGCATTTCACCATGGAACGTGAGAAAAATGGCAAGGAAGTTACTGTTTTTTAAGAGAAACAAACAAAATATATTTAGAAATGACTGATGTGATAGTTATCAGCGCTGATTATTTCTTTCCTCTGGTGTGTCTGTCTCGCTATTAGGTGGTAAACTCTTCAGAGCAGTTCTCAAATGGAGCAATTGTGGGATGATCTGCTATTCTGTACTTGCACAGCCCCTAGCACAATGGGGCCCTGTTCTTGATTGCTTCCTAGACATTATTGTAATAAACACAGATTTATCATTTAAATCAACATGTTCCATGACAGCCAGTTGGATGAGAAGGGGTGGGAAACATTTTGAATTCACTAAACTTGCTCTTACAATCACCATCAAGTATCTGCCTGGATCCTATTGTGATTAGTGACTAAAGTGTAACAGGAGTTACAGACTTCATCAAGGCGCTTCCCACACTGCATGTACCTTCCAGCTAAATATACAAAAGGCCCTGGGGGAGGGGGGTAATCAAATAAAGATGACAGGCTGAACATTGGAACAAAAGGGGAATTTCTTGGTCTCAGAGGTAAATCACTTTCAATACCGTCATGGAAATTGCCATAGGATCTTTGAAACCACTTTTGTTTTTCAGGTCTTATTTAACTAATTATGCACAGAAAATATGATGGTGCTTAAAATGCACCTTTGGAAGGATTAAAAAAAACTAAGCAGATGCTGGTTTGATTTAAACCTGCAGTTATAGAGTCCATAAGGTCCAGAATGGATGCTTAACCAGACAGTACTTGACAAGAAATGCTTATCTAGCTGTCTGCTCTCGGTTTCTCTTGCATACATGTAGTGTAAGGCCCAGCAGCAGGCAAGGGTCATGGCTGTGAAAATAAGCTCACCAGCAATATGCCTTTCCCTTCTGCTACAGAAAAGTAGAAAGCTGAGTGACACATTGGGGTGAGGTCTTGAGCGCCTTCAGCTTTCATTACATTCAGTGTAAGTTAAGGAAATGCAGCACATCATAGAAGACATGCAGCAAATCCCAGGATTGAGCACTTCTCAGAGACTTAAAACTAGGCTGGAAACTAATCAGAAATGTAAGTAAGAAAGAAGAGCTTCATAGCAACTTAAAATTCTCACTTGCTACAAGGCTTTCATCCAGCTGCTTGAAATAAAAGGCAACCTTGTCCAGCTCTGACAGGGTCACCTGGATGTCTTCCAGCATTGTGTGCTCCTCTTTCTGCAGAGAGGAGAAAGGGCTTATTTACTTCTATCTATGAAGCAGAGAAATACAGACATGAGAGGCATGAAGATGGGATGGGTCAAGGGATGGAGGATGAATTGTGAAGCCAGGTTAGGTGGAAGTGACAGAAGGCCGTTTTCACCTGACCACAGCATGAAGTCTGTTTTGGTTGCTTCCGCCCCAATCTCAGTGGATAGGGGTTCATCTCCTAGAAGCCCCAGAAATATCAGTCTTGCTCCTGCAGCCTCAGAAAAGAGCTAAAGACTGAACAGGTCCTGGAGACTGAACTGTATCCTACACCTGACTTCGGAAGCAGGCTTACTCCACAGCTCCCACTTGTTAAACCCAGTTTCTCCCCCCAGTTTTACATTGCTTTTCAATTTATAATTATGAGTCTAGCTTGGTTGGTGGTATCAGCTGATGGCCTTTCCCTGAGAGTTTCCTACTCGTAGTAGGCAAGTGGATTTTATAAGACCTGCTCCTTCAGTGTGGTGCTTCTAGGTCAGGCTTGAAACACATGGTCAGGGCAAGGGAAAAAGCTTTTCATGCCACTCCCTGAACCAAACCCAGGTTTGTGACTGCTCTCAGCACATGCAGAAAAGCTCATATCTATACTTCGCCCTTGGCTGCTGGAACGGTGAGAACCACTTTTGGCTGCTGCTTGAAATGCATCTTCTGACCAGCAACCAGCAGAGGGCAACCCTCACACGTTAGTAGTGCCGTCCGCAGTACGTAGAGCAGCGTTACTCCAGATACTAAAACCAATGCTCAAGTACCTCTCTCTGACTTTTCTGCACATTAAATCTCAGCACTGAACTGTGCTCCCCTGGCCAGGCCAGCAGTCTAGTGATGGATGGGACACTAGGAGCCTGCCTGAAAGCAGGCACTTTGCAAGTGTTGCGGATGGTTCCTAATGTAGATAAAACAAGGGCCTCTGGCCAGGTGGTGAGTGGGAAGGAAGTGTAGTTGGCTCTGACAAAGACAGAAGGGGCAGAGCTAGGAAACCCAGGCACTTACCACTGTGGGGGACAGCAGGGACTGGTAGTTGATCAAAACCCCAGTGGCTGCTATCTGCTCCAGCCACTTCTTGCTGGCATCCCTGCTGCTCTCCTCATACTCCCCATTGTTGTTGTATCTGTAGTTGAGAGCAGCCAGCAGCTGCTCAGAGAAAGTGCAAATTGCAGCCACGAGGGACTGGCAGAAAATGGCATCTCGTCGCAACTGCAGCGCTGTGTCTGCCAAGGAGAGAAGGGAAAGAGGCACAACGAAGTCGAGTGGATTTTGCCTTTCATGCACCGTTGAAGAGCCCACCTCCCTGGCTGACATTTGGCTTGTGCTGTAACTTGGCACCGATCTGATGGAGATCTGCCTTCTGTTGTCTAAGGGGCACAGGGTGCATGTGTGCTTTAAGGACTTCCCGCTCCCCTAAATCCCTATCAACACCCACAGTCCCTGCACTCCCTTGCCCCTCCTTAATGATTTTTCTTAAAACAGTGCTCAAGAAGAAGAGGAGGTGGCATCTCTACTTCCATCCTTGGCCTTTAGTGATTCCACTGCTCTAACCCATCTGCCTTTCAACCTTCCTCTTTGCTCAGGACATTAAATGGCATCACATGGTTCACATTTCCCTGGGCGAATCTCAACAGTGTTAACTCTCTGCTTCCACTCAGCCTGCCCGTGAGTCATCCACTGGCTAAATAAATCCTGTCATGCTTAAGGGGATTGTAGCAAAGAGTGGCACATGAATAAATGAAGAGCTCCTGTTCCCCCAGGAGTGTTTTTTGGAGAAAGCAGCCAAGTATTTTACACAGAGGCTTTGAAGATACAGATGATTTTTATAATGAAGCAGGAAAGGAACTAAGACAGAGAAGACTCAGGGCTGTATCTGTAGACCAAGGCAAATCCTCCTTGCACTGTTGATGGTGAAGCAAAGAAAGTTTAAAGTTATTCTAAAGGCAAGAGAACCCTTCAGTGAAGTAAGGCCAGTATAGCCAGTGTTGCCACCTGCTCCTCCTCATAGGGGGCTTGAAAGTGCTGTCCAAGAGGGGTGTAGTCAGAGACCTAAGGAATCGGGGTTCACAAAAGCACATTTTGTGGGCTCTACCGAACACCATGGGCTAGTTTAAATTAATGTAAACTAAATCATGACTCTGGGACATGGGAAAGAAGTGTAAAGCCACATCTGCTTCGGTCAATGGAGCTGAGAATCAAGGCCCAAATTATCAACCTAAAACCTCCTTTAAAAATAATCCAGCAAATGTTTTAGCTTGTTATTTGTTACTTAATACATCTTCTATAGACCCAGATAAACCAAACGTATGCTTAAATGTAGAAACCAAGTAACTGCATAAGTAAAATGGGAAGTCAATCACCTGAAAATATGTCAACCGCTTGCTTTTTTTTGGCTAACACAGAGACTGGGCCTGTAATGTGCTTAGATTCTAGCTTCAAATTTAGGGTCTTAACCTGTTTCCCTGAAATAACACTGTTGCCCTTTGCTCATTGGCTTCAATGATAAGCCCATGTGGCTGTTGTTTGCACTGTAGAGATTTACGTGAGTTGGTTAAAAAGCAAAGTGCATCCTAAAAAGCAGAGCAAACCCCTTACTCAAGGTCTGCTCAGGCTGTTGAGAAAGCATAGCAAATTTGAAAGTAAACTATGCAATAGCTTCTCATTTTTGCTGCCTCTCCCACCACATTCAGAAGCAGCAGGGGTCACCTGGACTGAGGCGTACGAAAGAGGAAGATGACGAAAGGACAAAAGAAACGGTGCTCAAGTGACATTAACAACTGATCAGGTGATGCCAGAGTGACCTATGCCAAGTCAAACCAAAACTGAGCTATGACATTGTTGAGATATAAAGGGCTGCCCAGAATGAGTTCAAGAGACGACACAATGTCATCAGCAAGCCGGCTACACTCAATATGCAAAGTTAACAATAGGTGGGTGATGGAAAACCTTAAATGCATGTGTGGGCACAGACCTGCCAGCTCAGGACATCAGTAATGCTGACAACATTTTGCATAATGCACTAAATCAAAGGCCCTTACCTGTGCATTTTAGCAAGGCCAGAAGCAGTTGATTCTTTCCATCTAGAAAAGTAAAGACAAGGAAAGCCCAAATAAAAACAGTACCAAGCCCAAATAAAGACAACATGACTTGCACCCAACTAACAACACCCCATTCCTGTTTAGCACAGACTATAATCTGCAGTCACACAGATGTTTGATACAACAGGAAGTGAAGCATAAATCAAGCCCTGTAATAGGTTAAATGCTACATCAGCTACCAGGAATTCCTGGGGAAAAATTTGTGCATGTGGAGGAATACTTATGAAAATGACCTCTGACCAGGGCCTTTAATTTGAGAGTTAGATCTGTTCAGACTCAATCAGCCTACTTCAATTCTACCAGTGTTTTAGTCTGAAGCAATGGTCGCAATGGTTCAGATATTACACCAGCTAATTAAATCCACCACCTTCACTCCATTCATTTCAGATTCTGCCTCTCCCTCATTTTCATTTGTTTTAAATGTTTTTAAAGAAGACCGAGGCAAGCTGGTCGGCCTGACAGCATTCTGTCCAGACAGACTAACAAAGCAGAATACAAGAGGCAGAACAAGTTCCTTCTGATCCTGATCGTGCAATCCAAAGTACTGGCGCTGTAACACGTCATCACTGAGAAGACTACAGAACCTACCAACCACCTGCTCTCCCCACTCCCCCCCTCAGGTCCCAGTAACCAAGAGGTGATTTTTCAAATCACCTCATTAGACTTATGTGACAAAAGGAGGTTTACCCTTTTAACCCTGAAACTGAGGGTCCAGTTTCTCTCCCCGCCCATTCTCCCATTTCACAGACCTTCCACGTGTTTTTGTATAGTTTCGACAAGGTTCTTGATGCACTGTGGAAGGTTCCAGGGATCTTCTTGGATGCTGACTTGGATATTATTCCGACACTTCATTGTTGTTTCTTCCTTCTGTTTAAATTCTGTAACAAAACAGAGTCTAGGTCCAGCAGTGGAAAATGCTACAAAGCTCAGAGTTGCACATTAGCTATGTTATCTGCATACAGGTTCAATCAACTGAATACAAATATAATATATAACCCCCACCAGCGAGGCAGGTAAATGACTAATTCCTACAGCCATATAACAAGCAGTCTCAGCTGATTATATGCTAAGTACCATGCTCCAAGAGGTATGCACACAGTTCATGTGCACAATACATGGGAAGTGTGTGCTAAGTTCCTTCTGCAATTGAATCTTGAGAACCAAAGTTGCAATGCATTCCTTTTTGTAATCTCTGGGGTTTTTTATAATGCGTAGCCAGATACATCTGTGTCCCTTATGTCCTCTTTTGGATGGAAGTAGACCAACACTGTAACGCTGACTGTCACACTCCCTTGCAGCTTCATGGAAATTATGAGCTACTTTACCAGACAGAAGCCTAACCTTTAACTAAAGACGATGCGTTCTACTGCTCATGATTTATCAGAACTGCCTGAACTCAGTGATAAAACATATGCCCACGCACATTGGCGATGTGTAGGGGATGCATGCAGGTGCACGTGCACCCTCTCAGATTGGCGGTGCACGCCCTGAGAGAAGTGCTGCTGATGGCATCTGCAGGGAGTTGCCGCTCGTCACCCTCCCCACGCTCACCACTGACGGTGTCTGCAGGTGGTTGCTGACCACTGGTTGGCAATTGCCACCCCCCCTAGCCACCTCCCCCCGCCATGGCCTTCTGCAGGAGTTCCCCATTCGCCACTGCCACTGCTCCCCCAGCCTCTGGGGACATGTCGTTCATGCACACATACATATATAGCATGTCTACATGCATGCATACATACATTGGCAGTACACCATGGCAGTGTAGACTACATGGAACGCTATTGCACAGTTGTTTCTGTGCATTTGTTTAGTACTTGTATTAGCAAGTACTAAATAAATGCACAGTGACCAGAGTTACAGCACAGTAGTGCTGGAAAACATCTTTTAGGTGACACTAGTGTACAGTAGCCTAATACTACTGTGTAGCAGTGTATTAGCACTGTCTGTACTGTGATTGTCTTTGTAAGAGCTGAGTGTGTTTTAAATTAAACAAACAAACTTAATACTATAAGAAAAATTATACAGGGTGGCTGCCTTTTCCTCACTGCATTCAAAGAGTGTGTGCAAGGCCAAACAGGTCTCTACATTTGTTAAGTGTAACATGAACACAGCTTTTCCAAACACTTCCCAAGCCTTCCTAAAAAACATCTGTTGTCTCTGAAAAAGTGACATCTGCTGCTTCTAACATGGCTGGTGTTTTTTGGGAGGAAAAGCAAAACCAAACGACACTGCAGCACCTGAAGTGCAGAAAAGATCATAAAAGTTTTCAAGTTTCAAGAGGGGAAGGAAGAACAGCAAAAGTTCAGGACATAATAAAGTCCATAATAAAGCAGGGAAGAAACTGCATCTAGGGCCCTAAACCCTTAAGACCAAAGACCCATCTTCCTCTTTTAGGACAAGAAACACACTATTGTTTGCTTGCTCACCACGAAATCCAGTTACTCGGGTGTATAAATGAGCATCTGTGTCATTTGAGGATGAGTTTATGCTGGCAATTACCCATCCCTTGAAAGAAGCAGAGTAATTCCTTAAGCAGGCTCATGCAGGCCTTGTTGGTACCACTTGTACGCTCCAGTAACTGATACTGTATCAGCTTGTCAGAATGCCCCTTTCCTGTGAGCCTGATCCATCCCTGTTTCATGTCTTCTAAGATGTATACCTCTGTACTGCATCATACAGAGGAGTTGAGGCACTTAACAAAATCTCTGGGCCATTCAGAAGCATGTTGTAGGGAAATGCTGCACTCTGCCCAATGTGAAAATGATCAGTGAACAGTAAATCGCACAACTGGTCACCCATGTTTGTGTCCCATTACTGTGACATCTAACTCACTAAAATATGGACTAAATTAGTACCATTATTATAACTATGTATAAAGTTTTGGTAACTGTGCAAGTAACTTATGTGTGCTGATTTGCTGCTTGCAGTTGCACATGCTGACGTCTGAACTTCTGTCCCAGAAAGATAAGGTTTCTCTGTGTCCTGGGAAATTACAATGTTCAATATAGCCAACCCTGTTTTGTTTACCTTGCAAACTGTGATCCATTGGAAAGTGCTTGGTTTCTTCAAAGGCCTTTGTTATCACTGGTCCTTTGAGGAGTGCATTGATAGCATCAACCTGCAGTAGGGATTTTTGGTTGGTCAGTGCCACTTACAGAAGAGTTTTTGCACAGGTCATTCATGGAAAAGTGCCGAAGCAGTAACATTTACTGTATTTTTTAAACTAGCTTAGAATAACTGAGCTGGATGCGTCCACACTACTGTCCATATCTGCTAATCTTAATGGAATCTTACCCATAGCAAATAATATTAAACCATCCAACTCTTCCCAGCTGCCTGATACTACATATGGGTTAGGCAACATGTGCAGAAGAGTAATGATCTAGTGCTGCACTAGAGACTAAGGGGGATAAAAAAGACCAAAGGGGTTAAACAATATAATTCAATTTATAAATTTCATGAAGACATGCCTTGGTTACATTCTTTTCCACAGTTCCATACATGAGATCCATTTTGATCATTCTTATCAGAAAAAATATTGCTTTCTTGTGATTTTCCCAAACCTTTTGTGATGACTCTGAAACTGCAGGACAACCCTGTCTCAATCACAAGGTGACCTGAATGTTGGTTGAGATAAAACTGCTTTCTCAAATTCTCCCATACACAGTTCTCCATATCTTAATCCACGTCCTTGACCGATTGGTTTCCTCCAAAATTTGGTGTCTCAGTCTCAGACAGCTAATAGCTAGCACATGTACCTGGTTAAAAAGATGTTCGAGGCAACCATGCAGCTTGTCCTGTTTGTCTGAAGGAATCCTCATGTCATTGGGAAGCTCATCGCCTAATTAAAAGAAAGACAGATGGTTTCTATAAATCATGTAACAGCTTCAGACTTCTCGCATTTTTGTGATGTGGTTACAGCCAGACCAAAAAAGGGGGGAAATCCCTTGTGACAAGGTTTAACTGTAAAGCATAGTAGTCGTCACTGTGGTCGTTCTGTTCCAGTAACAGAGCAGCAAAGCAGCTCCGGTCCATAGACCAGAATAATTGTGACCTTCAGGACACGCAAGTAATCTGTTTGCAAAGAGCCTCTAGCTTATTTTCTCCACCACACCCCATGATTTCAGTGGTGCACTGAGAAAATGACAGACCTCTTGCTCTTTCATTATCGTGGGATTTAGTTTGGTGCTTTGACAAAACCATTTTTCCCGCAGCACAGCCAAGAAAGCACAACCAGCAGAGCCACACCGATGCACGGCCTTATGTGTTCTCTGATATTGGAGAGCCTCTTACATATTCCTCCGGCACACACTCACCTGATCCCATCTCATCGCTGCCGAGGTAAGAGCTGTTGCTCCGTACGCTGGTGTAGGACAGCACCGAGTCCCGATTACTGTTACACTCACTGGAAAGAGAAGGAAATTGCCTCATAAACTGGCCTGACCCTGGGCATTTACTCAGGTTTTTTTCCAAAATCTACTCCACGTACCCTAAGAAAAAATCCTTTAGTCATTAATAGGGATGTTAACACCCAAGTAAGGGCTGAATAAATAATTCAGTCCCAAGGATCTTGGTGAAACTTTGATTTGTGAGCAAGTATGTTACAAAGAAGGAAGACTGATTTGCCCGCTGGGTTTCTCGTTACACTCAGGGCACAGGGGGTCCACTACAGATGCTCCAGGAATGTGGTAAAGGAGATGCTACTATATAATGATTAACTCTCCCTGATCCTGATGGAAACAACCCAGATCTAAGTCATCCTTCTCTAGTATAAGCTAATGCTACAGAGGCACAGCTGTTAAGGATGGATAAGAAGAGTGTAGGTACATTATATAGGTAGAAAAGCGGGCATTGTAGAGCTTTATGCTGTCGTGCTACTTTCCTGCCCACCCATCTCTACACCTTGCCTGTCTCCTCACTGTGTCTCTAAGCAGAATAAAAATACTGCAAACCTAACCAGAAGGTTTCTGTTATTTTGCTAGTCTAAGAATGAAAATAGTCACCCTATCCCACTAACGGCATCAGAGAAGTGTTGAGCAGCACACTACACCTCTAGAAGTTCTCCACTCAAATCTAAAGGGTGATAGCAATACATAGGGCATCACTACTGCAACACGAATCTCTACAAACCTTTACAGGAAAAACGCTGTCAGATCTGTGGCTTCTAACTGTCAGTGAGAGAGGAATATAACTAATGCAAACAAGGTATTTTCTTATCTGTAATGTTCTCATTCTTATAGCTCCTCAGTATCCATTTTATGGATCAGAAACTATCAAAATATGTTTGATTTCCCCCTTGAGTAACTATTAGATCAGTTACGTGTACTTTAATTGTCTGCTTCTGTCTTGTAAAGATAGGACACAATAATCTTTTTCATCTTACATTTCTGTTTAAAATTTTGGAGCAAATGACAGCCCAACAGAGACTTTGCCTTTGATCTCACTACATTCCCCAGAACAGATTAGGCTCAATTACAGAATCCTTTTAAACAAAACAGAGTTCAAAAATGGACTTTCTATTAAACGAAGAAGAAAATTCTTTGTATTGCATTAATATAGCGCCAAGGCACCTAGACAAGTTTTCATTTTAGGGTGGACAAATGCCTATTAGTGACAAAGCTAAACACACCAAACTCACCCTACCTGGCACCTAGACCTGGGTGTGACCTAAGAGAAAGCATTTTTCTCTGCATGTTAAAAATAAAGGAAAACAGTTGCAGAAGGAATATGAATATGAATGCTTCTGAATCAGACTTTAGAGTTGATCACATCAGTGTTTTCAAATAAGAAAGGAAAAAGAAAATGGCACTTAAAATCAAATTGTTATGGTCTATTTTTATTATGAATACATGAACACACCCAACATAGCCTGAGGCTTTCACATAAATGTGAACATTTGCCAGTTTTTTTAAAGTTATGCAGTATTTGTTTAATAAATTTTCAGCAGTCAAGGATGGTATCAGATTCATGCAACATTTTCCACTGCTGATGATGCAATGAGCTTATTTACAAGCCATCTACGTGCTGAAGATGTACCACAGCACATAAAGAATGAAGAGATCACACGGGCTAGCATGAGTGACTGGTGCCTCCTGAACCTGGGGGGGCGCCCGCAGAACCCGACGGCGGCAGCCCTACCAACAGCATGAGTGTCCGCCATCAAGGAGGACACCAGCCCTCAGGGAGACACGTGCACCTCCTACCAGTCACCTATGTGGGCTAGTGAAGAATTCCAGATGCTCATCAAAAAAAAGCTGTGTTCTCAAATACAGCCAGGTCTTTTGCAGTCTAGAGTCAATGCTCAGGTATTGCCGAAGAAATCTGGAAAAATGACTGGCTTCATTAGAAGACTTGCAGTATCAGAGTTTAGCTCTTTGCTCCAGAATCAGGAGCAACCAAACAGGACCTAGCTCTCATTTGGGGCCATCCATGGTCAGCCTCTGCTCCCGAGGGATTGTTCCAACCCAAAACATTCAAACATGGGTTCTGATTCTTCACTGCTTTGCAACTTGGGTTCACACAGTCCAGACAGAGTGCAGAACAGCAGTGCCAGCTGCAAGGCGGAAGGGAATCAGACCTGTATCGTGGAAGCTTCTGTGATGTGTGCTTAATTACTCTAATCATTGTAACTCTCTCAAGAGAAATTGTCTTTGTTCCTTTGTGGAGGACCAAGCCCACAAATGCACATTCTTCTCCATTAGAAAAGGAAAGGGGCAACTTGTTTCATGTCTTCTCGAGCCTGCTTTTAATATGTCCTCTCCCATCAACAATCTTTTGTGGAGTGTGAGATTTCAGCAGCAAATATTCCAGGAGAAGCAGCAAGTCGGTCATGTCTCAAAAACACAATTTTGAGACACCTGAATAAATATTTGGGTTTGTGGTTTCAAAGACCCATTAAAATAAAAGGCTGGATGTCCATTTCTGTTTCTCAATATTCTGGGCTTCTGGGAAAATTGTTCACAGACTTGAATGGAAAAATCCTCATACAATAGCAGCTATTATAAGATCAAGCTGTCTACAAACTGCTGAGCTTCTGTGGTTCACAGTTACATGGCATAGGAGGAGAAAGAGTCACACTAGACTTATTGATGCACAAAGAGAATTTAATTTTCTAAAAGTCTTGGTTTTGCGGGGTTGTTATGGGGAAGGAATTGTTGCTTTGCTTTATCTCCACGGTAATAAATGCCATGAGATTTACAGCTGGATGTCTGCTTAATAAAGAGCTTTATTTTTACTACAAAATAAAGGACTAGCTTGGAAATAATGTTTTTATACATCATAAAATCCAAGCCCAGAAAAGCCAGCTCTAATCTGGAGCTGGGTTTACAGCTGGGCAAGGATTTTCAAAGGACACATAGGGGTTTGGTGCCTAACTTCTTCAGTTTGCACTGAAAATCCCGATTGTGGTGGGCACTGCTGTGTTCCTCAAGAGGTGGGCAGCAGCACTAGCAATTGTACCGGGCTGTGTGCTTGAGACCAGAAGCTGGTCCAGAGTGATAGCACAAAGAAAATTCACCTTCTTTTAGCCACTCCTGAAAATTTCAACTAAAACTTCCAAGAGTGACCAGAGGCTATGCAGGACCCCGTACAAGAAGTAATATTAGAGCCACTGTATCTCCCCAAGATCATGAGAAACACACCACTTTAAGACCTGCTTCCATTAAGGACCTCTGCAGGGTCTGCTGGAGCCCATGATAATAGGTCACCTGCTACACTACAGCTTGAAGTGCACATGCAAACCCCAGCTGGTTAGCACTGGAAATCTAGCAAAGTCTTGTTGGAAGATCATATATGTTAGTGGAAGGTCATATGTTATGGTATCACTTAACACATCACACTTACAAGGGTATGGTCTTATAATGTTTCCAGGAAAACAAACTCCCCCTGCCAGAATCATCCTTGGTGTAATTCTACCACTGTGAACAAAGACACCAAGGGTAAATCTCTACCTCAGTGTTTGCCATGCAGAGTCTCATGGCAGTTGATCAGCCCATGGTGTGTAACCACCCAGAGAGTGGTAATCCTTTCAGCAGAGCATCATATGCATATTTACTTCAAGACCTACAATCCAGTACACGTCTTTTCTTTTCTTCTTTTCTGATGTATTGGATGGGACCTAAAGCCAGAACGCCCAGCACAGCTTCACTGCAATCCTCCTGGTGAGCTCTTTTGAGAACAGGCACCGCATTAAAACACTCTACCCTGGAAACCTCAGACTGATGCCTGCCTATTTCAGTCACATAAGAGAGAACCACTGGTGTAATTACTACCAAAGTCGAATCTTATTTTCTGTGGACAATGCATTTGAGGTGATAACTGATTCAGATACAAAAACTTCTAGTGGATCTAAGAAACAGACTGGTTTGCCTGAAACCTGGGGTGAATTCCTCCAGCCCATGGTCTGTCTGCTGCACTGGAGAATACAGAGATCTTCTTTGTGACCTTACATGACTATCTGATCTTTGGACCTCACTGTAAATGGATCCTGTGATAGCCTGTGACATGTGAACCATGTCAAATTATTGAAGTTGTGAATCCTGTAGTGGATACACTTAAATGCAAACCATATGAGCAGCAATTTGGGTTCATTTGTATAGCCACTTACATCCAAAAGAGTTTGTCACAGGCCTCTCTGAGAACAGCTTGAGATCTTGAGTATATAGGACTAGAGCCATTAATTACTGGATACATTTAATAGGCTCAAAATGACTTCACAGGACTTTTGCCTGTATAAAGAGTCAAGCTTTTAGAATGCAGCCCAATGTTTGCACAGGGCTTTTAGAGTACAAGCTAAATAAATGTATACTTTCTACTGCTCAGCATTTGATTTCAACAGCATTCATCTATGGATCAATACCTGATAGTTCTATTACTGAACCAGCCTCAAAGAGTGAGCCCCAATACCTAAATTAATATCTTAAAAATACTGTGCGTGTGGGGAAACCTATATATTTTCAAACCTACCTGTAGGAGTCTCTGAAACTCATTGTGTCGTGTCCGGAGTCTTCTTGATCCTCTTCAGAAACTTTGAAACAAACCTTCTTAATGCCACCATGCTCAGCTTTGTCAGTGTCACTCTCTTCTGCCCCCAGAGAAGGTGGCGATGTCTCATCAGTGGATGGGGGCTCACATCCACTAGTTTCTGTAGGTTCTGTTATGGAGGACAAAAGCCTGCAAGGTAAAATGCATCACTCAGTGTTGGGGTAAATGACTGAATCATGCATCCCTTACTGTGATCTCAGCCTAACCACATCTAAAATCAAAAGCAACATTTCTATGATTTGAGCTGTATGTAAACTGAAGCTATGTGAAGTCAGCAAGTTTGATTTACAGGAGTTCCTGAACATCTTTTGGGGTTCTGAGTCATGTGATTGCACAATAGGTAAATTTTGTATTGCTACAAATCCTTTGATGCAATGTTTCGCTTGGCTAAAAATGACCATGTCCTTATTGAGGCAGGGTAAAAAAAGCACAAAGTTATCCATAACTCACTGAAAAAAATTTACCCCAAATTACCCACGTTTACCAATCTACAGTACCTAGCTAGAGCTACTCTCCATATTAAGCCTTCATTTTGAAAGTTTTCTATTACTTCAGATAAGACCCTTCTCAAATGCAGTGATTTGATGAAAAATTGGCAACATGAGTCTGTAGCTCATGAATGGAATAGGAATCCTTCTATTTTATCCTTCCAAGCCTGCTGCAAAATATAGAGATTCTGGGCACATGTAAAAGTGAAATTATTTGCTGAAATAAATTCTCCCATAGAAATAGTCTGCCTGCCACCAAGACTAAATGAAATATCCCCTTGTCTGCATCCGTTCCCTAACTAACACATGGTGTTTTCATTAGACACTAACTGGCACTCCAAAAGCTACAGGGTATATATCATAAATTTGCCTGTCACTGGCCAAAAGAGGGTGGTTTTTAGTCCCTATTTACTCACTTGTTGAGGAGATTTTGTTCTGCTGATACTGGCTTGACTTGCAGATTTTTGCAAATGCCCTGTCTGCCAAGCTGTGATCATATTTATAGAGACTTCTTTCACTTGCCATACTAGCCTGACTCCAGCAGTTAAAACCCAGACAAATAGGGATGAAAGGCAAAGACTGAGCCCCTGCTGTTGTTCATCTGGGAATCAGAAAACATCTCCTGCTACCCAAACAGGGTGGGTTTCATCACAGTGCATAGTATCACACATAGTCAGGAGCTAAAGTCACACAGCTAACACATAAGCCTTGGCCTATGTCATTGATTTCACTGCTTAGCATATCCCACCGTCTTTACACTGAGCTAATGCCAGCCTCAGTATCTCTTTCACTTTCTACCTATGCTTTCATCATTGTGCCTTACCTGTCCTAAAGTGCCTTTTAATCCCAACTGGCCCGGCCAAAATCTCAAGGAAAGGGATTTTCTTTATATAGCTCCAAGTCCATTGCTGGAACTTAATATATAATAGGAATCTGAACAGAGATAGGTGAACTTTGGCTCTCACTGGGTGAATCTAGACAAGACACTATGGCACAGTACCAACAACACTAATAACGGCACAGTCCACCGTACTTTAGACACGGCCACTGACTTCTATTCAGTGGGTGCAAAGAATGGCTATACTATCTCAATACACAGGTGGAGCTGACAAGCGTTTAAGGGATGGTTCAGCACATGAGTGGGTCTCGCCTTTTCCACCCTTAGAGGCAGTGTAGGGAGCATATATACGTGTGCAGCGTGCAAGCTATACAGAGTGTTTCACAATGTGTGCTGAAAACGCGCAATATTTTCAGATGTTTCATGCTCCAGTTTTTCAGGAGGATGCCTCCCTTCTTTAGGGAGTGCTTTCTGAAACACACACACAGGTTTCCTTACTCACTTATTTATCTGAAAAACATATTGCTTCATCTCCTTCACTGCAATGTCCAATTTGTTAAAAAGCTGCAGGTAAGCATCTTGTATCTCCCGGTCTTCTTGTTTCAGCAGAAAGCTGAGTCCCCGTGCCTCCTGGCTTGCTCCCCCATTCTCTTGGCCAAAACCACCATCATATTGTCCATGGGGGCTGACATAGTCATCTTCTGGGATGAGACATCTCCACGATGGTGCAGCCATGGTGGTGATGCAGTGTTGAGTATATAAGACTGGATTTAAGGTACCTACTGAACATTGAAGGAACTAGTTAGTAGGGCTCTGAAATGCTGAACCCTTTCCCAGTACTGATGATTTCCACTCAAAGGAAGTTCCTGAGGAATATAATAGGAAGTAAAGCAATAGGCTCACACAGAAATTTCTGTATAATACTCTACTTTTAGAGTATTATAGAGTACCATAATACCCTACAAGTGTATAGCTTTTAATAAGAGCAAGTGGTCTTCCCTATGGGACTTCTTTAACTTCTTAGAAATTCTATGGCAAACATACTTAGCTTTTTGAAGTAACTATAGTTCAGGAAAAATTATGTAACTAATAATGGCCCATCCACAACTGTGTGGCCTTAATTTCAGCTTTGGCTCTTTCTACTTCTTTCCCAGACCTGAAGAAGGGTATTTTGTGCCTGACAGCTTCTAACATCTCTCTCAACTAAAAGATGTTACAAAACATTTTGTACATGCTAATGAATTCAGAAGCACAGCAAAACCAGTACTATTGAATGTTATTATTCTGGCTTTATGGAAACCAATGAGAGGGAGAATAACTATCATCTTTGTGAGGAAAAGTGAAGGATATTTTCATTTGGAAAGACTGGCAAGAAGAATGCCAAGAGCAGAAGTGGAATGTGACTCCGTTTTTGGGAATAATTCTGCCAGCTCTCATGAAAAGTGCTGCAAAATCTCACACAGCTGCAAATGGACATGATATTTCTTGACCTCATTTGAAGAAGGTCACCCAGCCTTCCTTAAATTGGACAAATTAGGTTTACAGAGATCTGTCACGAGCTCTTCTGCATGCTCCTTTTGCTGGGCAATGATAGTGTCCAAAGTGCATTTGGTGAGATTATAAACATGAAATACTGCAACACAAATAGTTGCCTTTCTGGGCAAATACCATGTAGCAGCCATATGTTAAAAGAGAACCATTCCAACAGCAAAGAACCTCCTGGCACCAATGTGTAGGATTACTCTATGAATAAAATTACCTCTGAAGTTACTTCAGTAGTAACTCTACAATACTATAATCATATTGGCTATTTAAGATTTCCTGACCACTCTGATTATGGTGCATCTGTACAGTGTAGCACCACTTAGCCTCATCGCTTTTCTTGAAGTCGGTAAGTCAAGTCTTCTAAATAGAAACAACACCCTAAGGATTTAGTTGCCATGTGATAATCCTGCTGTTTACCTGTTAAAAACACTTTGACCTAGGACCCCACTATGTGCCTGACACATTCTGTTGTTTAACACTAATCATGTCATCTTACTGTGCACATTCTGCAGGAAAAAACATTTGTATCACCAAGGTTTTTTGTCTTTGGGTCTGGACTCAAACTGAGGAGTAGGAAGGACAGTTCATTAGATAACATCAGTGAGGCTCTAGGAGTTAATTAGCACCTTGTTCTGGATCAAGACCAATTATAGAGGGCTTCCGTCCGATGCGAATGCTGAACGACCTTCCTGCTGAGGTAGTGTTTTTGGGGTATGACACCTCCATGAGGTTAATGTGGCAGTTGGTAGGGCAGAAGTCCATGCTGCTGAGGGGATGGGGCTTCATGATGGCTTGCTTGAAGGCTGGACTCACCTTTGTTTTCAGTTCATCTGCAAACTGGGGAATTGAGAAAGCCTGCATGATTCGATTTGCAAAAAATGATGGTTCAGCATAGATGCTTGCTTTCCCCAGACAGCCCCACTTTGCAAGAGTCCTTTAAGCTCTGCCATCCCTGATGTAGCTATTCGAAAATGAGCACTAAAGAGATATGTAGAATTGTTTTAAAGTCTTTAGTGCCAAATTTTCAAACAACTCAGGTAACCAGACAGAAAGGAGGCTTAGCTTCTGTATTGACTGGGCAATCAAATGAGCTTCTGTATATAATTCCTGTAACTGGGCAATCAAATGAGGCCCATGACAGCTCTCGGCTGTCTCGGCTACTCATTTCCATAGGCTGGCATTCATTCTAGCCAATAGCAGCAGCAGTGTGAGAGCAGCTTTATAAACAGGTCTCTACTCCATATTGCTTGTACTCTAAGCAACTCCCAGTCCTGTGTTCAGAGCACTAGAACGTTTCCCTTCAAAGCAGTTAATGATGAATAAACACACAGCGCTGAATACTCAAGCATCTCCTATTTTGATAGTTTAGTATTGTCCCAAGATATTACCACGATCTAGGAGTACTGTACCTTTGTGTAGCTGGTGAATCTTTGGCTGATACTTTCCAGCTTAGAGTCACACATTTGCCGAAATTCATACTGGGGCATGGTGGCCACTGCGTTGCTTAAGGAGATGAGCCTCTTGCAGTTCTTTACAAAATGATTGTCATCTTCAGCAAAGGCCTCTAAAATCTGCACAAGGAGACAGAAATCCAGGGGTGCAACACTGAGAGCAAGGTACATGGCAAGATTCTTCTAGTGACTAAACCATGGACACCCCCATGTCAGTATGTTTGAGGAAAATGGCATGTAGACCAGGTAAAGCCCTCTAAATTGTCCCCAGGAAGATGATCATGCTTAATCTTAAAACTTCCAAGCCCTCTGGCAGAAATTTTCAGAATAAATGAGATGCTCAAGAAATGCCTCCAAGTCATTTTGTACTTGGGAATGTTTTGTGTGCCTCTCTTGCTGTTCCTGCTACATTGTACTGTGGGTGATACCAATAGCATGATCAAGTTTTATATAAACACTCATTCTAAACAGCGCGTTCTAGCTAATAGTTCCAAGTCTGCTAACAGTACAACGTGCTAACAAGGGCACCCAGCCAAACACAACTAGCATGACTGACCCAGTGATTCTGCTTAGAGGAAAGCTTGCAATACACAGTAGCTGGTACCTTTGCAGTTAAATTGAAACAACCCTTTGGCTCTACAATTTTCTCCAGGACAAAGCATTTGATCCCTGCACTGCTGACATATTCGTACACCACCCCATGCTCCAAGTGGGTGTTGTCCACGGTCAGGCTAATGAGGGGAGTGTCTTCACTGAAGATCAAAGGAGAACTGAGAGGCGACGGTGTCAGGACTGGAACCAAAAACAAAGGCAAGTCACTTGCTGATACACTGACATGCAAAAGTGCATGCAAGCATGTGTGCATGTGCACACCCGCCCACTCACCAAGAAAAGACATTACACTGAGTTCTGGTCAAGCTACAAACACCTGACACCTGGCAGGGAATATCAAACGGGAGGTCAAGTACATTTGTTCTGTGTCCTTCAGGAAACATCTTGCAGCTATTGTTCCAATTTGCAGTTCATGCCCAGATTCCTCCTGGCGGGTGCAGCTGGACCAGTAGGGATTTCTCCACCATCTTGCCAGAGGACAGCTTTACACTCCGGTCAAAATGAGTCTCACCAAGGAACTGGTGAGGAGCATCTCCTGGTGGCCTGTTCTTACCTTTTACTGGACCACAGGGAGGAAGGGAGGGAGATATTCTGATATATTTTCATTTTACATAAAGAAGCAGACAGTATGTGGTAGAAATGAATGGTGGGGGGTCTGATTTGTGCTTAGAACATAGCCCTGTGGATGCCTGTGTATATCAGGCACAGGAAGAGTCCTGCTGATGTGAACGTGTAATAAAGTGTAACTCTGCACGGACCAGGGTATCTGAATCTTCCCCTGAAGGGTTAAATTTTGCCACCCCCAAAAATCAGGCCCATGGCTTTGTTAAGCTTTGCTTAAGTGTGCTGGTAAGAATAAATGGTGTATTTGTCCTAGGCAAAACAAACACAGTAAATAAGATGGGGCCCACAAAATCAAAACATCAAATGGTGCCAGAATGTCTCAGATGAAGAACCTCTCTCCTCATTTTTTAGTCTGTTTGCGTCTCAGCACTGCAGCTTACTCTGGAGTGCCAGGAAATCACATCCTGTGGTCCCTAGCTCCAGTCTGTATCCCTTGCAGGCCCCGTTGAGTACCCACAGCCCAAAAGTATGTCACTCACTACACATGGCACAGGAGACGGTTCATTCCATGAAAAGTCTTTTCGAGTGTGATGGATGCTGATTCAAGTCTCACATGATGTGTAATTAGGCTGGTTTGTGGCTTGACGTCACAGTTACCAGTCGAACAACACCACTTAGAACATGCTTTTACAGTGTGTGACTCCCCAGTCATTTATTGTAGAGCACAGCAGTCGGTAGACAATAAAAAGCAGATGTATGCAGAGTGTGTTTTCCCCACTTACCTAGTTGTGCGACACTGATACTTAGAGAGATTCCCTATGGCACCCGCAATAAGCAGACAACCCACAATTATTTACTCTTATCTTCTGTCCACAGTGGAAGACATTCCTTTCTGTCAAGGGCCACAGCTGTTTGATTTCACAGCCCAGTTTTATGGTCCTTGTGCAAGTATCCCTGGGAGGCCTTCGTTGGTTAGAGTGCTTATTGCTATTCCTATAGCAATAAATATATCTCCCAGGCCCGTTGCCTTTTGTCCTTCTTTGGAATCAAAGTGTACTGGCTCTCCTACCTTCAAAAAACAGACTTTTCTTTACCTGATTCCTGATGGCTTTTATGAAGGGGATCCAGTTCTGCACTCTCTTCCAATAAGAGGTCTCCCTTAGTGGATTCAAAGGGGCTGCCATTCACATATGCACTACCTGCTGATTGCTGAGTTCTGTCTTCTTCAGCATCTTCATGTGTCCTGTAAACCCACTGGTACAGTCCCTGTCAAGAGAGCAGGAATGATAAGAAGCACTACCCTCAGGCACAGGGTTAAGGTTTTGCTCACTCCTACTCTGCATTGCTTTTAGCCTTCTGGCAATACAACAAGCTACTGTGGAATATTTTTAGGTTCTAATGGCTATTGTTGCATATATGGTGTTTGAGGGCCGAATTTAGTCTACTGGCAATTAAAGCCTTGATGCATCCACATCCTGAAGAGCCAGGGGCTTGAGCTAAACACCTAAACTCACTGAGGGAAGAGGGTGGGACTTTGAATCCAGATGTGACTCTTCTAGTTGATCCCTGTCTCCAAAATGGACAGAAGTAGACTTCCAAATATAACCCTCCCTCATCCTCACCTTGGGAGCGTATACAATCTGGATCAAGGTTGGGGTTCAAATTTGTAGCTACAGCCTACTCAGCTACTGAGAGAAAGATGCTGACAGTTGATGCTTATTTGCAGCAATACCTGGTAAGTGAACAACCCCTCACCAGCAACATTTCCCTTATATGGAAAAATATTATGGGAATATTTTCTTTACCATGAAATCAGATGACAGTCCAGATAACATCAGTAGTCACTTGGGAGCAACAGAGCACTGGGGCACTAACCTGTTGCTACTAAAAGGGACTGACTGTATTTAGTTGTGCACTTGTGATTCGTAGGCTAGGATACTTGTGATTTGTAGACATTTCACAATTATTGGCTGCATTCTGCTCTTGCTTTCAGCCTGCAGTTTTCTTACTTACACTAGACTTGGTGTGAATCAAACAGATTGTTCTAAAGGTTTGGTTTTCGATATTTGAAGGGCATAATAACATATTATTAACTTCCTCCTCCCCCCACCCCACTGCCCTTAAAAAATGTTTTAAATTTCCATATTCATGCTCTTACCAGTGACTCCTGCCTGTTCCTGTATGCTGTAAAGTGGTCCAGAACATCCATGTAACTTTGATTCATGACATTATTCCCATTAACTTTCAAAATACACTGTCCTGGGTGGAGTCCTACTGCTGCAGCGTCCGAACCTGAAAAAGAATCAGGCGAGAGTTGTTCGGACAGCACAGCGATTGTGAGCTATGGAGAAGATCCAGAGAACAGAGTGAAAAGAGGAGCGGGGGGACAACAGGGAGCACTCACGTGGTCTTACTACTACTCGACTAAGAGAAGTATGAAGAAGAGGTTATAAACTAGTCTGTATGTAACAAAAAGCACTGGGAACAAGAGAGTTTGCCTAAACCTAGATACAGTTGCTACCAAAATCAAATGAAAATCTCATAGGGAAAGCTCTCTTTCAAGAATGTTAGTCGCTCCTTTCTGAGCTTGTGCTCACTTTGACTAGGGTAAATTTGTACAGCAATACAGTTTGCAGCTTGTTGCTTGTTTATTAAAATAATCTGAATATTTACCCACCAGGCAATTTGCAAGAGCCTACATACCAGACCGGGGTGTTAATTCCACCGGCACAAGTCCAGAGTCTGGCTAAAGTCCCTACTCGCACCACTGAGATTTAGAACAGAATCTCACTTCTACGTGTCTACATTTATTGCAATTATTAGTTACTTTTTAAGCAAAGTTATCCAAGATTCACTACTTTATTCAAAGTATAAATGGCACTTTTTCTGGTAAAAGTCTAAGAAAAGAAAAGCTTTCTAAGCAAGGACATTGCAGAGATGCTGCACATTTTAGTTCTTACTAATAATGATTATTTGTGCTAGTAGGAAGGTAAGAAAAAAAAATGCCCTGTTTCAGGGAGCCATTACATGCTTTTCTTGAATGCAATGTACATGCACATACTAGCACTGAAGGAAGGAAGTGGTGTACAACTGAAAGGGCTTGCTCTTTACTTACACCAAAAATAAAAGCAAACACAAAACTTTGTTTGTGGCTTAGATCAAATTTCCTGTACAGCACTACCAAACACGTCTCTGTTGCCCTCTTTATATCCCCCTTTCAAAAGAATGAAGGGGTCCAGCTTCCCTTTCATTGATCCTGGTGTAATTCAGGAATGATTCCACTCAAGCCAGCAGAGCAACCTGGTCTGAAGGAAAAAGCAGCCCTCCCTGGCCTGCCTCAGTCTGTCGAGTCATTGTCAAGTTCATAAAGATGACTTGGTCCATCAACCTGAGAAGACAGGAGTGGCCCCTAAACTCCAGCCTATAATGGCTCAAACAATGACAGTGCTTCCTTCAAAAGCCCTTCGACAGACAACAGCCTGCAATGTCAACACACTTCTTCTGGCTCTGACCAAAGTAACTTCTTGCTTCCTTTGGGTGGGAGCAGCCACGCAAAGCCTAGCTTTTAAAATGAAGCAATACTTAAGTGATACATTAGACCAGAAACTCTGTGGGGCAGTGGCTGTCTTTCCACTCTGTGCATAGACAATACTCAGCACAACTGACTTCTGGTGCATGACTGTGGTGTGTAGGCACTACAGCGATTCTGATAATAGATAATAAGCAGAAACTAATTCAAATGCAATGTGCAGTGTTTTTAAGGCCTCCAGGTGGACGATAATACAATATGGCGCCGTCACTGTCCTTAGTTGGTTGTATGTTGAGCCATAGCTATACCGCGCTCTCTTTGCATACCTCTGCCAACAGCACGGACGTATGGTGGTTCTGCTCCCCGTAGCTGGAAGCAAAGTGCTTCGTGGCAGTCTGGGATCCTAATAATCCTGTAGAAAGGCACAAAAGAAAGGAAAACAGCATCTCAATTCAGACCTCTAGAACCACATGCATGGCGATCAATGTGAAAGATCTTTCCTCTGAGTTTTATCCCAGATTGTTTTAAACAAGTTTGAAATAGACTTTAAAGTTTCAAGAAGGGATGAGTTAACCACATAAAGTAGCCTCTGACCTACCAGAAATTTATTTTGCTGCCTCAGCCACATTTCTGTGGAATTATATTTTAAGGAGATTTCCTGCAAGTTTAAACCTTGGAGAATAGTGTTCTGCACATCCACAGGACTGATACGGCACGGGCAACTGTAGCGCAAGCTTCCTCCAGACTTTCCAACCTGTTCAGCTGCCTCTAGACTGAGGGAACAGATCAGCTGGCAAATCCACTCACCCCCTGGCCTCCATACTACAGTGACAATGTGAATTTCAATTAGTATCAACTGAGGTATTGAATTATATGATATGGACATCTGTTTCCTAGGAACTGGACTGAGATTCACCATTCGTGTGAAATACCACCAAACTAACACCTGCTGGAAACATCCTCTGGCCTTGGGCTGGATTTGAATAGGTGGCCAAGTGATAAAATGCACCATCTGCAACAACCAGACTGCTGAACTACCCGGCTGTCAGGTTCACAATCTTGTTTTGTTGATTAGGTTAACTGCAGAAGTGTGTGCCTTACAGGATGTGGCAGGAATATAACATAACACACCATCATCTGTATTTCCCTTTTCAACTAATGTAAAACGTAAGGCAAAAACAAACAGTGAAGCAGACAATACTTAAGCTCTCATTAACACAGAGCTGACTTCTTACACCAGGCGGTTTTCCAGGCTGTGTTTTCTCTCTGGAATGTCATCACAGTTTATGAAAATTAAAAACTAAGGACAGTTGCAGCATACGTCTCAGTGCTGAGTACAGGAAAACTGAGAATATGGTGGGTTGCCTGGAGAAAGACTACAAAGCCAGATTTAGTGAAACAACAGCACAGTGTTTTGTGGCTAGAAGGCCAACAGGACAAAACTCCTGTAATTCTCAACTTAAAAGGAATTATTTCCGCTGAGGTTTCTCAAGGCTCCAGAGACCCAGATATCTTGCTGGCTTGCTTCCTTAGCATTCAGAGTGAAACTGCAGGTTGTATACCACGGGGAACAAAGACCAGTAGTGTTATCAACTGTGTGAATTAGCTGAACCAAACTCCAGCCTTGATATTTTTGGGGCACTCTGGTGCAACTGATGGGATATTCTGAGTCAATTAAAAGATGTACATCTTTTAAGTACATCAAGCCTGTAAATTAAAAATAATTGATGCAGGAAATTCCTAGTTGCTCATTTCTACAAATAAATTATCTTCCAGGCTGACATAAAGGCAGCTGTGCTTCTTAACATCGGGATCTGGCCCATGCTTTTAAAACAAATGTTTAGATTATGGACTACAGTTTTATGACGGCAGAGGGTTTCAGTCTATGACAAATTCTTGGCTTCATAGTTGGATAATACATGAAATCTTAATGGGACACAAATTTATTATGGATCAAATATACTAATAAGCACTGAGATGGAAACCAGTCCAATAAGCAGAAGTACCCTGCATTATTTTCCTTCAAGCAGACCTAGTGCTGGGTAGTCATCTGCTGCTGACAAATTTACATGCCTTGTAATTCGATTTTATTTGTGCACAGGAAAACTAAGAGTTAATTCCTAATTTACACATAATACTTCCCATCTTTTTTGCAGAGATGCAAGGATCATTAACAAGCATGGTTCGTGACTTTCTAAATCTATTTTAGAGGCCACATTTGTTCTCTAATTGAATTGCAGCAAGCATTGTGTAAAATGTTCATGCAGTTTTTATCATTACAGACATAATTAAATTAATGTCTCCAGAAAATCTCTTCTGCCTGTCCCTCAGGCACTTACTCTTTAGTCTTAGTGGCCACCAGTAGCCTAAGTGGCCTCCGAGAGCAGAAAGACTGGTTTAAGATGGTCTCGACCTCTGGAAACGGGCGCAGGAATACCAAGTCCTCGTTAATGGAGTAAATCTTCCTTCCTATCTGCAGGCCAGCCATCTGCAAATGGAACATGAGCACGGGTGTATGAGTTCAGGAAGCAGACTGCTAGGTGCAACCTGCTACAATGACTGACCTCCAGTACTGTAGACAAAGCTTTCCTTTCATTGCCTGGGTCACCAAAACATTGTCAGCTACACTTAGCACTTCAGCGTGTCCACAACTACAAAATAATCAGTGATGCCACTTACGTTCTAATAACACTTCGCATTTCTGCTGCACTTTTGAACAGAGGATCCCAGACTTGCCTCCCTAGCCCCTGTGAGGTAGGGAAGTATTACAGCCTACAGCTTAGTAAGCTGAGGCACAGAGGCAGAGAACACAACCTTTAAATGATTAAACTTAGACTCATAAAACACAGTTAGCCAGTAAGCGGGGCCCAATTTACATGGTTTATGTAGGTGACTTGGCAAGTGATGTTAAGAGAAATTGGATCCATTTGACAAGATCTGTTGTCTTGGGCTATGTATGTTTGAGCTCATTCTAAACTTGCCCTGAAGTTTTGGAAACTGGAGTTCAAAATACAGTCCAGAGTCCCAAGAATTATTTTTTTAAAAAAATCAAAAGTTAGGAAACACAAATATCTGTTTTTTGTTCTTTGCAGCACAAAGACAATAGCAGCTGGTCCATTAAAAATGTGTATTTTTTTTCTGGCAAATCAACTACTAAAGAGAACAAGCATCAAATGGTCCCTTTGGTTAGTTATTTATATATGTTCAAAACAGCACATAATCAAAACTTCCTTCTCTTCTGCTCTTTTATCTTTGTACCTGGCAAAGCTTGATTCATCCTAATCCTACACCTCCTATATCTAACATACCTAAAATTAGCATAGCTCTTTTTAGCCCTTGGTAACTGGTGGTGCCTCCTTCTCAACTGCAATAAATTCTGGGAATAAGCCTGCTAAATGAACTCCGGACAAATAAATACACTCCACTGGGCTGCAAAGAACTGCAAACATCGTATTTTTGCAGGTTAATTTGTCTGCCACAGTGTATAATTGGTCTTTTACAAAGTCCTTTTTTATTAATCATGAATAATATATAAAATGGGAAATGTGAAAATGCATACAAGTGCTTTTGTTTTCATTTAGAATAGTCTTTTTAATATGTTGGTTTATAATTACTTGTAGCTTTGTAGCCGAGTGGCCATTTCTTGGACATGGTTTGTTCAAGTACTAGACACATGCTTGTCATTTGTTTGTTCAAATAAAATAGTAAACACGCCTCCCAGAAAAGTAATCACAGAATCACAGAAAATTAGGGTTGGAAGGGACCTCAGGAGTCATCTAGTCCAACCTCCTGCTCAAAGCAGCAGTAGTATCCCCAACTATATAATCCCAGCCAAGGCTTTATCTAGCCAGGTCTTAAAAACCTCCAAAGACAGGAGATTCCACAACCTCTCTGGATAACCTGTTCCAGTGTTTTACTACCCTCCTGCTGAGAGAGAGTTTTTCCTACTGTCTAACCCAGACTTCCTTCACTGCAACTTGAGACCGCGGCTCCTTGTTCTGTCACCTGCCACCACTGAGAACAGCCCAGCTCCATCCTCTTTGTAACCATTCTTCAGGTAGGTGAAGGCTTGCTTTTAAATCCCCTCTCCGTCTTCTCTTCTCCAGACTAAATAAGCCTGGTTTCCTCAGTCTTTCCTCAGAAGTCACATCCCCCAGCCCCTAACCATTTTCACTGCCCTCGACTTGACTCTCTCCAATTTGTCCACATCCTTGCTGTAGTGGGGGGCCCAAAACTGGACACTACTCCAGAGGTGGCCTCACTAGTACCAAATAGAAGGGAAGAATCACTTCCTTCGATCTTCTGGCAATGCTCCTACCAATGCAGCCCAGTAAGCCATTAGCCTTCTTTGCAACAAGGGCACGCTGGTTCATATTCAGTTTATTGCCCACTGTAAGTCCCAGGTCCTTTTCTGCAGAGCTGCTGCCCAGCCAGTCAGCCCCCAGCCTGTCCTGTGCATGGGACTGTTCCCTCTTAAGTGCAGGGCTTTGCACTTGGCCTTGTTGAACCTCATGAGATTTCTTCTGGCCCAATCCTCCAATTTGTCTAAGCTTCTCTGAATCCCCTCCCTACCCTCCAGTGTATCTCGCCAGCTTGGTGTCCTCTGCAAACTTGCTGAGGGTGCACTCCATTTCATCTTCCAGGTTGTTGATGAAGATATTGAACAAAACCAGCTCCAATCTTTTTCACTATAGTTCCCTTCTGATGCATTTGTGTGCACCATTCCCAAGCCAGTTCCAGGATCAAAAAGTGGAAATCTGCACAGCTATAAATATCCTAAATATGAAAGGGTTCAATAAAGTGCCCAGGTGATATGATTTTGTTTTACTTGGTTTCTATGAAGAAGACAACATTTCCGGGAGAGGATTTAGATGTGGTCTCAAGATGTATGCTGGGCTAGTCATATGACTCTTACGCAGGCTGATCCCTGATATGAAATTCCTTGCAACCGCTCTCATGATCATGGCCTTTTGGTGATGGGTGTGTGGGGAAAGGAAAATTTCTTCAAATGAAAGTGTTCCAAACTGACACGTGACACTTATTCTTGGTCAGAAGAAGAAGAGTTTATGAAAAGAATCTCACTGCTGTGAATCCAAGGACAAAAATCTGTAAAGAACATACGCCAAAGGTCAAGAGTACCCAAACTGCAGTATATTTACCATTGGTGTACTAGAGAAAATATACTGGATTCTCAAATACTTTCCAGTTGTATTAATCTAAAGTAATTCCACTAAAGTTACTGGAGTTATCCAATCCTGAGAGTCTCTGAAATCTTAATCTGGATTGAAGACTGACAGTCCATCTGAAATTCAGTGCACTATGTTTGGGCGCTGTAAAACAAAGTTCCCTGCCCTGTTTTTTCCTTGAGAAGTGTGAAAGCAGGCAGAGGATTTCAAAGTGGCCTACAGCTGCTGAGCTGGCACAAGACCACATGCTTGCAAAGCTTTGTAATATCAAAAACTAATTAAAGAGCCCAGAAATGTAATGCAAGGCTTTGGGTCTGAGCCTCAAATCTTGGTGAGCTGACCTGACAGAGCTCCACTTCAGAAAAATCTGGATTTGGTTCCTTTCTGCAGTGATACTTTAAGGCCAAGTTGAAACGACGGGCAGCTGGTCACAGCTAGTTTGTCTTGGAAGGTCAAGAAAAAGATTCTTTAGAAAACTATGCTTCTGTTGTCTCAAAACACAAACAGATTTTCAGTGCAGGATGTTCTGCAGGCAGCTGGCCAACGGGAGAACGAAGGGATTATCTGTCAGGCAATGGTTTACTGCAGAGGTTTACATTTATGAAGTCCCTGGCCAATTGATGTTGATTTTGAGCAAGAGCTGGAGCACAGGCTTGGCGTCTGACTACCACAAGGAGAATACAAAGGTCATCTAATTATACTATTTAACTTGTAACTTAAAATTCCTATTCATGGTTCTCCATTGTGTCTAAATCAATCTGCTTATTCCCTCTGTTCGCATCTGCTTAGTCACTACGGAACCATAAAGAACAAAAGCAATGAATATCCAAGCAACCTGCAGGAGAGACAGGAAAGACAAGCTCATGGCTAGAATGCTAGTCTGGGAATTGACTTTTCTGCCACAAGCTTCCTGTGTGAACCTGGGCAAGTCACTTAGATCCAGTTTCTCAAAGGTATTGAGGTTCCCATCACACTGATTTCAATAGGAGTTACAGGCACTGTTGTTTTATCACATAATAACAACCAGAAAACCCCAGAAGCATGGGAAATGCCCATGGTAGAAAACAGGCATAGTTATGCCTAGATCATGCCCAACCAGTGGCTACCCAACCTCCTCTTGAACACCTCCAGTGATGGAAAGTCCACAACTTCCCTAGACAGTCTGTTCCAATGCCTCACTATTTTCACAGTGAAGGAGTATTTCCAGGCATCTGATATAAATTTACTTTGCTGCAACTTGAAGCCATTGGTTTGTGTCCTCCTCTTCGCAGCAAGATATAAATAGTACTTTCTGTCTTCTTTCCAGCAGCCCTTCAAGCCTTTGAAAACTGCTGTCATGTCCCTTATTTAAGCACCTTTGCTACAAGCTGAACATGCCAACTGCTTCAGCAGCTCCTAATATGGCTTGCTTTCCAAGCCCTTGATCATCTTTGTTCCCCCCCTCTGGACCCTCTCTAACTTACCCATGTCCTTTTTACAATGCAGAGCCCAGAACTGCACACTGTACTCCAGATGAGGCCTAACCAGTGCCAATTAGAGAGGCATTATCACCTCCTGTATCTTGTACCTAGTGCTGCTACCGATGCAGCCCAAAACCGCATTGGCCTTTTGTGCAGCTGCATCACACTGCAGATTCGTATTGAGTCTGTGGTCTACCAAGATTCCCAAGTCATTTTTGGGAGACCTATGATCCAGCCAGGTACCTAACCACTTTGTATTTGTTTTTGATTATTCTTCCCGAGGTGTAGCACCTTGCATTTGTCTGCATTGAACTTCATCCTGTTAGCTCTAGCCCAAATTCCCAATCTGCTGAGATCCTTCTGAATTGCGCTCAAATCCTCCGATGTGTTCACAATCTTTCCCAGTTTCATGCTGTCCACACTCAGCAAGAGTTTCCTCAAGAAGCTTTCTATATTACCATCCAAATTAATAAGCACACTGAACAGCACCAGGGCCAGGACAGACTCCTGTGGGACTGACTCCACTTGAAACCTGCCATTCTGACATGGAACCATTAATAATTACCCTTTGCTTATGGCTAACGAGCCAATTATCCACCTTGTAGTAGTTTTATCCAGTCCACATTTTTCCAATTTGTTTATGAGAAGATCATGTGGGACCTTGTCAAAGGCCTCGCTGAAGTCCAGATACGCTATATCTACAGCATTCCCTCATCCCCCCAAGCAGTCACTTTGTCAAAGAAGATCAGGTTTGTTTGACACCATTTGTTTTTCATAAATCCAAGCTGGCTGCTTGTGATCAACCTTTCCTCCTTCAGATGCTTGCAAATGGCCTTCCTTAGGATATGCTCTAATAACTGCCCAAGAATTGAGGTGAGGCTAACCAGCCAGTAGCTTCCCAGGTCCTCCTTCTTGCCTTTTTTAAAGAGGGAGATGACACTGGCCCTTCTCCAGTCCTCTGGTACCTGGCCTCACTTCATGGAGATCATTGCCAAGGGTTCTGAAATCTCTTCTGCCAGTTCCTTCATGACCCTGGTATCCGCTCATCCGACCCTGTTGACTTGAATTCATTCAGACCCAATAAAAGCTCCCTGTGCCTTTTGTTATCTTTTCTCTCAGCTCACCCCTTTACCTTATCCAGATAATTCTTATTGGGTGTCTGGCAGCTTAATTTTTTTGTGAAGACTGAGGCAAAGTAGCTGTTGAGTAGCTCTGCTTTCTTTGTATCTTTGGCTAGGAGTCCCCCTGGCTTGTTAACAGAGGACCTACAGCTTCCTTGGTCCTCTGTTTCTGGCCAACATACTTCTAGAACTTCTTGTCTTTAACCTCCTTTGCCGGGTTCAGCTCGTTCTTTATCTTTCCCTTCCTGGTTTTGTCCCTGCAGGTTCCTGCTATTTCCTGGCATGCATCCTAGGTGATCTTCCCATTTCTCCATTGCCTATATGCTTTCCTTTTGCATTTGAGGCATTTTAGAAGCTCCTTGTGCAGCCACACTGGTCTCTCGCCAGTCTTCTTGTGCTTCTATAATGTTGTGACAGTTTCTTGTTGGGCTTCCAGTACTGTGACCCTTAAAAGCTCCCAGCACTCCTGGGCACCTTTATCCTTCAATCTATCCTCCCATGACATCTACCTACTGACTCCTTGAGTTGGATGAAATCCACCTTTTCGAAATCTAGCGTCCTGATTTTGCTGACGTCATGCTTTCCCCGTCTCAGGATCTGGAATTCTAGCATCTCATGATCATGATCGCGTCCTCCAAATTACCCATCATCTTCACAAGCTGCACCACTTCTTCTCTCTTGGTCATGACAAGATCCAAGATAAATGATCTACTTGTATCCTCCACTTTCTGGAAGAGAAAGCTGTCCTCCACATAAGTTAGGAACTGGTTTGCCATTTTATGTTTGGCTTCACTGTTCTTCCAGCAGATGCCCAGAAAATCGAAGCCTCCCATCAGTATCCTCCCACTGCTTTTGGATAGATTTGTCACCTGCTTGAAAAGTGCATCATCCACCGCCTC
This sequence comes from Caiman crocodilus, assembly GCA_030014935.1. Classification (NCBI taxonomy): domain Eukaryota; kingdom Metazoa; phylum Chordata; order Crocodylia; family Alligatoridae; genus Caiman; species Caiman crocodilus. Next base: position 13,720,011 of record JAGPOW010000797.1, on the reverse strand, counting down.
TTCTTGATTAGGTGGCCTATAATAAATCCCCACCATTATATCAGTGCCGTGTCTTTCATTTTTCATCTTCACTCCAATGCATTCTGCTTTGCTGTCTTCCTCTTCCTGGAACTTATGTATGTGTTTTTCACATTCAAGACAACACCACCACCTTTTCTCCCTGCCCTTTTCTTCTGAAACAGTGAAATCCTCGACATTCACATTCCCGTGATAAGAGCTGTCCTACCAGATTTCACTGATGCCAATTAGATCATAGCTCTTTTCATAGGCTGCAGCTTCCAACTCACGCTGTCTATTTCCCATTCTTCTCACATGTATACATATGCATCAGATGTATTTTGCATTTTGACCTCCTCATGAAACCTAGTTTAAAGCCCTCCTTACTAGGTTGGCCAGATGAAGCCTAAAGATGCAATTCCCCATTTTTCATCAGATGGATCCCATCTCTTGATAGCAGCCCCCCTCCTTCCAAGAACATCTGCCTATTGTCAAAGAAGCTGAAGCCTTCACTTTAACACCACTGTCTCAGCCACTCGTTCACTTCCAGGATATGACGACCTCTGCCTGGACCCCTCCTTTTCATGGGAAGATCAATGAGAACACCACTTGTGCTCCAAGCTCCTTAATCTTCCTGCCAAGAACATCGTGATCTCTTCTGATTTGGTCAGGGTTATTCTTGACAGTAGCGCTAGTGCCTATGTGGGCAAGCAGGAAGAGCCAACACTTGCCATCGTTTAGCTGCCATTAAAATGAAACAGGCCAATGAAGGATGTTTCTGTGCCTTTTCAAAGAAATTTCTTCTTCCTGCTATCAAGAGGGAAATGTTTATGAATGGTAGATGGTCTCACCTCAGCAAGAGATCCTCGCCGCACCGACTTCACGACAATTGCTTTGTTCTTCTCTTCTATGTCAAACCCATAGTCATCCTCTTCTGGCAAAATCTGAAAGACAAAGAGCATTGCTTTATCAGCATGGATCAGTATTTTGGAAGGAACTAAAGGAGTCAGTTAAGAGGCTTTTCACATCCAAATCACTGTTCTCATAGAATTTGAGGCTAGAAGAGACTATCAGTCTAATCTATATAAATGCCATAACATTTTATCCGGTTACTCTTATGCTGAGTCCAGTAACTTGTGTTGACTAAAGCATAGTTTCCAGAAAGCTATTTCAATATAGAAACTTTAAGAGATGAAGAATCTATTCTTTCCCTTCGTAGTTTGTTCCAAAGAATAATCAGATTAACAATTAACACTGTTTGCCTTATTTCTATTTGGGTTTGTCCAACCATTGGTTCTTGTTAAGCTTTTCTTTCCTAGATCAGAGCTGATTAGTACTTAGCCCTTTTTTCTCTGTAAAAATATTTTATAGACCACAATCAAATCACTTCTTGAGCTTTAGATAATCTAAATAGTTTTGAATAGGTTCCATGTAATACGTAGTGATCAAAAGGTGGAATCGTAACTGCTCTGGTTGTCTGAGTCAGATGAGTTTCCAGTTGCAATCCTATTGCAAATAATTCTCCACATCAAATAAGCTCACATCGCATAAAAGGCAATCCTCTTATTCTTTTAATCACAGAGGTTAAATCCAGAATAAATTATAAAAGAAAATCATTTCTGACTTGTGGAAATTCCTCCCTTCCACAAGTCAGGAGAAAAGCTCTCAGCTTAGCAAGGAAAACTTGAACTCCTGCTGTCTGTTCTGCACCTATTCTGCTGGGAATCTGGCACATTGTGCCTGATCTGGGATAATTTAAATAAACCTTGCAAATATTTTTGGAAAATTTACCAATCCAGGTCAAAACTATTCACTTGCCATATCTGATGATTAATTAAAATAAACTTCTAACCAGTTGCATTTCAATTAGCTTTACACACTTAAAAGACATTTGATAAATCAAGAGTTAAGATGAAAAAAAAAGTTGCCTATAATCTACTGTGTCAGTAGGAGAGAAAAATGGCAGAAGACTAATCCTCTGATCCTCTTGACATCTGCAGTGCTGGAAAACAGGGTTTTTTTCTATTGGAGTCAATGCCATTAACTTATAAGCAATTTCCTGCGGCTGTGGTGGTTCATCACAACAGAAGATTGAAGAAATAAAATCGTCCTTCCCCGCAGGTGCCAAAATCTATGGGTACAAAATGATGCATTGCTCCAGAACACCTGCAATTAAAAAAAAACCCTCTCCAGGAGCTGTTCCAGTAAAATGGGAGATACCTACGGGAAGGCTCAGTAGAAAGTCTGCTATGCCTTGCTCTTCCCAACAAAACATTTTTCAGAACTGCTGCTTATGCATGTTTGGTACAGAGAGTGCCTTGGAAAAATAAGGACGGTGCTAATAAAATGTTGTGCTAGGACTGAGTAAGTAACATGTATTTCAGCCAAACACACTGGACACTTTTTTTTGCCTCAAGTTTGGGACTTGGTTGAAAACTGCTAGGGCTGCTCTCCCATCCAAGTTGTCATTTTCACTTGGTGTTAGAGAAAAATATTTGGAGATACAGCCTTATAATTCCCAGTTACATTAATGGGAGTCATGTGGCTGAAGACCAGCAATATAAACCTGTTAGAAGAAGAAAAAACCCACTAGGCTGAGGCAGGTTATTGGGGGAAATGCATACCTTGAAACAGCTCTATTGGAAACAATGCTAACTCTTGCTGAAAACATATCCTAGTATTCTCTGATGACTTGGCAAAAGTTGTAATTGTACACACGTGATAAGCAGTGACAGTTCAAGGCAAAAAACTGCATTCTTCCAAACATGCACTTATGACCCATACCTTAAGAAGTAGCTTCTCTTTCTAATGCCCATGGATGTTAAGAGCAAACATCACACAGTGTCATACACAGAGGGTTTCATTTGCAACACCTGAGAAATTGAGTGCTACATGTAGCACAAAAACATGCCTAGTTCTGTGAAAATGCCACTGCTGTGCAAGATGTTTCATATGATGTCATTTTTCATGACCTGCCTGCCCTTCTCAGTTCCTAAATAGGACAAAAAAAGAATCCCTTAAGGCAGAGAGGGGGGAAATGCATCTATATTAAGAACTCTATGATATGGTGATGAAACTATTGTATATGCCACTGCTGTTCCATAATGGTGGTGGTGGTGGTGTCATAATTGTTTCTATTGTATCTGCCACTGTTCGTGCCTAAAGCTCCAAAAACTTTATTCAGGGATTACTTTTATTGCTGCCAGGCAACACCAAGAAAGCTGTGATGTGTTTGTTCTCCAAATGATGAAAGAACAATACTTTACAATTCTTCTAGAAGATAACACTTTTTTGACCCTAAGGATCCCAAAATATTTTATGAGACCTTCCACCTATACTTCTATCATCACTGGAATGCGGTCATTCTGGGGGCATAAAGCAATAGTTGTCTCATACCAAACAGCAACAGCATGCAGCAGTACAGTACAGAAAGTAAAGAAGAATATCTGATTGAACTGGGAGAGAAAGTTTAGACAGGGAGAACAGATTATAGGGGAGTTTAGCCAGGACAGAGAGAGAAAAAAAATACCCTGAGAATAACCTAGTATATTTGTCTCTGTTACATTTGCTTTGTTTGCAAGAAAAGGGATATAAAAAACAAGAGTGTGCTTATTTTACCACACAATACTAACTTCTCTGTAAAATCTTATTACCACTCGGAGCAGTTACATGATCTGTTGTTTGCTTCCTTCTTTTTGATCATTTTAATGCATGGGTTTGAAACTGGGATCTGCAGGACACGCACTGGTTTTCCATGCTGATCAGATCAGTTGTGTGTTGCTGATTCCTCCTCTTTACTCCTAGCCACTGAATTCCATTAAAAAGCCAACTAAAAATATTGGACTACTTCCCTTATACTGTTTTTCTATTTAAGCCGGGATGTCATATGATTGTGACTGAATGGATAATGGTGAAGGCATGGTTATTACAAGATGGCTCATGTTACAAAAAATGGAGAACCACTGCTTAATATAATCACTGGAATAGACAATATCTTCAGAGCACAGTATAAAAACCATCTGCTCATACAAACTCTTTCCTGAAGTGGGGCTGTGAGAGAAGCCATGGTTATCATTTAATGCTATGTTGACTCTGATACTGGTCAACCCATTTTGCATAGTTAAACAAGTGGTGTCTGTCGATACAGTAGTAAGAAGTATAAAATAGAACACGTGAAAAATAAAAATATAATGAAATAACCTACTTCGTGTCAATGCCTAAGAAGCTGGTATGTGTCAAATAAGCGATTCTAAACAGAGGTTTTTTTAGACCTTTAGTCTCTTTAGCAGATGACTCCTGGCAGAAGGACGATGGCTCTTTGGGATCAGACAAAAGCAGAAACTGCAAGTTTATGCTAAGAAGAATTTGAGAGACAAAGCCTAAAGGGCAGTGTTTGCCTTTGCCGACAGAACCTGAGACACAAGTCAAGTGAATCAATTTGGTCACAAGCCAATATGAAAATATGTTGGCAAGAGAGAGACTGGCATACTGTTGGGTTCACTGCATGGTGAAAAAGCCTGCTCATCAGCCAGAGGACCTTCCTTCAGGCTGTACATATGTTAAACCATCCTCACTCCCAGGACATCAGGTTGCAGTATGGTCTACCTGAATAAGCGGTTATACTGAATGGCTTGCGGCTTTCTTTATCTCCGATTGACCTCTGTGCCTGCCATATTCCATACACAAATCCACATGGGCTAAACTAGCTGCTTCTGCTGCTCCCCTCACATACATACTTTCCAGTTGCTATAAGCTGGTTATACAATTAGAAAATGTGGAAGCATGTGCAGGAGCTCCTCTCACTTCTACTATGTTTTTACTTCAACACTGTTCCCTCTGGGCAAATCCCTATTACTAAGGCTGTCTTCCAGTTTTCTAAATTTGGCCTAATAACTGTATTTTTAAGTCAATCTTCAGTTATTAATTCTGATTCATTTTTTCCTTCCCTTTTTTAACACTGACCTAAGTATGCCAGCTTATAATGCAGTTCCCATGTGTCTCCAGCAAGCAAGACTTGCTGCATAGACATCTGTGGATATGCAGCTCAGCAAAGGGTACGGATATGATTGAAGTGAATTAACTAAAAGCTGCAAATACACATTAGTGGGAGAACTCCTCCAGCATAAACCCGGCTCTGCTCTAAGTCTTGCTGAAGGAAGCACTTGTCTTTGAGCTGCTACGCAGAGCTGATCAGGAATTTTCTGACAGAGCATGGTTTGGGCAGAAAAATGTCAGTCTGACAAACACCAAGTGTTTTACAAAAATAGATTGGGTTCAGTGTAATTTTGAAGGACCCCCGACTCCCCCCACCCTGGGGTTATTGGGTGTTTGCCTGGTTTTTGGCCACTTCGCCTGGTAAACTGCTGGGGATTCCAGGACCCCAAAGGATCCATGGCTCTGATCAGCGAACCACATTTTGAAATGTCAAAATTTCCCATTAACCAGAAATGCCAAGACTCAGCCAGTGCTCCTGCTTTAATCTGAAATGGTACAAACCTCCCTGGCAGCGGGGAAAAAAGAAGCCAGGTCCCTTCCCGTCTGTGATTTCCAGACTGGACTGAACACAGAGTAAGTGAAAGGCATAAGAGATGTTACTTTTTACTTCAGTTTTCAGTGACTGAAGTTATACCCATATCACAGTCTCCACTTCCCCTGGATGACAGATGCCTTTAATTATCCATTTGCCAGCCCGGCTCTTTTGGAACTGGGAGAGCTCTGTGGGGTAGTCTGTAATTAGCAGCTCTCTTCCCGAGGTGGTTTGTAAATCAATGATTTGAATTCCCCAGCTTGAATAGATGTTGGTAGGCTGGTGTAATGAAAGGCAAGAGAGAGGTTCTCTTGCAGAAGCTGTAGAGAATGAGGTAATTTTATATTAATGCAAAACACAAGAATAATTGTCCTGAAATGAGTAGAGAGTGAAGCGATTTTATCAGCGTGTGACTTTAGTGGGACTTTCTTTTAATTATGCAAATGACTATTTATATATAAGCTAAATAAGAAAAACATATCTTACTGGGCATGTCTGCGCGTGGTATTACCATGCCTGGATAAACTCTGGAGCAATAAGCCCCACAGTTTATTCATGTGCAGAACGTGGAGCCGGGTTGGAGCATCCCCGGCTGGCAGGGGGCTCCAGGGGTCAGCCTGGGCTACTCCCCCAGTCCAAAGTGCTGCGGAGGGGCAGACTAGGGCACAAGGGAGCATCGTGAGGGGCTAGCCAGTCGGTAGCCTCCGCACTGAAGCACCCTCACGGCGCAGCCTGCCCCTCCAGTGTCTACAAGTGTGCCACTGCAGTATTTTTACTCTGCAGCAAGATAGTACACAAGTACTGTATTTACAAGTACTATCTTGCTGTGGAGTAAATTAGTTTACTTCAGCCTAATAAGGGCATGCATGTAGATGCTGGGACATTTGCTGCAGAGCTAATTAGTCATTTGTGTAGTAAACGTGTCGTGTAGCCAGGTCATGCAACTCACGTAGCACACTGTATCATAGCTTTATCAGCCCATCTCATGGGAATGCCATGGTTTTTTGGACTCTCAAAATTGCTAAGATAGACATGAACTAATAATGCCATTTAGTAGCTTTCAGCTTAAAATCTGGGATAGTAAGGTGCTACTTAAACAGAAAAAGTACAATTACTATCAAGTACTAAGTATAATTAGTCTATAGTAGAATGGTTTTTGAAAATGGCTCTAAGATAGCAGTCCTCCGTGAGACAGGGCAGTTATGGTGTTCCCATTCTGAAGTTGTGACAATTGAGACAGGGTGTTTACAGGGTGCGCTCCAGGAGCGTGTGTGGGTAGGGGACAGGGGGAGGGCAGCACTTTAATTACAGCAGCTCTGAGAGCCACTCTAATTAAAGCACCCAGAGCATCACGTATATCAACATCCCCATGCTGAAAAATGGTGGTCGGGGCATTTAACTAAAGGTCATTGAATGAGTGATACGTGTGATGCCTGAGTCTGCTGGAGCACTGTAATTACTGCGCTCCAGCAGACTCGATTAATCGAGTAATTACACCACATCAGAGCAGCCACCTCCCTGCACATGTATAGGGCCCTAAGCAACTGACTCAGTCTGTGCCTAGAGCTCATATCAGTAACAGGATTAGAGCCCAGGTCTTCCCTGCTCAAAGTACTAGCTCCTGTCTTTCTTTGAAACTGGCACTAAAACGCTAGCAGGTGATATTTTTGGCATAGACTCACAATATTTTTTAGTCTCCTACATGACATAAGGCCTTTTGAAAATGGCATCATGTCATTTTGAAAAAGGTACCAAAGGAGTCTGGAGGCTGTATCTCAGTAATGATGCGGGAACCTCTGATATCTTCCATAAGGATTGGACAAAGGATGGTGGGAAAATGTTGGTGTCTCCCAGACACAGGCAGGACACTGGGAGCAGGGCAGGGAGCAGAGTAAATAACTTATAAATTGCATACAGAATTACATTCCTGAGAAACAAAGATATGTATAGTTATATCCCTGAAAGATTCATAAGAAGTTATCAGCTCTGGGTCTTCTCTTGTCCTAATGCTAGACCTGAAGAGCAGAGGTCTAGATCAGGGGTCAGCAACATTTTTGGGCCGAGTGCCCAGCGCCTGGATTTGAAAGATGTTGGCATGCCAGGGGTGGATGGCGGAGTAGCTCTAAGGAG
>JAGPOW010000797.1:13697071-13711843 GCA_030014935.1 Caiman crocodilus | reverse complement strand
GCTTGCAGACATGTGGCTGTGTCTTGAGAGCAGCCCAGGCACTGGGCAGGCCCCTGTAGCCCACCACGGAGCCCAAGCTGCTCACAGCAGTCACGAGCTTGCAAGCAGCTGCACTGGGATCCAAAGCTGTTGCTGGCAGCAGTTGCACGCATGCCTTAGGAAGGTGCTGGGAAGGGACTGGCACTGTGCCACCCCGGACCTCTGCACTCCAAGGCATGCACACATGCAGCCACCACTGGCCACAGAACCCAGGCTCGCAGTATGGCTTGCAGCTTCCCCGCTCCCTGCTCTGAGCAGCCTGGGTTTTGTGGTGGGCAGCAGCTGCCCAGTGTCTGGGCCAGCTGTGGTGTGCCGAGCAAAACAGCATCTCATATCATGCTCTGACGTGTGCTGGGGGTTCCCGACTCCTAGTCTACATCCTAAGTTAATAGGGAATGCTGTGATACTGATACAAGTCTAGTATCTGCAGGCAGTCTGAAGGCTTAATTCTCTTGAACTATGAAAAGAATCCTGTACATTTTTCCAGCATGCCAAGATTAACATTCTCAAATCAAAAACAATTGCACAAATAAATGAATATAAAACTTTGTCTGAAATATGTCTTTTTTTTTCCAACTTGGACTCACTTTCCTACAGCAACTGCAATTTTCATTTGTCAGGCGGCTTTAGTTGTTTTCTTCCTTACAGAGAAAGGTCATCTGAGATAGAGGACTAGAGAAGTATGCTGAGTTTGTTCCCGTTAAACAATTAAGATTACATGGCTGAAGCACAGTGCAGTTAAAAGCCAACACAACCTTCACTGTAGCCCACAAAGAGCACGACAGAAAGAATGAATTGATGCAGAAAAGCCCAGTTAAAAAGGCACCAAGATGGGGACGTTCTGCAGACAGAGAAGCATAAGGATTCCAGCTACTATTTATCTGCTATGCAGAACTTGTCTAATAATTCAAAAAAGCAAGGCACAAATATTTTCATAAATAACTGTGATGTGTTTCTTGTGCTGTTCTTTGTGGCATCCTTTTCTTCTCAAATATACAGGGCAGCTGCTGATTTATTTGTGAACTTGTCAAGTGACTAATTACTCATGCTAAAACTGAGCTTCACTGCCAGTCTGGGCCCGTAAGTGTGTTGCTTTTTATTCAGTGTTTATTATTTTGTTACTAGTTTCAAACCATCAGCTTTCTGGGAAGGGAGTGTATCCTTCTCTGTGTTAGTATCTCACCTAGGACAATGAGACTGATCTTGATCAGTGAAGTAACTTGCAATTTGGTGCCCTGTGCAGTGCATGGCATATTAGGAAGAGCGAGTGCCTACCCGCTCAAATAGGGGCTCCTGCAAGTGTGGTGGCAGAGAGGGCAGTGGCATGGGCTCCCTACAGGGCCACCATTCTGGTGTCCCGCTCGAATCAGCTCCTAGGTCGCTGCCCTGCTCGCACCCATAAGTTTACACAACTAGTCTCGACTGAGGCATTTGGGAACTAAAAGAGTAGCAATGATAAATATTTCTCCTGTTTTTAAACCTTTCAGTTCCAGTTATGGAGCGACTTAGATCAGTCAAGTTAACGATAGCAAATAGACAAAGCAAATGATTCACAGAGTCTACAGGCTGAAACGGTATTCACGTAGATGTAAACTAATGATAATGCAGTAACAGAAACCAGGATCAATCAGATCTGCCCACTGCTGAGTTTTAATGGGCTCCCTTATGTTGAGGGTTAATATATTGCTTTTGTAAGGCACTTGCCCTTTTAAACAGCAGTCTATTGCACTGGAGGAAAGAAAAGTGGAAGAAATGTGCTGCTTCATCTGTTTCCCCATAAAACTCACCTCTCTTCAGAAGGAAGAAAAATCAAAGGAACTTGAATCAAGATTGCTTTCCTGGATGAATATGAAATTGATCTCTGATTGCTTTGCAAAGTGCAAGAAACAAGCCCAGAGCGCAAGTATTTGGTGATTAAGCAAATGATACCTTTAACAGCCTTCTTGTATGAAGAACTTTCTATGAGAATGAATACAATAGCCTGACACACACAGTTCCTTGACACTGCATACAAGGAGAACAAGAGCTTAATATCATTATACAGTGCTCCCTGGAGGTAAGATAGCAGCAGGAAGGAATAGTTTCTGTGAACCACCAAGGGAAAATCTTCCCCGCTATAATGGACCCCTGGATCTTTTTTGTTGTTAATATGGCCTTTCTTTTAACTCCTGAATTCTACCAAAACTTGAAGGAAGAGGAGTATGGGCCCTTGGCCACCAGTAGTGAATGGTGTCTCCTCGACAAATAGTGTCCATGTCTGAACAGAAAAACTAGTCCTCATGGAGTGTGTGGGGGTGTTTTAACTAAATGAGCGTCATAGGTAGGGTGACCATACATCCCGGTTTGGCAGGGGCAGCCCCGGATTCCACAGGCCCATCCCAGCCAGTTGGTTAAAAGTCCTAAGCCGGAGTCTGGCAGGAAGGTAGAGTGGCATGGTGTACCAGGCAGGTGGGTGGCCAGGCATCACTGATGCTGTGTGGGAGCAAGGTGGGTATACTGGAGTAGGCAGCACGCCACCCACACGTGCAGGGTGGTGCCTGCTCCAATCCGCCTGACTTGTTCCCACACAGCAGCAGCAGTGTCTGACGACCTGCCAGCTTGGTGCACCATGCTGCTCCACCTTTTTGCTGGACTCCAGTTTGGGACTCTTGACCAACCAGCTGGGACCAGTCTATGGAATGTGGGACTGTCTGGGCCAGACCAAGATGTATGGTCACCTTATTCATGGGGTACAAGCACTGGTTTAAGGGTAGCATGAATACTAGAGGTGCATTGATATATCAGTTTATATCATAACAGCACCAAGAAAAGGAAAATTGACATTATTGGCAGTTGGCTTTTTTCACTGATGTGGCTGATAATGTTGCCAGTAAATGCCATGTGCGCAGCCGCAGCGTGCACGTAGCCAGGAATGCAGCCTGGCAGCTTGGAGAGCAGCATTCGACTATTAAGTCGGGGAGGGAAGGGGCATGGGGGAGGGAAGGGGCATGTGGGGAGCAGATCGAGGCTCCTCCATTGAGGAAGGGAGAGGGGCAGGGACTTGCAAATGAAAAAATGTTGAAAACCATAGACATTTGGAACACAGAATAGCATAACCAGCCATTGGTCAAAAACATGACTCTCAGACATTTTTAGATGACTCCAACCTAATTACAATTCCCAGACTGGCTATGCCATTCTGTCTTCCAAATGTCTATGGTTTTCAACATTTTTTCATTTGCAGGTCCCTAAAAAATTTTGAATGAAGGTGTGAACCCCTTTCGAAATTTCAAAGAGAGGTGCAGATCCCTTTGAATTGTGTGTGACTAGCCACACTCACTTTTGATTGGTCATAATCAACTTTCATGGACCCCTCAGACATAGCCTGTGGACCCCCAGGGGGGTCCATGGACCACAGGTTGAAAACCACCGGTCTAGGGCAATGCTCAAGAGAAGAATTATGATGAATCAAAGTCAATTGCAAGGTACAGTTGCAGAATGTGATTTCCAACCAGGTTATTCAGTCTCCTATACTGTAGCATAAATTTATGTTCGTAGAAAGAGAAATATAACAGTGCATCTCTTACCAGCAGACTTTTTGCTACGATGTTTTCAATGAGTTTGAAGTCATTGCGCAATTGCTTGCTCTTGGAGCTTGTACCCTCCATCTCCTCATCAGCATAAAAGCGGAAATAGAGGGATTCATCCTTGAATTCACTCTTCTCCAGGACTGCAAACCAAAGGTAAGGACACATGTATTTACACGTTCACAAAGAGAGAGAGAGAGAGAAATCTAATTACTACTTGATCTTTACAGAATAGAAACCACACAGGCTATTGCACACTCTGGGCACACTTTCCTCCAAGCTGCTTGGTGGATCTGGGTCTCACGTTTGGATCTCCTGACACACAATAGAGCCCTTTGGAAGAAGTGTACTATGTAGCAAATTATTAAGCATTATACGACTTGCCTGATGGTGGTTGATAATAGTCTTAAGTCTGAAAACCCCTAAAGGGTGGAAAGTAAATGTTACTTTCAGTCTGAATTGGAATGATTCACTGGATATATGTTGAATTGTATTTAGTGGTCTACTAAAGTAGAAAGCCATATGAATATGGTTTAGTTTCCTGGCATGGCATCTATAACACTGAGGAGAACAATAGGTGGGCTCATATCTCTGGGAGCTATATTGTCCTTGAACTGCTTCAGACAACAAGGGAGAGTCCACACATTTTTGTTGACAGCATGTGTGGAATGAGCGTCTTGGAGAGTTGGGCCTGAGAGAGAGGTGCACTAAGTGCTTAATAGCAGCTTTATAAGCCAAATCCTAGTTCCCAAAGAGCACCATAGTGGACCTCACCCTCCCCATCACACTGAGCTCTACAGCTTTAAGACATGTCCACTTCTCCTATTTTTCCCATCCTGGCCCTGGTTGCTCATTTCCAGTGGGCCTACCCTTCCCTGCAACCCCTTTCTGTACAGAGCACCGTTTTCATTCAAGACTTCATGAAATCTCCAGAGCAAAACTTTATGTCCACTATTCAGCTGCAACCTGGAGAAATTCCCATCTGTAAACACAGGCCCATTGTGAGACTTACAAAGGCCAGTCAGCTCCACACAACAACAACAAAAATTGGCTTTCACAGTAAATTAACTTCTTAGCAGAATCTCTCTCCTTCAGCAGTTTTTTGATTGCTTGTTTGGCTGGGATATGAAGAATTGGATTGGATGCAGCAATTTCCTTGGGAGATCTGTTCCATCTTCTGGGGCCATGTCAATGGTAGCTCCTATTACAGCCCAAAGAGATCTCTGGATAGTCCCTGATCCAACCCACAGCAGCATGCTCAGTGCTTTCCACTCCTCCTCCCCTACCTCCAGTTCCTGATTCACCTTTACTGGTATATTTTCAGGAAGGTTCTGTCTGTCTTTATATATATTTGAAAAACATGGTGTTTGTATGTGGCAACACACTGCAAACCCTCATGGTGGCAGGAGCAGACCCAAAAGTCAGCTAGAGAAAGGAACTCTACAAAAAACATTCTCCAACTCTGCCACCAGGTCTGTTTGTGTGTGTGCATCTATCTACACATGCAGTTCATGTGAAGCAATAAACTCTGGAGCCGTCTGAGCCAGAGTAAACTACTCCCAGGGGCAGTGTCTACATGTGCGTCCAGGACAGCAGCAATTTGAGCCAGGGCAGAGCAGTTTACACCTGAGCCACTCCTGCCCTGCCCGCCACAGGCTCCGCATGGTGGTGTAAGGTGGTGGAGGGGCTGGCTGAGATACGAGGGTGCTGAAAGTGCAGAGTCGTGTGGCTAGGAGGCAGGCAGAAGTCTGGCCCCTGGCTGGCTAGGCTGATTGGGCACAATTTACACCTGTGGTCAGCCTTTACACACGTGTTTAACTGCAGAAAATGACTCTGCCATAAGACAGTACTATCTTAATACTATCAGTTACTTTACCAAGGCCTAATACTGTTGCATGTATATACGGTGATGCTTTACTCCACATCTAATCAGTCTACTCCACGGTAAAGCACATGTATAGAGGCAGCAGTGTGAAATGAAATTGTGCCCTTTAATCAGGATGGAGGATGAGAAACAAAGTTTGGACCTTTCCTACCTTCCTTTTGTTAAGGGTTAGCCTCTGAAGGTCTTTGCTCATGTTGAGTAAGACCTTACTTTACCAGGAGCTTCACTGATCTCAGTCAGACATTGAGCAACAAGAGGCTACGCAGCACTTATAAGGTACCAGCACCTGATCCAGAATCTGATCCACTCACTCCTCCCCCTCCAGCTTTCAAGCCCGGGGCAAGAATTTTGGCTGAATTAAAAAGAGAGTCGGTTTCTATACAGTGACTTTCCTGAGCTCCCTGACTGAGATCACTTGCCAGATGCAAGGAGCAAGCTGTGCTCTCTACAGTACCAGCTCCCAGTTTCTGACAGGGGCATCAATGGAGAGCACTTTAATTCAAAACCTAAAGCCCCCAAGTATTAAACACTTCCAGGACCCACACTTCAACCTCAGATGTGACTTTCTGTTGGCTTTGCCTATACCTCGGACCGAAATACTCATCAAAGAGACAGAAGCTTTTTGTTTTGGGTAAAGGGAAATGTGGTGGTTTTCTATTGAATTCCCTCACTAATTGCTACTGCTCTCTGACATAGTGGTTTGGGATATTTCTGTTGGGTTTCCCACTCGCTGCTTCTGGATTACTTTGAGGACATGGGAGATGGCAGAAATTGGGGTCATTAAAGAGCCTTTATTTTAGAGCAAGTTCTTCCCGCTGCCTGGGTGCAAAAACAATATGCAATAGCGATGGGAAACAAAAGGGTAAGAAAGACCTCAAAACACAGGGCAGAGCTTGAGAATCTGGCACCAGCGAGCTGGTAACCCCGGCAGCCCAGTGCTGAATGCTGCCAAGGCAGGAACTGGGCTGGGAAATCTTGGCACGTCCTTTACTAACAGCCTCCCGTGTGAGGAGTCAGCCTGGGTTAGACAAGTTCACTGCATGTTACATGCAAAACCAACTGGGTGCATTTCAAGACACCCTTTAGCATCTTAGATATCCCAGGTATGGCAATTATAAGGTCAGTGCAAAAAATATCACTCCTCTATGTTACTTAGGTACACCAGTGTTCGCCATGACTATTATGACTAGCGGGAACCTAAAGGAGAACTACCCTAGACAGCCAGTGTGGGCTCGGAGCCTGTGGTATTTCCCCTGGGTCCTCCGGAGCTGTCGGTATATCCGCATGTACAGTGCAGTGTATTGGAGAGGGATTTGCAGCTATCCCCAGTTAATCTGACTGAAATGAGAGCTCCTTTAATTGGCTATGGGAAAGGATATTGATGTGAATTACCATGATGCATGAAGCCATTATTGCAGAGTCCAACACCCAGCGCGACGGCTTCCTCCCGAGTCTGACAGTCTCCCTAGAAACAGAAGGATAAATATTACACCTCAGACAACTTCCTCATCTAAATGATTTCCCTTCCCTGCAATATGGCTTGCGGCTCTGAAATTACCAGGGTGCTCTGTGTAGAGAACAATAGCAAGCAATTAAAATAGGCCTCCCTTTGCCTAAATCCTATTCATTCCTATATATAGCACCTCTTCCGTCCCACAGGAATTGGGAGGACAAAGACCAGGCCTCTGGAAAGCAGCTGTTTTACCACCACAGATGCATAATATTACCTCAGTGCAGAGACTTTTTTTTCTTTTCTTTTTCTTTTTTTTTTTTTACCCGCAATCATGATAAAGTCTGAGTTCAGTTCCCATTAGCCACAGACAATAAAACTCATTCTCAGGCAGAGAGAAATATTTTATCTACACTCAGTCCAAAGGAGAAAAACTGCCTGAGTGAATGCTAAAAGGTCAGATGAATTAAACTTCTATGTTACTCTGTTTTTCACATAATCAGACCCGCAAACAAATCACTTGCTCATCATCTGAAGCTGTCAGACCTCCATATTTCAACATAGGTTGCAAAACACGATCCACTGGGCATGTTTACACGTCCACCCAACTAATGTTACTGTGGCAGTCATTTAGTACTTGCTTTAGCAGTAACCACCGGTACTGCGCAGTCCCAGCACCACACAGGTCATTTCCAACCCTACTGCGCAGGCGCAGTGAGCTACTACTGTGCAGTAGTGGCAGCCTCACAGTTCATGCCTGCCAACACTACATTGCTGTAGTGACAAGCTACATTGCCATAGCTCACTGCTACCGCAACAAAGCATCTCAGGCAGATGCATGCAATAAAATGAATGCACAAAACTGGCTAATCACAATAAATGCCCAATGTTTGCATGTGCAGCTGCTCTTGCATGGCCACAAAGGATGCTTTCTGCAGGTGAGTCTTCTGGTCACTGCCAGATCCTGCACAGTGCTGAGCATGGCCGGCAGCTCCACTGAAGCCACACAGAACTGCAGGAGCTCAGCAGCTCTCAAGATTGGGACCTCGCAGAGGGTTTGGCTCCTAACTCTTACCATTTCAAGGAAACCAGGACAGGAACAAACAGTGAATGTGACTAGCTTCTAGCCTGCAGACCCTACCCAGGCAGCCAGGTCTAGTACACAGCAAAAGTTCCCGCTCCCAAGGTGCCCCCTCTGCTATAAGTTAAGAATCAGTGATATGGTTTGCATATATTCCCATTTTCCTGACTTGGCGTGCAGATACTTCAGCACGTTTTAAACTTAAGAGATCAGGCATCGCATCAGTACTGGTAAAACTGTGGCAGCACAGAGCTTAGTGAAGGCTCCAACACCTGCACAGTAGGCCAAGAAAAAACTTGGGTGGTAGGTCTTCAGTGAGCCACGTGCAGCCATGGGCAGACTGCTCTTGGTACCCAAGCTGGTAGGGTGTCTGTGCTGCTTTGTTGTCTCAGTGATAGAGATACACTCTTGTTTGCATTTGGGCTCCCCACCTATAGCGCCTGCATGACAGCCACTTTTGGACAGAAAGAAAAAGACATGATACCTGCAAAACAAAAAGCCATGTGTGTCCCTGCCGGGAAACAGCGTGACTACTCCAGGGTCAGTCCATGTCTGTAACATGGAGAGCCAAGTAGAGGGTATCAATATACGAAGCTCAATTTTTACGAAAAATTAATTCCAAAGCTTTGCAAATGCTTCAGCATCTTGCAACGTGACAACTCTCAATACTTGCTATGAGCTATTTTAAAGAGCAAATGGAGAATTTATTAGACACAGACTTAACGACTAATTTAATCCTCCAACTGAGAGTAATTTGAAGGGGAAATGTCTTCTGACACCATTCTTAAATTAGCCGTTGGGAATCTGGTTCTCTTGCAGGCAACTGCATACTGAAATGTCTGTGTGGTAAGATGGTCATTCTCAACGAAACAAGCTCAGCTTCAGAACATACCCCTTGCAAACATGTTCCTTTCAATTTTAGGGAAATAACTAAAAAACTGAATATTACAGATCCTTTGTATGTGTTTCTAAATATTATGTGATGCTCTCTCCTAATGTAATGAAAGCAGTAATCGAAAGTAATAAAATTTTAAAGAGCACTTAATATATATATATACAATTCTCTATAGATGCTAAAGGTTTTCCCTCCGGAAATGGCACGCAAAACCTAACACGCCATGGTTTTACATCAGTTTTGAGCAAGTGTAATTAATGGATGACTCAATAGGGTTTCATAGATGGTAACTTAAATTTGAGGCGACAGAAAAGGGGAAGAGTGAGAGGGTCAAATCAATTGGCTAAAAGTCATTTTTGCAGCAGTACTGTGCTTACCATTCTAGTCGGGGTCCACATAACAGTTGGCTATCAGCTTCTTTTGGTCATTGTAGCTGATAATTACAGCCGTGTGCCCAGAGCGTAGACCAGACCCTGCGCCCTGCCGCCAGTCCGAGCCCACGACAGACTGAAGATCCCGGTGAGCAGAAGGAGAGGGTGCTGGGGAGCAGTTACGGGGTGCCATGCTCAGCAATAAAAGGACTTGTTACTGGCTCCTGCTCCTGCCCTGGCAACACTGTGCGTGCAGCAGGGGCTGCACACTGGTGGCGTAAGGCACCTTTGCAAAAGTGGCATCTCCCTGGCAGCCATGGGAGCTCAATTGTATGGGGCCTGCTGGCACGGAGGCAGCAGCATGCTCTGGGCCTCCAAACATGCCTGATGCTGCTGTCTGCCCCAGTACCACCCTGCCCGCTCAGGATGGCAGCACAGGATGAACGGGGCTGTAGCTAGGAAGGGCGAGGGGGCAATGTGCATGGTGTGTGTGTGTGTGTGTGTGTTTGTGAAATGCAAAAACAACAAAAAAAGGTTTATTTATGTCTGTAGTTTAAAATGCCATCCACTGTTACTATTGGTTATCAGATCAGCATCAGCTATCGATAATGGCCAAGAAACTCTTTATTGGTGCACCAATACATTCTACCCTTTGCTTTCAAACCTCCAAAACTAGCCTTACATTTGGTGTTCTCAGGGAAGTGTGTGGATCAACTTCTGGCCCACGTCCTCTCTGGGGATTTTGATTCAAATTCTGACTCAAATCACAGGTGAATTAGTTTTGGCAGGACCAATGCAGTCTCTAATGCAGTCCTGTAATAATCAGACAATCATTTCACAGTACTGCAGACTGATTAGGAATGCTGCACTGCGTGTTGGTTATTTTTAGGACATCCACAGCTCATTGAAGTCAAATTCAAGAGTACAATACCTGCTAAAACTAGGACACTTATCTCGGCTGGGACTCCCTGGGAAGCCATGCCCTACCTGAAGAAGAAACATATTCCACCTCCAGGCTATATAATGCCTAAATGCAGATTTTTGGCTTGCTGCACCAGCCACCTGATGACCTGAGTTGACTCAGAAACACCGTCTCCTGTAAGGAAATGATGTGCCTTGCTGATACTGATTTCCTCCACCTCCACTCTTCCCCCTTCAGTTGGGGAAGTGGCTACTTGCACAGACTGATAGTACATTGCTTATGTATTGTACAGGAAAGCTCTGTGTTGGCTTGAGGAAAGGATGGCATAGATAAAGAGAATGCAGGCATACGTATAACAGACTTATTTGTCGTCTTATACCTATGTGTATGCCCTTCTCTTCAACAAAGCTCTTCTAAAAGCTCTTCTCTTCAACAAAGATGCAAATGCTAGGCCAGAAATGCTAGGTTCTATGAAAGTCAATGAAGGTATGCTGCAGCTGATCCAACAGAGCCAGTGTGCACCACCAAAGCTAAGGTGTTTGACCAAGAAAAAGGTACCTGGACAGAGTGTCCTTGAATGGCTTCTTGGGGACTCCCCTAGCTGGGGTAACTTTGAGTAGTCCTGAAGCAATTCAGAGTGGCTTTTGGCTGATCCCAGGATTGGATGGTTTTTAACAATGGCCACTTTTGCCCCAATCCCTCTATTTTCATACTTTACTGGTATCATTTATTCTTAACTGTCATTCTACTGAGTCTTTGGTAGCTGATTATTTTCTTGTAGGCACCTTGATAGAAATAGCCATTGACCAGGTATTTGGAAAAACAAGTGCTGTCATAGATCAGTTGAGGTAGGATGTACCACATACAGGTGATAGTATAGAAGAAAAATATGATTACGGGACAACAAACAATGATTATGGGGAACCTCTTCCTTGCTGATACATTGAACTATTAAGATACCACCAACTGCAAGAGCCCTGCCTCTTGTCCTGGGGCTTGTACTTATCTCCCCTCAGCCAGATATCAATAGACAGTCAATGAGGTTGGATGATGAAGGGTCTACTGGTTTACCTACATGAATGCCTCGTGGCCCTTCAAGAATTATCTTTAAGGCTGCTTGAGGCCATAATAAAATTCAGAGCCTCTTTCAGTACAATTCTGGAATCTAAAAGGCATTTCTCCTTCCGGGCTGTGCCTGCTTAGGCTCTCTCTCAGGTGACCCATCGTTCACAGGGTCACCTGAGAAATGCCCAGTATAAGTTAAGCTACAACAATGTCCATTTTCATGACCCCATGACATTGAACGAGACAAACACCTCTATCTTCCCGTCAGCACTTGGGCTGGAATTCATCTCCCTCCATTGTCACAGATTCTGGTGTGTTTTTGTGTCTGATGCAGAACATGGCTTGGAAGCAGAAAGAAGTAAACTGAGAAGAAATCCAGCCATAATAAGCATCAATAAATACAGAAGAGAAGTCAAGCAAGATCTGCATGATATCTCCAAGTCCTGAGGAATCTCCCCAGGTGGCCACTCCCATGCAAGTACTCTTATGGTGCTATATATGCAGCACTAGCTTTTCATGGTGCACACGTTAACAGGCCGGAGGTGCTGAGTCCTTACATATCCATTGACATCAGTGGAGCCACAAGTACTTTGCCCATCTGATAAACAGTCCTATCCTGTTTATCAGACTCAGAGTAGGTGACATATAAGGGATTATTATATATATCAAATTTAAATGTACACAACGCTAAGTATCATTAAGGACCGAAATAAATTTAAGTGTTGACAAAGGCATGAAAACATAATATGCCCCAGATAGGGCTCAGGGTCTCTCCTTGTAAAAATATATATATTTTTCCTTGACAAGAAAAAGAACTCTTACTCATCTACATTGCAGAGTCTCCTGAATAGTTGTAAGGGCCAAGGAAATGAAAAACAGCCTTGTCTATTACTAAAAGCTCCCCCAGACTTTTCCAACCCAAATTACAAACAGAAGGCAACCACCATCCTTCAAAAACTCTCTTGAGTCATTCAATTTTAAGAAAACAATGATCTACTCTTTTCTCACAGTATTTGTAAACCAAACCATGATTTTCTACATTAAAGTCACGTTACAGGTAGTTTGTCAAAATTAGAAAGTACATTTATTCAAAATCTCTTTTTTGTGACTCTGTTTAGCTATGAAATTATATTAGATACCTCAGCCAATCTCTTAAAAACTAGTACATAAAGTTAAACCAAGAAACAAAAGAAGTGGGTTGACTTTTCAAGAGCTAAGCACTGAGCCGCTCCCACAGAAACCCGCAACTACTAAGTCCAAGCACGGTCAACCTGGCGTAAGAGCCCATACAATGGCTGTGCTTTTTAAGACTTTAGAAGCAGAAATCTGATTCCGTTACGTAAATGGGAGCTGGAATGAACCCGAGATGCAAAAGTTAAATATTGGGAATGTCCTCACTGGTTAACTGTCTGCTAACTAGAGTTTTTCCTTCTCTACAGATATGTGAGTAAATATATGTGGACATATCCATACTCCTATTTCTGGCTTTACACATAGACACATAGACAATCCAATCCTATCCTAATGCATGAGGTGTAAAGGAAAGTTCAGTGAACAGCAAATCTCAGGCTGAATTAATCTACCCGAATGAGGAAAAGCAGGGGGGGAAAAAGACGTAGAGCTGAAGGAAATCAATTATTTATTTTGCCATTTGAGTCCTCCTCTTGCCTACAGCGCTGTAATTAACTAAAATCAGGCCACATTAGATGGATTCAATCTCAGCTTTTTGACCACAGGAGCCTCCTTTTTCTCAGCTTTCCAATAAGTGGACCCTGCTTAGCCACATGGAACAGATTTGACAGCTGCAGCTCTGCTATACCTGCTTTTCTCTTTTCTTCAACAGGCAATGAATAGCTCACCCAGCCCCCTCCTCCCCCGCTGTCCTATGATAACTGAAACCATAGACTGTGTCCTAAATCACATTTGTTTTACTAATATAAAAGATGTCAAGTACAATTTTAGGGAATTTTTCTGAAGAAGAACATTCCTGATTCTCAGGAGACCACGTCTCATGCAAGCGAAGGCCCTGATGCATTGCTTGGGTAAAGCAGAATGCAAATAAGGCCGACCTAACGTTGACATCTTGAGGATGAAAACAGAACGTACAACCTGATTGTGTGATGAAGAAAACCACACTGTATGCTCCTTGTTAGCGTGCACTGACAGATTGAAACAAGATCGTAATTTGTCTGGTTGTGTCCTTTCTCCCAGTTTCACAAGGGTAAATATGGCATGGCTGCAGTTTCTGAAGGCAATGAGATAGATTCTGTCCTTATATATCTTGGTATAAATGGTGTAACAACTCAATTTCCACTGAAGTTACACTACTACATAACTCCACTAGTGTAAATGGGAACAAAATCTGTCTGCGCCTTCTAATCACTCACTCTATTTCATACTCTGCTTTCTTCACATCCTTTCACAGCATCTGGTGAAGTAAGTGCACTTTGGTTTATGAAAGCTTGTGCTCACATATAGATCTTATTTAGTCTGCAAAAGTGAGTATCTACCCTACTTTCTGTGTGCCTTCACAATCATAAAAGTTGGAGGTGAAAAAGACCTATGAGAGCATCCAGTTTATCTAGTATTCTCCTCTGTACAATGCCAAGCACTGATTTGGCACCAAGTAAATAGTAATAACAAACATTCGAGTACAAGAAGTCTTTACATCACAATTTTTTAAACACATCCTGGTGCTGTCTAGCTATACCACTGTTTTACTCTCTTTAAAATGTTGGACAATGCAGAAATATTGTTGAGAAAATCGAATAAATCTCAGTGACAGTATTAAACATAATGACTACTGTTTCTTTACATTTCCTTACCTGTGCAATCAGCCAATCCACTAGTTTACTGGCAGGGATTACTGACTTGTAGGTCTTCAAGTGGTAGTCTCGGTCTCTGAATCGGAAAGAGATTTAAAGAAATATTAGTATAAAAAGGTATACATTTCTGTTAGACTGGATAACTAATTCCTACATTTTATGCAGGAAGAAGAATTATAGAAGGAAAAAACCTATGAGGTTAATTCAACCATTTTTCATCTGTCCAGCATTGCAGATAATAGAATACAATTAAAAAGGCAGATCTTTTTTCTCAAATAATAAAGGAAGGACTGAACTTAAAGTAGGGACCTCTCATAGCCTGGATGAAAAACTCATTCCAGGCCAACAGGAGATACACATTTCTGATAATTTTTTTTCAAAAGTTCAGAAAATTGGGTTTTGTTGCAAGCACTCCCCAGTGGGGAGAAGACAAACAGGAACACCAGACTGGAAGAGCCCTCTGGGATCATCAGTCCTGTCCCCTGTTATCACCAGTTCCCACATCTCTTATAATTCCTTTCACAAATCTGTCAAACTCCACTAAAAACAGTGAGGTTTATTGCTTATGTCCCCAAGCCTAACTGCTCAGGCGGTTAGAAACTTCATTCCAGTTTAAATATAGTCGTATCTTGTATTTATCCTTTTTTTTGTTGGGCTAACAATGTCCATTAGA
>JAGPOW010000797.1:13661867-13696971 GCA_030014935.1 Caiman crocodilus | reverse complement strand
GCTTGTGTTTGTGAAGCCCCATCTCATTCCCTCTCTGCCTTCATTTTGCTAAACTAAACAAGCTAAATTCTTTTAGTCTCCTCATCTGTGGTAAGTTCTCCTTTTCCCTTATTTTAATAACCCGTCAAACACGTTCCAGTTTGAATTCAATTTTCTTAAAGGTGGCTGCCCAGAATTGCAGGCAGTGTCCCTGGTACAAGTATGCTTCTATGATGTTCTATGACGTATAGACAGTTTTTCATTCTTTCATTCAAAAAGTGATACTGCCAGTAGTTAGGCTTTCTAATATAGAAGTACTTGTTCCCCTCCAATCCTTCCCTCATCTACAGCTCCATCATTTGTGAAGCATGTGTATAAACTATTGCTTCTTACAGGTTTGCTCTTCCCTGTTTCAAGATCATAGTGGAGATATTGATGGTTTAGAGTGGCTGGAGAATTATACGAACACTGCAACTCTACAGCACGAAGGATTAAGTAGGTCAGGACAGCAGGCTATAAAGCTTTCCACCTCCTAGGTCCCTGGCCCTAATCCAGCCTTTGATAGCAGCAGATTAAAACAGTTGCCATTTTATGGCTACTCATGGGCCCATGTGAAATGAGCTTGGGGATCTTGATCCAGTTCCTAGATCCACATTACAAAAGCCATTACCATCATTAACTTGCATGAAGTGGCTCACTCTTGTTGACCCTTTTCTGCAGACAGGCCAAATACTGAATGAGCCATGGAGAATGAATTCCCCTTTCAGTTGTAGCAGCGATCCTTCTCATTAAAGCTTGAGGTCCACTGGCAAAGCTGTGGGAGGGAACCTTTTGCAGGCCCTGCCTGGAAAAAACTGTTTTGTAGCTTAAGGAAAGACTTCAGTTTTCCATTGTCAGCCCAGCCTCTTTCATTAGCAGCAAACCAAATGAATTAAAAAAATGCAAACGGGAGAAGGGAAAATCTAAACTTGAACCAACAAACACAATTCATCCTGCCCAGGTTTTTCTTTTTGCTGGGCACCTACAAATGGGATTGTACTGTGTTTGTCTCTTTTAAATTAAGTCAGCAAAAATGCCTGTGTCTTCGCATATAACCCAGAGAAATTAGAAAGGGAAGCAGCACTTCCAGAACGTCAAAACAGCGTGATGGTGTTTCCAGATATATGTGTCCTCAGAACAAAAAATTATCTCTGGAGTGCTTACACACTGTTTTCGGCCCGTCTTCCAGTAATGCGCTACGTCCAGCACAAAGCTGTGGGAGTTCTCAGGGCAGCTTTTCCCTCTCACACTCTTATCAAAAGAAAATGTGCTTTTGAAATGTCAGAACAATAAAAAGAGCATGAAAATATTGAGGGCTAATGAGCAGGGGTTTCCAATTTGTGCGAGGCAGCTCCGAGCATTTTAATATTAGCACTGACATACTAAGAGAGCTTTGAAATCAGGATGAATGAGCTAACATTTTACTGGCATTGGGATCTTGGTCCAGGGCCCAGTCATTCACTGCTTCTAGTTAAATGCTTGTCAGGATGGATGTTTCAGCATTAACCCACTGACTTTCTCTACCGATTTAGTTAATATGAACTGAAGGCTGAAAATCAAGCACAGTGTGCTACTCAGGCTCATCAACTGCAGGTGAGGCTAATAAATGAGTGGCCACAATATGGAAACATACCTTAAATGTGTCCCACAAGCTCCCTGCTTCAGCCAAGCTAAAGTAGCCCAATGCTCATCATTGTCTCCCGCCTAGATAAACAGGGCAGCATTGTCTAACACTCACAAATTAGAGCCTAGGCAGTATATGAGTTCTCCTGTCCTGACAACCATCATTGTTAATTGAGCTGCCTAGTCCATAAATCTAATTTTCTGCACAGGCTGCTTCCATCACTATATAGCATTTATACCTCTATGTTTCAAGCCCAGCAGGCTTCCCTCCATGTTAAAAACTAAGGCCTGCCATGACAGCAGGAACTGTGAGAATAGTAGAGGATGCCACACAAAGTAATGGTCCAAAATGGGTACTAGATTAATGCACTGCTGCATGGTTCCAGGGAGCTGCCTCCAAGATGAAGGACGTGAGCATGGAAAACGCAGGTCCATCACAAAGCGGCGGAAGGAAGAGCCTGTTGGAGGGCCAGTGACATCGGAAGAAGAGTCGGAGTGTGTCAAAGATAGAAGACTGTCCAAGGGGAACCCCAAAGTCTTGAGAGGCTGTAATTTTTCATGGGTCATCCAGTTTAAAGACGCCCCTGTCATTAATATTGACAGCGCTCAATGGAATAGGGAACCTTCTCAAAGCAAAAATAGCGCACTGTTAAAATGCCACAAGATGGGCCTGTAGTGGTGGTTGCTGTCTTCCTCGCTGATCACACACGAGACTGCTGCATCTAGCAAAATCCCGCTCATGCTGCAGGCACCCCAGGCGCAGGGACATTTTTCTCAGCCTGACGTACCACTTTCACTTCCTGCTTTACATATAGTGTCTTAATGGCTGAAGCCTACACATGCACACGCGCAAACACATATACACATATGACCCAGAACAGTCCCTCCCAGAGTAACTGTGATTTCAGCTAAGTGGAAGGAATTATAATTGATTAAATGTGTCTATGCTGCAGATTCATTTAGCAAGACAATGGCCTATTGTGTCTATATTGGAACATCTGCTGAGCAACTCAAGAACAAGAAATGAACTCCAATCAGACCTACCATATATGTTTTTCCAGGGGGGCGTTATTTTTGTCACCATCATTTTGTGATGCTTAAAAACAATGGTTCCCATGACACTATTCAATTCTCAGTCACAAGCAGCTGAAAACGACATCCAAATTATTCAAACAGGGGCATGATACAGTCTGTAAGTGCAGATCTTCCATCACAGGGAGATGGAAGGAAGAGCTTCCTGGAGGGCCTACGCAACGCACTAGAAGTCGTTTGAAAATCTTGTCTCCTGCATCTGGGTAGCTGGTTAGATAGCCAACTAAGTTAGCTTTCTTTTTCCTGAGCTGAGTTTTGTTTGCCTAAATGCACTTCTTTTAAACTAGGTTCCTGCAGACTTCAAAGAGGGTTTTGACTTCAGGGCTTGTCCCAAGGTGATTTTTTTATGAGCCCATTGGTTCAGCCTCTGGATAAATCTACATAACTTAGGCTAGGAACAGATGCTGCATTTGTCCTGGAGTAAGCTGTGCCTCTGTTTACTCCAAAACAGAGAAGTCCCAGGATTGGGGTATACACACATCGCCCTTCCAATCGGGGTTTAGTGAGAGGCTGAATGAGCTGCTGCTTTTCTGCATTGATTCAATCCCAGTGCAACTGTTTAGACATACTTTGAGATGTCCTAAGACAAACTTTTAGCACTCTTTATCTCATGACCCTTTTTAGGGTTTGTCCCAAGACAATGGACATGGACGTCGGAGTGATCACAATTAGTCCTAGGACAAAAATGATTTCTCTCAGAATAAATGAAACATCTGTTTGCAGCCTTAAATAGCAATAAAACAAACAACTCAATGATCCCCAACCTCATCTGCCCTCCACAATCTACTACGAATCACTAGCCACTTATTAAAACCACACTGTATCTCGTTCTGGGATAAATAAATGGACCAATGTCACACTATCAAGGTTTCTAGATTAAGGGTTGGGGTAGACAGCAGAGAGAACGAACCCCAGAGAAAGTCCCTGGATGTATTCCTACACAGTTCAGTTCTTGGTTCCTTCAGCAGCAGAATATCAGTTAGTCTCAGCAATGGGAATAGATGGCAGTACAGGAACCTCAATAATCTGGGCAAACTGTTTTATTTATTGCAGAGAAAAGAGGTAAGATTTCAAATGTCGGCCTCTTACCCCTTTTAAAAAAACCAGCTACAATTTGCAAGGAAGCCGTGAATGTAAACTTACTTTATCACAGGAATGTAAAGACTGTGCAATCGGCAGTAGAGCCTCACACCCTAAGGAAAGAGACAAATGAGGCATTATAATGTTGTACCAGATCGAATGTGTGTTAAAAGCCATGCAGAATAATTATTGCTACACCAGAAATGCAGCAGCATGGTTATGGATGGCATCTACTCATTAGGAATTAGATTTGCTAATATTTCTAGGAACCTCTCTTCTTCTTTCCTTCCTAGCACGAACGGTGTTTCCTCCTCCTCCCCCATTGCCAGCACAGGGGTTTCAAACCTGCTCTCCACAACCAGCCTCCTTCTCTTCAGCAATCCAGTGTGCACATGCTCTGATCATTCTCCTTGCCCATCTTTTTACCCATCTCCTCCATCTAAACTTTCCTTGTCGTATCCAGTAAGGATGTCCATTAATAATGGTCAAATGGAGGTCACTGTAACTCACAGTAAATAAATATAATTACCAGAAAAAAAGGCTGAGTATGTACATGCCTATGATACATCACCCCTCTTGTAAAACCATTATGGCCAGATCCTCAGCTGGCGCTGGATGGCCTATTGTGGTCTTGCAGAACCTACTGCAACCACAATGTAAGTAAGTAATCATTTATTATTGGGTTCTGCTTCCTCTCCTTATCCATGAGCTACTCTAATGTAGCCTGAAAAAAATTGAAGATGTGAAGAGTGAGGAAGACAGAATGTCTCCTGCACTATCACGGTGCCAGCTTGATACAGCTTCACCAACATGAGGTATAAATTGGTCACAGCCATAATGACAGAAAGAATATTCTGTAGCTATTATGCATGGCTTTTATCTCGCTCCAGCCCAAAAAGAGCATGTACCTTGGACATGATATCTTCCAATTCACTTCTCGGCTTGTAAGTGCCATCATCATACCGGAATCTGTACATCACCTGCTCATTCTTAAACTGGTGCTTATCTGAAACTGAAAGATCAGCACAGTAATTAATAATCACTTTATTTCAACCCTGCTTGCCATTTACTGTGCCAGTGTGACATATCAGTAGATAAAGAATCACAGTGGGAATCTATTATTTCCTATAGCATCTCTAATAGCAGACTTTTCAGGTAAGCACATAGAATTACTGGGTATAAAAAGATTGCACACATGCATTTCTGAATGGCTGGGCCCAAAGGAACAGTCTTCCAAACTGCTGTAACTTCAATAAAACCAAAATATCCCACAAAATGCTTTTCTCTAAACTCTTATGTTCAGTCTGTTTCAGTTATTTAGTGTTTTGCTCCACTGAAGTCAATGGGAATCTTATTTCAATGAGTTTTGAGTCAGACCCTTGAAGATTTAGTAATCCAACTGCAGACATCTTAGTTTTATGGCAATCGTTTTTGCAGCTGCCACCGAGGTATACAGCATTTTCAAAAGCAGCAAGTATTCTGGTGGGACACCAGGGTACTTGTTTTTAATAGTATGTTCATGCAATAACTGATTGAATTCAATGGTGCTCTCCAGAGACTTCTTTCTTTGCTAAAATGGCTAATTTTATAGCAGTGAGAGTAAGATATTGTGTTGTGCCACATTTTAATCTAATAGTCAAAGAAAATATGCTTCACTGGGCAGGGGCGATGGATAAAACCTAGCTCCAAATTATATATATACGTTGATCTCATGTCTGAAATGCAATCTCTTTTTAGGGGGCATGTAGGAGAACAGCTTTCATATTGAAGAGTAAATGCATAAACAAATACATGCACACGCACAGCTCTAGTTCCACAGTCCAAGATAAGTATTAAATCTCAAATTAACCAACAAAATAACTTGTGGATTTGTCAATATGAAGCACAGATCTGCAGCTGTTCCCAGGTTGGTTTCAGGGGCACCTGCTTCAACCCAAGCAAGGAAACAAATATAAAGGACTAGAGAGAGACAAGAAAATAGAGCCAAGGGCAGTGAGGAAAGTTGAAAAAGGGGGGCTCCTGGCTCTAGCTATCCCTGCCTTTTCTATATGGATATATATGCAGCCAGACCTAGGTAGTGGACCCCAGGTTTACTTCCTTGTGGGCTCCATTTACTGGGCTGGTAACAGTTCCTAGCAAACAGATTTTTAAATGGATTAAGCTACATGATACTGAATAGGTTTAGATAGTGTTTAGCCAGCCTGTAAGAACGGCGACAGTGACACACAATTAGTTTCACCCAGCTTAATACCAGCATTTGGTATGAGCTGCGGGGTGGAGAGGCCCAATGTTGAGAAGATTGAACTTGCTTCCTTGTGGATATCTGTGGACATAAAGTGATCTTGCCTAAACTCAGTGCAACCCTGGTCTCTGGGTGTCCCAGAAGTCAAAGAGTTGGCTTTGGTAGGATGGAACAGTTGTCCCAGAAGCTAAAAAGGGAAGCTGGCCCCACGATGCAGAACACAAACGCTTCGTATCCTTATTCCTTATATGTGAATGGACTTCTGAAGTCCTCTGTGATGGCTACTAGCTTCCCCTTCCCTTTGACATCTGCCCACTTCTGATTCTAACCGGGATCTGCTGACAAATCCTTTTGATCCTTTGCGCCTAGAAAAGGAGTAGGACAGGGTTGTGATGAAACTCCTCTGGCTCTCTGCAGCAGATACAAGGCCAGCACTTCCACTTTAGCAGGCCCAGATAAAGGAGCTGAGATTAAAGAAGAGGAAAAGGAAACAGCAGATAAAATGGAAAAAACTCAGCATTCCCACAGGTCAGAGATCCACTATGGCTGCATTATGCTCTGCCTAGGCCACAACCAAGAGATCAGCATTTCTTTTCCCATAAGTGAACACTTTATGGCAAGTGAACAGCAAAAGATAAGGCGTGTTGCCTAATGTGAGGCAATACTGCATGCTTCAGTCTGAACCTCCCGCTAGATAAGGAGACAGATCATGGAGTGTTTTTCTCCTGTAATGGTTTGCCAAAAAAATCTCAAAGCCTTGAGGGATGCTTCTTCAACCGAAGCCAGATCTGCAAATGCTTTCTAGAGTTTGTTTGTTGTTAACAGGAGACAGTGATGTTAAAAGCTCTATGTGCACGCAACATTTTAAAAACTCACAGGGCTCTGCGCTTTCTGGAAGGTCTCTGGTGGACCTGAGTAACTATGTACTTTGTCATAAGGGAAAGACTGGGTATTTGAGCACTTTTGAAAATCTGGTCCGTTAATCTGGTGCCGGAATGGGAGCCAACCTCCTCTGAACTGGGCTTGTAGGATGAATGAAGCCTACCTCCTCTGAATTTGGCCTGTACATGAATGAATGCATCTGCACCTGGACAATGGAAATATGTGTGCCTTGAGAACTGTTGGTGCTGCTGCTGCTTGTTGGCTTACAGCAAAGAAGGATGACAAGTGCCCTTACTTAACACTGTTATAATCGCCTGGAAGACATGCTTGTGGAGCTATAATACCAAGAGATTAAAGCAATACTAGTCTAATTAAATAGCTACCCTATTTAAATTGGATTGAGAAAGATTGCTGAGAAATGTGGCATCAGGCTTTTAACCATCAAGGAATAAAAAGCTTCTTTTATTTGATGTGCACCTTCCAGGCACATACACCTGAATGCCAGAAATAGAGCATCTGCTGTTTAAACTACATATGCCTGAGTTGCTCTGATTTCTGAAATGGGAAAATAATGGAAAACAGCAGGAGAAATCTGGGTTTCAAAGGGCAGGATGGACAGGAAAACTTGCTACTTCGCTACAAAAGTGGGGAGTGGACTAGGTTTCTAAACAGCTAAGGTGTGCAGCAGCTCATACAAACAGCTTGTGCAAAGTGGCCTAAGCATTTTAATAATCTGCCCAGGACTTCAAGGAGAAAGCTTGTCCTCTAGGTTTAATCTCCCAAGTCACAGAATGCATTACTAAAGAGAGAAGCTCTTGGAAATTGAGCTAGAAAGACCAAATCCTCTCCAACAACTCCTTCCTCTCAGGCTGGAAATCTCACTGGCAGGAATGAGGGGGAAATGCTGCCCAACACTGAACACTCCTCAGTTGTACAGCTGCTGAGGATGAACCTCATTTGTCAGAGAAAACTGTCAAATGTCTCTCTGCCCTATCTTCTGCAAGATCTTTTGAAGGGTGCTGCAGGAAGTGTGAGGAGATAAGCAGATAAGGGCAGGCTTAGGGTCCCCCTGCCTACCTGCTGCCCCAGCCCGCTTGCCTGCCCCTTTCCACTACACAAAGAGGTAAGCCCTGTAATAAATTAAGTTTTTAAATAGGGTGCCACTCAATTCACAAAAGTTATGGAGGGTGCCTCGAGTCTGACAAGGGGTGTCTTGAGTCTAAAAAAGTTGAGAACCTGTACTCTCCAGTACTCCAGTTGTACTCTCCTGCACTGTACTCTCCAGTACGTAACATCTGGCTCACTCACCATGATGAATGATACCATTTTCCAACAGCGCTTGTCCCAAGTTGACTCCTTCTTCTGGTTTGCTTATCTCCCCAATCTCCATTAGCCAGGATACAAACTCACTGTAGAGGGAAGTAGAGCAGCAGAAGTAATTAGCTTTCCCCCCCTGAAAATAAGCTGTCACATGTCTCTACCCCGCATCATCCAACTACAGGTGACTCCCTTCCTGAAGCAACCGTGACAGTTATTGTATACGGAGAGGAATGATGATGCCTCTTTTGGATGGCTGGATTATCCACATTTCTGGAAACATGAAGTGCATTTCCTTTGGGGAACTACTCCCATTGTTCCCCTTAATTCACTGTGGGCACATCTGCATATCACCCTACAGCGACACAGTGATCACGTGGGTCTACACACGATCAACAGCTATGCTGCTGTAATGGCGCACTCCCCCATTTTAGTGCACCACTATGGCAATGTAGCAGCTAAATCCTACCATGCACCGTGCACATGGCACAGTACGGGTGGCTACTGTGCCATGCTTTAGTCTAATTTCCAAAAGGAAGTACTAAAGCAGGGGTCAGCAACCCCTAGCACGCATGCCAGGCATGGCACACGAGGCCGTTTTGCTCAGCATGCCATGGTGAGCCCCAGCTCTGGGTAGCTGCTGGAGCCCGGGCTGCTCCCAGCAGGGGTTGCAGCATCCCAGCTGCCTGCTGGCAGCAGCTACCCAGAGCCAGGGCTGGCTGCATACAAGAGGCTGCAAACAGCTGCGCCAGGCTCTGAAGCCCAGACACCAGCTCCATACCAATGTGTGTACCCGTGCCTTGGAGCGGTGCAGAGCTGGTGACTGGGCTCTGGAGCCCGGTGCAGCTGTTTGTAGCCAGCCTGGGCTCTGGGCAGCTGCAGCAAGCAGCGGGCAGGCTGCAATCAGCTGTGCCAGGCTCTGGAGCCCAGTCACCAGCTCTGTGCTGGCGGCAACAGCATGTGCACCTTGGGGCAGACAGCAGGGCAGCACAGCCTGCCCAAGGTGAGCTCGCAGTCACCGCCAGCATGGAGCTGGTGACTGGGCTCCAGAGCCTGGCGCAGCTGTTTGCAGCCTTCCGGCTGCAGCTGACCCCAGCTCTGGGTAGCTGCTGCCAGCCACAGAGCCCGGGCTGGGGGCAGGGGCTTTGGGTGGGGGGCAAGGGGCAGCAGGGCTGGGAGGCACAGGGCAGCAGGACTGGGGAGCAGGGGCTTCGGGTAGGGGGTACAAGGCAGCAGGGCTGGGGGGCAAGGGGCAGCAGGGCTGGGGGGCAGGGTAAGGAAGCAAGGGGCACAAACAGGGCATCCTGCCATGTACTCCTGCCCTCATTTTGTTTTTCTGGCATACTGGCACTCTGGCACCTTCCAAGGTAGGCATTGTGGGGGTTTTCGGCACTCTGGCCAAAAAAATGTTGATGGTGATGTGTAGGCGTGCCCTATAAGTAGCAGATTCATGTAAGGAAAGATTGGATATAACAGATATGTATTTGATGGTGTAAAATATGGGCTTAAATGGCATTATACCAAGCAAAGGAAAGCATAGTCCCTCAGGGTTCTGGCAAAGCACAGTTAAAAGTCCCACTGATGGGTTAATTTAGTGTCACTATATTAAATCTGGTGCCTGGTTTATAAATAAATGATTGTCAATCCCTTGTGCCCTACTAAAAGTTTATAGTAAAGGGGATGCTGGAGCATGCAGAGCTGCAAACAGGGATAGAGAAAAGACAGCGAACATGGCTAGATATGTAGTACGTTGGCACAACTAGAAAGACGGTACATGTAGAACAAATGAACATTGCCAGCCTGATGAATGGGCCACTGCCAGTGTCCTGTCAGTTTAATTGGGGATTACACTAGAAATGTGTTAAGTTCATAGAAAAGAACAAAAGAAATATTTGAAAGCAAAGCAACATATGGGAGATCTGAGCTCAATAAACCAGTTGGGCACCTGCCAATTTGTGTATGGTTGTTGCTTATCAAAACCAGCAACCGTGTCTACAACTATGGGCTTTGTGAGCGACATTTTTAGTATTTCTGGGTTTATCAGCAGCTGCCTCCTCCCAATCTAGGTAATGTTTGTGTTTTCCTCTGAGAACAACAGAAAGCTCCAACTTCTTAAGTGTCTACCATATAATTGTAATGGCAAACAAAAAGCAGTGAGACTGAGTCAATACCTCAGTGTAATCTAATGGAAACCAACAGTTTGAAGAGCTCCTATCACCAGAGTAATGCAGTGATGAGTAAGATGCTGCATTTGCGAAGGGGAAGACACGTGATGTCCCAGTGATTGTGAATCGCTTTGAGAAGGATCAGGAAATAAACTAGCCAGAGGGATGAAGTGGGAATCAGATGATCCACACCCATTATACAGAACAGGACATGTTACACAATTGTCTGAAGTACACCCTATTCAAGACTTACACACCAAGGAGTACAATCACGATTAGACAAGAGACACCAGAGTACTGTTAGCATAAATTGTCTACTGATTTCAGGGAAGCCATGACAATTTACACCAGCTGACAATTTGCACCCAGCTCTGAGTAGGATGCTATCACTCTTACAGTTACTACTTATTTCATTAGGAATTGCATCCTTGGACTTTGCTGGGATTGCTCAACACAACACTGTTTTCATTACATACAAAACCCCAAGTGCTGATGGGGAAAAAAAGAACTGAATCCTTCACCCAACTACCTGAAACGCTTAAAAGTACAAGCTGGTTTTTTAAAGTACTACTTTGAGATTTCTATGGCATTTGGTTCAGAAGTAAAACTAGTAAGTGTTCGCTCTCCCAGCTTAATAAACTCTGAGAAGTGTATGATCCAGAAATATTCCAACTCTTGTTACACAGATGCTGGACGGTTGCCAAGAAAGCATCTGCTTGAAGGCACTTAGAGCCCTGCAGGATCAGCAAGGACTTTACAGGATGATGGAATTTTAACTTCACCCATTTGTTGGGGAAAAGCATTCACACGGATTATCTTACTGAAATGTTTATGGACATTAGGCAATTGCATGTGAAAGGGGCCAGCAGACAACTGAGTGACCGCATGCACACAAAATTACCAGTACTTGATTTCTGTACACATCTCTAATGACTCTGGATGTGACTTAAACCAGCAACTGAACTGTGCATTAAATGTGACCTAAAATATTTTTCAGGAAAACTCTTTGAGCATCTAATTTAGTCTCATGCATCTGTATCTCGGGTCCTCACTGCCGTTCCTAGTGACTGACTGACAAGGAGTGGTACCAACTGGCTCAAAGAAATGAGATATGCTACCCTTCTTCACTTCTGCTGGCTGAGAGAAGTGAAAAAAAAAAGTGAGTGTGCCACGTGTTTCACAAGTTGTTCAGAGTGCTTGCCTCACCTCCAGGAGTTACTTCACATACTGTCCTTAACACATCAGGGGTTAGATTTCCAACCCTCAGCTTTTACTTTTGCTTACACAAGTAAATTGAAATGTGCAAGCAATTTTACATGTTCAAAAGCAGAGTCATAAGGTTTCAAAGTACTGATATCCTTGCAACAGACTCTTCCTCCATTTGCGGCAGTCCTGGGCAATAGTCTCCCGTGAGCTGATATCAATATTGTGACCTTAAGGACGTACGCGAAGCATTTTCTCTGCCTTCCTCTTGAGCAGTGGTCACCAACCAGTGGATCTCGATCCACCAGTAGATCTTGGAGCCTCTTGGCATCAATCCGAGGCTGGAGTAGGGGGCTGAATGCCCGTGTGCACATCCCAGCCCAGCAGGTCAGCCCATGGGGGAGGGAAGAGGCAGGGCTAGACCAAGGCCTCTGCAGTGAGGGACAGTGCTGCAGAGGTAGGAGCAGGGGTAAGTTGAGTCAGATGGGACCTACCTGCTGGGGAGGTGAGCCCCCAAATATTTTTGTCCCTCTGCCTCAATCTGCACCCCCACTTCCCTCCCCACAGACTTGCCTGCTAGGTGTGGGGGAGGAGGGAGGCTGCAGTGGCGCACAGTAGATCTTAGGTTACTTTTAAATGCCAAAGGTGATCTCCTACTTAAAAGGTTGGAGACTGCTGCTCTTGAGCATACGCCTTGACTGAGCTGGGAGAATAAAACTTGCTTCAGGAGTCATCCAGATGACATGGCTGGCCCAGCAAAGTTGATGTTGGATGATCATCACCTCCATGCCTGTGGTGTTTGCTTGCAAGAGGATGCTAGTGTCGGTGCATTTGTCTACCCTCCAGATTCAAAGGATCTTCTGCAGGCAGCACTGATGGTACTTTTCCAGTGACTTGATGTATCTCTACCCTTGTTGGTATGTCTACCCTTGTATGTTGTCCAGGTCTCAGCTGGGTAGACAGATGCACCAACATTAGCATCTTCTGGCTGCATCATCTTGGCCAACACTCATATGCGTCACAAAAAACCCAGACCTGTAGACACGTTTCAATATGATTGGGGGCTTCTTCTTTTGAGAACCTAGGCTGGAACCGCCAGAGAGTTTGTGCAGGTCATAAATAAAATGAATCATTCAGAAAAAGTCCACAATGAAAAAGCAAGTATACAGAAGGTGAGGATTGAAATGCAACTCATCCCTTGTATAGCTAGGTAAGGCCTGTGGCGTTGATATGCTCTGTGTTCTCAAGACCAGTCAAATTGGGGTTGTTGCCAGGCAGGATTGAGGGTAATGAGCAAAAGGAGACATGGGACCAAAAGAAATATCTTAAAAAAGAAAGGGAATAGCAAGAAATCTCTACCTGTGACTTTGGGAACTAAGCAAAATATGGGGGCATCAGCTAAAGACAAACTCATCCCAGGCTTTTCATCTGTTTTCTGTTGTGCATAAATTGGAAAATACTATGACCTGGCTCACAGCCAGAGCCCAAAGCTTTCCGTGTGAACCCACAAAAAATAAAATAAAATAAAACCACCACAGGATCCAAGATCACTTGCCATACCAGGAATACCAGCCTGTCCTTAAAGACCGCCTTGTGTCAGGCATGAAGATACTGCATCACTTCCACTCCACGAACACTTGAGGCCAGATGCATGCAAACTGCCTGGGTCTAGCGACTGTGGGCAGGAGGGAGGGAAGTGACTGGATAATCTCTCCCTCAGAATTGTTTTTTCCCAGCTGAGCATTTTAATTGTAGCTGAAGCAGAAAAGTCTCCTCAGGTTACCCATGTCCTCAGGTCAGGCCTGACTCTCCATGAGCTGTGTATGACATTTCTTTGTGACTCTCCATGAGCTGTGTGTGACATGATCCCAGCACCCGTTCCTGCCTGGGGCAGGGGGTCAGACCTGCTGATCTGTTTAGGTCCCTTCTGACCCTAAGTGCTATGATACTATGGTTTCCCTAAAATAGTCCCACCAGTGTTTTACCTAATCTATTCTCAAATAACCCCATCCTGGCACTCTGGCCCCTTCCCCAGAGTCTCTCTTTCAAGGCTTAATCTCTGTCCCTGTTAATCATTTCCTCACGTCTAGCCTAAATATAAGAAACATTTTCTCATGCAGAAAAGTCCTTTTTATCATATACTTGTATCAAAGTCTTGAGGGCTCTTGTTCACTTTAGATTGTCTTCGTTGAAGTCTCTGTCTTAGATTGCCTCTCTCTTCCCCTGGAACAACACTACTGAGTTCATATATCAGCCATTAAGCATCCTCCTCTGAATAAAAGGGGAAACAGGTGGGCTATCAAGGCATTAAGCGTTTGTAAGTTTAAATACCATTCCTTATTCCTGCCATGTATCTGAAATACCTGTTCTGAACTATTCCACAAGTGAACAAGCAGCCATTGTACAGCCCAGCAGGGCAATAAAAAGGAATTAATAATGAATTTTAATAAACTGTAATTGTAATGGGGGTTATGACCTTTCCAATTAAGTCCCATCAAAGCACATTTGATCTGTCCTCGCAATACCATCTGAAAACTCATAGGCCCTTCTGTTAATTGGTATGAAAGGATCTTTTCAAGCCAACCACCACTTACTTGCCAAGAAAGCACTTGGGAACAGTGCTTAATTTTCTCCTCCTGTCTTTGATAAGGTTCACTTTCTTGCTCATCATCTTGTGATACAGCTTCTCTCCTTTCTCTGCAATCATGACGTACGCATCCCTCTCCATTCCCAGTTTCAGACCTGGAATACAAAGGAGGAGTTCCCTCAACAAACTCAGTGCCAAGAGAGCTGAACCCATCCAGATGCAAAGTGGCAGCCACGTGAAAAGTTAGGAGTTTACTGCGTCGGCTGCTTTCATGATCGTGGCTAATATGGGTCCTTTCCTGATCTCATTATATGCAACTCTCAGTGGTGGTGTAGAGAAGAGCTTGCAGCCTTTTCTCAGGTTTCCTGTGGAGCTCACCAACAAGCCCCACGTTTGTGGCTCCATGACAGACATTTTACAGAGCACGGTGGTATCAGACACCGGCAAAATTGGGCATGCTACAAATAAGATATTTATCATTTCAAAATGCATTTGTTCTTATGTCACCTTAGACACTGACATTACCTTCATAAGCTCTGTCTGACGTGACAGAAATCTTTTCAGATTGCTGTGATGGCTGTGTTGAGTATTAATTCCTCAGCCTATCCCATTAATACACAGTTAATTACACAATTAATTTACAAATGACACTATGCTAACAGGCACACTTGGGTAACTATATCATGTGTCCACATGGAAATGTTTATTTTGCTCAAGAAAGGGTCATGGGAGATTTTAACCTCCCAGTTATCAGTTTCAATGTGGCCCAAATTAAATGCAACTGAAAGTTGCAATGGGTTTAAAAGAGCTTGTTTTTCTCATTCCAGCTTCTAAGGAATATGTATAAATATCCCCCACGCCACCATCATGAAGGCCAATTCCCTGGCTCTCTTCATTCAGGTTTTGACTGGGCCGTGGAAAATGCTGCAAGTTTCTGTCCTCAGAGATGAGGGTTAAGGGCCCTGGGTAAGAATGGTTGCACACTTGTCAACTGTGCAGGAACCTTTTCTAGAAAAGAACAAGATTTTGCTTTCTAGTTATATTATTCTAGCACCTTTTATGAGTGATGCATATATTTATAGATTAAAACGATAGACTAAAAGCCTAGGTAGAGAATATTTTTAGCAATTTCCAATGGACGAATAGTTTGCCTTTTGTATCTAGATCCTTTGGAGGGTGCTGCAGGGTGCCACAATGTTAGCAATGTAAGGTATGCAAACAGGATTAATAAAATAAACTCAGAGATTCTCAGTAGGAATTCATAGTGGGGGGGGTGCCTTGAATCTAAAGGAGTTGAGAACCACAGATCTACACTTATGGTATGTCTGAAGAAGCACAGCTGAAATAAATGCACAGCCTTCAGGGCCATCAAACACTAAAAAAGCTGCCTCAGTTTTTGGACAGTGTTTAATGTGTTTATTCCCAGGGATCCCGGTTTTCCTTGATAAAAAATTGCAAATTACCTGATCACAAAATCACAAATTATCGGATACCCCCTTCCAAATCTGTGCTAGGTAGATAGATACATTTTAGTAGGGGTGCACCGACAGAAATTTGGGGGGCCAATACCGATAGGCAATTTTTAAGGAGGCGTATTGGCTGACACCAATCCGATTTCCAATACAGCTGCATGCAGTTGGTAAGTCTACTGTAGTGAAAGGGGAGGAGGGAGGGAAGGTGCATGGGGTTGCAGATCAATGCCCCCCCCATGGTGAGAGAGGGAGTGGGGCTGGGGTAGGTGTTGCCCAGCTGGGGAGGAGCAGGCACAGGATGGAGCCGCAGCTCATCCGGGGGGTGGGAGGGGGTGGCTCCTGCTGCTGCTTGCGATACTCGGGCACCGGAGGTGGGGGGGTGGCCCTGGGTCTGTGCTGAACGGGCCACACAAGCTGCAGCGCTGCACTTGGGGTGAGTGGGGGTGGTGCTGGGAGGGTCTGCAGCCACCCCAAATTTGGCCATAGCCCCCCCCATAGCCTCCGCCCAGTGCCACCCGCCCCAAGCACAGTGCAGTGTGGTCCTCAGCTCCAGCCTGCAGCTGCAGCCTGCCCCATGCTGATCCGAGGACACCCCAGCACACACTCTGTGCCCTCCCAGACGAGCAGCAGAAGTGCAGCAGCAGAAGCCACCCTCTTCATGCCCCCCAGATGAGCCATGGCTCCTTCCTGCTCCTGCCCCACCCCAGCTGTGTAAAGCCTACCCCAGCCCCACTCCGTCCATCACTGCGGAAGGGGTTGATCTGCCAGCCCCATGCCCCTTCCCTCCCCTGCCCCTTTCACCAGAACAGATTTACCAGGTGCACACAGATCTCCACACTGGCAGACTTGCACATGCATGGGCATTTATCAGCCAAATTATCAGCCACATTAGGCCGATTTCTGATATAATCAATTTTCTTTATATCGGTGCTGATCTGATATTGAACCGATGTACAGGTGCACCTCTAAATTTTGGTATTTGATTTTGGGTTTTTTATCATGGAAAATCAGAGCTCCCCCTGCTCCCATCACTCACAGAACGCAGGTCCAGGCCCCTCACTCCCAAGCCAGAGCCCCTCCAGCTCTTCTGGTAATCCACATTCCCCTGCTACGCCCCCCCACACCCCTTGTGGCACTCCTCACTCCCCCACTACAGCCCCCCAGCTCTGCTGGTGCCCCTACTCCCCATCCACAGCTCTCCCAGTCCTGCTGGTGCCCCTCACCTCTCATCCACAGCCCCCTGCCCACCCCAGCCCTGACAGAGAGGGCCCCCAGCTGCCAGGAAGCTGGGTCCACAGCCCCCTGGCCACTGCAGGAGGAGGCAGTGGCTGCTGCAGTGTAGCAGAGCACAGAGCCTAGCTACCTACCCTGCTGCCTGCTGCAGTCTTGGGTGGGGGAGAGGGATGGCCTTCCGCTGTTGCACACGCTCCTGGGGAGGCAGGAGGGACCCATGCCCTGCAAATCTGTGCACAGGGCAGGCTGCCGAATGAGGGATTGGGCTCCCTACCCTACTGCCCCTCCCCTGGAACCTCCTCAGCCCAATGAGTGTGAGCTGGCATTGCAGGGCACAGTGGGGCTGGATGAGGACGCTTGTTGCTGCTGCAAGCTCCATGTTGCTGTAGCAAGGCATTTCCTGCCCATATGGCAGCAGCAAGGGCAGCAGCATGGGGTTTTGGGCAGTGGCACAGGCCCACAGTGGGCAGCCCACACCCAACCCCACCCCGTGCACAGGTCTGGGGAGCATGGGTCCCGCTTCCCCCTGGGGAGTGCACAGCAAGGTGGGGACCCAGCCCGCCCCCTCAGACGATGTGCCTGTAACCCTGTCCCGCTCCTCGCCAGGGCCCTGCAGCTGTGCACTCCACCCCAAGCCCCGTGCACTGCCCTGCTGGGCAGCATCCCCACCCTTGCCCAACTCCCTCCCTCCCTCACTATGGGGACCTCACTATGGCTGCCCTCCCAGCCCCCGACTTACCTGTGGGAGCTGGTCTCCAGGCTGTGCATATACATGCACAAGGTGCCCCCTGCCAAACTGCCCTCCTCCCAGTGCCCCCCAGCCTTGTGCAAGCTGGAACTCTGCCAGGCTGTAGAAAGCTCTTTGAAAGGCCGCAAAATCCACGGGTTTCTCCATTAAAATGAAAAATCCTTGTTTTCCTTGAATAAAGGGGGAAATCCACGTTTTTCTCCATTTTTCCATAGAAAATGGAAAACCCAGATTCCTGTTTATTACACAGGTTTAGTACATGTGCTTAAGAAATGAGTCTTATGCAACATTTCATCTTGCACAGCATTTGTTTCATGGATCCAATATCTGGTTAAAGGTTTTGGCATTGCAAGCCTGCTGGCTCTTTGCCACCTCCCTCACCATCCCATGACCTGATTCAACTATGCATGCTGACATATGTAGCCAAGGTTAATTTGCAACGTGAACTTGTGATAGAAAGCAGCCTGTGTAATAGTACACAAGTTTCACTCTGGCCTTACATCACTGAATTCCCTGCGCTCTGATGTCAACAGCAGGCTGGAATGCACATTCTACCCCTCTCATCCAACAGGATTGGGGCGTTCACCAACCTTTTAATCCAAACACTGATAGCTCAGTGACCTTTCAAGTTCTTTAATTCCAATGAAGCTTTCCAATAAGGTCTGGAATGCCTACCCTATTAGCTGTGCTTATCTGGGTTTCCTGTCATCAGGTACCACACCATAAACCAACATGACAAAAAACAGCAGAAAAAAATCTCGGGAGTGGCCAGCATTGCAAGAAAAGATTTTGCTCCTCTGACCAAAGTTTTCTTGTATCTTCCCCTTGATTTTTGTTTTTATGGATGTCTACTTTTGGTTTCTTCAGAGTTATTTGCACCAGCCTCATATCATCCTGTATTTGTGAGGTGTAATAACAGGAGCTGATATTTCTCATCATTGTCTACCTGAGGATTCAATAGCAATCTACACATAAGTTTCATGTCATACCCCCAAAATAGGAAGGTACTATTTCCCTTGTTTTACAGAGGCAGCTAGAGCGGGTGAGATCATAACTTGCAAAAAGTGACCAACAATTTCAGACAATTTCATTTCGTGGTGCCCAGCTTAATATACCTTAGGCCTGATTTCTAGGGGTGCTGAGAGAACCTGGAGCTGTTTAGAGCTTTGTACTTCTAATAATCAGGCCCAAGACATCTCAAGCAGCTAGCTGCAAAACAGAGATGCTCGAAACTTTGGGATAAAGCATCCACACCTGAGGACAGCAGGGTGATCCAGGCAGATTTTGACAGGCTCATGAAAAGGGCAGATGAAAACCTGATGGGTGATCAACACTGAAAAATGCAAGGTTCTCCACCTTGGGAGGAAAAACCTGCAGCATGCTTATAGTCTCGGCAGTGCCACACTGGTTAGCACTCCAGATGAAAGGGACTTGGGGGTCATTACTGACCACAAGATGAACATGAGCCTTCAACGTGATGCTGCAGCTAGTAAAGCAAGCAAAACACTGGCTTGTATCCATAGATGCTTCTCAAGCAAAGCCCAGGACATCATTCTCCCCTTGTACTCAGCCTCGGTGAGGCCGCAGCTGAAGTACTGCATCCAGTTTTGGGCCACACAATTCAAAAAGGATGTGGAGAAGCTTGAGAGTGCAGAGGAGAGCCACGCACGTGATCAGAAGTCAGGAAAACAGACTTTATGATGAGAAGCTGAGAGCCATGGGACTCTTCAGCCTGGAAAAGCACAGTGATCTGTGCTCAGTGGTGATCTGGTGGCCACCTATAAGTTTACCAGGGGTATTCAGCAGGATCTGGAGGAACGTCTGTTCACTAGAGCGCCCCAAGGGATGACAAGGTCGAATGGTCACAAACTCCACCGCAACCGATTCAGGCTGGACATAAGGAAGAACTTCTTTACCGTCTGAGTCCCCAAGGTTTAGAACAGACTGCTGCCAGAGGTGGTTCAAGCACCCCCTTTGAAAGCCTTCAAGACACATTTGGATGCTTATCTTGCTGGGATCTTATGGTCCCTGCTGACTTCCTGCCCCTGGGGCAGGGGACTGGACTCGATGATCCTCTGGGGTCCCTTCCAGCTCAAATGTCTATGACATCTCTGAAAATAACTGGTTGCTTTTGAACATACTGACCTAGGCAGCACAGAGCTTGTTTAAGAAATCAGTTTATGACAAAGCCCAGAAGAAAACAGATTATCTTTTTGACTCCCAAGTTCCTGCTCTACCACCCAGGTATCTAGTCTCCAAAACAACCCTCTCACTTGTCCTCCAGTTTAACAATGTTGGGTGCTCATTCAAACAAAATAGATGCTTTGAAGGTTCATCCATCCCCAGAAACAATGGACTTTCTTAGGTTCTTAATATGCAAATATTCTCACCCCTGTCATGAGAGACAAATAGAAATCAAGGACACAGAACTGAAGTCAGTCTCTCAAAAATGTTCAATGGATCATCAGCAGTTCTTGAGGGAGATATAAACAGTTAAAATATTCATATTCAATGCTTTCTCTAATGGAGATCTCTCATGTTTATGACCATCTCTTTTGGGGCTATAAAACTACATAATATATTATATTATGATGTGTGTGTTTAAAAACAACTCAGATCAGCAGACATCTCAGACACACCAGAAAACAGCCCTTATCATTAGCTTGCTCTAAGTTTTAACCATCCCTGTGGTTCTGCTCAGTCTGTGACCTCTCCGTTGGATGGATCACCGCTCTCCTAACTAACTTCTTGTTTAAACGTGAATCTTCTTCTTCCTCTGCTGTTTGGTTTTTTTTACAAGATGCTTTGTGAAATTTCCTTAGTGCCCAGGGGCCCTAATCTTTCATGCAGTGAAGATTTTCTTGATCTTTACAGCAATGTAGTTTAGTGCTTGGAGGTTAGCTCTTGAAACAGGAGCATCATTTTATGAAATAAGACGCATAAAATAGCACAAAGGGATCCTTCTAGTAAACTATGATGCAAAACTGATCAATGAATAAGAGACCTGTCACCCCTAATCGTTACAACACAGTCTTTGAAACATTAAAATGCTCCCTCTCACTTGCCTTCAGGGGTATTCCATCCCTTAATGATTTCAAGCTTTAGGTTTAGAGTTCTCTTTAATTTATGTCATGGCTGACCTGTATTCTGAAGCTGGCTCTTTGCTATCATAAGAAGGTACCTTGGGATTCATATATGACAAGGTACATTGTAAATGATTCCTGCATTTCAAGTACTATAATGTCTACTATATTGGTTTTCGAAGTGTGCAACCAGGAAAATAGGCAGGGCTTTGAGGGTCAATTAAGTTCAGTTAATGCAAGTCTTCCAATGGGTGTGTAAGGGAGGATGGAAGGACCCGTGCTTTAGTTCCTGGGTAGATAACCCCCAGCACACATGCGGAGCATGGTACGTATAGCCATTTTGCTTGGCACGCCACAGCCGGCCCCAGCTTTAGGCAGGTCCCTGCCACACAGCCACAGAGCCCAGGCTGCTCACAGCATTGCATGGGGAGGCTTCAAGCCCTGTTGCAAGCAGCTCAGGCTCTGTAGCAAGCAGCAGGAAGCTACCCATAGCCTGAGCTGTTTGCAGCAGGCAGTGGGGAGGCTGCAAGCCCTGCTGAGAGCGGCTCGGGCTCTGTGATGGGTAGCAGGAGCCTGCCCAGAGCCTGGGCTGCTTGCAGAGGGCAGCCACAAGACTGCAAGGAACTGCACTAGGGTCTGGAGCCCTGGCCTGGCTAATGCTGGCAGCAGCTGCATGTGTGCCTCAGGGCCCATGGCAGGGAAAGGGGCCAAGGCTGTGTTGCCACAACAAGGATCAGGCTCCTCATGGTTCCCTTGCCATCCGCCACTGGCACACCAAGTCAAAGTTGTAGGGGTTTTTTGGCACTTGGCCCAAAAATATTGCCAACCCCTGCCCTTAGTCTATGCCAGGGGCCACCAAAGGTCTCACACCAGCTCTTTGTCCATACCAGAATATGCACTGTTCAGCTACAAAGTCTTTTATTATAAAAACTGAAGCTTGGATTTTAAAAGCACCCTAAAAGGATTAGCATCCTGCTCCCATTAAATTTCAATGGACTCTGCATGTGTAACTCCCTTCTTCCTATAACAATCCCAGTCAAGATCCCTTAACACTTTATAAGGTCTGGGCTCGATCAGTGCCGGTCCACTCACGTAGTTAGATCTATAAATGAGGCCGCACACCAACAGTTACTTCCACCCACGGGTATGCCTGCAAAATGGGAAGCCACTTCTAAATAGCAGGTCAGACTCTCCAAAGTGCTTTACCAAAATTAACCAACACCACTTCTGCCCATGCCCTTCAAAAGACTGGGAAACCATCGGAGTATTAAAACAATTTTTCTGAGGCTGCAGAAGGAATCGGTGTCTGAAGCTTATTGATCAGGAACTCCTGCCTTCTTGTTTTAAGTTCAGACTCAGGACACCTCAGCTTCATCTAATAGCACAATTTCAAAGACCAGCCTTTTATGTTTAGCTCTAGCGGAAAGCATAAAATAACCCACGCTTTTGCATAGCTTTGTCACTGTCATTTTTGTCTGAGTAACATAAATATTCCCAAAGGTATCCTCCTTGAACTCTTTTATTTATTACATAAAAAATAGGTTTCCTCATGTCAGGATGG
The DNA here is from genome assembly GCA_030014935.1 of Caiman crocodilus. Taxonomy (NCBI): domain Eukaryota; kingdom Metazoa; phylum Chordata; order Crocodylia; family Alligatoridae; genus Caiman; species Caiman crocodilus. Next base: position 13,674,665 of record JAGPOW010000797.1, on the reverse strand, counting down.
GTTTGCATCACTGCCTGGACAAAGGCTGTACATTCACCAGATGTTATTCCCCCTTACAGGCTCCCTTTGCAAAGAAAACTCTTTCAGTCTGAGTCTATTTTATTCAATGTTCTTCAACATGTGGCAGAAACGAACCATTTGATTCCTGTAACTAGGATGATGCATCAGCATCAAACTGTCCAGGACTAAATTCAGAAGCGGCTACCTCCCCACTCGAACCTTTTGTCATTAACACTGGCCAATGCAAACCCATTATCACATGGAGGAAAACTCTGACAATAAAAGACGCTCTCACAAACACACATGCATATATGCACGCACAGTGACTCTCTTGCACAATTCATTCAGAACAACTAGAAGATATGTTGGCCACTTACTCTCTCTTTGTTCCCTTTCCTTGATTATAGCATCCAGCCATTTCTGTTTGTCTTCTGCTGTCTTGGCCATACAGACAAACCATTTGTTTTTGGCTGTGTTGTGTATCTTCCAGCCATTTGTCACTGTGTACCCGTTGCTGTGGTAATCTGCTGCAGAAACACAAAAAACAGCCCAGAGTGAATGGAAGGCCTGGCCCTTTAATGAAAATAAATTAGCCTTGGACATCTTGGCTGAAATGTCAATACATAAACGTCAGCTATTCAGGGAGTGCTGAGCATGACCAGTTCTCAGCATCTCCAATCCCTGTGAGCAGTGTTTAGTACCTCTAACAGTCTACATGTTTGTGTTAGTACCTATTTTTAGGGTGTCGAGTTTGACAACTTTGTCCCCTGTACAAACTATCTGAAACTATGACCGCTACAGAGGTGCAAATCCCACTGACAGCAATGGGAGTCCCAGGTCTGAGCAGTCATCCCACATTTGGAAGAGCTCAAGCAAATCTTCTCCAAGAGTGATGTCAACAGGGGAAATCCATAGGGAGTGTCTTGATGGCTTGAGGCCCACTGAAAGACACACTGATCTATTTTTATCCTACATATAATGATTGCTTTGTCCAAAGTCCTGCCAAGAACAGCGAAGTTGAACATTATCCAGGTCTATAGACTAAATCCCTAGAAAAAGTAAACTAGGTTGGGCAGCAGCAGTCTTGTCACTAGTAACCTTGACCTAATATGCCTAGTGGAGATCCCTTTCAGTCTCCATATCCATTTGCTCCAGAATCTCAAAAGCATGTCAAGAAGAAACATGTTATAGCTGCATTTCATCATGCAAAAGCTTTCAAGCTGTGTTTTAAATAAAGCATTTTGCCTCAAAGTATCACGAGTTTGAAAAGACAGTTTGACTGCCAGGTTTCCTTAGTCTCAGCTTCCCCAGAATCCACTGGACCCTCCAGTTCAACCTGGAAGGCTGTAAGGTCATTTTCAATGTCATCTTTGCCAGCCTGCAACCTTTTTGGACATAATATCAGTCCAGGACTAAGTGCAATAAAAATAGAGAGCTGCTAGCCAAGTGATAGCCAAAGATTTGAACTGAAATCCAATTCTACTTATGCCAGATCACTAGGACAGTAACATACACATCACAACCTTATTTAAGTTATATCTTTTGTGAGTGGCTTAAGATACAGGCCAACTGTTGACAAGGAGAGAGACTATATTGGGTTATTTGTCCAAGGCCTCATCAAATATCCCAAGGAAGGGCCTGGACTGCAACTGGATGTAATACTTCATATGTTGATAGCAAGAGAAGACCTGGATGTGCTGTGTCCTTAAAGGAAAATAATTGAAGTCTTACCTGTCCCATCTTCCACATTCTCCACCTCCATGACTTCTGTGTTTATTCGGCCCCTGAAGATATAGAGGGATCCATTGATTGACTTGGTCCGTTTAGAAGCCTTTTTCCCAGCAACTCTGCAATTAGGAATCAGACATGCAATTAACCTCTCTCATCATGATCTACTTTCCTGCCACCAGGGAAAGACTGGATTTTATGTGTGTCCTTGGTTTTTAAAATAAATCTTTAAAATAATTTGTGGTAATCATGTCTGTAACTGAGTTCATTAGCTATGAGAGTGATGACTAACAAGCACAAAAAAAGCAATAAAAAATTATTAAATGAAATTCAATGAATGCAACTCACGGTTGCAAGTATACTGTTACTATGCCTGTGTGTGTAGCAGATAATACATTTTCTTGCTTTACATTTGATGAATATTAGAAGGAATATGTTATGAGTATAAAAATGTCATGTGAACCAAAATATCCATATCATCCCAATGTCACTCTTTATGGAATAACTCTAATTTAAGAAATCTGTTGGACAACAAGCAAATAATAACCATGCTGGAATATCAGTGTAGCAAGGTTTCGTGAGAATTTATGGTTTACTTGTTGTGCACTAGAGCCACTTGAAAACATCAGCATGGAGCGCCACTGATGCATCTGAATTCAAGGTGATTATGGTAAGAAACGTTCAATCTCACGTGGTTTTAATGCAAAATGTTAAGTATGGCCTCCTATTTGTTTTTTCAGTCTTTGGACACTTTTAAGTGCATTAATTCTGAAATCCAAATTTGTAAGGAAAGCTACAAAAGACTGGTGTCACATGGACTTCTACATGCATTTTACTTGTCTCTGCATGCTGTACTCTTGAAAAACGTCATATAGCAGATCAGAGTTTATATTCTTATCATTAAATGTAAAGAAGTGACTCCATTAAAAGGACTTCTTAAAGATTTTTTTAAAACCTTTTTAATGGTTTATGTCCTGGGTCTTTACATTAGCACAATGATTCTCAAGCAGGGTGCCAGGGCAGCTAAGCCACTGCTCAGACTCGGGTTCAGGTTCAATCCCGGCCTAGCTATTTCCCTTCCCCCACCGCCCAGACCCTGTGCACACAAGTAAGCACCGTAATAATGAAGTTTGTTTCTGAAACAGGCTGATGCTCAATTTACAAAAGTTATAGAGAGGTGCCATCAATCTAATGAGGGTTGCCTTGAGTATAAAAAGTTTGAGAACCACTGATTTAGAAGTTTAAAATCAAATTGGCACCTAAGCGTTAATTGGCTCTGATATCTAAAAACAACCCCACTATCTGAACCAAAACACAACTGGTGAAATCATCACTGTTGAGATGGCTGGTGTCCAAACTGTGTAATGTGAAGGGGTTGCTGTGGCCACTTGCCAAGAGCCCACAGGGTATAAATAAAGCTGCAATTAAAATCAGCTGGTCAGAAAAGGTCTCTTGAAACGAAATTTCTGCACAAAATCTGGGGTGGAAGGTGGAATTGTAAATTTGTCGTGAACAAGTTCTTTCCTTTTTCAGACCATTGGGGGTGATAAATTCAAGTTGGTGATGACTAGATGTCTACATCCAATCAGACCGACCAGGCCTGAAATCTTCAGGCCATTAGATCATTTCCTAAAGAGGACTGGGCAGATTCATAAAAGAAGCTCTCCTGGCAGCCTTAATGAAGTCTTTCGGATGCTCAGCCTATTTCCCTGAAGGAAGCATGTTGTTTCTAACATCAGGATTCAATTTAAACAGGAGGCTAACCTGCTTCTAAAGTAACAAAACAATACTCGGCCCCAAAAATCTACGTCATCAATTTGGCAGACGGCTCCTCAGCTGCTGCAGGGATGAGACAGCAAACCTGCGTGTCAAAAGGTAGGTCCCGATTCTGATCCCACTTTACACTGGTGTCACTCCTCGGGGCTCCAAGGGCTCTGCTTCGGATTTACACCAAAATGAAAGCCCACAGTGGCAAATCAGAAAAGTGCAGCATTTTGTTTCATTACTGCTCATTTAGGGCTCATGGCTTGAGCCTTGCCAACAAGGGTCTTGTCTTAAAATCAGAATAACCAGACCAATGAAAATCAGTTATCGATGAAATTAGGATCAGATCATTAGACTTCAAAGTAGGCACCACACACTGTTTTGAATTTCATAACATCTGCATCCCATTAGTTTAGTCGTTTGTCATGTGCCTGGCCAAATGGCCTTGCTATCAGAAGCACGTGGACATCCATTTCCACTCTGGACTGAATTATTATAAATAGCAGCCAGACAGGGGAAGCATCCACATTTTAGAATAGCCCTCCCATTCCTAAATATATCTTTCATATTAAGTAATACTCAGCAGACTCCTTAGAATACTCAGCTTTTTAACGGAAATCAGATTTTGGAGATTTGGACAGGTTGTGCAGCTTTAATCGAAAAAGATAAACAACATCGATCCTTTAGGGAACTCAGAGTGTTACAGCAGCCTCCTCCGATCCCAAGCCAAACTACAGAGTAGTTCAGTAATGTCTGATGTGCAAAAACAGACTTGCTTAAAAGGCCCTGGAACATTTTGTTTCCTAAAACTTAGTATTCCAGGAAAAGCGCATGCACAAGGGAGCGGCTGAATCAACCTGAACTGCAAACAGACCCGGAGACCGGGAGTTCTTAGACAAGCCGAAACTGCGCCACGCAAGGTCAGATGAAGAGTGGGTTGGGAAGTTTCTAACTGGAAGATCTGTATATCGGAGAACCAGTTTCACTGCAATCTAAATGTTCCAGTGCACTCGTTGATTTTTGACAGAAGTTGTGTTGGAAAGGCTTTTGTTGCTTTGTTTCAATGTTGTCAGTGATTTCACTTAGATAAGGTTCAAAATAAGTTCCCCTTTGCTGCTTCATTTGATTTCATTTAAACTTTTCTATTTTATTGTAATATTAATATACACTTGCATCCACTAATTCTATATTCTGACATGTTAGCATGAGCAAAAGAAAATATTTGGACATTATAGAAACAACATGGTTGCCTATTTCCCACTGGGAATTTTTCAGAGTTTGCATTCCACAAACATGGCAGCATTTGGACATTTTTGAAAATATTTCCTGCTATAATCCAAATTTTTCATGGGGTAGACCTTTCAGTCACTCAGTGCTCCAGTTAGAAGCGCCATGCTGAATGGGACGCCTTCTCCACTGAGGACTGTAAAGAGCATGCTGAGCCAAGGGCTGGGAGCGGCATAGAGGAAACGAGAGGAGATATCAGAGTTGGGATCACAGGAATCAATGAATGAAGACACGTTTGGAAAAGAGGGCAGCGGGAGAGTGAGAGCTAAGCAGCAAAGACAGAAATGGACTCTGGAAAGGTGAATGAAGACAGTAAACTATGGGCTAATTCTGCAGTAGACATGCCTTGAGCTTAAGGAGAGCCTTGCACGAAGTGAATGAATAAATAAAAACAGCTAATACTAGTAGGGCTACAATGCACCGCTGTTACTGAGGATAAACTGCAAACAATCACTATCTCTTTATATCTTCTCCTCTCCACTCCTGTGCCATGTGCTTTCTCTGGACTTTTCCTTTCATTGTCATTGCCCAAACCTGGCTTCAAGTCTTCTGTCATGCTGCCCTCGTATGCTTGGAACAACCTCACAATGAATGTTGGCAAGACGTCCTTTTTCACATCACTCCTCGAGACCCATCTGCTCTGGGAAGCTGTCCAGCTCTAAGAGCCACACCTCAGTCTGTGGTTTTCCTGCACTGTATCAAGTCATGTCTTAAAGCTGCACATTTTTCAGGGCAGAGGGACTCGGTCACTGTTTGGCACACGGACAAGACAGTACAGCAATTTGTCTGTCCACAAAACTAAATGGACGAGAGTAGAAATAGACAAAAGGAACAGATGCAAAACCTGTAATTCAAGACCAGAGGCTGATGGGAGCTAGAGTAGATGCTCAGGATTGGCTTTTTCCCATTGCTGGAAAGCCTATACATGACAAGACTGGAAGGCTGTGCTCACCTGGATTTCCGCTTGCAGTAGACCAGGAGGTTATCAAACAGGAAAAATGTTCTCTCTTGGATGTTTCCAGCTGAGATTTTTAACAAAGTCCCTTGGAGTAGGAGCTGTGTGCAGATGTCTGTCAGATTGGACCCCTAGAGCATAGAAAACCAACTGTGTTTATTTTGCCTTCTTTAGAGTACAGTTAAGCTTAATTAAACCCTATGTATGCATCAGCCCATCTTATTTAATAAGTTATGAGACCTGCTAAACAGTAGACTTACCATATGGGAGATGCTCCTTAATTTCTTAAGGTGACCATATATGCAATCTTCTCCCAGGTGTTTAAAACTATCCCTAACAAAATGCCTCTATTCTGTGATTTCCCTGTTCAGTACAAGGGGACTTTCTTCACAAGAAATCCCTTTTAGTCCCTCTGTTCAGAACGTCACTCATCCTCAGCCTGGCACTGCACGTAAGTGGTGGCCTTAAGGATGCCCTCTAGAAGGGCATTGAAGCCTCCTTTGCCATAGTCTCTCTTAGCCATCTTTCCAGAAGATGATCCTACCACAGAACCTGTCTTCTCAAATCTGCTGTCAGCAGTGCATGAAACTGTTCTCCTTCCTCAAGTTCTCAAAACACATGTCCAAATTAGAAACAACCCCCCCAAAATCATATGGCTGCATTTTCTATGGGCCAAGGCCTGGCCCCATGAAGGGGGTCTATGTGAGTCTATCTGTGCAAAGTGATTACAAAGCTGGCTGAGCTAGTTGCCTGAGGAATCCCTGGCACAACGAAGTCTCTGGGTGATGTGAGGCCACTGCCACTGGTTCCAGGCATCCTTATGCTATTGTATGCAGCATAGCTAGGAAGATGATCCCAAGCTAGTTACCCAGGGCACCTGTAACTGAGCACAAATGCAGGCAGGCCTAGCCGTGCTCCAGTTTCATCTGTGAACTACCCAAGCCCAAATAATAAAGGACTATATGCAATAGCAACCTATGGCCCACAGGCCAGAACCGGCCCACAAAGATCCAACCTGCAGGATGAGATCCACTGCATGCAGCTCAGCCCAGTGCACTCTCTTCTCTGCCCTCCACCACCACCCCTGCTCTCTCGCATCTCTCCCCTCTGGAAAGTGTTATTTATTCTCCTTCCATTTAACTCCTCCCCATCTGCTATCACATGTATTGTTTGCCAGAGGCAACCTCTCTCCCTCCCCTCTCCTTCTCTATCTTCCCTATGACATTGGCAGCCACCTACTCCTGCCTTCCCTTCCCTCCACTCCACTCTCCCTTTCCCCTGCTAGGGGGAAGAGTGGCTTATGCCAGCAGCCAGGTTGCAAGTGCTTTAAAATTTTGCCACCCCCGAAGTACAAGGTATACAGCTTTCTTAGATGCTGCACTGTGCAAAACCAGTCAGTCCTTAGTCTTTATCCGTATGATGCTACGTCTAATATTGTTTCACAGGTGCGGAGGTATCCTACTAACAAGGATCCACTTACAACAAATGCCCGGAAGCAGTGGCAGCATTTGTCATATATTTCTGTATTTGAAATTAGTTTGGAAAGAAGAGTAACTTCTTAGAGCAATGTCAACTTCCTTGTCATTCCTTGACGTAGCAAATAAGGAAGTACATTAGATAATTTGGTCTCCTGACTTGAGTCTTACTGGAAAAGAGAACTACAGCACCTTTGGATTGCAAGACATGCATTATCAGCTGAACAATTTGATTTGCAAAGATTCTATTATCTTCATTTTCGCAAGCTTCCTATCCATTATATCCACTCACTCAGACCACAAGCACCTCTGTGCACAAAGAAGGAAAAGGTCATCTTCATGCAGAGGTTCAATTTCCATACTTTGAATGAGATTTACACCATGCATTCAGTACAGGTGAAATCTTACTTGCTGTCCTTTCTACTGGCTGATGCTATTAGCTACCCAGGAAAAATCAATTAAATGAAAACCGGATTTTCTAAACATAATATTGCTCCAGAAGTGTGAACTACACTTTGACTGCATTGCATTCAAAAAGGATTCTTGCTACTTCTGCTGTACTTTTCAAACTCTGTTACGCATCTGCATTTCTGTACATTTGGATTTGAAACCAGGGGGAGTTAGCTCAATGCAATATTTTCACTTGCTGTACTGACATAGATTATAGGCCTGTGCAAAGCGGCTAGTATTTGCTTCAGATGCGGATTTGGCCATTTCGGGGGACAGTGATTCAACTTGGTGATTCGAATCACTGTCCCAAATTGACTCGTCCAAATCTGATTCAGAGATTCGGCTGCTGCTGAATGGGATGAACCTCTGAATCAGTCCCATCCCCTGCCCACTCTGAATGGCTGCCCTGCCTGCTCTCCCAGCTCCTGGCTGTTTGAAAAAAAAAACAAAACCCCAACTCACCAGCTGCTGTCGGACCGGGGTAGGGGCAAACCCTGCTGCTCCCATTGCTCCATGCTTCGTGGGGGCCTCTGCCATGAGCCCCCACTTCCTGCCCACTCTCCCAGCCCCTGCCTGGATGCCCCACCCACCCCAGCTCCTGGTTCTTTAAAAAAAAAAAAAGCCTGCACTCACCAGCTGCTGTCTGGGGGGGGGCCAGGGGGAGGGCAATCTCTGATGCCCCCTACTACCCCATGTTGCATGGGGAGCTCCACCATGAGTCCCCAGAAGCCCTGAGGCTGCTGCAGCAGCAGGTCAGTTCGGGGTTTTGGTTTTGTTTGTTTGTTTTAAAGAGTTGGTAGCTGGGGCAGGCAGGGCAGCCATGGTGGGGCTGGGAGAGCAGAGGAGGGGTTGGAGGGCTCATGGCAGAGCACCCCCTCCCTTACTTACCAGCATGGAGTCCAGGTGTAGCTCCCTACAGCAGCCAGCGAGGACTGCCTGAATCCGCAAAGCTCTCTGAATCATTTCTGAATTGATTCAGAGAGCTTTGAATCAATTCAGACCTTGTAATTGGTCTCCTGATTTGATATGGATTTGGAGATTTGGCCACTGAAATGGGGTAAATCTCCTCCAAATTGAATCAGCACTCAAAGCTTCGTGCAGCCCTAATAGTTTATTTTCTAAATAATTAGTTGAGGCCAGCTTTAATTTGCTTGCAATTCAACTATTTAGTCTGAAGATCACTTGTTGACAAAGTCAAAAGGCCAAATGGAGCACAGAGTAAAGATTTCTAGGTTTTCACAGTCATGGTTCCTGACAACAACTGGCATATAGAAGTAAAATTGGAATAATGTTCTGCAGCAGTTGAGACCTGTAACTGAGAGGGTTTCAACACCAACAGCTTTGCAGTGACAATAAGGCAAACTCGCTGATCAAGACTGGGTCTTTAATATTTCCAACAGAACTCAAGTGATAGAGAAGGGAAAAGCAATGAGTAGCATGAAATTAGAAGAGACCTGTCTTTTTCTTAGTATTATGCAAGAATCCCTGGGTGACACTCCCTGTTCTGTTGTTTTCTGCAGCAAGTGGCATTGGGGAATCAGAATGGCCCCTTCCCACCTTAAAATCTTTTAGGCTATGAATCAATATTTTTATATCTCCCTCATCACTAGTATCTGAAAGGCTTTGATACAGTTCCTGTGGGGCGCTGACTGACTTGCTCTTCATTTATACCAATCAGCAAGGCTTTCAGTTGTAAGTAACAGATTGGGGAAGATTTCTGTGATTTTCTAGGAAATTCTTTTCAGGGCAGAAAATAACTTTTCACCTTTTCAAGATTGGGCTGCAGGTAAAAAAAAAAAAAAAAAAAGTGAACTTAAAGTTTATTATGAAACAATTGACCGGGTTCTCACAAATCATGCTGTGCCAAAATTGTGGATTTGTACACATATTGGATTTGTGGAGCCCAGACTTTCAACATGTACCAGCTGCACAATGAAAACAGTCCACAGACATCGATTAGAAAGACCCTCTTCCAGCTGGCAGTCAGTAGTATATACAGAATACAGTCAACATCAAAAGTTGGTTGTTCTTAAAAAAAGAAAACCCTCCCTACAAGGGTGCCCCTCCTTTGCCTCCTTGCTATTCACCTCTTTTTACACCAACCCACCATGTTCTCAGACAGTGGTTTGGTTTGAGAACCAGACCATGAATCAAGTGAAAAAAACAGGTTGTTTGCTATTATAATCTATACAATATACTATGCAATACTACGATACCTTGCAGTGGCAGTATCGTAGCCCATGAGGCCCAGCCGAGGTATGATTATTGCTAGTTGAAAACTTATCCCTAGGATTTAGCATTGTTCCAACTAGAGAATGAACCTGAGTAGGTCATCTACGCAGAGTGTGGTTCTTCAGATGTCTCCGAGTCTCTCATTATACTATGTCCTGGAAACTGAGTGAAATAACATTAGGCCAGGACTCTGCATCAAATTGAGAGGGGACTACAGAGCAGCACTGCTAATGCAGTTGTTAAAATAAAGAGCTGGAATCAAGGAACTGCTCTTAAAATGAAGTTTCAGAGGATAGAGAAGGGTGAGAAGGAAAGGCAAAGAGTTAATGCAGAACTGAAACCATATTGTACCATTTCATGTGTTGAAAAAGCGGATGGTAGCGCTAATTGCATTGGGATGAAGCCTGGAGGTGGGGCTGGGCAATTGGCAACACATGCAAAATCAGGGAAGCCAATGAAACTGCGCTGGTTTGCTTAACGAGAAACAGTAGACAAATATGGAAGTACCCCTTCCAAATCAGATATACAAATCAAAAGTAAACTTAAGACAAAGTTTCTTGAACTTTCTCCAGAAATCTGCATTGCTTGGTAATGCAGCAGGATGCTATTCGCTTGCTCTTGACAATGTAAGGGTCTTTGATTACACTTGCCAGGAGCATGGGGCTTTGCTGAGTTAGAACGAGCATCATGTACCTAAGCCCCATGAATTGCCAACCTTTCAGCCTCCACATCAACAGCACTGGGAAAGGAACATCTCCTACTTTAAAGGGAGATTAAGATCAAAAGATTAACTGAAAAATGGAACAGAAATCTCCCCTGCTCTTTCCCTTCCCGCGCCCAACTCTGTGGCTGGTATCATTGCTTTATGAAAGGAAAACTATGTGTTTAGTTCAGCAACGGGAAGTTTTCATAGGCTGGGAGCCCTTTTCCCTGGAAATAACTATGAAATGCAGTTGAAAACCTGGTTCTGAATTGCAAATGGCATCTGTATCGCTGCAAGAGGCAGCTGCTTTGGTCAAAGGTGATACTTTGTGAGCCCTTGGCAGCATGGGAGTACTGGGTAGGAATCTACAAACCAGTTTGCAACTTGCTTCGACATGTTTCAGAAGAATTGCCAGATGCATTTAATATTGATCTTTTACTGCGACACACAAAGGCACATCCACCCTGTCTTAATAAGCCAGTAGGAGCCTCAGATCTGTTGTGCAGCTTGCTGCCTGTGAAAAACACTTTTTACCTTTTGAACTTGCACACTGATGGGCTGAGCGACCTAGGTGACCTTGTTATAAAACAGCGTGGATAAACAAATCTGAAACTCCTCTCATCCCCAGAACGTTCCTGTAGGTTATTTAAACCCCCTCACAACACGAGAGTGGTTTGGGTGTTTGTTTATATATGACATCACAGGTGCTCATCACAAAAATCACTAGCAAGGCTTCAGGGTTCAAGACATCCCTCTTGCCTTGTTGACTCCAAACGCCATCAAACCTGACACGGTTTTAACTGCTTCTGGGAGTCATGTTCTACTGAACATTATCTGGCTATGTCTAATGAGCTTGCTATCCAAAAAACACACAGCTGGGTAGCCGGGTTGCTCTCATGTCTTCAGCTCAATGCCAAGAACATCCTTCAGGGAAAAAATGAGCAAGGTTTAAAACAAAACAACAAAAAAGCCGCCCTGGAGCACACCCAAGAGTCCAAACATGAGGAAGTTTATGTGACCTCTGGAAAGATGTCCTCCACTAAGGAATCCTCAGCTGGCAACAATCAGCCTGGATGTTTTAAATGTCAGGAACACTCAACTCCCAACACCGAGCTCTCCATGAGGCCATTTAACACCACTAACTCCCTATGGTGGAGTAAAAATGAGCTATACATCTCCCTCAGGGTTCCAGCTCTGCTTATCAAATGCTGTGGGGTAAAGACATCAGATTACAAAGCTGTCAACCGTGCTTGAACTGAACCTACTGCCAGACTCCCCCACGGGATGGCTCCTTTACAGAATTCTTCTCGCTCGCCCCGGCTTTCCATCCTCTTTCTCTCGCCTCACGCCCTTCTCTTCCCCAATATCAAGCAGTAAAATACCTCACTAGAATCACCCATAAGTTACCTGGCAGCAGCAAATACGTCTGTTTTCAAGTGGGCCTGTTTTGGACAGAAGACCTTTATGAAGACAGAGGAGCTCACTTTGAGATTCCTAGGAAAGGTGAGACTTCACAGGAATGGGGCGAAGAATGTGTCCCAAGTAGACCCGCTCTGACCTCACTCTCTGGACTTGCATGCTCCTCAGACCAAATTCACCCATTTCAGATGTCAATTCCTTTTATTCTTTACAAGTGTCCTTCTAGGATCCATTTGTTCTGCATCCAGTTAGGAGCAGCTCATATTCCCAACATAAACTAGATTTTAAACCATTCAAAGTGATGCCACCTATACCTCTAAGTGCATTTACACACTGCATAAGACACGCCGAGATCTGTGTACACAATGAGTCATTCTGCTCTGGCCTTTTGAGTAAAGTGCCTATAGGGAGTGTGCTGATTTGCCATCCTACCTCCCATCCTTCAATGTGGGACTGCAGCTGCTCAAGGGCTTCTAGCTTCTCCATCTGCCTCTTAGTCTCATTGATATTTGTGCAGACAGTCTTCATTGCCTGCAATGCATTCTGGACCGCTTGGTGATCAGGATGCTTAGAGGGCGTCCTCTTAGCTAGTTCCTGAAAAAGAAAGGACATAAGCAGAGTGAACTTTGAATGACATGCGGGAAATGCAATTGCTAACATGGGATTAGGGGGCACATGCATAAGGAAAGTGTCCAAAAGCCCTGTTGAATTATCAGAGCAAAGTTGTACATGTGTCACTACAGGTTTTATAATAACTAGATGCTGGTGTCTAAAAGATGTTATCG
>JAGPOW010000797.1:13624203-13661460 GCA_030014935.1 Caiman crocodilus | reverse complement strand
CAGGATTCAGCCCAGATTTAAATTGTCACCTCAACAGCCCCTGGTGAAAAACCAGAAGTTACAGAGGCTGTGCTCTTTTGGCAACCCAGCCCTACATGGGCAGATGCAAGTCTGAGTTCCCTATACCGTTGTATAAATGAAAGCAATAAGGTAACATCTTGGAAATCCTTGGATGAAAGACATTTCAACACAGCATTTAAATTAATCCTCTTCAGTTAGCTCAGAATATCAAGGGGAAAGTTGAGGGACACAGAAATAAGCTTCTTGCCCAATGGTCACACAGCAAGCCAGTGGCAGAAACAAAAGTCCCAATATCCCTTCTATACAACTAGATGGTTCCCAAAGGTCAAAAGGCCTCAGTATCATCCAAACAAGAGCAGACAGCTCCCAGAGAGGAAAAGCCTACCCCACCGTCTAGGGTGCGAATGAGAAAGCGGGAGCTCAGCAGGAGGGCTTCCTTCACCAAGTGCAGGCAATGGGCATGTGTTGTCTGGACTGATTTACATAAAGATGAACAAGTCCTCAGCTGTGACAGTTTCCCAAGAGACTGCAATTCATTCTGTTCAGATCAGAGTAGCCCAGCTAGCCACAGCCTGCTGGGACACAACTATGGGAATACGTTGGACCCTGACAATAATCACGAATGACAAGGGTCTGGCAAACAGCAGAGCTGCTGTCAACTCATAACGAATCATTTTTCAGACCAATGATATGATATAGCCAGCCACAATTGAATAAAAGGTTCATTTAAAAACCTTACTGGGGTTGGCTGTTTCCTTTGGATACCCAACTTGGTGTTTTAAGAGCTGCATTTTTAGCCTGGCTGGAATACTTCACTTTTTCCCCATATTCTTTTTATTTTTAATCTATTTTTAGCTGTTTTTAAGTCCTGTGGCTGAATGTCAAACTGCTGCTTAGCTGCCACACTCTGAATTTCCAGAGAGGGAGCTAGCATGTTTAAATACAGCCAGAGTTTTGACCGAGAAAACCTAATCCACTCCATGGCTCCCACACCCAGAGGCTAAACATCTTCCATCCAGCGTAGAAGAGGAAGGATAGCGTAGTGGGAAGGAGACCGGTGCTCAGTTCTCTGTTCCCCTTAAGTGAACCTGGGCCAAATCCTATCCTATTAGATGCCTAAGAGTAAACTGATTCCGCCCTGAAAACCGGTTAACAGAAAAGTTGGATGGCTCCTCCTCCTGCTCACTGCTCTCCCTGCCAAAGTCATAAGGCATGTTACAAAAGTTGGTGTAATAACATTTTTTTCAGCATGAGTTAAGTGGTGCTTTAAAGTCAAGCCCCCTGGCCTGCTGCTGATACTAGTACCAGCATTAGCGTGGCTGAGTAAGGGCACCTGAAGCCGAATAGTTTGTCCAACAGCTCTTGCAACTGTGCAGTTGGTTCAATAAAAGAGACCACCAAGAATCCCTGTACTGTTCCTGAACCATCATAGCTACATTACCTCTCCAACCCTATTGCACTTATGGGGTTGGGATTCAGCAGTTCTGTTGCAACAGCCCATCTTTTATAATCAAATCACGCTGGTAATCCAATCACTCGGTGCTGCTAATCAGATCATTGTGTGGTGCTTCACTGTTGTTTCACAACCTTGGTCAATACTACATAATGCCGGTGACAGAAGTTGCCCCTCATCACTGCAGGTTTGCATGCATCCACACAAACATGTAATAGAAACTGGCAAAAACTAACCTCTCTGCCCCCTGCACTAAACATCCCTTTCCAGTGACACAAGCCCTCTGCAGACAAACAGCTGTCAGGAAGATGCTAGTACAGATGTACTCCAGCGATACAGTGGCGCCAGCACCTGTCTGGGCAGGATCCCGGTCCCAGGCAACTTCTTTTTGCCAACACAGCTTCTCATGGGAAGGAAATGCAGCACATGCTCTCACAACACAGGAATAACTAGGCTAGATCAAGTGGGTAATTTAAGTGTCATTATATGTGCCAAATGTTGCTATAAAGGCAACCCTTACTTTATCTGTGCCCCATCTGTACAATGGGGATTACAGCACTTCCCCCCCACCCCTCTGAAAAGAAGTGCCGTGAGGATAAATACACTGAAGGGCGTGAGATGTCGTGGCAGCGAGGACCAAATCAGCACCTAAAAGAGGGCACAGTTCTGAGCATCGTTGTCCAGAGATTTTCACAGCTGTGACTGTATCGGTGAAAACTAATGAGGGTAAAATAAAGGGGCACCGTGTCAAAATTAGAAAAAAAAGGCTTTTGAAAATGCTAAAGAAACAATAACAATATTTTAAAGGATGGGCTTGGGATACAGGAAGCCTGGGCTCCAATTCTGTTTTTCCCCTGAGACCTCCTGTGTGCTACCTCCCATGAGACAGCAAATGGCTTATTTCATTAATGTTCATAATTTATGTTGAGATTTTAAAGTGCAGGGTACTGACAGCATTTATTTATTAACTCTTCTGATTTGCGTAACCTTTTAAATTGAAATCTGTGAATAGAAGCTAAATGATTTCCGCACTGAGCCATCTTCAGACAATGCAACAGCTTGTTCTCATGAGAATCGGGATGCATGGTATCGCATCCTCCGGACTCATTCCCACGCACTGGTTACCATAGACGGACAGGTCGGAAGGAAGGGATGTGACCGTCCATGTTTTACACTGGAATGTCATTGCACGCTGCTATGCAGGTCTGTGATAATGGTGACAAGTGACAGTCAGAAAGCCTTGTTTTAAAGAACAGACCCAGAAATCCCAATCCCTGGGCTTTGTTTTTTACAGTTTATTAAACTGACTATTGCCCTTTTGTCGGTGCCCCTTTTTTGCATCAGGAATGGAACAAGCTGTTTTGCGAACTTGCACTGAGCTACAGATTTTCCTCCTATAATTTTCCTTCCCAAACATTATAAACGGTGACTGACAATGGCTGTTGTCAGACGGGCGATGCAGCAGAAGCAGATTGTGCTGACAACTGGGAGGACCATTTAGAGAGACGAGTTAATGATCCTAAACTCTAGGGCGATTTACAGGCTGAGTAACATATGCAAGAGGGAAATGAGCTGGCTGCCACAACAATTGCAGGAGGAGATCCCATGGGAAAGCTGTTCTTACCCCACTGGGGCTCAAGATAAGGTAGAAGAAGAAGATTATTGAGAAGGAAAGGTGAAAAGAGGAGTGTCAGCCATCAGTTTGTCAAACACTGTGTTAAATCTTTCTTTACCTCTCATTAACATTGTTGCAGTGCCCTGCTGCTCAGTCCCACATGCTGCTTTGGAAATGTATGTGCATCTGTTAGCCCTGTCTAAATATCTCTGAAACCACATCATGTGGATGTGAAAAAAACAGCCCTTTGTTCAGAAAGGTCTTTGCAATAAAGACCAACAGGAATTCAACCTTTTCCGGTAGAAATGATGCCAACAAACAGGTGGATGCTACCTAAATCTGCCCAGCCAGGATAGAGGTAAAAAGGGATGACTTACTAAAGACAGGCAAAAATGCAGCTCCCTCAGACCTGGCACAGAGCAGAAAGAGTGATTTGAAGAGTAGCTTAAACCGCTCTGTAACACCTGCCTCCCCCAAGAAAGCAGTGCTCCTGATTTCTGAAATGTAGCTTTGGTTGCTTATTTGTTTTAGCAACTGATCTATGATATGCAGGGAGCCGGGTTTTCCACCTGCCATGGAAAACCACAGTAAAACCCAGATTTTCTCACTGTAAGGAAAAAAACCCTTTAAAGGAGAAAAATGTGGGAAATGGTGGGTTTTCCCTTGCAGGCTGGCACAGTTCCAGGAGCCTGCAAGGAGCTGGGGGGGCAGGAGGAGGGCGCTCAGGCAGGGGAGGGTGCCATGTGCATATGCACACGCACACGTGCACATGGCCGCCAGGCAGCCTGGAGGGAAGCTCCTGCAGGTAAGTCTGTTGGGGGAGTGGGGTGGGATTCAGCTCCCATAGTGAGGGAGGGAGATGGGCAGGTCTGAGGCTGGGGCTGCTGCCCAGCCCAGGTGGCGTGTGGGGCTTGGGACCTGAGGCTGGAGTGCGCAGCTGCAGAGCCAGGCAGGAAGGAACCGAGACCAGTTTGTCCGGGGATATGGGGGGGCTGGCTCCCCGCCACTGTGCGCGCTCGCATGGGGCGCATGTGCCCCCCAGATTTGTGTATGGGACAGGGGGCTGTGGTTGGGAAGTGACGGGTATCAGCAGGGCCCAGGAGGCTTTGGGTAGCAAGTGAAGGGCACTGGCAGGGCCCAAGGAACTGTGGGTAGGGAGTAAGGGGCACTAGAAGGGTCCGGGGGCCTGTGGGTTGGGAGTAAGGGTCACGGGCGGGGGGGCTGGAGATCAGGAGTGAGGGGCAATGGGATAGGCAGGGCACCAGGCTGCTCAGCACCACAAAGTTGTTTTTTGGGGAGGACAGTCGCAGCTGGACCCACAGCACATCCTGGTGAGTGAAGGGGGCAGAGGGAGCACTTGTTGTCATTTTTAGGTAGTTATCATTTATTTTCTTACAGTGATTGAGGCACTGGTGGGTTTCCAAATTGCTTTAAAATTGTAACTATATCAAGAAAACCTTGTGTTCAAACCTTGTGATATATATATATATAGCAGTGTTTCATTTTAAGCAAGGAAAAACATGGAGTTTGGCTTTAAACAGAGAAAACCTGAATCCCTGATGATAAATAAACACCTGTTTGCCACTGAAAAACAGAGAGAGAGACCAGATGGCAAGCTGTGGTGAGAATTGGCTTATCCTCCAGAAAACCCATATATGTTTGCCAGGCCTGAGCCAAGTGACCAAATACCCTACTTAAGCACTGCTATCCCAAGGTGGTCGCTGCTGTTGCTGCCTGCAGTAAGGAAGCCCACGGAGGAATCTGTAGGACAACTCACAAAACAGATCAGCTCTGCATCCATGGAGGAGTTGCTCCCATCCAAACCTGCCTGCAACAGGGAAATGAAAACCCTGAGATTTATACAGCCTCTCAGCTGTACCCCTGTCTGCAGGTTTCTTCCGACTGAAAAATAGCTTGTTGCAAACACATTCTTCAGCTTAAATCTTGGAAAGCATCCCTTCCTTCTCTTGAAAGGGATCGCGATGACAAGAGTCCTGTCAGGACTGGACCCCTGCCACATCCTATTTCAGCATCATTTTTACAGCTTCAAACCTTCAGCACCACCAAATACCCTAATATTTCATACAGGTAAATATATGCTCTCTCCCCTCAGTCTTGTAGCAGAAGCGCTCTGGCATGCTCACGCGTTCATGTCTGTTGGTATTATACACAGGAAAGATAGATCAGTGCTTGAGTCATTAAGTGAGACGTGAAACCCTGCTCTGCCTCAGTCTCTGTGAGACCCTTAGCCCCTCCCATTCCTCATCTCCCAATGTGTGGAATGGGAGATATCAGCGCCCAACCTCCCAGGGGTCTTGGGAGGATGAATATATCAATTAACTGCGGGAATGGCAATGGAGACATATAGATGGTACCACAGATGATATGGCATCTACGCATAACTCCCCTGTACAATAGGCCAAAGATACAACCATGGTACATGTTACACTATTGTGTTTCAAAAGCAGAAAACCCTCTTTAGCATGAATCTGTCTCTGTATGCAAAGGATATTTAGGAAATGAACTTAAATTATGCTGTAAAATTAATTTCAGCTCGCCTTATTTGATTGCCTCAAAACCTCCTTTAGCACAAATACTTAGGCTTTTTAAAATGCCATTATATAGTTTTGCTTCTGTAGCGGGGTTGAGACAAACTTGAAGAACTTCCCAAAACATTTGACACGCAGAAAACCCACATCTTCCCCTCTGGTGTCAAATGCCTTTTCCATTTTAGTTCATAGCATTATCAAAGAGGAAGAGGAAGGAGCAGGCCCATGGGGTTTTTTTTAAAACGTGCCTCTTGCAAAGCCAGAACCCAGTCCTGCCTGACAGTTTTGTGATTTATGGGTGTTTTGCCTCTCAACTGCCCTGCATCTCATGCTGTCAGTGACACCTGTGCAAAGAGGGGATGGTATGCTGCTCTCATGATGGCAAGACCATTGACAGGCAGGGAAGATTCAAGCCTATTAAATCTTCAGTAGGCTGGAGTTGTTCTGTGAGGTTTGTGAGGTTACCAGCAGATGTGGGGTTTCTTTAAAGTGTCCGTGTTTGTCTGGTTTTGCAAAGCAGGCTTTTTTTCTTTCCCTTTTTCTAAATCCGCTTCCTGGCTGGTGAGAGACGTGACATCCCTGTTGGACAAAAGACCTCCTTTTGTCCACAGACCAGGTACACTGCAGACAGCAGCACCACCAGATTCCCCCATACTGTCCCAAAAGTTTGCAATAACCTGACCTGGAGGTGAGATCTTTTCTTTAAAGCACTTTGTGCATAGAGCTGGGATCTTATGTGCTTAGTGCAGCCCCGCACTCTGATGGTGATTTTAATTAAGCATCCAACATGCCAATCACAGATCTAAAAACCACGATGGGTGGAGGGGAGAAAGATGTTGCAGTCACTGTATAAGACTGACCACAGCTCTTCAGTTCCACAGTGTGCACCTAAGCACATCCTGATTACTCTGCAGGTAGAGACGGACGGTTTTGCTTTCAACAGGAGTTGGGCAAAAGTGGTTGGTTACTCTGTGAACAGTAAGGGTACGTCAGCAAATGTCAGGTATCAAAATAAAAGTTTACAAATATCCATTTCATATTCCTAGCCATATCCACATCCAGCTCCCATTCTCCTAGTTGCCACCCTTGAAAGTCACTTCCCAAAAAATGTGTACACTTATCAAATTCCACCTTAAAACCAGTTAGGTTTCGGCCCCCCGATACCACTGCAGCTCTTACAGAACAGCACTTTTGTGATGGTTAGAAATCTTCTAATTTTCAGTCTAAATTTATTCACAAACAATTTATTCTCATTTATTTTCATGGGCAGGTACACTTTAGCTTAAATAGTTCCTCTCCCTCCATGATGTTCCCCACTCTGACGTATTTATAGAGAGTAATCATATCCCCCTGCAGAATGTACTGAAACCTATGGACCGACTCACACGGACTTCACTATGAGTTGGTTTGGATGTCACAATAACTGAAATCAAATATGCATTGCTCCCTTTGGTAATAGCAATTTGCAGGCTTATTTTGTGGGGGAAAACAACACAAAATGCCATAACAGACGCAGCCTGTGCATTGGGTTTCAAAAAGTTTATTTCTGGGTTTTTTTCCAGCCAAGTATATCAAAGCTTAAGAAATGTATACGCATGAAAAGTCCATGCCACCTAGTGCAAATTTTCTTTTGAATTCTACCTTGCCTTTGTAAAGCTGTACTTGCTGAATATTTTTTGCATGCTCAGTGCAGAATTTTGCCATAGAAATAGAGAACTTTATGCATGACTAGCAAAGAGATCAATCACAGGTTACGCAACACAGTAACTTAAGTTATGTATTTTGGTTGTGAATGCAGCTTACATAGCTCAAACCTGAAAGAAGTTCAAATGCCTGATATAATCCGAATGTAAAAACTGAATAACATGAGATAAACTTCGGAGAACATACTTGAACATGAGCAGCTAATTAGGTGTGATTGCTGAACTTTAAACTAAAAAACTGAATGCTACACAGGAAGATGTAAACACCAGAAGTAAGAGGGAGGTGAGCAATGCAGATACACAGAGGAAGCAAGAGGTTTTTCAAATGCAAGCCCAGCTTTCATACTTCCTAGTAGAAAGGATGTTATTCTGCTAAACTGTTCTTTTAAAAAAAAGGCACTACCAGCCTTCTTCCTCTGCTCCCCAAAATGATCATCTCTTCATATACTTACAATTGACAACTGAACATATGTTTTTGCTGTTTAAAATTGCAAGACTGTACATAAAAAGAAGCCCATGCCTCCTCCTCCATGCATGAGAACATTTATGACCCTACCATATATTCTGCACACAGGAATGTTAACTCTGCACATTGATTGCAACTGCAAATCATGGCCTGCCAGGCTGCCTGGTTTGCACCACAAACAAGGTCACGTGTAAAACATGGTTTTAGGTGTATATCCTCTGAGCTCCATATTGAAAACCTTAAGTGATAGAGATAGCAAACATACCAATTTCCTCTGCTAATTGCCTCAGGAAGGCACACTAACAAACAGTTTAGCACCAAACTGTATTCAGAACTAATTCGACTCTTTAAAAAAAGCATGCGCGTAATCATATTTTTCTGGGGTTTATTATTACTATTTTCCATGTATTTCTTTCACGCAGAAGAAGGGGAAAGACTGAGAGAAAAGTGAACACTTGTTATATACCATGTGCTGTCAAATCTACAAAGTAAACACACTTGAAACATTAAGAACGTGCTTCACTTTTTCAGTTTTCAGTTTTCACTTAGGTAACAATTATGATAAGAATGGGTCAAAACTATCTGAGACAAGTGTGACTGTTAAGGTGGCAGTGTTACATTAATTTACGAACACACATTTTTTTACATTTCAGTTTCTGATTGAATAGGGCTAGATTTTAAACCTTCCATGCAATATTATGAACCCAGCTGCACTTTGTATATCTGAAGGCTACGCATTCATATTAAACTCTAGCTAATTAGAAACGTATTATCTTTGAAACCAGCTTTTAAACAGGGCATAAAGGGAAAGCTGCAGTTTTATCCTATTCCGTATCTGTTCCGCTGGCCATGCTGCTCTGCATTTCAAAGTTCACATGCTACATTCATTAAGGCTTGCCTGTGCCTCGTGGTTTTGCTTTAGCTTTCAAGTCAATTCTGAGTCTGGCAGGTCAGTTTTTGCCTCCAGGTTCTTCCTTCTCTCTTAGGACTTATGAGTCTCCCATCACGCGGCAACACATAATTACTACCGAGAACTTTCATACAGCTATGCACATTATAGAACATGGAAAAAGATGGACTAGAGCTTTAGTGCCTGTGTCTGGCTGGACGCTTAGTAACTCCTAAACAGAATATGCATAAAACAGGAAATATTTATAACCTCTGTGACATGCATTAGGCGATCAGGCGACTCCAGGGGTGGGGTTCTCGTGTGCTGCACATTCCTGTTGTGTTATGAAGTAGGGCACAGAGAAGGAGCCTCTAATCCCCACCCCCCAGGGGTGTGATTAACTCATGATCACCACTTCCCCAGGGTGCTCTTCTCATTGATATAAATGCTCTTTATTACAGGGAAATGGCTATTTTTGTGCTGAGACTGGCTTGCACAACAGCTTCTTCTACTCGTAAGAAGTGTAGTCCTCACTAATTAATGTAGAGTCATACAATTGTTATCAGAGACACTGAGTGCTGCCTTTATCTCGCTGTTTTGCTAGTAGTAGTTATGCAGCAAGTTTTCCGGACTACACATCCAAACTGGACACTCATTCACATGTACAGTATGTACTACCAAGGTCCGTGTGGTAAGTCCTTGTTTCTTTTCCTCTGAAAGAACTGAAATACCTGGCACAGAAAGCACTTTTCTCCCTGTTTAAGTCAACAGTCCCTTTGAGCCTATTCTCCATGCTTAAGAGACAATTCATATTATCTCATGTACACATGTGGAATAGCTCATTGCTAACAAATGATTAGTGGGATATTCTGAATTCCAACATCCTAAATGCAGACTCCAAAATCTTTTGCTAAAATGCAACAGTATCAAGAAAGAAGGGAAGGAAAGAAAGGAAGATTAGGAAGGCTTTGTACCAGGGTAAAATTAATGAGCAAGCCAACAAAGTCTATGCTTAATCTCTTACACACTAGAGATGTTGCCTGAAACAGGCAAAAGCTGTATGAGGCACATTAACAGGACTATCATTATTGTTCTACCCACACAGACACTAGACAACAGCATTCACGTTTCAGCTTTAAATTATTTATAGGATTGGTTTTATAGGACTTAAAGTGAATTTAAAGACAAATAAGAAAAACAACAACAAAAACCCCTGCTCATCTCTAGAGCTGTACTGGTAGACCCACATATTGTGAAACTGCAAATTAAAATAGCATCAAGCACCAACAGTTTAACTTATTTTTCAGCCCCTACCATGTATTGGTTCAGAAATGAAGCAGCCTCATCAGGAGATGAGGAAGTACAAGATTACCCCACTGTAAAGGATCATATGCAAACTGGAAATAATAGACAATATTGATGCTACTCACTCCGAGCCTGTCTGCACATGGGGTTATTTCCGAAAAGCTATTTCTGATGAACTATTCCAGAATAATTTCATGTGTGGATGCTCTTGTTCTATAATAAGCATGTCCACATTTAGAGTTAATAAAGAAGAGCTATTTCACTTTAAATTTGCACCCTGATTAAGATCAATGTTCGTGTGTACACGGGCCCTATTCCAAAGCATCTTATCAATACTAACTACTTAATGATAGACCAAGTGCTTCAGGTAATGTTCAAACACTTCAACTGTCTTATTTTTCTTTGCTAATAAGAATAAAAGGCTATTGCTTCTGACATCTAAGGAATTCAAATACATTTCATAGAATCATAGAAAATCAGTATTAGAAGTGACCTCAAGTTATCTAGTCCAATCCCCTGCTTAAAGCAGGACCATCCCCAACTAGATCGTTACAGCCAGGGCTTTGTCAAGCTGGGCCTTAAAAACACCCAAGAATGGCAATTCCACCACCCTGTCGGCAACCTGTTCCAGTGCTTTGCCACTGGTGAGAAAGTTTTTCCTAATATCCAACCTAAATCCCCGATGCTGCAATTTGAGATCATTGCTCCTTGTTCCAGCAGCAAGCACTTGCAAACATTTTGCTAGTATCGAAGTATTCTGTATCAAGCCGAGGTCATAGATCCAGTGGTGGAACTGAGAACAGGACCAAGTTTCCCCAAGCCCCAGTCTACAAAGCTAGCCATCAGAGAAAAACGCCTCTCAGCTATGAAAGAGAAGACAAAATAGCAGGTAAGACTTAAAGATACCAAGGTTATTTTAACGTTATATGAACATCTTTTTATTCATAAGCACCTACTAAAGACAAAGTAAAAAAGGAAGGCAGAGAATAGCCTCGTTGACCTTGCCAGTCATCAGGAACAAAACTGTATTTGTTTGCCCTGGGTGTAAGAGAGCCCCCAGAGCTACGAAGCAGCTATTCCAAAGTAACCGCCACATCTCCATGGTTCACGCTTCATTTGGGAGCTCCATTATTTTGGCCATCCGATGCTAAATTTTTCAGTTCTTATTTAGAAAAAAATAGCAGAAGTTTGGAACGTCTGCAATTTTGTCACCATAAACTCATTACCGTATGAAAAAATCATCACCTACACGTTCAGAAGATTGAGGATGTTTACTGAACTGAAAGACATCCCCATTAATGGCTCACTCATACGTGAAGAGGCTGAACAGAAACTGAATTCCTTTCAGCATTTTCCAACAAAACACATTTGCCTTCCAGGAAACTTTCAAATTGAACAGTGTATAATTTAAACCAACCTGGAACCAAAAAAGAAACCTATAAAAGAATGAGATGCAACAAATCAAGACTTTCCATCTAGGACATATTTATAGAGCATTGCCTTCATGGCTACTTGTTTCATAAGAATATTTAGGACTGGTAAGGAACTAGTTTGGCAACACCAGAGTCCTCTATTGGGAAGTCAGCACAGACATCAAAATCTTAGGGTTCCTACAGATGTGCTCTGATGTATTCTAATCAGAACACATCGCAGCAGACTCGATTAATCAAGACTGCTGGAGTGTTCTAATTAAAATGCTCCAGAATGCCTTAGCATCATGTGTATTAAGCCCCCTTGCATTTCAAAATGGCTGCTAGGGTGCTTTAACTAAAACACATCAAATAAGCTTTAGTTAAAGGGTCCCCGTGGCCATTTTGAAATCTGGGGGGCTTAATTTAATACACATGACACTGAGGTGTTTTAATTAGAGAGGCTATCTGGGACTCGTGCTAATAAAAATAGCCCCCCCAACCCTGGAGCACGTCTATAGGCACCCTTAGTGCCATTCCTCCCATGACCTTAATTCTGACCCAGAGGGACCATTTCTAGGAAGGAGAGGCTATTTTAGTCATTAGGTCTGCTAAGTCTTTGCTCTGCCTTCAGGGAATGGAGACAAGTTCCAGTTAGGATCTTCATGATACACACACACATCTGCTCTAGGGAATGAATAGAAAGCAACAGCTCACTTCAAAAAAGGCCAACAAATCGTTATCAGATAACCATGACTTTGGTCACAAGTGAGTTGAGTAGATTTGAGTGTGAACTTTGAGGTATATATTTTCATTTTTTTTCTCAAGTTTTGCTTTTCTATAAAACAAGAAATTCACTTTTAAAGCAAAGCAAGAGAAACAAGCCTAGAGATATGGACCTCTGAGCTCAAGATCCATCCCAAGCACTGAATGCCTTAGACTAGCAAGTGACAGCAGAGTAGAGAAAGGGAAGTCAGAGGGTGCCAAAAATCCTTTGTATCCCTGAAACTGCTACCTGACAATCAAAAGTGACTGTGTGTTTCAGATGTTTCTATAGCAACCACCCTCGTGGTATTTGAGTAGTAGTGCACATCCAATTCGTCTTTTAATGAAGCTGCTGAGAGTTCAGGGTTTCTGCAGTACTTATATGTTACACCATTCTGATATACAGAACAGCTTTTAAAACAGAACACAGATTTCTATTTGTGTGTCAAATTTCAGCCAAGGGGTAAAAATCTCTGTAGATCACCTACACAAATTGGTTTGTAAAAGTCCATGCTAAATCATCATCTTTTCCAAACAGCGTAGGAATTAACCAGCCTTGCTCAGCACAGGATGACTCAGCGGGTGAGTCTGTCCAGACAGAGATGGAAAAAACGGAAGGGACTGAGGTTGCTTGAAAAAAAAAATCTCCAGATGCGTGCCTCAAGTACAGGAAAAGAGAGGCAGCTAGGCACCCCTACATATAGGAAACAAATCGCCGTATGGGGTCAGTGCCTTTCATTTTCTTCTGGAGTCCAGTGTTTTGTGTCATCCAGCTCCAAGTAGGTTCATCAGAGGAAAAAAAGCCCAGAAGCTCCAGATTCTCTAACTAGCCATGGACACAGGATGGAGCAGGCAAGGGACCATTCCCATCCAAGAATCATATCAGATCATATCATGCCCTGGTCTCTCTGGTCATCCTGAACTATCTCCAGCATGACCCTCGCCATCCCTAACAAGGCCCCTGGGCTAAGATGCTATGGGCAGGAGGTTTAGGAGACTACACCTTCTGGGGACTCTCCCACAGAGGCTAAACTACAGGATACTTCCACAGCCTTCACCACCTCCTGGGCCTAGAGGAAGAGCAGAGTGGGAGCAAAGAGCTCCGAATGGGAACGAGAATCCAGTCACTGCTATCCTTTTTTATAAAGACTTTGGTAACGAGGCGAGATCCATGAGCACCCTACGGCTCTCCAGCAAATCCAAAGAATCTCAGATTTTCCACCTCCATCCCCATGCAGTTTAATTCTATCATAAATACAGCTGGGAGCCAATCAAGAAACACATTGCAATGTACTAACCAAGTACCAAATAAACACTATGAAGTTCCTTGGTCAGGAATGCAAACAGCCCACACTTCTAGATCCCCACTTCCTCTGGTCTGTTTACTCTAGCAGATGCCATAGAAGTCCTTTTTCTGTGCATACAGACACTGCTCAGTCACAGAGCAACTCCGCAGGCTAATGAAACACCAGGTGCTCCCAATAGCATCTCACTGAAACAATAGAGTGCACTTCCATATACAGGAGACATCCTTCAGACCGCGTTTCCTATGACCAGCTTTGTATCTGAAGATACCTGGGGCTGGTGTCACATGAGAACTTCACAAACACAGGCCAGTGCCCTCTCCCAGCTGTTATTTACATCAAGGCAGAAATGTTCACAAAGGTCTCACTTTAGTGTCCTTCATTTCTGCACGCATTGTTGTGCACGCTGCCTGGTGCATGCAAATCCTGAGGGCACTCAAGTCTGCCTTTGGGTTTGCCTATGTAAAGTGGTTTTATGTGCAAATCTGAACAACTGAGTCCACAAGTCTTCAAGTGTGAAAGCTTGCACATATATGTAATCCAAACACATGCAAATTTGCACATGCACCAATGGAGGGCATGTTTTGAAAACCTGGGCCTGAATATACCCATCACGTGGCAGGGAAAGCATAATACAGCAGTAAATAAACAAATGAGAGCAAAAGGGCAAGATCAAGCCTCCTGGCCTTCATCTGTGGAGTGACAGCCCGTAGGCAGGTGAGATTAAGGGAGCCAGAATTACCCTGAGTGGTGTGAGTGGAACTCGATCGTTTTATCTGCCAAGGTAGTTGCACCAGCTGTTTCTGAAATCTTTTTACTTTCTTCCTTCACAACCCAATTGGGGACCTTCTTTTAGGGGTCAGAGTTAGCTGCTTCTTTTACTTTTTGTGTCTATAAATATATGTGATGCTTGGGAAAGATAGAAGACTGCTATCCCTGGAGACTGGCTTCTGTTTCAATCACAGAACAGAATGACAAAGGCAGAGGCAGTGCAAGCTCCCCTGGGCTGCTGGCTTTTCTTTGCAAAGTGCCCTGGCCCTGACCCGGACGGATGAGAAGTTCAGTCTGTAAAGCCCTTTCATGCCTTGGCCCCCGTGCTGAGACTGCCAACAAGGGGTCCAATTAGCACCAATTGCAGGGGCGCGTTTTGCAGTAACACCTGTCTGTTGGGAGCTGGGCCGAGAGGACCAAGAGCATTTCAAGCAAGCTGCCAAACAGCTGTCATATGGTAAAGGGTTTTAATCGCTACTGACCTGGGTAGATTCAAACAAGAGATCTAGCAATGAAAGACTTGGTATCACATTACCAGTCCCTTGAGTCACCCAGTGCCCCAGAATACTGATACAATTTTGTCTGAACACAGCTTTTATGAAGTGGCTAGAACAGCAGTTGGTAAACGGTGGAGACGCTTAAGCAGGAAAGCATTCCACGGCTAGGAAGTCATCCGGTGGATGCTACCATTGCCACTGCAGTAATCTCTAGCCCACCAGTGTCGGGCTGCGCCTAGAAGCAGGCATTTTCTGCAGCCTGGACTCAAAGTGTTCAGCTTGGCAATGTGGGAGGGTAGACGTGACTGTACAGCAAGCACTCCAGGAACAAAGCGGGCACCTGGAGAAATTCTTTGCTAAATATTACCTTGAGGAGAAGTGGATATTTGCAGATCCTCTGAATTGGAGTCAGCAGATAACCCTCCAGTGGAATGTCAGTCGTCTTTCTGCCTCCCAGGAGCATGCAGCTCTGCAACCAGAAAGGAAAAGACACGTTACCTTTGGCCCAAAGCTCCCATGCAGTCTTTGACAGTAATTTCATATCTCCATAGCACTGTCCACTCATAAGAGCCTCAAATCACTTTAAAACCATATTGTACAGGAAACAGAAACTGTTTCCCCCATTATTGAAAGGCAGCAACTGGCTAACAAAGACTGCAACATTCAACAATAACCACAAATGAATAAGAGTATTCATCTCTCTGGAAACTGCATGTGAAAATCTAGGGAGGCAGACTGCCATTCCCAAACAGCGGTCAGCTGTGCAGGACAAGTAAGAGTTCGGTGCCACTAGGTTGTTGAATCTTTTATTTATTTGTCCAAGACCTTCTATTTATGCATGAACAGCACCCAAGGTCCATGCTTGGGTCTCTTAGGCACAACCACAGAACAAATAGCAAACAGTAACATTTCTAACAGAGAAGCAGGAGGGCATAACTGGACCCAGGAGCCTCTACTTTGATGTCTGTTTTTTTCCTTTATCCTATTGTCTTTTTCAAATTCTTATCTTTTCCTTTCTTTCTCTCAGTCTCTACATCCTTATTTGGTTGCATCTACTGAAAAAAGAAAAGATCTTTGTTATTTAAAGTTCAGTGAGGTGTTGCAGCTCGGGTTATTCTGGAAACCAGGGACAGTTGTCACCTGCTATGTCTGAGTCTTGAAAGCAGAGGACAAACCCAACCAGCACTCTGCAAGGCTGGGGGGAGGTGCGGAAAAGGACTGGAGAGGCTCCTACCAATTCCAGAGAGGAATTTAGGATTGCAAGTCCTAATAAAGGCTCTGAGCTCTCTAGGTGTCAGTGGGAGATGAGTCACTGTGGAGTCAGACTGCGCGAAATAGAAGTGCTACGTTGCCTGCACTTCAGGAAATGTCATGAAAATATGAAGAGAAGGTGTGCAGTCATCCAAAGAGACCCTATTAGCTTATTATTCCACTCACCTAGTTCCCATATTAATGTTAATGATCACCTATATAAGTTTTCCAACACTGAGTCACAACGATATTACATACATAGCATTAAAATAAAATGGACTCGCTGGGAATTGCATAAGCTGTGTCAATGTTGGAAGCTATAAAGTTTTCACACACAGGACAGGAAATCGAAGTGAAATTAGAACAAATTTGTCCTCTGCCTCCCACACAGTCTCACAGCCCAAACATCTGAACCCGTTTTTTGGTTTAGGGTACTCCATGGCTTCCGGACAGAGCAGTGTCCAGGGACATTTCTGTACCCAACTCAGTTGGCACCCCCAACTCAGTTTTGATCATATGTAATTAAGGAAGGTGATAATAAAAACACTCCATAAAACATAAACTATGCTGACATCAGGCTGATGCAGCAGGTAAGAAAACTAAATCCAAGTCCGACAATGTCCAGGGTGAGAAAGAGGAGCAAATGACATGTCACCTGCCATACACACAAGCTTAGCTCTGTGTTCATTTGGAAGGTCCCTCACATTCAGGCTACCCTCAATTAGCAAGCAAAATCATTTCACAGCCAAATTTGTCCCTAGTGTCTGGAAACAGTGGAGTGAAGGGATCCACAACAGCTTCACTTCTCAAATTTTCACCTGTGCCAGATGAGTTCACCTTTTCCTGTTAATCTAAGTGAGCAAAAAATCTCAAGGCATATTTCAGTCAGAGCCCCGACCTTCTCCTTGCCCCACTTCAGAAATGATAAGCTTCTGGGGAGTTGATTCCTCCACACTGACCTGCTGTGGACTTCGTGCACCTTCTTCTGAAGCATCTGGTACTGGCCACTGTCAGAGAGAGGTCTTGGAGCAAGATGGCCTTCCCACATAACTCAGTCTGACAATTTTTCTGTTCCTATGTTTTGATACTCAACGCTAAATCAGGGCAGGTTTGCTCCACAGCTCATCCCAGTTGCATTTGTAAGGGTCCCAAATCCTTCCAGTAAACTGAAATCACATTTCAGGTCTATAATGAAGCTTCAAAACCCAGCCAAGTTTCACTGACTTGCTTACAGGTTTCATTGAAACCATTCTTCCCTGTGAATTGTTGTTTCTAGTGGTCCAGAAACCTACTGAAATCGGGCAGATTTGGGGTGAAGACTTAACAATCTTTCCTTTTAAGCAGGTTTCACATCATTCATAAATCTCCCCAGTAGGCCCACGTAATACACGTTTACACAGTCTCCTGTAAAATAACCATTCTTCAAGCTATTTGGGATCAGTGATGCTGGCCACCAGCTCATAATGTTCTCAATCCAAATTTCCATGTATCCCATCTGATTCCATCCCTTCCCCGCCTGACCACAGACCTAGAATTGCCCTTTTATTCTTGCTAACTTTTTCAGGCACATTCCCCTATTTTCCTGAAGTAAGACCCTTTATTTCAGCAGCTGTGAGGGGGCACTCAGGCCAAATCTAGTCTGACAAGCAATGCTTTGTATTCTAATGCTGGCTTCATTGCTCAGTGACATTAAAAAAATGGCATTCTGAGAAAGAAAGGGTGCTGGGAGGAATTACTGCAACCGAGCAAAGGTCAGGCATCAGCATTTTTCCCATATTTACATCTATTTACACCTTCTGCCTACTGAAGCCAGCAGCCCAGATAAAGCTTCCTGTTGTCCCAATGAATAGATGCAGAGAAAACTCTGGACACTGGTTAATATAGCAGATAAAGTGCAGCTCATATTAGGGGAGAGCTGCATCAATCAGTTAGAGCAGGGTTGTTCAACTCATCTGGGCTGGATCTGGACTGTGGTGTTTCTCATGGGGCACATGACCCGTGGCAGAGACGTGAGCGGCAGCAACATTAACCGCCCCATACTGACCATGCTGCCAAAAGTCACCTCTAACAGGGATCTCAATATGGAAAGTCAGTGGCAGAAAGACCAGCACCCTTGGGACTAACACCACTGGTGCCTGCCCTGTCACTGCTGAAACGGTGGTGGTCTCAACCCAAAATTTGGTGGTGGGTCAAGTACCAATTAGCAGGGCCAGCACCCAGTGGTTGACACAGAGGCTCTGGGAGCCACAAGAGTTAATGCCACAGCTGCTTAGCCCACTGCAGAATATCCATTCCCACGAGCCATGATATAACCATTTATGGGTTGCTTGGGGACTCTTGGCCACCGTTTGGACAGGCCTGAAATGTCTGAGAGGGACCTACTGGGTTCCAGTCCCAGTCTGTTACTAACTTGATAAGTGCCCCATGTCATCATCCGTGGGGCAAATTCTTTTCCTACTGAACCATAACAAGCCTCCTCCCCCAAAATCACGCCTATCAGGGCGGAGTTTAGTTCTGTACCCCCAGTTCACCAAACAGAAAAATGGCATCATTAATTCCTACTTTACCAAAGGGCTGCAAGGCTTGAATGGTTTATGTCTGTAAAGTGCTTTCCGTTCCCGAGTTTGGAAACGTGAATTATTGCAAGTACAGCACAAGATCAGATTGTTAAAGCGATGAACACTACAGGAGGTGCTTACCAAGAGGAACGCTCTCACTGGGGGAATCTTGTTCAATTCCATGAGGAGCCTGAGAGCCTTTTCATGGTTGCTGCAATACTCCTCGTACACGCAGAACTTGTCTTTCTGCAAGAAAAAGAAAATGAATCCATGTTAACCCAACGTGCAAATCCAGGGACAGACCTTGTTGGCATATTTTGTCCCAAACTGACACAAATTCTTTACAAAGGAGCATGAATTTAGGCATAACCCTATGGAGTGCATTTAGCAATGTGATCCTTTATAGAGATATTGTTGTCACTTTGGTAACAAAGGGTTGTCTTCCTCTACTTCCTTACTTCTTTATTATAAATTTGCATGATCCGTCTGAGCAAAGAGGCCTCCAAATTGGAAACCAACCAGTATTTTTCGTTAATGCATTACTGAAAGAGGTAGACTCTTTGCTGATATAGAGTCTTGGGTTCATTTTTAGGTGGTCTGAGCTATTTGAGGAGCAACCCCATTGGCTTCTTAGGCCAACAACTGAAAATCGCCTGCCTATGAGTAGGGGTCTACTTAACTCCAAGCAAGACAAAGCAATTTTCGTAGCCTGGTCACGGATATTGTGGGCATTTCCCAGCGGCCCTGCTCACTGGCGGAGAGGCATATGCCATATAACTGAATATCAAATGCAACAGAAAGTAAATTATTGTACTGGTATAAATCTAAATATTAAATTTAAATCTAAATTTAAATATATTAAAAATATAAATATGCATGCAATATGAATTGTAAAATATCATCATAATTTATTATTACATGTAGTGCGCTACAAAAAGTTCAGAAATCCTAATTAATGCTAACCTCAACAGAGACATTTTCACTTCACTGACT
This sequence comes from Caiman crocodilus, assembly GCA_030014935.1. Classification (NCBI taxonomy): domain Eukaryota; kingdom Metazoa; phylum Chordata; order Crocodylia; family Alligatoridae; genus Caiman; species Caiman crocodilus. The sequence continues at coordinate 13,641,911 of JAGPOW010000797.1, read as the reverse complement.
GGCACCTTCACTTACTCTGTCACTAGCAGACAGTAACTCTCGCTCATGTGATCTATGGCTTCAGTGACTGCCGCATTGTCTCTGTATTGTGGTAAGCATTGGGATATTCTAAAACAATGTATTATATAAATAATATACTTTTTTTCTTCTTTTAGGATGATTTCCTGGGAAATAGCGACCAATGCAATATTTTCTAGTGATCGAGGACAATGCTGGTCTTTGCAGTTCCTGCGAAAACTGCAAATTAAATAGACCCCTAACTATGAGAGAGACAATCAGTTAGCTGGCTCATGTCAAGTATTTGGCCAAGCAACAGAAAAGCTATCAGGTTGTAATTCTAATGCAGCAATGAGTCAATTGTATGTGATTGCTTCTAGGGATTTGATCAAATACAAAAAAATACTGCAGAAAAGGAAAAGAAGGGAAAGGGAACTCAATAAAATGGAAAAAATCACACAGCACAAAGAATAAAGTTGCACATGCAACATGTTACACACTCCTGCACCCTATGCCACACCCAAGAACACACCTACTGAAATCAGATCTACCTATTACCATACAAGGGACAATGGGTAGCTCCAGTTTTCTGCTTTATTTAAACCACCCGAAGGAGAGTGACAGTAGAATTCTTCTTAATGAAAAGGATCCAACATGCTGAGCCCACTACAAGCAGCAATGACCTGGAGAATGCCATGGAATATTTTACCAAAAAAAAAAGCAAGAAAAACGGTTTTGAGCATGAATGGATTGGATGGGAAGCAAGTTATTCCATTCATGACTGATGGGACAGATAGCCATGCTGTGAGATTTCAATATAATATCTAGTAGAATAAAAGGAAGTCAGAAAAAAGTACCAGGAGCTACATATGTGTATTAGTCTCCAGTTCGGTAAAGTGATTCAGAATCTAAAATGATGAAAAGATGCTTGGAAAAACTACAGTTTATCCTGTGCCTCTCTGACCATCTCACCATCAGGGTTTCTTTTGAAAACAGTAATTTCCTTCCTACTTAAAGTTCTCTAAGTGTAGCACTGACACTTCTAAATTCTCACTTAGGATCTTGGCATAAATGTATTCCATCTGGATCCCCATATCTGCTGTGAAGAAGATCAGTTCTGAGTACCCTCCGCTGAAGATTAGGTACCTGTAGAATTTACTTGGGTTAATTTAACATCGCTGTGACAGTTCCAAGTGGAAGCTGTAGCTGATTGAAACAATAAAGTAACAGATTTGGGGATATATATCTGCATCTACAATGAATTCTCACCTCTGGCTGAAGCCACATGAGGATGGACATTTGGTTTCCCAGAGACAATAAGCAGCAGGACACTTTTTGCCACAGCTAGTTGTCTCTGGTGCCATGTGGCAGGTTACCCCAAGTGGGGTAGGAGAGGCTGGGGCCATCACTGTGATAGCCTGAGAAGCCTTACCTGGGGTCCGGGGCTGCACAGCAGCAATCCTGCTGCTCAGAGCCTGGCCTGCAGCTGGAGCCTGGCTCCAGCTGGCCAGTCTCCGGTTTTGAGTTATGTGCCCTATCCCCATGTGCGCCGCTCTGGGTTTTGTTTATTTTTTTGCGGGTTTTTCTGACGCCTGGATATCCAGGCATGAAAAAAAACAACATCCCTCCCGCTCCCTTGCAGTATGGAGAACAGCTAAATGCGTGGTATGTGGCACCACAGACATGTTTGCAGTGCTACATACCGCATGGCCACGCTTATCTGGATGCAGCCCCCTAGGTCCACGTGGAAGACAAACTGTTTACATTGATTCAGTAGTATAACTTAGCATTCAGGTCAGTAGCTCAAAAGCTGGAGGTACATGCTCAGGAACTAAATAAAAAGCTGCTATGATTTTTGTCCCTGAACGGGCCACTGATATGATGGAGCACTCATTTTTGCTTTTATTTCTGAGTAAATAGATTTCTGTCCAAACATAATAATCATGGCATAAAGCAACAGCCGCAAAGAGACTAGGGCAAGATGCTAGAAAGCAGAGGCTCAGGATCTGTACTCTTCAGCTACACATCTGGATTTACAGCTGCAAGGCTCATGTCAGTACTTGACTTCAATGCTGAGAAACCAGATAGAAACAGAGGCACCTGCTCAACAGATGCAGGAAAAGTCAGGGCCGAGTGCACAGTACAGCAGGATGGTGGCCACCGAGGTTGTTCCTGCCTGCACAGCGGCAGATGCAGACATGTGAGTTTCTCGCATATTTGCGCCCCTCAATTCTCCTCGCTCCCTGGATGCGCACACGCAGCATGCTTGAAAACCAGCTTCCTAAAAATAGCAGCCATTAACACGACAGCATCCATTCAAGTTCAGGAGAGGAGCCTGCATTAATGCAACACGACCGAATGACATTGCTCAGGTTTCTGACTACAGCTCTGTGCTTGACGTTTTGGGAGGTTATATTTAGATCATGACAAAATCCCCTTGCTATACTCAACTCGCTACAATAATTATACATACAAACCAGAGTGCTTTCATCAAGTCATTTCCAGCTGTCCTTCATGTATAAAACCCACAAATATGAAAGCTATGCTTTAATTTATTCAAGTGTCTGAAGGGTTTAATTTCCTCTCTGGGTGACACGGAGCCTTTTTTCCCTCCACGAGGAAATTGTCAGTTACATAATTACAGATGTCAGCACTGGGATTTTGAGCCCATGGTGACTACAACCTTAAAAGACAATTATGGTCAGGCAAGTGACTGTGTAAAAATGGCACCTTCTTACTCAGCACATCTGCTGACTCCAGAATCAGACCTGATGACTTTGGTGCTAAAAATAAGTTATAACAGCTCTCAATTTGAACCCTCCAAAAACTCTGTTTTCCCGCTTGTCCTCTCTGCTCTGCATGAAGTCCTAGGAAGAGTTGGGCAATTTGGTTTTGAGCAAGCAGAACTGTTCATGAACTGGTGACATATTTGGCAAACTGTTTTGACTGAAAATAAGTAAATGAATAACATTACATATTCTGTTTTGACATTTTAAAATGAAACATTTCAAGCTTTCATTACAAAATCTTTCTGGAATAAATGGCTTTAGCTAAAAGGTTTGTTTGTTTGTTTGTTTCAAATGAAATATTTCACTTTGGACTAAGCAAAATATTTCAGTTGACTCTAAGCAAACCCAAAAAAAAGAAGAAAAAAATCAATCATTCACACAGTTCAAGTCCTGGAAATGGGAAGGGAAAGATGTTCCCCTCTAAAGAGCTTCTAGACTCTACAATCCCAGTTCATCAAAGCATTTATTCACATGCTTAACTCTAAGTATGGGCTTAAGTCCATCTCTATTCAGGAACTCAAGTATACTCTTAAAGTGGTTCAAGACTTCAGGGGATCTTAAGCACGTGCTTCAGTGCTTTGAAGGCTTAGGTCCTAGAAGAGGGAATATATAGTCTATTTAAAGAGCTTATGGAGTTGAAAAGAAGCATATGTCTATCTCTCATAGATATGCATACAGCTCCACTTCAGCAGCTCGTAATCTTTACTATACTCATCCTCACAACACTCCTGTGAGATGGCAAACTGCTGGTATCCTCATTGTACGGAGCCAGAACTGAGACACAGAAATGAAGGGGTAAGGCTACTCTGCACAGTACTAAAAAGACTCGACTGTTTCTAGTTCCAGAACTAACACTTGCAGAGCTAACACAGGGGATCGCTGAGCAGTACTGCCTTGTGCTGTGTGGACACACCCAGAGAGACCAAGTGACTTGTACAAGATCGACCAGGATGTCTATGAGAGAGCAGGAACCAAACCTCAGTCTCCCATGGCCCAGGCCTGCATAGCAACTGTTGGGCCAACTTTCTTTGGAGTGAAAAGGAGACAAAGGGTTCTGGCTGCAAAGTAAGTTGCAGGATCCCAGTGTAACTGGGAGATGCTAAGAGATCACTGCAGCACAATTGTCTGATCATATCCCCACGGTAGGGTCAAATCCCAGGTGCATCTAATTCAAATACATAGGAGCCCACAAAGCTGATGGGACTAAGTAAACCACCGAGGCTGGCTGCCAGTGGTATCTGTCTCTGAGGCATCATATCGACATTCTCTCTCTGACACTCCTCCTTTAAACCAGCCATTTAAGACCTTTCAGACCCATAACAGGCCTAGCCAGGTAGCTTCTTGTCTGGCTGTTATTACCACTGACTCAAAGAAGAATGGAGGAAAATGCAAAATAATTGTTCACATGGTGTTATAGTTTTGTAGATGTTGCTTTGCCAACTGGAACCGGTGTGAAAACAATAGAAAATGCCACTGCCCCAAGTAAAAATAACGGAGGATGCAAAGTCTTATTAAAGAACTTTGGTTTCTCGTTTCTTTTCCTTTCTAAAATCATGAGATGTATGGAGGCAGACGTTGTTCAGGCTCTTAGATTACATCAGCATCAGTAGGTAGTTCACTACGTTCCAGGAATCTGCACAGACTTCCTGTGCTGTTTCCACCCAACATGAATCAGCTCTGGCAACAACAGGGACACTAAGTTCTGGCCAGTTCAATGATCTGCCCTGCATACAGTATGTCCATGGCTGGACAAAAGAGAATCTAAGACAAAGTGCAGTGGCCTGCGGGTTCTGTGTGCACTCAGCTCACAACACTTCAAACTTCATTTTGAGCGTGAAGTTGGTTTAACTTTATGACATTTTGCTTCCACATTGAGCTAAAATGCACAGGAGACAAACAGGAACAATTATTTCACCTAGCACAGGCCTAATAATGGTCATCCATTCACAACGACTATCCACTCCAGTGGAGAAAAAGGTGACTACTGCCCAAATAAAGCCTGTTTGTCAAGTGTACAGTCACAGTTCACCTGAGAGGAGTCTTCAGTCTGATAAAGCTGATCAGGAATCCACCTGACAAAGGAGGTTCCCCAGTCAGGAGTCCACCACTCATTTTAGAGGACAAGTGGAAGAGCAAAAAAAGCACTGTCTGCAGATCTCATAAAAAGACCGTGATTCAGAGGACAAGCCACATGCAGGAGAGAGAGGATCCTGGAAAGACTCTGCCATAAACCCAAGGATTGTTCAAGAGTGTTGAGGAAACGGAGGCAGGGAAACACACATAGGCATGTTTTCCATTAATCGAGGTCTGTATACCCCTTGTGCTACACAGAGTAAAGACTGATTGCTTTTTTGAAACACTCCTGCCTGTCTGTTTGCTTCAGCTATCACACACACATTGCAGAAGTGAACTATGAAGCCAGAGTGCCTAAAAGATTGCAGTTTGGTAAAGGGTGCATCTAAACCACTGGAGAGTTGAGGGCAGAAGGGGGAGGCGGAGAAGCAGAAAGTTAGCTCAAGTCCCGGGGGTCTCGGGCAGCAGGATGCAAGAGCCCATTGCTGAAGGAAAGTGCCACATAGAGGGCCTATGCCCAGGAAGTGTGCAAGAGAGGTCATGAAAAGAGCCAGTGCTGCAACCTTGTCAGAACAAAAGAAGGATAGGAACAGACAGGCACAGAGAGGTGGGATCCAGACACAGCAGCAGCAGCAGGGGATGGGTAACACAAGAAACCTCAGGAAAAGTGTTTAGTGCTTAGTAAGACCAAGGAAGTGTCAGAAAAATATAGTATCATTAGCCTGCAGGTGCTTGATTCCAGAGCTACCCAATCTATTTCCTGACCTTACAAGCAGTTTACTTTCTTTTTTTTAACAGCTAATTTCTGTGGGAGAACATCTGTGCTAACATCTGGCAGGTGACACGGAAGTGGTACTTGTAACTGGAATGATGACAACCCTGTGATTAAGCCAAGTGATCCTGATGGAAGATACAGTGTCACATTCAGGTTGCACAGGCTTCATCTTACTTCCTCATTACTAACTCCCCTTGGGACACTCTGCAAGCTGCCTATAATCTAAAACAATGGGGCAGCTACACTGTGTATTCACAGAATCTTTAATAATATTCACATGCAATATATGGTGGGGAATGATTTTCTGTGGCTTTTTTCTTCAGCATTTCTTCCAGTTTTTTGGTTGTGGTTTTTTTTTTTGCTCCTGTTGTTGCTTTTTTCGGGAGGTGGGGGGCGGGTTAAGACAAGGAAAGTAAAAGGCAAACCCAGACAAACACATCTGTTCACAAAGCACATTGGTTAACGTGGACTCTGCAAAACATTCAACAGGTGTGTCCTCAGACTTCATCTTTCCAGGATAATTTTTGGCTTTTCCTTTTCCTGCCTTCAATGTGGATCAAGGGATCCATCTTGCAGTCTCCTGGTGGCAAAATGCTGCACACTTTTGAATGAAACTATGGAACAACTCCACGGAAAACCTCTGGGACCATTGGCAGCTGAATTAGATGCATCTGGGACTTTTCCTTAGTACAGCTTTCCCACACATGCTACCGATACACCAGAACTGTTCCAGTTAGGAAAGTGGTAACCTTCTTTGAACACCCGCAGCTGTATCAAGGATATCAAGAAGCAGGTGTCAGATATTTGTTAGTGAATTGTGCATAGTGGCAGGGCATGAGTCTTCCTTCAAATGTACCTATTTGCTCCCGCAGGACCTCACATCTCTTTTCCTGCACTAGTCTTCTGTTGACTCCTTTTTATCTGTTTGCTACAGTAGTCCCAGCACTATCCTTAGAACCAGAGCCCTACCTCTGGCAGGACAGCCATGCAGTTATGGATAACCCAACCTTGCCTGCACATTCAGAATTGAAAGGACTTTGGCTCATTTCAGCTTGTGGGCTGCTGGACTTTGCTTCTTTGGGACTGTGGGACAGCAATGCACTCAACACCTTTCAGTGTGAACTGATGCAGAATGTGTCAGTCGGTTAGTCCCTCTACAAGGAAAACTGGCAGCAACGCTCATCTCACTGGCATTGCTGTTTAATCATTGCTGCATCATTACACATATCTGTATCTTTTATTCATAAGTAACATTCCATTTATTTATCAATTATTAAACAGTAATAATGTTTTTCAATGTTACATTTGTACACTGAAGTATAGCCTAAATTTTTATTCAGAACGTTCTACAACGAGGGCTGAATTTGGGAGGAATGACAATTTGGCTAGATAATAACATTTCTGGGTATTTAGTGCTATTTTGTGACAAACCACATAGTTACACAGCATCAACCAGGAAATGTTCTCTTTTGACACCTCCATCTAATGCACATATTTAAAGTGCGTACATGCTAAAGAGTATATCCTGTTGTCAGGGAGGGATGCTAGGAAGCTTTCGAGGCATAGATCACGTTCCCCTGGGTGTTTTGCTCAGCACATGACAGAGTAGATCCACTTCCGATTACAGATCTGGACACTGCCATTAGTAAGAAAGTCTAGTACCACTACTGGTTTAATAAATATCACATAATAATGAGCTACCAAGTACACCCCTGAAACATAATAATGCGCAAACTCATGCATAGGTTCTATGAACATAACGAATGGCCATATAACTTCTGCCTATTCAGATTCAGATACACTATGAAGCCCAGATCCTCAAAGCACAGAGGAATGAAATCTGATGAATAATTACTGATGCCGAATGAGGTTACTACAGTTTGCACCAAATATGTTACAAGAGAGATGGGAGGTTCCTACTTTTCAAATCCCTGAGAAGAGCAGTTGCACATAAAAATGTTTGTACAACTGTATGTTGTTATACATAGAAATTGTGTAATTGTTCATGCAAATGAGCTTTATTAATTGTATATATTCAAGTTTTGAAAATCAGGCCTTCGTTGTATAGTCAAGGAGAAACACTACAGTGAAAACATCAGCTTTGAATTCCCTGGTGCTTCTGAATTTAAAACCTCAGTTTTATTTCATATTAAAGCATACAGAGTTTTTTGCACTGATTTAGAATTGTGCTACTCTCCTGAAACCTTTAGAGCTAAAGCAAATAAAATCTCAGCAGTAAAATGTTATCAGCCTGGAAAAAAGGATAGGAAAAAAGAAATTCTAGGCAATGGGAAAAGGAAGAGTTTCTAAAAATATCTCCTTATTTAGCTGGGTTTGATGTGGTTTCTATTGTTCTAACCTCATTCACAAAGGTTTTTCCCACCCCACACAGAACTTTCATACAAGATACTCATTGTCATGGTACAGCTACAAACCTTAGAGATTAGGGCTAGCTACGGGGCACGGGAGCGCACAACAGGAAGCTGCAACTGCAGATAGCATTAAGTCATTGTACTCACGAATTTTAAGAAAACATTTCCCAATTCATGCTGAGACTGAGGTTCTGGTTGTAAACACCATTCCAAGGCAGTAAGGAACTCCTTGTGCACGTCAAGAATGTCTTCAATGTTGGAAAACAAGATCTGAAATATGAAGAGAAATCCAATGTTAACAACAGGAGCAGGTTGAAGTGGTTTATTAAAGGAGTGCCTAAGTAGTTTCTGTCTAGTACAGCAAGGATGGAGGATGGTGGCTGCATTGTAAAATGCTTATGGGGAATGGCTGATTAGCCACACTCTCGGCCTTCCCCCAGGGGTGCTACTGGCCTATATAAATGAAAATGAACTTTTTCCAAGTACCTGAGACTCATCAACAACAGCTTCTGACAAAACTGTTGGAGGTTCCCCACAAAGTCACAGATGGTAAATGTGGTACACCATAAAGATACAAAGGATACGGGCAAAGAAGTCATTGACCTTCAATCACCTTTCTAAAGAAAGGGACATGACAAGTTATTGGATATCTGAAATCTTGTGGCTAATAAGGATCTTACAGAGCTTTTCTGCATAAGGTGCTGAATTGGTCAGAATTTCATGGACAAATCTGAAGTTATTCTTCATATCCTTTAAATAAGTGACTAAACTTAGCCATCCCATTTGATCTGACCCTGCAATAAGGTGTCCAACTCTCTGCTATCAAACAGCTTGTAGTGTCATTCACTCATGTTGTAAAATGTTTCCAAATCAGAATAGTGGCATGTTCGGCCTCAGTTAGTGTTCCCTCTGACTAACATAAATGTCTGTAAAAGGTGCAAGGAAATGGAGACTCGGGTCTTTAATTTGCATTTGAATAAGTGAATATGTTGGTGCAAGGTGGGAATTTGTGTCTTCTCATCACTAAATAAGTATTCTCTAGCTGTGAGAACACACTGCATGTGTGTCTTATGATAGTTGAGTTCAACTGCTCAGGCATCAGCACATACAGCCAATTTTGGTCTAAAAAGAAAGGCAAAGTTTTCTAGGCAAAAGGTGCTATGCACATACAAGCTGGTACTGTTTTTGTTTTTATTTGGTTTGTTTAAGTTATTTCCCGTATGAAACAGGAAGGAAAACTTCGAAGTGTAACTGTGCACACAGCAGCAGAGAGCACGGTACTGGCTGAAAGAGTCCCGACTACAGTGACTCAACTATATTATGGACATTGGCAGCCTCTAGAGAAGCGGTTCCCATTTTTTTTCTATAATGATCCCACTTCCAGCCTTGCAACTTCACTTTGGATCCAAGCCTGACTGCTATAGCTGACTTTTTGCAGGATTCATGACTCACTAAGTGCCACAACCCTATTTGGGGTCACAACCCCAATTTGGAGAGCATGGTATTTTCTCATCCCTTTCCTTTACCCAGGTCTGTTTCAAAGGGAAGGTATGCAGTAAAGTTTTCGATTTCTCACACTGAAAATGGCCTCCTGGCTTTTGCTCCTTCATTAAACAGCACATTTGTATAGTAAATAATGTCAAGGAGCTTGGCCTCAGAGAAATAGCTTCCAGTTTCCTGACATTCACTGAGCAAAATGAAGGCAGTTCAGAGCATCCAGCCCTCCCTGCAACATGTGTTACTAGTCAAGGTGCGCTGTCACACTGCAGTTTAATGCACGGCATTTGACCTGTTGACTGTGATGAGCTGTGTCAGCCTGAGTGCATCTACTCAGGGAAAGAAAAACCTTGAAATTAAGTCCCACTTCTCCACTAATGGGTAGGATGTCTGGTCCCTCATTAAGGCCAAATTATATCTGGATCTCACAAGGATGTGCAAGATTGAGGGTTGAAGGAGCCTTCCTCTCTGGACAATGCAATTCTCTCTCCAGGTTATTCAAGCAGGCGCTCCCTTACTTCTATCCACTCTATATGCTCCAGTATAATAAGCTGGATGTGCAGAAGAAAGTATGCTGAGTCTTGCTAAGGCTTTACTTTTGCATGAGGAGATGCAGTGCCCTCAGGGCTACCCTGCTGGGACACGGTAGTTCGGCATGATCCCCATTGCAGATTCAAGCCTTTGGGTTTCCAACAGACATTCCAGTGCAGTGGATTTGCACTGGTGGGCTTTGAACTCAACAGAAGAAAGAAGAAGGAGCAGAGAAATATTTTTCCCTCCACAGAGGGGCTGTTTGTTTGCTTCCAGAAAATCCCCAGTGCAAATCCTAGCAGAGCGGAGCACGGTTCCATTGCTCATCCGTGACTCACGTTATATGTTAGCCTCTGTCTGCATGCCCGCCGTAAGCTGTGCCTGAAGGAGATTAGCAAGGAAGAGGAAAACAGCTGTCAGGCATGACTTTGCCCTTCAGAAGTGGTCTTCATGGGAGTATTTTTGAACCAAGGAATAACTAGTGTGTAATCCACTCTGTTCTGTAATGGCCAGTGGGATTCAGCCTGCAGCCAGCATCTTAGACAGCCAAGGTCATCTGAGGCTAAAGGGGGCAGAGAGAGACCCTCCCCACTTGTTTGATATGCATTTGCCATTTTCTAGAACTATGCAGGGCACACAAAAAGCTGTGCCAACTTAACTATTTCATCACAGCTACAGTGGCACACCCACCCTAGTCTGAGTGCAGCTACAGTGGTGTACAAGTGCTTTATACTGGTAAAGTTACACTCCCATTGGGAAAGGAGAAGGTAAAGTTACACTCCCATGGGAAAAGGAGAACAACTTATACCAATATAAGGCACTTCTGTATCAGCGGAACTATGTCTGAATGAGGAACTGTGCTGATAGAAGCATAATGTTCTACCGGCATAATTATAATTAAAATAATTACACTAGTACAAAAACTATCTAGACCAGGCTTAACACTGGGATTGGTATGGCCACTCTGGATGTAACACTAGTGACCGAGGTTCACCTGACTGCCCAAGATATGGTGCTAGTACTTACTTAAGCATTATCCCGGCTGGTTTTAAGATGCACTTTTTTCTTCCATCTAGACTAGTGACAGTCAAAACACTCCTGACTTTCCCCTAGACATTCCCACAGCATGAAGAGAGAGAGGAAAAAACAGGCTCAGCTCCCCAGGCTGCCAAACCATTGGTACACTCTCAACAGTACCATCCCTCCTGGTGCCAGTTACTTCACAGTTCCCTGATAACTCAAGATATATAACATAACTGGGCAGAGTGCCCCCAGAACATGTCAATGGACAGCACAAGGAAGAAAGAAAGGAAACTTCTGGCTGCAAGAAAGACACTGTAACTGCTTCTGATGGGAACAGGAAGATAGAAAGAATGCTCCTGCTGGTTGTGGAAACTGTACTGCTGTGATCCCATGTAAAGGCACCAGGAACTGACTCTTCATTTCAGATGGGAAGCTCTGTAACTGCAAGCTGGGTAAGGTAACAATGCCCATTAATGACAAAGATTCTCCATCTGGACCCTATCCACTCTTTCTCACAAAAGCACCCTGGGCTTTCCAACTCTATTAACCAACTCCAAAATAGCACCTCCCCAGAGAAGCACAAAAGGCCTTTACACACTCCTACCTTAAATCAGCATACAAAACAACATGCTTTTTTGGTGGTTGCATTTGATGGGCATAAATTATTACATTTCTATGAGACAGGAATAATACTGGCAATAATAATATTCATTGGCATCTTCGGTTGCTCGTGATTTCCTGCAAAAAGAGCTGTGTCGGTTTACTCGTTTTACTCCTGAATTTATTTTGTAGGAATTTTGCAGCATGTTAGGATCTGTAGTTGTTGATCACTGATTATTACTCCCTGAAACACATACTAAAGTGGCAGGCCAGACTAGCTCGTACTGGGGTGCTCGTTAAAGGACTCTAGGTGACCTGCCTTGACACTGTTCAGAACAGCAGTGTCAATGGCCTGTGTGTAAACTTCCCTCTAGCCATTTCACCACTTTTTCCTTGGGTTGCCTCTTCAACTGTGGAAAAATTTCCCATTTTGAAACTGTGATGTGATCTCCCAAATTATCCTGTGATGCCTCCTGATCATTTCCAGGCAGTAGTGAAAAGATCAGTGAATAATTTGTGGAAGTCAGAGTTTGCCATAGGTCTGAAAGAGACCACAGAGTCAACAGGTTCAGTCCCTCCATATTTTAAGCCGCTACATCACATAATCTCATTCAGATCCCCATTAAGCTTTATCTGAACACTAGTTGGGTTACAAACCTTTACTGTAATGCAACTAACTGTTCCAAAACCACATTCTCTCTTCTACTTTTTTGCAAAACCCCATTTAACTAACCTGCACCTCTCAAATCATTTGCACCTATTCATTTTTGCTTTCTCCACGCATTCACCTACCTGATGTGTACAGAGTGAATTCTCTGGAGCAGGGACTGCAGTGGTACTTGACAGTGACTAGTGACAAGGGGCCCCTGACCACTGGCCTGGGTCTCTACGTACTATAGTAATACTAATATATAATTGTATTAAAAAAAAAATATGAAAGAACCAACCCTGGTGAAGCCAACCCTGCTCCAGCACTGATAAGAATGCTATTGCTCTGACATAACTCCATTAGTGCAGGACCCTCTGCTCTGTAATGTCATCAGCAAAGCTTCTCATGAATTCAGCAAAGTAGGGCCAGAACTTAATTCTGTGCACAAGCCTTAGTTCAGCGGCTGTTGCACTACCACTCCCTTTCCTGCCTGATACAAATTTCACTTGTCTATGGCCACATCCAGGCAAATGCGGACACTTAGTTCCCTGGGGACAACTAGCAGCAGGACAACTTGTGCCACTGCTAGTTATCTCTGGGGGAACACCTGTGAGATGCACCCTTTGGCATATGGCAGGTTACTCCAGATGGGGTAGGGAAGGCTGCCTTATCTGGGGGCTGGGGAAGCTGCAGCCATGTCACTCCTGCAGCTTGGAGCCTCGCCAGTGGCCAAAGCATGGTTCCAGCTGGCCAGACTCCAGTTTGGGGCACTGCCTCCATTTCCACCACCCCCCTTTTTTTCTGTGCAGCTTTTAATGATCCCTGGATCCCTCCAATCTCCCCCCAAGGTAGCAGCACGGGAAACACGTGAATGCGCAGTGTATGGTGCTGTAGACGGGTCTGCGATGCCACATACCACACGGCTGCACTCATTTGGACACAGCCTATGTATCCAAAGTTAGTTTTCAACTAAAATACCTCTAAGCAAACTGTCACTAAAAACAAAAAATGGATATTTAATTCCTGGTTCCCTGAAATGTTCATGAATAATCTTTTTTCCAGGATTGCTTGCCTCCAATTCTGAATTCTTTTCTTTACTAATGCAGTGAGAAAGCTGGAAGGAATACCTTGACATTCTCCTCTGTTATGTGTTTCTCGGCTTTATCCACAGCATTCTGTCTGATTCTGTGCAGAAATGCCTACAAGAAAAGAAAAAAAGGGATTATTTTCCAATAGCCTGATGTGATATCAGTTCACAGCTTGAAACTTCTGGCTTCCTGTTAGCATCTAGTTGTATGAAGATGGTGTTGTAACCCAAAGGGTTTCCAGACTCTCAGAACTGAACCATGCACCAAATCATTACTTGCGCTCTTAGCATCAGCTCTGCATTTTGAGTACATAGACGGCATTTCCTTAGAGGTGTCTGGGTTTTTTTCCTGGTGACAAGTGTCTTTCCTCAGAAGCTCTGCTGACACTTTGTGACTGAAATATCTGTTACCACCAGCACCAAAGAGAGGAGATGCTTGTTTATTCTCTTGAAGGTTTCTTCTCCCTCCTCTGAAAGGCAGCTGTTCTGTTTTTAGGATGCAACGTGCCTGGCTCCCATCAAGAGAGATGTCAATGGAAATGTGTGCACGGAACAACAAAGTACATTCATGCTGCTGAAGCAAAGGCAAGCCTGAGCTAAGTACTGGGGTTACAGACAATCTTAGCCTCAGCACTGGGGGAACTAAGGGAAACAGAAACCTGCAAGCAGGGCCTGTGACACATTTTCATTTCTACTACACTTCATTCTGGCGACTTAAAAAATTCAGGCAAAGCAATCTCGGGACTTTCTGCTCCTGCTGAGACCACCCCAACCCTGCACACCTTTGACTTTACAAGCCAGCCCAACAAAGAGCGCAGGACTAGACACAAATGGGTAGTGACCCCAATGCTAGCCTTTCGATTCCTGCTCAGGGCCAGGCAACCGATAGCGAGAGGCCGTCTGTACGTGCAGTGACAGCGACGGCAGTTTGCTTGATCCAGCTGCAATAATTCAGCAGCGCGCGCTGCTGATGGGAAGTTTAAACTCGACATGGCGCGTAGCAGCCATGAGTTAAAAGCTTCTCCTTAAGTGAGGAGAAGGGAATTTTACCCTCCCCCAGGCGTCAGCAGATGGAGACAAGCCCCTGCAGGAGGTGGGGGAGGCTGAAAGGAGCCCAGCGAGGACAAAATCTGCTGGGATCAATTAAAGTGACCCAGACATAAAACAGGAGAGGGTTTTTCCGGTCTGCCCTTGTTAGTGGTTTCCACGCTTGCTTGTCTCTGGGGAACATTGTGGGCAGGAAAAAACGGGGACTTTTCATACTCACCTGAGACAAAGCGGGGATGTGTGCAGCTCCTTTGTATTTCTAATACAAAGCTGCCTCATTACAGTGTTGTAATGAAGGGCTTGTAAAAGGTGAACGGTTTTAAGCAGTGTCTGTCAGCTGGAGCAAACTCAGCTGCTTTCTGATCCTGCCTAAGGCAAGGCAACGGCCCACTGCAGTGCATGGAGCTGCGACCAACCTTGCAGGAGCTGTGAACCAAACCTCCCGCCTTCCCATCCCTGAAAGCCTCCCCCCTCTGGCTTCTCAGACAGAAGAGCTTGAGCATGATTCACCCATTGTTGGTCCACAACTGGGCCAAAGGGAAAAGAGTATGCAAAGGTGCCTGAGCGACAGGCAAACTGCTCGAAGATGGATGGGGGAGGTCCAGATACTTGTTCTAGGGCATGGATTCTCAGCCACCGGCTCATGAACAGATGTCAGGGGTCCCAGCCACCTCCATCGCCCCCTACGGTTGAACCCAGACAGACAGGAGGAAATTGGAGTGGACTCTCTGGATGGAAAAGTTCAGGAACGGCTATTTTAGGGAGCAGAATGTTTTTTCCTGGTGACTGAGGAGCCATTCTGTTAAAAAAAAAATAAAATCCAGCCTTAGCGGCCAAGGCACTTTACCGGTAATCTTGCCAATGTCTGCTGTGATGTTAATATGCTGCCCAGCTTCCTGGCAGCAGTCAGGGAAGCCTCAGGATTGTGTGAGACAAAGTGTGCAGTGTGATGAGACATAGCACTAGGATTGACAGGAAAGGGGATGGAGGGGATGATGCCTTCCCGCTCCAATACTGGGCATGATAGCTGAGCGCTATTAATCAGGCACCTGATTTACATGTTTTGCTCCTTCCTATATACACCACCAGTTCCAAAGAGATAAGACAAGTGGAGATTTTCCCCTTCCTTTAATACAGACTCAAATCTCTGTTTGAAAATAAATCCAATTGAAATAATTAATTAATCCATGCAATTAGCAGCTCCACTGGGGACCAATATTTACCAGTATATTAGTCCCAGCAGTGTGTAGTTCTAATAATAGAAATCTGGTAAACAGAAGGTGCGAATCACGTTAGCTGTTACATCTAGTCAAAAAAGCAGAGCCTGTGTCACCGGTAATTTATAAACCAGCTTTTCTGGGATGCCTGTCTGAGAAAATCACTTTAATATGTGTGCATGTGTGTGAGAAAGAGGGAAAGGGGCTGGCACACCAAAAGAAGCAAGTCTGAAAACCAGAGACACAAAGAGAGAAAGAAAAGAAAGAGGGAAAGATATACGAGGAGAAAAGGTGAGAGTCAAATTTAGAAACAGATTGTCCGGTCTGCTCCAGCCTTCTGTTCATCTTGATGTGTGTAAACAACAGTATTTCCAGCGCCACCAAAACAAGACAGTTGTTAAGAGACAAACGTAGCTGCCAACTTTCCAAACTGTTACCATAAAAATCCAAACTAGCTGGATGCAAAAGTATTTGTTCCCAGCTTTTCAATCCTCCTCCCTCTGAAATAAAAATCTTTAGTGATGTAATCATTTAAACAGAACAGCGATTCTGCAAGCAACTCAACCAGCTGAAACCACTTCCTATTCAACTATTGGCACAGGCTCACGTGTCACCACTGCACATCTTTTGCACTTAACACCAACAAATGCACAAGACGCATAAAATCATAGAAACATAGAAAATGAGGGTTGGAAGGGAGCTCAGGAGGTCTCCCAGTCCAAGCCCCTCCTCAAAGCAGGACCATCCCCAACTAGATCGTCCTACCCTTTTCTTCATCATCTGTCATTACGTTGCCTCCACCTTCAGTAAAGGACCCTTGCTTTCTCTGATCTTCTTGTTCCTGACATACTTGTAGAAACCCTTCTTGTTACCCTTCACAGCTACCCTTGCTAGCCGCATCTCCAATTGTGCTTTGGCCTTCCTGATTTCCTCCGGCCATGCCTACATGCCTGAGCAGGATTTTTAAACTCCTCCCTAGTCATCTGTCCAACCCTCCTCTTCTTGTAAGCTTCCTTTTTGTCCATGAGCACAGCAGGTCAAGAAGAGGATGAGGCCCCTAGTTGGTCTCTCCAACACTTGCACTAGAAAGTTGTCTCCAGTGCTCTCCAAACACTTCCTAGGTTGGCTGCGCACTGCTGTATTGCCCTCCCAGCAGATGTCAGGGATAAGGAACTGATAAATGTGTGAACCTGCACCTTTTCAGCAGCTGGCCCAGGGTTGTGAAAGTCACCCTGCGTGGACACATCTGAATGACCAGGAATTTCACCCTTTGAGTATAAAAAACAAAACCCACCCATCTGACTTGTTGTCGCTTTACAGAAATTATATAAAAAAAAACCCATGGGAGGCCAGAGGGAAAGCATCAGAGCTTAACTCAGACCATGTAAGAAAGTTATTATCAACGGTTACAATGGTAATGTGCTTGGGTGCCACAGTGGTAAGCCTGGGATGGATGGGCAGAACAGTTAGGTACCGTTCCCACTCTATCTGCCCACATACCCTGGGTCTCCTTGAAGGCATAAACTGAGTTTTTTAAAGCAGCCCAAGCTCAGTGATGGATTTCTGCATGCATGACAGAAAAAGAGATTCATAACCCACAACAATTCAGCAGACCGAGGTACAGCCCAGATCAGAGCACTAGGCCAAAAACTGTCTCAAAGCAAATGGGAGCTTTTTAGTCAATCGTACCAGCCAGACCAATAGATGTTCCCTCTTCTCGTGCTTCTCTTAAAAGCATGCATATAAAACCCCATGTCCCCTCTTGTTTGTTTGCGTGCTAATCACTAGGAAAAGAGCTCATTGCAGAAAAACAGCTAATGAAGGGTTTGTTTTTGTTTAAAGCCTTACTGAGTGTATCGACCTAATATTTATTTGCACACTGTGACTCGTTGCCGTTAAGGTTTGCAGGCTTTCCAGACAAAGCAGAACTAGTCTGATATGCCAGGCACCATACATGTTTGCTCAAGGTGCAGAGCCTTGCAGGATTCGAGCAAACCTAGAGCTACCAAAGAGACTAAGAAGTAAGAAGTGAGATATCACCATGTCACCAG
>JAGPOW010000797.1:13610929-13623802 GCA_030014935.1 Caiman crocodilus | reverse complement strand
GCATCATGCCTGTTTATAGTGATAGGAAAAACAGTCATCTCCATCCTAACACAGACACACAAAGATGCACAGAATCTTGTAATGTGAAAACAGAAGTGATATACAAATTTTCTTTTTCACCAAGCCTAGGTTTCTGTTTTTATTTTATTTTTAAGGTCTCCTCCTCAAGCTCCATGGCACTCAACGTACTACTCTTCCAACAGTCTGAAATTCAGGTAACATGAATTATGCAACTCTGAACCCTTACCCTGAACGTAACATTCAGTTTAAGGCAAGAATTTCTAAATCAGAGCTGTTCCCAGATCGATAATGATGTTGAATTCCCTCTGACATGGGTTTTGAACAGCTCTTGTTAGTCTTTTAACATTTCCTGTACTGGGAAAAGGGGTGTTTTACCATCTGTTAGCTGGTATCTGTTAACTAAGATGTAGCAAACATCTTGTGTGGAGAAGGCAAGGTATTCTTAATCAGTGCCAACAGGTCAAGGTAAACATAAATTAGGTCAGGTGACACCTGGTAAAAGTATACCTTTTTGCTGTGTGGACATGGCTTTACACTGGAGTATCTTTCTAGCTTCTTATCTCCCACAGATTGTGTATAAGATTTCAGGGGGGCGCATGCCTGCCTTTGTCTGTTGATGGCGTTGATAAGATGCATGGGCTTGAGGGAGCGATCCTGGGGTTTTCTTGAGCAATGCAAAAATTAGCCACGGTGCTTTCTCATTTTATTACCATTGAAGCCAAGAGTGTGAAGTGTTAATTACAGGAATCGTATAAGTCTTTACAATGCTAAATAGAAAATGTGAGCTCCCCGGAGAAGAACGGCTGTCCTATTATATTGACAATTTGTACTTTCAACCTTGGGCGCTACTTTATAGTGTCCAGGAATACACAACCCTATTTTATTCTTATGTAAAACAATGACACAGGAAATGTTTCATTACAGAAAGCCCAGACAGGACCGAAACGGCCCGGTTCATGCTTCTAGCCCTCCTGAAGAGGTCACTGCTACCTTCCCATGCCTGTGTCCCTTCAGGTGATCACAGCAGCAATGGCTCAGTTATTATCACCACTCCTCTACACAATATACTCAAGCAAGGCACATCACCAAGTTTCTTGCCCAGGAAATCAGTGGGGAAGGGGATTTTATTAATAGGGCAATTTAATATGTATATTATTATTATGCAAAAAAGAAAAAGGAAGGCAGAGGAGTTTCTGCAAGGTAAGATTAGATCTTTTTGAAGAACAGCCGCAGAGCAAAATAGGACAACTCCTACTACTAATCAAGATAACAAGAGCATTTAGCAACTCATGCTCATTTCAGCCAAATCAGCAAAAACTCTTTTCTACACAAACCACTAAGAAGGCTTGTTAAAAATCACACTCCCCTCCTATAGCATATCACCCCTGACCTCAACAATACTGACTTCCAGAGAAAGGATGCTCACAACCACACTCACAAGGGAGTAATAATGTTCCTACTGGAAGGACAGATCATAAAATACGCACCCTACATTGTGGTAGGTCTTAAACCAGAAGTTTCCTGAAAGTAGTCTACATTGAAAAACATGAAGTAATGCAGGCTATTATCTCAAATCAATGACCAGGAGCTAGCTAGAAATAGAAACCAGAAATGGGATAGACACTGGAAAACAAAGAAGGAAGACTGTAACCAACACAATGGGGCAGAGACTGAAACAAGATACACACTCGACTTCCCTGCCCAAAATACAAATCAGCACGAGGAGACTTCCTCAAACCTTCAGAAATAGTAATAGGTTTCTGACTGAACAGCTGTGTGTCAGCCAGGGAGAAATGAAAGAGAGAACAGAAACAACCAAACAGCACATGGGGCAACAAGCTGCCAGATCTGAAATGGACATTTCTCAAAGCAGGCCACTGTGAACCCAGGAGGGACAGAACTGTATTTTAAATGAAAGTTAAACTTCTGATCTCACCATGTGACTCCTTTCATTGGGGCCCTCATCATAGGCTGACACTTCCTATGCCCTAATGAGGCCCTGCCAACATTGGGTAAAACTTATCGTTCCCATAAGGATTTGAACCAGAATTTGAATACATGATCCCTCTTTTCCCATTGTTTCAGCGAGTACTGCCACTGCCCTTGGATGGTTGACAAAATGTGCTTTGGATCTCCTGGGACTCTGCTATTACACTGGCATACCTCAATTGTCTTCCATGAGGTTGCTTAGATGCATTTGGGAATAGGAGATGCATTGAAATATATGGATGTGATATATTGGAATAGGTGGATGTTTTCTACTAAACGCTTGCTGAAATCTGAAGTTTGCATGCAGGTGCATCCTTGTTCATTTGGTAATTGCTAGCCCTGATCCTCAGCAGAAGGCTTGTATTCTTTTGGATATTACCATACACAGAAGTCATAACCCAAACCCCAGCAGAAATTACAGGAAACATGAATATCCTGCATCCTTCAGCCAACAAATGCTATGCGAATTACAGGTCTTGTTTGCAACTGGCGTCTCAAGCACTATCATGAATGATCTCAAGATAATTTTAACAATGACAGGACAGGAACTATACAAATAATTCAGTATGATATAAGACATTTGTTCACATTAATGTTTTTCAACTCCATGTATAGTCCTAAAGGAAAACAGGCTTTCAGGTAGTTCTCTCTCAGTAAATTGGAAACCATCTGAATGATGAGTTTTAATGAAACCCTACTCTGATTAATAGTCACTATTCAGTAAAGTATCAAGTAATCTGGGCTGGAGTTGAGATTCTGCTTCACTTCCCCAGACCTCATATGTTCCAGTTTTCTGGGCTATTACAAAAAGACTGAGTTTCAACCCAGACAGACCTGATGTTTAGTAACAGGTGAAGTGGCTCGTATGTAAATATGAGTATACACTCTGTAAATATTCTAAATATAAATGTAAATATTCTAATATTTTTCTGGCTGCAAGCCAGTGTATAAATGTAAGATCCTGGGCTAAATTTAGATTTCACACATACAGGTTTTACAGAGGTGCAGTTCCATTTATACCACCATATCTGGAATAATTCCTGTAGTAGCTACAGAATTATACCAGTGTAAAACCAGCGTGAGATCAAACTTATCATTAATGTTATTAGTTACAATGCCCCTTCTTGTGTTAATTGCACAATTCCTGAATCCTGATATTTAAGCTCTTACTAGTATAAATTTTAAATGAGCCATTTCTGATGAAGGGAAAAAGGAACCTAGGGATATCTACAGGATCAACTGAAAATCGTATCAAGAAATTCTTAGTTGATGTACGGCGCGTATTTTCCTTGATATCCTTGTGAAACAGTGAAGAGTTACAGCTCAGAGAAAGAGCAGAGCTGTAAGAGGAGGCTTAGATCTACAGTGACACTATTTCATCTACAACCAGCTGAACAGAGACTAGCTCGGTAGACAGAGGTGTTTAGTAGCAGGAAGTAGCTTTGGAGTATTTTACTGCCCTAATTTTGGCATCCTGTTCATTATACTGGTTTCAAAATTTCAAGGCTCGCTGACCATTTATCCATGTACATACACATATACATACTTACATTTTGATCTACCCTCCAAAGAGGAACTGAAATGCTCACTACTCATAAATGATTAAAAAAACCAAAATGTAAATCACATACAGTACAACTTGTCAAGCAAGCAACCTACAACAGCTGACTTGCTGCCTGGATTTCTGCACGCTGCCTCTGCATTGCTGTCTTCTCAGCAGAGCATCAGATCAAATTCTCTATATTCAGTTTCCAGATGGGCACTTTTTCTCTAAGCATAGAAAGCACCTGTATAATCTTGGCTTATAGGACATGGTGTGATAGGAATTAATTATAATCACCCTGGCTTCAGTATATATCTCTCACTATCTTTTGCAGGCAACTGTAAAGATATCTATTATGTCTGCAAGTGTCATAACTACTCAGAAGAAAGTTATTTCTTGCTAACACATGCACGTGCACACACTTTTTTCTTTCTGAGAAGCTATTTTCTTCATTCCAATATCTTTACTTTTTAGGATTCATGATCCATATCACATCGTAAAAATGGATGTTAATGTGACATAAGGAACAAACTATCTGCCCTTAAGAAAGGCTTTATAACCATCTTTAAAAGGCATATTCATGCATTGTGGAACAGGGTGAAGCAGTGGAGGACAGGCCCATCTTCAGTCACAAGCTGCAGAGGTACCACAAGGGAGAGCTTTATTTCCCAGAAGCACTGGAGGTACCACTTCCAGGAATTCTTTTTAGCTCTACAGATAGGTGGGCGATATAACTACTGTAATAATAGCTACCGTATAGATATTGCAAAATCAACACTATGAGAGAAACATGAATTAAGCCTAGACCCAGCTTTTGCTCCCACTTTGTGACATGACAACATATGGTGAATTACTCTAAGAACTGAGCAAAATATGGGGAAGTGAACAAAACCTCAGCTGTTTAAAACACTGTTCTGTATATCTGTGTGCATGTGTGTGTGTGTGTGTGCAGACACACAGACACACAAATATAGTGTCTGTATTTTGGAAGTGAGAAGTGGCTGCTGCCTATACAATCCACATTCTTGTGACATGTCCAAAGATCCTAAGCCTTATCTAACCCCGCATTAAAAAAGACTACACATTTATTACTATCCATGTTTGACATATCTAATGTCCATTCTGACTGTAGGTCCATTGCACATAATACCGAAGTTGACAAAAGAGGTCTGCAAAATCATTTCAATAGAGACTGAGGGAGTTAAGCGCTAGGGGTGTACGAAACTGGCCATATTCAATTCAGATTTGGCCCGAGTCAAGGACAGTGATTCGATTAATTAATTCGGATCGCTGTCCCCGATTCGATAAAATTTCATAGATGTTAGGGTCTGGAAGGGACCTTGGAAAATCATCGAGTCCAGCCCCCTACCCCAGGAAGCCAGCTGCAGTCACAGGATCCCAGCAAGATAAACATCCAATTGACTCTTAAAGGAGTCCAGAGTAGGTGCTTGCACCACCACTGGAAGCAGTCTGTTCCAGGCCTTGGGGACTCGGACAGTAACAAAAGTCCTTCTTTATGTCCAGTCATGGAGGAGTTTGTGACCATTCGACCTTGTCATCCCTTGGGGCACTTTGGTGAACAGACATTCCCCCAGATCCTGATGCACACCCCTTATGTACTTACAGGTGGCCACCAGATCACCCCCGAGCCTGCGCTTTTCCAGGCTGAAGAATCCTATAGCTCTCAGCCTCTCATCGTATGGTCTGTTTTCCTGACCTTTGATCATGCGCGTGGCTTTCCTCTGCACTCTCTCAAGCTTCTCCGCATCCTCTTTAAATTGTGGAGAATCCAAATCTGAAGATTCGATGCCGATTTGGAGAATCAGCAATTTGGCAATAGACATGATTTAAATGTTTTTTCTACATACCTTGAGGTACCAGGCCCGGCTCGTGAGTGCTGTGATGCTGGGGTGGATGGAGCGTCCGACAGGCATTCTTGGGGGTCAACCCAGAAGTGGTCCAGAAGTATTTCTGGTCCACTTCTGGGTCCGCCAGGGAGCACGTGGGAGACCCCCCTGTCCCTGTCCTGGCTCATCTATTGACCACAGGTGCTCCCTCCAGACCCAGGAGGCACCAGCTGTCAAGACACGAGGGGCGTTGGGGGAGAGCCCATGCAATACCAAAAATACTTCTGGTCCGCTTCTGGGTCTGTTGTTGAGCATGCTGGGGAGCCCCCCGCACTCCCGCGGGATGCTCCATCTGCCCCAGCATCACAGCATTCATGAGCTGCCTGACACCTTGAGGTACATAGAAAAAACATTTAAAGCTGTGTCTATGGCCGAATCGCCAAAACTTTCCAAATCTCTCCGAATCGACGTGGAGGGTTCTGATTCAGTTCGGAGAAATAGAAAGGTTTCCTGATTCGATTTGGATTTGGGCCACCAAATTGAGCCAAGGCTCTGCTGAATCGAATTGGGGACCAAAGCTTTGCACAACCCTATTAGGCACCTCAATCTCATTTTGTTCCCTTGAAAGTCTCAGCCAAAAATGTCTAGATTGTGTCCCAAGTCTCAGCCAAAAATGTCTAGATTGTGTCCCCACTCCCTTTGAACCGCTGCTGAGTTACCTTGACAGCACCCTTTTCACAGCTGGTGCAAGAACAAGTTTTCAGAGCAACTAAAGAAAGGCAATAAAATTGCTCTACTCAGGAGCCAATTACTGTCTCTTAGCAGGCGTATCTACATTGCACATTAGCACATCATGGCAAAAGCTGTGCTAAATGCAAATGTGCAGTAGAATTAGTCTGCTGCACATAATATCACAAAAGAAAAAAAGCACCGGCCCTACCGCGCAGTACCATCATTTACTGTGCATTTAGTTAGTATTTGTTATCACAGGTACTAAGATTTATGTACAGTAACCATGGCACATTAATGGATGTGTAGTTGCATCCACTATATTCAGATTGCAGGGACTTCACTTGTAGCTGCAAATTGAGAAATCAACATGCTCTTACATGTACACTCATATGCATAGACGTAGTGGTATTCAGAACAAGTGAATTTTGTGACCTGATTTAATAAAAGTTCTCAGGGGAAAATTATTTACAGAGCTAGCTAGGAAAGGACCTGCTTTGCACCTACATTTCCATTACATTAATGTTTACATCTAAATTCTGCAAAAAGGCAGACAAAACCTATTCATGCATTTATAGCAAAGAAAGGTGAGACCAATGGGAAGTGAGACTAACGTGTGGCTAGTCTCTCACTCCAAAGAGACAGAGAGAGAGAGATCTTTTTCTTATAGAAAGTTTGTTTTTGTTTAAATTACAAGACCACTTCTTGAAGTGAAAGACTGGTTTCTGCAAATTGGCCTGTTTCTACTTTTGCCGCACTGCATTAACATCTACTGAAACTCCCCTCCTAGCTAGTACTGTTTCCTGCCTGAACTGTGGCGGATTCCACCTTAGTGGTGTCCCCAAGTCCCAGTCTGCAAGCTCCAGCTCCTGCAGATTACTGCTGCCCACCGTCTTCAACAGAGAAAGAAAGACGACCAGAGTCATCCCACTGTCGAGTGGTTCTGATGCCCCCCCTTTATTCCAGGGTCCTGGTGAAACCTGCACATTTCATGTACTGTGTTCTCCTCAGATGTTAAACTGAAGCAGATAAAACCACTGGAACTTCTTCAGATTAAAAAACATTTCAGGCATCTGGCCTAGATAAAGGGCTGATATTTTGGGGACATTTTTATTATCAAACGATCTTTCTGCTCTTTCGCTTTTGAGTGATTCTGTCTTAAATAGCAAAGATTATCAGTAAATGCTGGAAAAGTTTCTAGGTGAAAACCAGCCACATTGAAACTGAACAGTTCGGAAGTTTTAACATAGATTTGAGTGGGGCTAGGACAACTCTCTTGCTGTTTCTACAGCATTTAATGATTATATCTGATGAAGAGAAACCAATGAACAAGCCAAAGGAAATCCCGCGGAAAGCACAAGAAGGGTTCAGCTGTTCTTGTAGATATTAGCCTGTGGGTCTGCGGACCACCTGACAGTTACTTCAGAGGTGAGCAGAAATTCACAATTTCACTTTCTAGGGAGAGGCTTAAACAAATATGACGCTAGATTCCCAGCTGCTGCAAATCAGTGCAACTCCACTGACATCAATGAACTTTGCAGCTCTTTGCACTTCTGGGGAATCTGACCCCCGGTCTTCAGATTCAATTTGTGCAAGCTTGCCGTGTCATTTCAGGTTTCCAGATCTGATGCATTTTCTGAGATAATTGAACCATCTGAGATTCAGCTAATTTCTACCAGTTTTGCAGCCAATTTTACTGAATCTCCATGAAAATCCAGCCTGCAAGCCAGGATCCCTCAAAGGCTCATCCTCTTGGATGACACAAGCCTGGTTATGTTTCAAGCATGTTACAAGATCCCAGGTTTATATTTCATTAAACCACTTTGCTCAGTTCTGTCATGTGGCTAAAGAGTCTAAGAAGTAGCTCAGGACACTTTTACATGTGCTCCAGGGTGGCAGGGTAGGGGGAGACTTTAATTAGAGGGACTCCAAGAGCTGCTTTAATTAAAGTGCCGCCATGTCTCCTGTATCAACATCCCTGCGCTTGAAAATGGCAGTGGGGGCACTTGAACTAAAGCCCATCCCCTGGATACCAGTATCAAGGCACAGGTTTCCTGTTAGCAAAACTCTGCTATTGAAATAGCACCGACAATCTCGGAGGTTGTATGTGGACCCTGGACATTTAGAGCTAGTGCTGGAATAAGGCAACAGCTGCTATGAATTTAAGAAAAATAGATGCTGATTTCCAAAAAGGGGTATCAGGGTTAATATAGCAGGTGTTGTGTCCCTTACTATACCTGACCACCCCTCTGCTCCACGTGTGTGCAAACGCATGCGCGTGCACACACACACACATGTATGTGTACACATGCACATGTGCAAGATTGGATCTATGAGACTTACAGTATGGAGGTAACATTTCTGAACTAGAAAACCATCCAAACAAAAATTTCTGATGTAATTGCAGCCTCCGTAGTTATTTCTTCCCTGAAGCTTTTCTTAGCGGCAAAACATCTACGTCAGCTTTCTACCAAAGGTCATAAAAACTTCAGGGGTGTTTTAAAGACCTGTTTATGGCTAGGAACCAGAGCTCTGGCACTAAACAGAAATGTTGGATTGGCCTAGTCTCCAGCACTTAAAATTTTCTGCCAGGAAAACTTTGTTAAGTGGCTGTGATAGGAGCTCAGCTTTCCGTGGAGGTAGCAGACATGGTCTGTGCCGGACTGGGATCCTCATTCTCAGAGCCAAACAAGAGAGACTGTATCACTGAAACCTGTCAACATTTTCTGAGAAGGGCAATGCTTGATAAAAATCTGTAATTTGGCGATAGGGCTAAAGTGGGAGGAATGCCACAGAGTGCCAGTAGGTATGGTGGGACCAGTACTGCCCCAGCCTTTCCATGATGAAGGCAGGTCAGGATGACTGGTTGAATCTGGGAACAACATAAATAAATACCATCAATTCCTTGCCCTTTCATCCAAGGTGCCCTGCACAGTTTGTGGTTAGTAAATACGGGGTGGTTTTTTAAAAAGCAAAATGCATGTTGAACTTCCCTGCTGTAGATTCTTGCACCTCGTAAAACTAGCAGGTCGTGTCTATATACCTGTCCACTGTAGGATCAAGAACCTCAGGGCAAATGGAAAAGAAACCAAATCCAGAGAAGGACATTGCCACAGGGCATTGAGGCCGTATGCCCTATGCCTGGAGGGGGAAGAACTGCTAGAGAAGGAGCCCTAGCGGTGATTACGGAGCACAGCTGTGGGTTGCTGGGACAACTGATGAGAGCCCGCTGGCCGGGAAGGGCAGGGCTTGGCCCTTGTAGAGCCCAGAAGCTGAGGCCAGGCTGGCAGTGCCCTGCTAGCAGCTGGAAAGACAGGAGCTCCTGACAGCAAAGATGTGAGCTGCAGCAACCGCTCAGACAAAAGGGTAGGATGATTGCTCCGGAGGCTGGAGCAATGACGCAGAGGTACGGCCAGGCAGTTGGTGTTATCATGGACAGAAGCCCTACATTTAAGTTAAGCCAAGAGGCTTGAGTTTATGTTGGGATTAGTGTGTTGTTATTAAGGAACCAGTGGTTTGGGTGAGGCTGTGAGAGGAAGGAGGCGGCCTCATAGGGGCCCCCAGACATGTGCCCCCCAGGAAGGGGGCAGCATTGGGAAGCCCAAGTCGGGCGTAGAAAGCCCCAGGAAAGGGGCAACTTGGAGGCCCAAGTTGGGCGCAGCCCCAGAAAGGGGGCCATTTTAAGGAGAAGCCCAACTCCGGGCACTAGGAGCCCCTAATAGGGGGGCCACATTTATTCAGGAGCCCAAGTTGGGTAAGGATCGGGAGGACGCGGTGAGCCCCAGACAGATGGCACTGTTTTTAGGAGCCCAAGGAGGGCAAAGGGTAGGAAGCCCAGGGAGGGCACAGTGAGCCCCAGAGAGGGGGGCCCTTGGCCCGAGAGGGGGCACGGTGAGCCCCAGAGAGGGGGGCCATTGAATTGAGAGGCCCGAGGGGTGGGCACAGCGAGCCCCAAGGAGGGGGCAGCATTGGAGGTTGAGGAGCCCAGGTAGGGCGGGGATTGGTAAGCCCGGTGTGGGCACGACGAGCCCCAAAAAGGGGGCAGCGTTAATAGGAGTCCCAGGGTGGACGAGAGCTCCAGGAGAGGGTGTTAGTGGACGATCAAACCAATATCCGCGAGGCTTGGGCTGCGGTATTGGGGAGGAAGGAGCCGCAGGGAGCACCCCTAGTGGAGGGGCGGTAGAAGGGCAGCCTCCCGCTAAGTAATTAACCAATTAACATCAAAGATGTGGCAGACGAGTAGGCGGGCAGTTGCTCGGAGACAGGTGCAGGGGCCACATTGAGGGCGGCCCCTAGGGATGCCCTGTCACAGACATTTACTCCCCAAATCCCCCAAAAACAAGGAATAGGGAGCCTGACCTTGCTGCCATTTATATCAATAAAGGCATGATCAAGGCTCTTATTTATTCAATCACAATGCGTTGGTTATGCCAACTGCTTACATATATTTTCTGAGGAAGAAAAGTGTCTAAATTCAATGTCCTATTCTGAAGTTTGAGTAGAGATACAAACCATTTGTTTGCATTTTATTTGTAATTTATTTAACCTAAAATCAGAACAGAAGGAGTTAAACGCAATGTTTTTGGCCAAGTCAAACAGCTAGTCAGAAAAAATGTCAATGTACAGTGAAATATTTCTGTCTTATTTGCTTTTTAGTATTTATTTTGCAACCTGCCAGGCCCCATGGCAAGCTTCTCAACTCCCCACCCCAGCATGGAAACTTCATCAGAGGGTTTGTCCACACTGCAGACTAGAGAGCTTTGCAGAAATACCTAGTTCAGACACTGGAAGCAGTCAATGACCACCTCTGCTACCCAAAATGACTCCTTTAAAGCTAGCTCAGGTGGCTCTCTGCAACACTGCAGACTGTTTGTCAACATGCCCTGTAGCCCTGGGCCCCCCATAGCCTCTCTTTCTCTACAACTTCATGCTCTCTATTTTCCTCCCTTTACGTAAACCTTAACATTCCTCATCAGCCTGACATTGAGGCTTGGAAACTTTCAGCAGCCTTCAGCTGCTTGTTCTTGTTATAATTGGCACAGCTACTATCACCAGTCCTCACCCACCCAGTATTGCAATCAGTTTTCACCAGTCACTAGAGGTGCAGACAGAAGTTACATTTCTTGTGTAATCAGCAGGAGATCCTGGTTTTCCGTGATAAAAAATCACAAATTCTAATAAAAAACCCTGCAAATTCTCTGATTTAAAAATCCCAAAATCTGTGGTTAAAATTAAATGCCCCCCACATTCCCCTGCAGTTGAGTTGGTGTCCCTCACTCCCCACCACAGCCCCCAGGCCTGCTCATGCCCCTTGACCCCCTACCCACAGCCTCTTTTGCCCAGCCCTGCTGGAGAGGGCCCCCAGCTGCCAGGGCTATGGAGCCAGGGACCCAGGTCTGTAGCCCCCTGCCTTGTGCCCCCCAGATCCGTGTAGGAGGTGGAGGCAGGGTGGGTGTGCACTGCATCTACGTACATAGAGGAAGTGTGGCCAGGGCAGCACGGAGCTTACAGCAGCAGGCAGCTTTCATGCGTGGCCTTGCTGTGCACTGCCACACCAGTAACATACACTGCACTCTGGAGGGCATGGGGGAGGGTGGCAGGGTGTGGAGCGCAGTGTTTGTGACCCAGGGTTTGTAGCTGGTCGGGCACTCTGTTTGGGGGGGGGGAGGTTTGCAGTCTCCCCACTCCCAGAAGGAGTGCCTGGCTGGCTGCAAGCCCCCCTCCCAGCCAGAGAGTGCCCAAGCTGACTGGGGGCTGAGGGAGAGGAGTGGGGGAGCCTGCAAACCACCCCCCTCCTCCTGCAAACCTCCCCACTCCCTCAGCCCCAAGCCAGCTTGGGCACTCCAACCAGGAAGGGGGGGTTGCAGCTGGCCGAGCACTCTGGCCGAGAGTGGGCAGGTTGCAAATCTCACCGCTCCCTCAGCCCCTAGCCAGTTTCCACCCCCCCACCCTGCCCTGCAACTCCCAAGTCCCACTCACCTCCAGCAAGAAGAGTGAGCCTGAAGTAACCTCCAGTAAGTGCAAGTGTTGGGCCTTGCCCTCCCCTCTCTGGGCAGAGTTGGGGCTTTCCTGCCCTTTTTGCAAATGGCTCTTGTAGGCTGGAACCCTGCCAGCCTGCAGAGCTCTTTGCAAAAGGGGAAAATCTGCAGGTTTCTCTTCTGAAAGGGAAAAATCCATGTTTTCTCTGATAAAATTTGGAAATTTGTGTTTTTCTCTGTTTTTCTGTGGGGAAATGCAAAACCTGGATCCCCGTGATAGGCCCCCGAAAGTGCTCTACACCCATACCATGACATGTGCATGGCTGCAGAGTGCTTCAAAAGTGGCCGATCGCATGACAAATTAACTCTTATCAAATGAGGAATCAGATGAAGGTGCTCCACTTGGGAGCAGGTTAAGGAACTTCTGTTCCCTAGGGTCAATTTGTCATGCAATTGAGGCTAGGCTGATGGAGCCCAGCCCTACCCCCAGTGCTGTTTGCAGGAAGGGAGGGGTCAGAGGGGCAGGGGTGTGAGCTTGGGTTTGCCCAGCCTGAGCTGGAGAGTGGGGCATGTGGATTGGAGACCCCTCTAGTTCAGGCTGGGCAAACCCCAGCCTGTAGCTCATTCCCCCTCACCTCTCCTCCCTCCCCTCTCCATTGCTGCAGACAGCTGGAGGAGGTGGGGCAGAGCTGGGGAAAAGAAGCGTCTCCTCTGCTGCAGGCAGGTTCAGTCCCACCCTCGACTCAACAGGTTAATGCCTGGGGGG
>JAGPOW010000797.1:13489490-13610829 GCA_030014935.1 Caiman crocodilus | reverse complement strand
GGACTCTAACTCATGGCACTTTATGTGAAGCACCATGAATTAGAGCAGGAGCCTGTATATCTGTCAGCATCCTAAGGGGTACGTGCAAAAATTACATTTAAATTGACCTAACTACAGTTAAGTCAATCTAAATGCAGATCCGTGCAGGCACTCAGGGAGATTAAATTGGGCAAAAAATGGCAGGCTTGGCCTAAATTAGTTCACCTGAGAAAGTGAACTAACTTAGATCAGGAACAGGTTCAACTGATCCAGTGAACATTTACACACACTTGGAGCCCCAGCCCCAGGATTATGCTCTTCCTACCCCCACAACTTTGGCTGGGCTATTTTTAGTCCCTCCAAACCTCTCCCTCCCACCAGGCCCACTTCGCCCCCCTGACCTGCCAACTCTCCCCCTATGGACCTGCTAGCGCCCCCATCCCACTTTCCCTGCTCCTCTTCCTCAACTTAAAGCAAACGGTGTGCTTGTAGACAAGGTGTGGTGAATGTCTGCATATGCCCTTATAAGTTATTTTTAAGCTACTTCAGAATATCCTTAACTGATGTGTATAGGCTTGCTTCTGTCTAGGAATGTAGACATGTTTACCTGGAATTACCTATATATTTATTCACAATTGTTTCTTTTCCACTAAAGAACATCAGCCCTGAAGCTCTGATAGTGGGGACACAGATATGTAATCAAGAGCAAAGGATGGGTATACATAATGAAGTGCTTTACAAATATTGACTTTAGTCAGCCCTACAACACCCCTCTGAAGGAAGTATGTTTATCTGCATTTTGTAGATGAGGAAAGAGCTGCAGGGAGCTTAATGCCTTACTCAAAGCCCAGATGGAGTCAGAAGCAGACAAGAAGTTTCTGATTTTCTGGCTGGTGATGAGACCGGCAAAATACACCTTCATCTCACAATAATGTGAAAACCTTATGGGAGTTATCCATGCCCTTTCCCTTCTTCAAAGACTGCTGCTTTGTCACGCCACTCATGCCAGTAAACCCAGAACAAAATCCTGGCCCCACTTAAGTCAATAGGAGTTTTGCCATTAGCTTTCACAGAGCCCGGATTTCACTCCTGGCCTCTATTTTAATTTCCAAAGCATATGAACAAGGACATGCTTCTGCGGCGACTAAAACTCAACTGTCAATATAAGTGGTGTTTCAAGGATTTTTTTAAAAGAAGTGTTATCTCTTTATAGAAAAAAAGGGCTCTTTTAAAAGGTGCATTCCTCATGCATGCAACTCCCTGGCAGCAGAGGGATTGTGCATGCACATCCCTGACCTTGTAAAACAGACCATAGGCTGAACTGCACCTTTCATAATCTGGCAAATTAAACTTCCTTACATGCAGGTTTCAAAGAGGAATTAGAAGAAAGAGCCTCACAAGTAAGTTTTACGTCACAAGTCATTAGCAAGAACAAACAGTGCAGCTGATGAAAAGTGGCCTGACGCAAGTACAGTAGCTGCATTCCTTACTAAGCACAAGGCGGCATTGCCTATGATCTCATCAACAGGAGAACAGTTTAGCCACTGGGATGCAGGGAGACACAGCTGTCACAAACGTTCACACCCTTTTTGTCACACTGGGCACAAGGTCCCTGAGCACAGTGGCAGATGCCCACGCACCTGTGCTTCCACCTGAAAGTGCTCAGTGAAGATTAAACTGGACAGAAAGGCAAGATAAAAATGTTACAAGGATAAGCAAGGTACCCCCAAAATCCAAACAAAACCACGAATCTTGGGACTGCGAACATCTTTCTGTAAGAGATGATGGACTCTTTCCTTTTCACAGGCCCTTCTGGTTTCTGGACAAAGAACAAGCCACACGTGCTGAGAGACAAGCGGGTCTAGAGGTAACTCTGGCCCATACAGGATATTGGAAATCTCATGGGAGCTACTCCTTGTGAGATTTCCTGCCTAGTCTTACAGGTTTAAGAAATCTGACCTGTTCAGAAAAGGGGCTACAATTTGGGGTGCCTACCCAGAACCACAATCTGCACTGTAGCCCAGTGGTTTTCTACCTTTTAGACTCACAGCACCCCTTGGAAAATGCTAGTTCTACGTTTTCACTCTTTATTCACTATGGAGTCGTCATCATCATCATTTTTCTATTGCAAAGAACTAAAAAAGGCCACAACGGGTCAAAATTGTTTTAACGCTATAGCTGCTTCTTTGAAATCTTTGGATTTATCTTGTGAATCATGTTTTTGCGCTCAACAGTGCTAACTAACACTGTGTGGCATGCTGCAGCACCCCTGAAAGGATCTCAAGGGCCCCTTAGGGCACCATGGCATCCCAGTTGAGAATCACTGCTGTAGCCACTGCTAACAGGAACCTGTACCACGCCTTCCCAACCAAGTGGGAAATCCTGTCATTTTGCCTGATCAGAGCGCTTTTTTTTAGTCACCACAGACAAGAATGTAATCTAAATATATTTCCTGTCCCACTCCCCAGAGCCGGCCAGAGAGCTGGGTTTCCTAGTTCCTTCTACAGCACATTTTTTTTGGCTTGACAGATTAAAGAAAAGCTTATTCTCATTGTGGCATTTCTTCTCTGCACACATGTTCTTACAGAACACAATCATATCACACACAGCCTCCAACACCAGCTTCCTCTGAATCAGGGCAAAGAATCAGACCATTATATTTTATACATAAAGGGGAAGTTGAGGAGGAGAGAAGCTTGCTAGTGTACCCTGAACTGAATGGCTCCAGCAAGTGTGTTGCCCTCCCCAGTATTCCCGTGGCTTCAGACTAGTTTTAAACATTTATGAGGGCAAATTAGATGTGCCCTTGGACTCTATCAGGATATTTTGGATTCTGTTTGCCATTACACAGACTACGTGAAGAGCTCACCTGCCTACTGCCCAGGGCTCAAAAACCCCGTGCTGTGTGCATATAGATAACGCAAAGCCTGAGCCACGTGGGAAATGCCCCTGAAGTGAATGGATATTCAAATACTTCTCTAACAATTATGTACGCTAAAGAGTAAGCGCTACTGAGATACCCGTGAGCACTTTACCAAGTTATGAAGTGACACAAAGGAGCTGGCCATAATCGTTTTATTTTTTTTGATCATATGCAAAAACAAAAATCAAACCAAAATGTTCTATTTAGAAAATGTCCAATTTTTAAAGGTTTTTTTTCAGTTAAAACCACTGAAATTGATTTTGCTTTGAATTCATGAATAGCATCCCTCTGCCACAAAAGCAATTTTGGGGTGACTCTACTATTAGCTGAAAGTAAAACTGTCCAGCTCTAAGGGGGTGCTTCTATCTCCTCCATTTCAAAGAGACTTCTCCCCACAACTTCCAGAGAAGCTCATTGTCCATATTTATATCGTTCTGAAACCTGCCCAAAAATACTTCACTGAAGCCTGAGGACCAGATTTGATGCCTCTCACACCAGTGATGTACAATATCTTTTCTAGCCTTCCTTTAAAGTTGACTGTATTACATCACAACAAGGTACAAATCAGGTCCTGTATGCTCAGCAAAAGATCCCTTCTCTTTCTGATAGTTTCTTCAGCAGAAGAAACGGCTTCCTTGCAGCAATGGTGCAGGCTTCATCCATACCTGTGTTATGAACAGTTCTTGTATCAGCAATTCAAGACACCTACTGCTAAGGCAACCCTCTGGAAATTAGAGCAAATACTCTGAACACCCACTATTTGACCACCCTAGATGATCCCTGGCTTTGGTCCCCAAAGACATCCAGTCTTAAGAATTGCCTGGGCTAAGAAAAGCACATTGAACATGCAGTCTACGTGCCAGTACACTGACTAGCTGTATTTAGAAGCTCTTTCATTCAGGCTGCCATTTTCTCCTCTCCCTTTTTCCCCCTCAGCTGTCCTTTCATTAGCTCTTGAATAGTAGCACCTAATTTCTGGCCAAGAAATGCATACAAGGAGTTCCCTTTGGAGCTGACACCCTTGCTATTCAGCCTATCTGTCAGTGCAGGCGGTCTCCATCCGAGTCTAATGGCATCCTCCACCACCCCGGGAGCTGCCTGCACTGCATTCCCCACATGCCCCTTCTCTACCAGCCCACAGAACAAACTTCTGAACGTGCTGCTGCCAAACCCCAGGTCTCCTACTGCTCTCCAAGGCCAAGGCAAATAGCTTATTTAACACTTCACCCACCAAGTTTATGTACTGGATTGAATTTAGCTTTTGCAAGAGTCCTAACCGCATCTGTGAATTCAGCTGAGTGCCAGTCACGGACGGCTCACATACAGCAGGGATTTTATTTGTAATAAAATATTTAGAGTGGAAAAATACCCCAGAATTTAATAAAAGCAACAGTCTCAAGTTGCTGGTGACTTGTGGTGCATCCATTGAGATGCTCGGAATTCCCTACATAAATAAAACTGGATTTTCAAGTCCTGCCAGTTAAATAAATGCCAGTTTTAAACCAGTGTTGTATATTAAAACAGTAACCAATTTTAATTGAAAAAGAAAAGCTAACTTTTAAGTGTGAGGTACTGCTTTGTAAGAAATAGCTTCTACTTTTGTAGGTGTATTTACAGCGTTGTTGTGGCTAAGTAGTTGACTGTTCACAAGAAGTACAATTTGTGTGTCCACCCAGGGTAACTGCAAAGGCAAAAATGTACATGCAAAAATGCATGCAGGCCTCCGGCTTCTGGTTATGAAAACCAAAGTGCTGTTCCCCCACTGCATGTTTTTTGAAAATGCCTTATCAAACATGCGGTGGATGCAAACAATAGGGTTTTATGAAAATAAGAATTACTCTTAAAAACCTACAGAAATGGATAGGTGACATCTTTACTGTATTTTTCTTTGGACCATTCTGTACGGTGAGAGAGCAGGAACAGCATGCCGGACGTGCTCTGCACCAGCTGTACTGACGTGACT
This sequence comes from Caiman crocodilus, assembly GCA_030014935.1. NCBI lineage: Eukaryota > Metazoa > Chordata > Crocodylia > Alligatoridae > Caiman > Caiman crocodilus. Next base: position 13,605,964 of record JAGPOW010000797.1, on the reverse strand, counting down.
CCCTTGAATCAAACAGGACTTTGCCATAATGCCAGGAATGCAGGAAGCACACCAAACAGATTAGACAGAGTCCTCTGGGCATGCGTCTGCCTAACACCTAGCGCAATGGTTTCCTCTTTTTACACCCAGTCGCACCACAATACAAATAGTTAGGCTAGGGAAATCATTTTCAAAGCAACCATTCCAAAGACAAGGTAGACTAGAAATGGTAGTTGTACAGTAAGGATGCATGCCTGTTCCACATTTCTGCAGCCAACAATAATGATAATATCCATGCTCCTCACAATGTGATATGGGATGCAACTAAATGAGCAGAGAGGAAGTTTTGCGCAGAAGGGCACATGAGGCATTTTTAAGTTCTTCAATTATGCCCACAGGGAAACAAAGACACTACTTCTCATTTTCAGCCATTGACTAGGCTCAGTGCTTAGCATACCCAGAGTCTGGCAGCAAGGCAACATCTGGCTCAGCAGGCAGTTTATTAATCAGATCACTTATAACCAACCTCAAATGGGGTTTCCCTGGACTAATGAACAAGAGATTTTTTCCTTGCTTGGTTCACACACAGTGGAGATTTGCCTGGAGGCCAGAAAACAGACTGTGAAGACACTGCACTCCAGTGACTGTCACACCAAAGGGATACTGAAGGCTGTTTTGAGATCTGTGAGAGTGTTTAGGAAGACATTTCTAGCACTAGATTAATATAAACTGTCCTCGTTTCTTTTTTTTTTCTGGCCAAGTTACTAAGAACTTGAAAGCCCTTTCTACACTAAGCCATAAGTACCAAGTTAAGCGACTGTGTTTCAATGCAACGTCTGCATAACTAGATGGAGATCATAGCAAAAAGAAGTGATTGCTGGCTACAGCTCTCTCTCTTCTGCTAAAAGCAGCAACAGTTCCTCTTTCCTCTTCTCAACCTCCCTTTCCCTGTTGTCTGGCATGGTAAGAGCCCTCTCTCTCCTATTTCAACCTACTTCAAGCAATGTGGCATCCAGGTACAGATCTAAGGCACTGTCAGCTTAAAGGAAGTGATGCTAGATGGGATTAGTTCTTCTTAGGCCTTCTAACACCCTAGTCAAGACAAAGCAATTCAAATGTAGAACGTGTTAAACTAGTTATGCTGAAGCCTGGGGGTGGGAGGGAAGTCTTAACTAAAGTCTTAGAAGGTGTTAATTAGACAACATCACACCTTTAAATCCTAGCATAGATAAGGTTAAATGATTTGGCCAACCTGTAAAGGGAAGGGCTGCTGGGATGCAGGAATGAGGGTTTCCTGTGCTAAGTTACTGTCGGGAGGACTCACCTTTAGGCTGTGCTGTAAATAGAGAGCCTTAGTGAAAATCCTGTGGCTGAAACCCACTGCTGGTGTATGGATAAAAAAAGTGTTAATTGTGTGACATAAGTATACAGCATGGAGGGGAGCTTGGGGAGTTTATGTTATGCCTACAAAATCACTCAGGAAACTTGCTTGAAAACAGCCTTCTGTGTACAACATTCCCTATTCACTACAACACAGCATGAGTTTCCTTCAGTTCAGCTCTGCACGGACTGCTGTGAAAGGGGGAAGCCTCTTTGTTTTTTAAATAATTTTTAAAGCGCGGTTTAGTGGTTTCACAAACAAGGTGAGAATTTTCCAGAGTTTATGACAAATTCTCTTAGTTACTGGGGGCTTTCTGCCTATGTATACAAGAGAGTTCCTGGCTTCTTCCTTATTCCCTCCCACACCAAATTTTCACTGTGTGGTGATGATATATAATGGCCTTTTGCAATTTGGAAACAATTTGGAATTTTATCCGTGTGAGCTGTGTGCCAGTATGCAAAGGGTCAAAAATTCCTGTCTCTCTCATTTAAATATAGAGAAAGTTTGGAGGTATAATTAAAGTGTTATCTACAGTGGTATTGCCTTCTGTTATAACCACAAGTGGGAGGCACCAGACATCAGCTTGGTCCCACCCAAGTATGCCAGTGGTAGTAAGCCTCAGGCTGGGCTGGTGCACTTTCTTTGCTTTTATAAGCTGTATGGTTACAAATGGTGGCTTTGGTCGCCTATACTAAAAATATACACAGGTTTGGCTTTACCCGTGGTTGGTCAACAACAGCCATCTCTAGAATAAGTCCCTGATGTACGCTGCTCCTTAGTTTCTGTTTAAAGGCCATGGGCATGAGCTCAACTAGATATAGATTATCCAGTCAGGGTGTTTGGTAAAGCAGCTGTGGATGCTTCAGAGGAGAGAAAAGAAGTACAAAACCTAGAAAGCTAAATGAAGCACTGAAGATGCTGAACCGATCCTTGAAAAAAACAATCTGGGCACGCCTACATGAGATGCGTTAATGTGCATTAGCCTAATTTAATGTGCATTACAGGCACATGTCTCAGCACACATGCCCTTAATGCACACTGAAAATGGTTAAATTGGGTTAATCGCACCTAAATTTGATATCTGCAAATGCAGTTATCAAATTTAGTCGCAATTAGTTAAAGTGCATTAATGCACATGTAGATGTGACAGTGCCAACTTTATTGCCAGTGCCAACTTTATTGCCAGGTCTGCCCAGCCATTAGGGGCACATGGCAGGGCTGTAGGAACTTGGCACTAACTTTAGTGCCAAGTCCCTGCACATGCAGACATCTGCCATAAGCTGCTTAATGTGCATTAATTTTAGTCATGCTTAAATGCACGTGTAGACATGCCCTCTATAGCCCAGAGGGGGAAAAAAGGTCATAACCAATAGCAAACAAGACCTTTATAGGCCACTACACATAGCAGTCTGCTAGCAGACCCCTGTTCAACGTTATATATATAGACAAATACTTATCTGTTACATTATCAGTAACCACACACTAGAAATATAAAACAGGAGAAATTAAGCACAAAGAGAGTAAAAAACAAGAACAGATATGAAATACTATGAAAAATGAGCCAGTAATAGTACAATAGGGGAGGGTTTTTATGATACCAATACCAGCTGCATAGCTGAGAGAGGTGTTGGAAAGGCTTTCAAGCACAAAGCACCCTTCTTCATGTTATTAAAAAGATATCACAAAAAAAACCTTGCCCCTCATACAATTCCTGGACCACCATGGCTACAGCACTCAGTAATAGTAAACATTATTAACTCCCTCCCCCAAAACATTGATGCTTGGTACCTGAAAACCTGTCTAACCTCCCCCCAACGATACAGTTGGTCCAGTAAAAGATATCACCCACAAAAATCCATGCCTCTTGTACTTTGAGATACTGTGACACACACTGGAACCATCTCCTTGCTATATTCTCACATCTAAAATTTACTTAGAAGTTTCTAAATGCAGAAAACATCTTCTTTTGCTATTACTTCTGATAAGCACTGACCACACTTTGGTGCACTGTAAAAATAATAGCTAATGACTAATGTTACAAATGAGAGACTGAAGCTGAAAGAAGACAGTCAATTGGATAACCAGTGTGGAAGAGAGACACTTGTATCAAAGTCCAAAATACAAATTTGAAAAAAGGAAGGGTATGACAAAGAAACTTCCATTAAAAAGCACAGAGGAAAAATGCAAGGAAGAGAAGGAGAGAACAGAAATTGTAATAAGCCACATAATGAATAACCCATGACCGAACCAGCAGCTAAAACAATAAACAGATTTAGGGCTGAATATGCCTAAATGTTTTGCTAATCCAAAGACCTAAGCTGACTCACCTATTTCATACATTTGGGTCTAATTCAAAAAACATTTGGGTCTAATTCAGAAAAGCACTTACGCACATGCTTGAATTCCCCTGAATTCAGAGGGACTTAAATGACCCCAATTCAGCATGCTTAGCTTATAGCACATCTTATATGCAGCACCATAAAATGCAAGTGCCAGTGTATAATGCTAATTCTAATAAAACATGCGGCGTTTATCATCTCAGTAAAATGCACCTGAACTCATTTGAATTCATAAGAGGCCAACCCTACAAACCAATACAACGGCCTGACAAGATGGCTGGGCTTCCCCCCTCCTTCCCAACAAAGGTATGTGCTTTAAAACCTCTTTTGGTTTTCACTAGTACTTGACCCCTATACCACCATACTAAACAATGAGTTACTAGAAAGGTCATTCAGTCAATACTTTCTCTTTCAATTTACCAATTAATCCTGTGTCTCTTCTGCTAAGGCATCCAAAGAGTTTACTGGGTTACATTTATTATACTTGGAAGCAAAACATGGTAAAAATGTGACTGCACCCAGAAGTCCATGTACAACCTCACCATGACTTTTGCCAACTGGAGCAGAAAGAACAGTTGAAAAAGCAAAGCATTCTTCTACTGTTTGCCAGATGCATAAACATCATATAGTGCTTCTTTATTTATTAAAGACATTTATTTGGGTTTGCAGAGCTATATACTACTGAACTATCAAAAAGTCAGTTATTAGGTGTCAGCATATAGGGAGATGGACCTAGAAAAATAAATAACTCTGTTTAAAGCCATAGTGCTGGGTGATGGGTGCTAACTGCATGTCCGTGGCGTACATACACACATACGTACGTACGTACGTATAGCACCCTTTGAAGAGCAGGGATATCACAGAAGCCTACAGTAGCGATTACTTTGGAAAGACACAACATTCTGGACTGGGTAAAGCAGGGATGCTCAACCCCAGGCTGTGGGCCAAATCTACAAGGCTACCCATGGGTCCAAAAATGTTGTGATGGGGAAGTGATGGCAGCTAATTTCCACCCCCTTCTGCCAAATTTCTGGACAAGTGGGGAGCCCTGCAGGACAGAAAACATGGCCCTGCATGCTGGATAGATCATGCAGGGCTCGGGAGGTAGGGAGGAGGGGGCGCAGGCATGGAATCCGATCGGGACACATGGGATCCACCTGCAGGCTGTCCCCACATCACTCATCCGCCTGCAGGGCCAAAAGGTTGGGTTCAACTGGCGTAAAGCATCAAAAATAGTAATAATCCAGCTGCACCATCCCAGCTAACTACCCCAACCTACATTTATTACAAAAGACCTACTCCCTATATTACCTCCAAGGTAATCTGTTGCTCTACACTTCTTCGTGCTCTGCATTGTGCAATAAATGATCACTCCTTATTTAAATGCACATGGTGAACTAGAGTAATTTTAAAGATTTGAAAAATGTTGACCTCAGTCCTGAAGGTGACCGCCTCTTTTGTTTTGAGCATTAGTGTTAATTTACACAGCTTTCATCATGTTGCTTCTGTTGCCTTGTCAATTATTGAACATTAGGGCAGATCTCCTTCTTTCTATCTCTTACCGCTAGAGCTGCCAACACTGCTTCTAATTACAAAGGAATTGTCACAAACCAAACTTCATCTTTAGAGCAGAATTTCAAAATGACAATAAACAGGGAATCAAGGAATGTCAGATGTCTGATGAGAAACAGTAATTAAACAGCCGCTGGTGCTAGCTGCAAAAGTTAATGCAGGTGATTCATCTAATGCTGACCCTGGTGATTAATTACAGTCCCTCTACCTAGAACCCTGACCTAGCACGGCATTTACTTTTATTAAACAAAATGTTTTTAATCTTTTTCTTAATTAAAAGAAAAGAGACCACATTTCACCTGACAATCTGTGGCACTAACAAATCACCATCCTATATGATATGTCCTCCTTCCTCCACGGGTGATGCTGCGATATTTCAGTGCCTTAAGTGCTTCATCTAATAATCGTTTCCATTTCGTTCAGAGGATTCCCTTTTGAGATCTGACTGCTAAAGCCACAAAATAACCACATGGTTATTTCAATAAAACCAGCCTTAAGTGCTTGCTGGGTTTGTTATCTTTCCTGAAAACTCTACATAAGTCGTCCTTAGTGATTTGAAAGAAAAGTGAAAAAGTGCTGCAAATGTGACAAGATTGAATTAATTTGAGCAAGCCACATAAACAATGCTAGAATATTTCCAATTTCTACTGTGAAACACATGAAGTACAATTGATGTTAAGTGGACTGCAGCTAATCCAGTTCTGAACTGTAATTCTGAGAAAAACTTTTACAAGTCTTGACTAAAATGTATGTGTAATTTTTTTACCAGTAGGTTATAAATCACTGTACCGACAGCTGGAAGAACAAAAGATGCTATAATGGATGCTGAGGCCCACTGCCTCCATCAGAGAGTACCCTGCTAAAATTTTCTTTCTTTGGAGACAACCTCAAGATGCTCTGTCAACAGCTAAGTGTGGGTTAATGCTGCTTGCAGATGTTAAAACAAAACAAAAAAAACCCGGCACTTTACTTTAAACTTCATATACCCCCATGCAGAGCCCAGAAAAAAGGCATCATGTTATCGGACCTGGCTTGCCCAATGTCTGTATAGATTAAATGGGCTGCAACTGATGTGATCTTTTTTTTCCCTGCTTTACAGTAAAGGAAAGAGTTGTGAGCAACTCCAGTGTCTACTGATGTTAACAAGTCTCTTGATGCATGAGGAAGTCAGGAGGAAATTGCTCTCCTGCTGGGAGAGGCTCTCCTCAGGCTTCACACAGAGAGGATAGAAGCAAACCCCACTCTGGTTCCATGAAATCAGTTCAGGAAGGTCTTTCTGCAGCCAGAGGCGACATTTAATTGCTTTATTCCTTTGCCTTGCATCTCTCCAAGGTACACTCTGAACAACACCGTGCTTCCTCAGAAACCATTTGAAAAAGAAATCCTCATGTTGCATTGTTAAAGTGCCTGCGTTTCTTGTATTTGATGCTCCAGGTGTCTCTTCTCCCTATTGTCATTTCTCTCTATTGCCTCTCAGCTACAGTCTACTATAGTAGTAATACAGGCAGTCCTCACACTTGCGGTGGGTTACGTTCCTGGAAAAGGTGCTGTAAATCGAAACGATGCAAGTCGAATCTGATTTTCCCATAGAAACAATGTTATAACAGGGGGTTACGTTCCTGACCAAGAGCCTCATGCCCAACTTTTTACAGAAATGACCATAAACACCATATTTAAATCAACTATTCAATCAGCTATAAATGATATGTAATGTACAGTACAAAGCTTTCTAAAGTGTACTGTACATAAATCAATCAAACGGGGCAATACAGTAACTAATCACATCAAATTTCATTTAACCAGAACGTGAAGGAACACCTTCATCAGGGTCGTGGAATTCGGAAGGGCTTCTTCGGGGAGATTTTGGGGAGACTTGGGGCCACTCGATGGGTTTTTGAGAAACTGATCCAGGGACGTTTGTTTTGCTGCCCTCTTTTTCTCACTGTACATTTCCCTGTAGTGCTGTAAGTGCGAGGGTCCAGTGCAGTGAGTAATAACATAGGTATAAATGGTGGAGCACCGCAAGTACGGATTGCCGTAAGTCGAAGCGCTGTAAGTTGAGGACTGCCTGTAATAGATTTTCTGGAGCCAGAGGGGCAAGTTTAAGTAGGATCCTCTTGCGCTCCTCTTTATACTTGGCACCTCTGGTTCTCTGTTGCTCTTTCACAGCCCTCAGTTTCATATCAGCAAGGCAGGTTTTGATATCGCTTGCTTTGGAGGCCACCTGTGCAACTCCTGGAATGACCTAACATTGGTTCATGTGACCGGTGAACATATGGCTTCTTCAGAAATCACCGCAGCCCAGCTTGGTTTGATTCAGTTGAATTTCTTTGTAGTTAATTCCTGGTAAGAGTTGTAGTAGATGTGTTCAGAAAGAGCCTGGAAAGGCATACTCAGTGCAATCTACAGAAACTCAAAAAGCTGTCAGGGACCATTTTTGTCACACAAGCAAGGATACCTGTGGCTGATATCAAGTGATATATTGCACTGTAACAGACACCCTAATAACATCAATGCACACAAGCTCATGTACAGACACTTGTACAATGTATACAATAATTCTCGGCAGCATCCCACTTTCGTCAGCTGTTAAACAGTTCTGCTTTAGGAAAGGAATTGCACAGGAAATGTCAGGAGACCTCCCTCTCATTTGCCTCTCTCTAGAGTCCTGCTTATTTTTACGCTGTGTCTTTTTTGTGTATTGTTTCTACAGACTGTCTCCTCCAGATGATTAAAACAACACACCCAGCCCACCATAAGGGAATTAATCACCCCCTCCGAGAATGCATAGGATTGTTTAGGGGAAAATATTTTGACTTGATTAGAAATGCATTGTCTTTTGATGTCAAGGGTTAGCTTGTATTGTTCCCTGATCAAAATCTACTTCTTGTTGCTTGGCTTAAATAGGCAACCAGGCGTTAGAACCTCCTCAGTTTTATTCCTACCATTACACTAGTGCCATTTGAAATAAGAATAAAACATTGTAAAAGTCCTCCAAGGTAGAAATGAAAATTCAATTTTTCATTTCTACCTAGGAGAACTTTTACAATCTCTGCTCTCTCCTATATCTGATGAAGGGTGACCATGACCAAAAGTTTGCATAGAAAGAAAATAATTTGTTTGCAAATATCTAGTTGGTCTAATGAAAGAGATCACCTCGTCCATGAGTTTTGATTCTTTCTGCCTCTAGACCAACACGGCTACAACCTGACACATTTGAAATAAGATGCTTACTTCTCTGCCTCCGTTTCTCCATCTGTACAATGGAAATAATAATGCTGCTCTCTACTCATTTAGAGGGTGGATTAAATCATTTCAAGTGCTAAAAACCAATACACATTGTGAATGAAATCCTGACCCCACTGATGTCTCGAGGGGTTCTGCCCCTGCCTTTTATAGGACTCAAAGTTCACTTCTGAGAAAGTTTCTAGTGTTCAGACCCTACCACCTTTCTGCAACCAACTGATATGTTTTATGTTTTTGCTCTTTGTGTGTGTGTGTGCGTGTGCATGCGCATGTGCATGTGTGTATAGGTATAAGTGTGTGGGTGTATGTGTATTTTTCTCCTAATGAATGCATCTGGTTTGAGAAAAAGCTGTCCATTTTGTACGGTAACAACTAACAAGAAAGAAAACAGACGTGTTGTGTATAAGCAAAAGGCAATCAACTCTACCTATTTTTACACGAAAAAGATGGGATAAATGTTATAAGTCACAATGAAAGGGGGCTGACTCAAGGAAACTGCTAGGGGAGGAAGGGTTGTAAGTCGACAGGCCGGTGAAACACAGAAATGGATCTGTCCCTTCGCTGCCAAATGAGAGCTGATGAAAACAACCCTCGGGCTTGAGGGTCCTGGGCAAGCATGGAATTTCCTACACATTTTAAACAAAGTAATGTGATTAGCCCCTCTGAAAGCAGACGCCTTCTGAAGGAAACTTCTTATTTGTGACACAGAGCAGCTCCTCCCTCCAAAGCTATTCCACTATCGAAAGAGAATAAAACGCAGAAAGAGTATTATGTTGCTCTTCCTTTTTTCCACCCGTGAATCAAACTGAGGGGACCAAAAATAATATCAAGAATTAATAATAAATATTAATTTGAATTTCCCTAAAACCTAACACCTAAAGGAAACCTAAGCAGTGCATAATCCGTATGTATATCAAATCCTTTGAGATAGGGAAAGCATTATGCCCCATCATCCCACTCCCCTGCTTCTACATCCCACAGACATAGAGGAAATTGCATGGAAGTCTGCTTTGGAGAGAGGACGGGCTGTGTTTATTCCATGGTTGCAGGGTGTAGTATTGTTGTTTTTATTATGTTCCATTCCAGTAGCCTCAGGCTGGGAAGCAAAGTTCATAGGAAGAAAAGAAACTTGGCAGATTGGCTCAAAAATCAGAACAAAGCACCAATTTGCTCGTTGCCTGGAACATGCAGGGAAATGCCCTCTTCTTAAACAGGAACAACTGTTGCTTCCTAGGGTAACACTTGTGATGCGTTCCCTGTTTGCCACTTCTTGCCGGGACCAGAACCATTTACATTCCAGTAGGGGAAGAAAAAGATACCCAGCCCCACCCACTGACTTCAGTTTAAAAGGCTTTGTGACAAAAGATTAAACAGACTCACAGATTCTTCTGCGTAGCATAAAGGACATAATAATTCATTTTGTCCACTCCTCCATCAGACAGGCCATAGAAAAAAACAGTCCCAAGCTATTAATGTCCTTTGTCCTAAAACTAGCTATGTTGACAGTGAGGATAAGCATGTTTATGCCAGGCAATGCCAATCCATTCCTGCCTGGGGCACGTCAGATACGCAGACTCCCATTGCACAAATCTTTGACCATTTTGACTACAGAGGTTCCCTAAACAATGCTCTGTGTGGCTGGCTGCAGGTATGACAAACCAGGCGTTTTACCCCTGCCCTAGTCTGAGAGTCAATCTCCTTAATGCTTTTAGTAGGCACTGCTTGGCAACTGGCACTTATGAATCACCCCCCAACAGGGAAAGCTGGAGTCTTGCTTCTGAGCTGGCTGCACTGACAGGGACTTGGCAAGCAGCTCTGCATTCCAGGAATAGGAAAAAAAATATCTAGACAATGTCACTGAAGATGGCAGAAATGTATGGCTCTTCTCGCCGTGTGAAGCAGACGCTCCTAAAATCACCGGTTTCTTATTCTCCCTCTAGTCCACCAAATAGATTAGAAAGCTCAGCATCTTGATGGCTGCCAGAGCAAGCCAACTGCTGCTTCTCCTGCTTACAGGTCATCAGTAGGAAGATAATCTCCTACCAAATTAATTTCACATCCCATTACACTGTAACGAAGATGAAAATATCTTCTCTACTGTCTAGGTGGACAGTGGGGTAGATGAAAGTAGGTATTATGACTCAGATTATAACCAAGCTGATACTTCTGCAACAGGTTGTAAATTCAGTGGGAGTGCAAAGAATAAGTAACTAAATCAATAAAAGCTGTGCTTATATCTTTTAGCTTAAGATTTCAAAAATCTACTTTTACAAAACATGTAATTAAATCTCCCCACACCGCTACGTTTTTACAGTTCCCAGCCCTTGCATGTCACGCCTAGGCACTAATAATATAATCCAATTGAATTTAGGCACAGAAAGTTTAAGCAATTTGCCCAAATGTACACCCTAAAGTCATTAGCAGAGATAACCACTGAATCCTCATGTGCTGATCCCTCCCTGTTAAAGAAGACTCCTTGTAACACATCCTACAAATATTGGGCAGGCTGCAGTAATATGAATGATTCCAAAAATCTTTGAAATCCTGGGCTCAAGCCTCCTAGCCTGCACAGCTGCAAAGCACAGTTGTTCAGTATCTCAGTGTTGTCTAAGTTATTGACTATTCTGAGAGCCGATGATCACTTATTCTACCTGGTGATGGGGGATAGCCACAGGCAACCATTAGCTAAATCAGGTCTGTAATGGATACATGGGGACTTTATTCCACTGTGGAAATTCTCCCTTTTATAACATCTTGGGAGGTAGGATGTATGAGCCACTGTGCTATTCTGAGTGTGGAGGGGGGTCTCGACAAGAAACAGGCTTTCTGCTGCTTGATAAACTTACAACACTCATTCTGAAGTTGGGCTGCTCATATTATATTCTGGTTTCTTATCTGTTCACTTCCCTGCTTCTGGGCTCTCACTAAAAAATCTGTGTTTCTTTTCAAAAGTGTAAAAAACTGAGGAAATAGGGATGGAGTCAACCATTGAAATTTGTTTCTCTTCCATTATCGAGTGTGACAGGGAAGGGTGGATGTGTGTGTGTGTGAGCCTCCACAGTTCCCTTGATTTCATTTATAGAGTGAACGCTCACACGGTGCCGTCAGCTGTCAGCTTCCAAAACTGACAGCTGCCCAGCCAGTTAGTCACCCTATAATCCACAAGAAGCTGCTTACTTGGACTGGCAAGCAAAAATTAAAGCAGCAGCAAAAGTGCAACTGAAAACTGTTCACCGATCTTCTTCACAGATGAAAGCAATGAACAACTTACCTGTAGGGTTGATTTGAAGTCCAACAACTCACCTGGTGGGTTGATGGACAAAATAGATCCCAGGAATATTAAACTTTCCAAAAAGTGCCTGCTTTTGGCAACAACAAATATTTTATAGGCTTATAAAGGATCTTTTTTTCTTTCTAGTGCTTTTTTGGAACAGCTTAGTGAGAAACATTTAAAGATTTACAGTCCCTTTGATGAGTCCAGAAGAGTCTGATTTAATTTTAATAATCCCAAGAAGAGACCAGCATGCCAGGAAAGCAAACTTAGCTGACAACTGCACCTTTGCAAAATATTAGCCACAGCTCCAAAAGAGATTTCTCAGAAACAAAGCAGAGAAACAAGAGACTGATAAAATGAAAACCACCACCTCAATCCAAAGCCTTGGACAAAGTCTGAGCTGAAACTTTGTGTGACTGGATAAAGCCTGGTGGGGGAGGTGATCGCCTTACTTTTTCATGTTCACACATCTCTACTCCAGGGTACAAAGAGGAAGAGAAGGGATGTGACAATACCACAAGAAAAGACAGTTTCATGCAATTTCCAGCCAAATGAAGATGTTCAAAAAGCTTTCACTGAAAAACTGAACCCACAGGTTCCTACCCAATGGTTAGCTTCCTGAGTGTGTTTAGGGGACATCTAATAAAAAATGGGTACCAGGACAATTAAACTGCTCCAAACTTCTAAGTGGACACTTATTTTAAGAGTGTCCTGTTTCAGTTTTGGGTTAACAAACTCCTAACTGATTTAATGAACCTGGGTTAATCTGACAAGCAATGCCTCAATACACCCTGTTTTGGAATTGGTGTATCTAGGCAGTTATTTAGGGGTCCAAATAATCATACCAGCCTGCCTGGTTTGGATGCAGTTATATTGACTTAAAGGTATTTTATACCATTACAATATGTTTATCTGCATGTCTAGGAAAAGCAACATAGGCATGAATAAATTTATGCTGGCATACCTGTGTTCATACTAGCTAGAGCGGGGATGGGCAATTATTTTGGGCAGAGGGCCACTTACCAAGTTTCAGCAAGCCATCGAGGGCTGCATGACAGGAGCTCAGGGCAAATTAATATTAATTTTCTAAATTGTTTAGGGACCCTGTGGCTCAGATAGAATGGCCTGGTGGGTCACATCTGGCCCCCGGGCCGCATTTTGCCCACCCCTGAGCTAGAGTGTTGTATTGCTTCAAGTATGGGCGTTTTGGCCTTGAAGATTACTAGGAGAAAGAGTCCAGTTTTTCAAATATGGACAGAGAAATGGACAATGTTTGGCCTTCTCAATACAGAAAAGTTGTACTATTTCAGGCTGAAAGTGTACATTTAAACTGATTTAGTTAAACAGGTGGAAACTTCTATGGGGACAGTTTGATTTCAGCAAAAAAGTGCCTTATTACATGTTACTTTAAACCCATTCCCGAGTGAACTTAGCTAAACTCCAGTCAGCCTCTCTCGAAGTTAACCAAAAGTTTTTGCAAGTTGGTTTACACTAGTGTTAATAAATTAATTTTGAATCCACTTCCAAAGTGAAATCAACACATCTGGTTGTGTGGCATGGATAAGTGACAGTGTGCAAGGAGGACAGCAGGGGGTCAAGGGTGATGTAGACTCGTTGAGCAAGAAGAAGGCTGATGAAACAACTGAAGAGGGAAGCTGATACAATTTTCATGCAGGGCCACATGAACGCACGTGCCTCCAGCTCATCCTGTCAGTCTCTGCTCCATGTCACAATCAGAGCACCAGCTCCTTTGAACCTTTGTCGGGCTGCCTCCTACTTGCATAACATTACCTACAGCTCTTTTGATTCAGGATCCTGCTTTAGGCCCAGTCTCAATGCTTGTGTCAAACCTGTTCTCCTATGCTGCTTGAACTGACGCTGGCTCCTGAAGGGCACTGACTCAAGATGCACTCGTTCTGTGCATGGCTTTCAATCTGGGAAGGTATTTATGGGGTATGTCATTTTATTGTTCCGGTGTCACGTCTATGTCAATGTAGCATAGCAACACCGCGATGGATTAAAGCCTTCAAACTCGCCTAGCAACCACCATAATTGATGCTACCTATAAACCCTCTCATAGAAAACACAATTATGATCCCCCATTGTTCCAAAGCCCTTTTGTTATTCATTTAGGGCCACATTTTTAGTTGCTGCAGAAGGAGAAAGTAACACTTACTCCACCTGAGGATCTATTCAAGAAAAATAAAGTGCAAGTCAGTTCAAGTCCCTCATTGGCAGCATACTCAGCGCTTTCTCGCCATTCATTCAACTAACAGGATGATAGTGTTAAGAGAAACAGGATTCAGCTCTGGGCTTTTATCTGGAATCAAAGTCTCCAAATATGTCTCAAGAGGGGGCTGTCAGTGTAGATGTTCTTAAAAACTCTCTGTTCCTGTAGCTAGAGAAATGATGACATGACCGGCCTGTAACTGGGACTGCTGATAGCCTCCAAAGAAGTTGCTGCATTAAACAATGCTCTCAGAACTTGCTTCCCTACCGCTCTCTTGGGAAGTATTCACCAGCAGTTGTAAGTCTCCTTCACAAAGAAAGAAAGGCTCTATTACCAAAGTGTCACATAGCAACATTAGCCTTCCCTGACCCAGAAGCATCAATTTTACATCACAGTAACGATAGACCGCCGAGGAAAATCTCCTAGCACAGGAGCTATTCCTAGCAGGATGTCTCTTCTGCACACGCTACATTTCTCTTCTGAGAGCTCACATTGCTTTCTTTATTCTTGAAGTCAGATCAACCCAAATTTACAAGTAGATCCGTCCTCAATATAAAAGCTGCAGGAAGCCTGACAGTGAAATGCAAGCAAAATCAGCAGCAGTTCAGGGCAGTCAAAAAAAGCAGAAGCGAGTATTATTCATATTTCATTTTAAATAGGACCAGAAGTTGAAGAGCGCAGATGTCACAAGGAAATGAATTCCACTTTCAAGAAGTAGGTTGTAACTGGTCCCACAAAATAATTTAGTGGTTTTAATCATAATACACGGGAAGGTGCATCAGATGACAAGATGTCTGTCGGATGCATACGAGGCTCTTAAGCATTGCAGTGTAATTAAAAGAACCTTGAAAGCAATATGAACTATTGCAGGCAGCTGAGGTAAAGATTTCGGAAGTGGAATGATCAAGGCCTTCATGTTCCTAAGAACACCAGCCCCTCACCCCCTTCCTTTCATTAACGTCTCCCTTAGAAATGTCAGCCCTGAATCCTCCCCAAAGCATTCAGTAACACTCAGGCACTGGAAGCTTGCCTAGAAAATTGTACCCTGACCTAGCCGGGAGGGGCTCTTCCCCAGGGCATTCAAATTGCCTTGGCTATAAGAAACTCCATCACAATGCTAGGAGTCCAGAAGATACCAGGGGGTGAGTCAGAGGAATTGTACCACCCCTTTTTTACAACAGGCAAAAAAGCTGACACCCTCTGACCCAAAAAGATGGGGTAATAAACACATACTTTATACATTCCCTTTTGCACTATTTCCAGTGCTGCACATGCACTGTTTATTTCTGCAATTTGGTTATCCTAGTTACTCCGTGTGCATGAAAATGTATTCATACCCCCCCAAAAAATAGATGTTTTAAAAAGTGACTATGCTCTAATACACCAACAAAGAATTACAATGCAAAACCCATACTGTCTCAGAGCCAGTGTCCCAAAGAGTCCTGACTTTAGGGACTCCATCTTCCCACTGAGCAAGAAGGGATTCTGACTTGCTATAGCAATTTGATCCCAAATTTCCCTGTTTCCCTTATGATCA
The DNA here is from genome assembly GCA_030014935.1 of Caiman crocodilus. Lineage (NCBI taxonomy): Eukaryota > Metazoa > Chordata > Crocodylia > Alligatoridae > Caiman > Caiman crocodilus. Next base: position 13,590,406 of record JAGPOW010000797.1, on the reverse strand, counting down.
GAGCTGGATGAACATGTCCTGGAAAATATTGACTCAATAAAATAGAAGCATTTCACAGGAACATACTAATTTTGTCTACACTTTCACTGAAAAAAATATCAACTTTTTTGTTTCAATATGGCTGGGGTTTTTTTTTACTTTATCATACATAACAGGGTACCAAAAATAATAAAAATGATAAAGTAGATACAAGTCCTTTGACATTACTGAAAGGAAATGATCTTGTGCGGTCATTTTGATATTTTCTAAACATTTTTTTTTAAGAAATGTTATTTCATGGGAAATTCTGAATTTTTGCCAGTTTAGTTTAAGATGAAACATTGGAAATGTTTAGGGTGGAAAGTTTAGGACGACACGTTTAGGATGAAATTCTGGAATTTTCCCATAGGATAAGATGGAAGTTCTGCATTTCAACCACTTCTACTCGTACATTTTTCAGTCCTCACAACCTCAACAGGCTATAACACATTTGTAGACTACTGAGCAATACACACATTCACAGAGATACAGCTTTCTCAGATTTATCTCATTTAGTCATTTAGTTGCAGAAACCTATGAAGCTGTTTAATACAGAATTTGTCGAGACATGAAATCCTACCACTCAATAGCATAGCCTAATTGAGTTTACTATCCAAGTGATACAAATCTCTGCTAAAAATATACCTATTGAATAAAACTTGCAGCAGCTCTTTGGGTAAATTCACACTGGCTACATATTACTGCTGCACTTGGAAAGAGATTTAGATTGATTTATAATTGTAATTCTATTAAGGGCTATGTATTGATGCTAGCAACGACTGAGGTTCTTGTAATAAGCAAATGCAGCTGCCCTTGACAATGGCCGGACAGGTCTCTGTGGGAGAAGAGAGGATTGCATAATGAAGTTAATGAGGTTAGTCTAGAGTGAAACTTGAATTCTGTAAAACAAGCAAAGGAAGACACGTTGTCTTGTAGAGGCTCCGCGTGAATGCACATGCAGTCCATCGCTCATCTCACAATAAACACCAGGAAGGCTTTCACAATGCAAGACACATTGCCAGGTCCCTAAACCAGCAGAATCTTTTCCATGGTGTCTTTTTAATTTCACTGAAAATATTTTTTTCTGTGCCAGTACCAGACTGAAAAGAAATGAAACCCCAGTGTGGAAATATTTATTTAGTTACAAAAAGCATGAGCGGCCAGGAACTTAAATCCACTGTGTTGAAGCCTCACTATTCAAAACCTCACTTCCAAAATGAGGGAAAAGCAAAAAACCAAACAAGTCAAGTGGATGATGAAAAGTATATTATTATTGCTATTGTGGCTATTGTTATTACTGTTGTTGTTATTAAGTTTCCTTAAATTTTAAGGCGTACTTGAACAATACCTGAGGAAATAATAATGAACCTCAGAGGGAAAGAAAATGAAGCCAAGGGCCGTGTCTAGATGTGTAGTGTGTGTGCACTCGCAGCAGCATAAATAATGCACTGCTGCTTTGTGCCACAGCGCACAACCCTGCACATGCACTTTACTGAGGAACAAACTGTCCCACTCCGAGCAAACTGCCCTTTCCTTATTCCTCCCGGCTCCTGGCTCCTACTAGTAGAGGCACCCTCTGGCCAGCTGTATTTTGTCTCAGAGTATTTTTTTGCTACCGAGAAATCCTGGTAGCAAACTTTGCCCTTGCACTGCAAATTTGTAGTGCAGGCATGTTTGAAGGTTCTGAGCACGTAGTTTGTGGCACCGAAAACCTCTTTGCGGTGCCACAAGCCACACATGCCTCCATGTCTGGACTTGGCCAAGTGTTTAAAAAATAGAAAGCCTAACCTTGAGGTTGCTAAATCCATATTTAGATACCTTCAGAAATGCTGAATGCCCAGCATCTCAGTTAATTTAATAGTACCTGACAGATGCCAGGCACTTCCAAAACCCAGGCAGTTACCTGATAATGGATTTCTGCATCTTGGCTCCAGGCTCTCTGCAGACTCAGGAATGTAAGTTTAGCTCTCAGTAGCAGTCTAGCCTTGATGGGCATTTAAGCACATACTTTTCAACTAAAACACCTTCAATGCCGCTGCCATTTTTTCAGTGCTAACATGCATTTATCTGCTTATACAACTGCAAACGCCACAGCACTGGACGCTTTTCAAAACACCTTGCACTGCAGCACTTGCATGTATAAAAATGCTCATTAGCACAGAGCTCAGCATGAGCATTACCTTGCTTGTCAGCTCCACTGACACTGCTGCATCGGTTGCACTTGGCTCTTACACTCTGAGGGTTCATTACTACCATGACGGTGTGGGACTGACTGTTTAAAAAAAAGTTGAAAGCTAAGATTCTGCAAAACAGGTCAGCGCTTGGCAAGTGTAACAGTGCACCCCAAGCTCTGGTGTCTGTTCCTGACATAGAGGGCTAAGTTCTGGGCTCCTGTACACCTAGGAAATCCTCAAACTCCAATCAAATTTAACTTCAGGCAGAAATTATTGATTTTGCTGCATATCTTTCCTGTTAGACTGAAATATGTTCAGGTCGCTATACTGGCCCAAATGCAGGGGTTACTGGAGTTCAGGGGATCTGCTTTGTGAATCCTCATTCAACCAACTTAAACATGTGGTTTTTTGTCATTAGTATAATGATTTTTTTCTGTATTTTTGCAACTGTTGTGGCCTCCAAAACACAGTTCCAAGATCCCCAATACAAAAAAAACAGGGCTTCGGGATCTGCAAGTAATTAAGAAAGTGAACTCTCCTTTGAAGCATGAGAAAAGCGCGTGTTCATTTATCATTTTGCTTTGTTCATGTTGTGCGTGTACAAAAGCCCCCATTCAAATCACTGCCTGTTGTAAACACGCTGCATGAACAAAATGCAGCTCCACTCATGGGAGCAGATTTCCAGAGGAAACCAGAGAGCATCAGAAACCCGCTGAGGATAAAATGCAGTTTCACGGGAAGGGCCCACCCTCATCCTATCTCGGGCATAATCATATTTGAAAGGCCCGTGCACAGAGATTGCTCAGCTGTGCTTCACGCTCCCACGAACACATGCCTTCTGTATCAGCCAGGAGGCACCGCTAGGTTAGGAGGAGATAAGGGAGCATGCAGGAGGTGAGCCTCGTTTAGAAGCAGCATTCTGCAAACAAGCAGACCACAATGAACGCCCAGTGAAGTAAAGAACAGTCTTTCTCTCGGATGAGCAAGCAAAAAGTCATGTCCACTCTCATCCAAAGTCCAAAAAACCAAGGGGGCTGATCCCTGCCTGCGTCACTACAATTCACCCTGTGCAGCTCCACTGAGCCCAAAGAAACCGCATCCAGTGGTCCGTCACATCCACCGTGCGCGCGCTCCCCAAGCAGGCAGAGATCGCTGCGATCACTGATTTAGCAAGGAAACAAATGGCAGCTGTTGCTCTGTTAGAAATGGAGTGAGAGAAAATCCTTCCAGGTTGTCCTCAGCACAGAGATGGAAGGCCTCCCGCAAAAACAAGACAACAACAGATTGGTCTTTTGAGCCAAAATCAAACAATTTTGCCTACGCTGGCAAGAAAATCTGAAGTAAGCAGCAAATCTGAATAAAGTCAGCAGGGCTCTTCTGGATTTTCAGTATGACAGCAGGGAAATGAAACAGACTCTTTAATGTTCACCCTCTATTGCAGCAGTTCCCAAACTCCGACAGAGCGTGCACCACCAATTGAAAATGATACGTTAAGTACCACCAGCAAATTTTTGAAACATAAAGTAATTATAATAAATCTGTTGATGCATGCTGCTGACAGGTTGTCTGCATACCACTGGTGGTACCCGTACCACAGTTTGGGAACCAGTGCTCTTTTGCAAAAGAGTCAAGAGTTGGCTAACCCTCCCACTTTTCGAATAGAGCAGGCAGTTGTGCAGTCAGATCATCCTCCTGAATCACATCTTCCCTTACTCCTCTCTTGAGGGGTTTACCTAGATGCAGGCCCACTCATCAAAGTCTTTTTAACATCCCTCCTCTCCCGAGGGTAAAGATGACCAATGTTTCTTCCACTCCGTTCAATTTTTTTTTTAATTTGCATCCGTAGCCAAACTAGCCAAAATTAATTCCAAATCCAAGTGCCTAGAACCATAAGTGGCCCTACTCCTGGCAAGCATCTTCCACCCACAGCTTCAGATGTTTCCAAAACCTTTGGTGGTATCCTACTTGCAAGCCCATCCCCAGAAGCTCGGGGTTCAGATGCCCCCGAGTTTTGCTTGCCCTCAGCCATACGGCGCTCGCAGTAAACACGGGAGGAGACTCGCATTTCCATAAACTGGGCTTAAAGCCGCTGCACCTTGGCAGGTACCGAAACCAGGCCAGAAGAGCAGTTCAAGAAAATTGCCTTCCTGGACACAGATACATGGTATTTCCCCTGCCAAGTTAAGAAGCCGCGACGCTTGTCTTGAGCCTTTTACTCAAACACAACAGGCTACCCCAGCGCTGCCAGGGTTAATCAATCAAGTATATGCTATGGGATGTCTCCCTTCCATTCCTGTACTCTCTACCCATGGGAACAGCTATGCAGCCCTTAAGAACCGCACCCCTAAATTAGGGTTAGCTTCCTAGGATGTTCTGACATCCAAACCTCTTCTATTTATACCATGGCATGTGATGTGGCATTAAATATGTGCGTCCAAAGTGCTGGCACTTGGAGGACAGCACCACCCACAGCATCTGCTTTGGCAATTATGCCACTCTGGACTGCTTTACAAGGTATAAAGTAAAAGGGGCAAAGGTGCTGTGTTGTTTCACAGGCGACCGTGGGTATCTCCTCTGTCCCACTCCTGCCTCTACCCCCTTTAACTCTGAACTAGGAGGCACAGTGGGAAGTCTGCAGTACCACGAGGAGCCACGTATCTACTGCAGCCAGTTTCCAGGGACTTTAGGTTTATCAGCAGAGGTGAGATGAGCAGAGAAAAATCCTGTGGGCAGAGAGACTGCCAGACACCGCTGAGCAGTGACTCTAGCACAGAGACAGCTCTGCCTCTTGTACATCACAACTGGACCCGGTTGTTCAGCATTTTCAGGCACAGGAGAGGCACAAAACCCATAGGACTACTGTGGGCTCAGTTGTATTTCAGGGCCAATTGTTTTCATCTGAACTTAACTGCTGGGTGCAAATAGACAAAAGAAGAGAATCCTTCTCCCTGGCTCCAACAGTGCAACGAGGCCCCTGAGAAATTGATTTTTAATTCTCCTCTAGCTACAATGTTCACATTTTTTAACACAGCCTTACCAAAGGGATGAGCGGTGGAAGAAATGTGTGACCACAGCAGGGATCCTGTTAAGATCCCTCTGTCTGAACAATTATGTCCTGGGTCAGTGGTGGCGAAGAACAGTCCAGAGGAGGTGGCAGCGGCAGCAGCAACTCCTGATTGAAATGGAAAAGCCGAACACTGCTCAGTGCTCGAAGCCAGTGGTGCCCAACCTTCTGGCTCCATGGGCTTGAATGAGTGATGCAGGGTCGGTCCATGGGTCCAATCCTGTTCAGGTTGATCTCTGGGCTCGATACCATACTAATCCAGCCATGCGTCCAGATCTGACCACACTCTGCACACCCAAATCTGGCAGTGTGCTAGCGTGATCTAGCACTCAAGGTCATGCTCTCCAGCCGGTGGGGCTCCCCATGGATCCCAAAATGTTGAAGTAGGACAGTGGCAATTAACACTGCCTCCAATCCCCCATCGCCAAACTTCTGGACCTGTGGGGAACCCTACAGGCCCGATGATGTGGCTCTGCAGGCTGGATGTGGCCTTGCAGGACAAAGGTTGAACACCCTTGGTAAGCCATGTCTGGAGGCTTCTAAAGGAGTCAGAAAATCATCAGACAGTCAAACAGACAGTCATCCAGTTCCCTTTAGTAAGAAGGAGGGCTGGCTCAATGAAGGGAGGAATTAAAAAGCAAAACAGGAGGAAACAAGCATTTAGCTAAAATGGGTTTAACACTGAGAGCTATAGAATTATCCATTTGCATGTAAATACTGCTTTTCATCATAGCAATGCAGAAGACTTTCATCTAGACACAGTGATTAATTAATGCCCATATGCTCCTTCCAAGGTAGGTATTATCAGCTTCTTTAGATGGAACAGGAAACACAGATGGATAGTGATATACCTAAATTACATGGTAATCCCTTGATAAAACTGAGAACAGAAGCCAAGAAGTTTATATCCCAGCGTTGCTACAAAGGATGACACCAATGGGAATGACCTACCCTTATCCGTTTCCCACTCACTTCAGCAGTAAGCTACTAAAGAATATGTCTGAATTATTTCTACCATCAGTAGAAAATAGCTAATGAAAGTGCTGATTAATGGATGAATAAATTGGATTAATGAACATAGACAAAGTGAAGACAGAAGAGGACTTACTAGTATGTGGGTAGCCTCCCATTTACCAGGGCTTTTGTTTGACCCTACCCAAAGGAAAAGGATAGCTATACAAGTGATTTTCCATGATTTGAAGGGGTTGAGAGAAACAACACTATGATTTCCCATTCCCTCAAACTGAAAGCAGTTTTCAAAATATAAAATCAAAGAGGATTCAGAAGGAAATTATAACAACCTGTTAGATTGGCGGTGTGTCCACCTGTCAGTTCATTCTCATTTGTTTATCATGTGCAATGCCACTTTAGCCAAATACAGAAGCTATAAAAGTCCTGGCATATATGAGGAGTTAAAATTTCCCTACTGCTATGTATTCTTGATGGGTTTGCAACAAACCACCTTCCAGGGGAGAATCTGATTCTTTTAGAAACTCCTCTCTCCAATGGTCCCAGGTGAGGAGAACTTACTGTCAAACCCCTGCTACCTTGTGAAGTCTTGCCTTTTATTCCAGTGAATGTCTATAAAAGCATCTCCACTTGGCTGCCTCTGAATAACACATGACAACAGATGAGCAACACTGGGTGCCAGGGGAGCTCCATCTGACTGACTGAATGAGACCACTTGTCTTGCTTTAGCTTTTAGAAATGGAGTTGAGGTATTAGAACTGCACAGATAACATGAAAGGCTTAGATCATTTTAAAAAATGCATGTGCCGTAAAAACACAGACCATCATGTGACTCAGTCAGGACTGGAACAGTACTCAGTGAACCAGCCAAATTCGGCTCCGAGCTTTCCCATCAGAAATTCAATGAAATATACTGATTGCAGGATCTGGACCAGTCCTTCTAAGTGACTCACCTGCCAGCACAACCACCCTGATCTCACTCTAACTGCCTCAGTTATTTATTACCTTATAAAACAGCTGTTGGATCAGGGACGGGCAATTATCTTAGGCAGAGGGCCGCTTACTGAGTTTTAGCAAGCCGTCAAGGACCACGTGACAGGCAGCCCAGGGCAGATTAATGTTAATTTTCTAAATTTTTTAGGGGCCCCGCGTGCCAGATAGAATGGCTTGGCGGCTCGCATCCAGCCCACGGGCCGCATTTTGCCCACCCCTGTGCTAGATGGACAGTTACTTTTCAGCTCTGCAGAGTAAGTCTCCTGTTTGTCCATTTATAATCTGGGCAGTATCCACTACTTTGCATCTTCTCTGCATATGCATGCACATGCGTGCACACATACACACACATGCACACATGCATGCATGTGCACATGCACGCACACACCCCTGCCAATACACAACAAACCTAATGAAAATTTGGATTTTTCTATGTCTGCCTTCCTGGTGCACCTATCAACATGTGAATCAATTTTGTTTTGGGGGATGGAAATGGAGTAAGGGTATGCACCTCTTCACAGACACTGGACTAAGTCACATAAGCTGCTAAGCAGGCATCCTATAGCGACAATCTTCCACCACTACTGACCTAGGCTACTATATTTCATTGCCATATCTTGCTTATATGTGGTTTGATCTTGTTTCTAACCCACATGGGTGAAAAAGAGAAAGCAAGTGAGATCTGTTGGGTAGAAAATGCATAAAACACAGACTTGTATTTCCACTGAACGCCAAAAGATTCACATCTGAGCTATGTGCAAAGTCTAGTACGCAACTCTTTCTGTCTCTGAGATACCCAGGCCCAAGGAGGTTAGAGTATCCCTTATGCCATGTTCAGTAAATAAGTAGCATGTCCTGCTGAATATCACTGGCATTGGCTACACAGGATTCCCAATCCTTCGGCATCTTGTTGAGCCAGGTATCTCCATTCATATGCCACATGCTGTGTATGGTTTCCACTACATGACTAAGCTCAGTAGAACTTGTTCCCTCCTGACATCTGTGGGCCAGATAGTCATCTGTCTCCGATGAATCCAAGAGAGAAATGAGGTGCCAACTTACACCAGCTGACGATCTGGCCCCATACTAACTCATCCCTCCCAATTTGAAATCCTCCCCGCAACCTTCTCTAAGACACTGGCCCATATTAATCAGTTTTCCTCTCCATCTTGTCTCTCCCTTTTACAAACTGCACCCACTCGCACTCATTTGCTTTAATCTATTAGTGCTTTCAATGGGAAGCATTTTGCTCAGTGCTTGTGACACTGCATTTATTTGAATTCAGTGCTATAAACTCCAATGCCCTTTGGCAAGGAGCTGCTAATATGCAGCAAGTTGTTACTGGGTAATTATTTCCACTAAATCCTTACCAGCTAAGTGTTCTACAAACACATCGACCAAAGCCAGAAGACCCATCTCCACTACCCTGTATTTCAAAACCTTAATAATATATGAATCAGAGGGGGAAGAGGTATCTGGCTGCACTGCTGGGGGAAGAAGATGAGAGCCCAGTTGAAGGAAGGGACAGCTGGAGTATATCTGACATGTCCCTCTTTGGTGTTACCATATGGCTGCTGGTGTGGGATAGCCACAAAGGTGGCCTTTGATGCATGTCAATTCCAGCTGTTAACATGCAATCAATCTTGCTAGGAACAAAACTGTGCATTTCCCCTGCTCCTGCTTCATTCCCATGTGAATCTAAAGCTTCATTCCTCCGGTTCCACATCAACACACTGCACGTATCCCAGGTGGTTATCAGTTTATGCTATAGTAAGAGCACAATAAAGCACAACCTGGACATTGTCCCATGACCGAGTAACTGAATATTCACCCTGCTTATTTTGTGTTTTGCAGTCATCTTTCAGGATCTGCAAAGAAAAGTTCCAAGGGCAGGGGGTGGAAGACTTGTCTTATTAAGCACCAATTGTTCCAACAGGATCTACAAACTCTATCTAAACAAGATAATTATCACTTTGACTCGGAGCAGCCTTTGCCAACAGGGGTATCGCTGCCATCACAGACTTCAGCAACAGCAACTTCACCTAAGGCAGGATGATTCCCACCAGCTCAGTCAAAGCCCTTTGAATAAGGATGACTACTGGATCCAGAAGAATTTCCTAATTGCAAAAAACCTACTAATAAACACACAAACCACTAATCCATTAAACACATGAGTGATGCAAAGTCCAATTAGCAGTTTCTAAACTAAAAACCACCAGCAAAGGTAACATGATAGCATCTTTGCTCCTGAAGTTTCACAACCACCTGTCACCGTCTGGACACGTTTAGCCAAATTCACCCCCTCTAAAACTCTGTCAACTTCAAAGAAGTTGCACCAGGGTTGAATTTTGCCCAGGCTTAAAAAATTATTTTCAAAAGCTAGGAATAAAGAGTGCAAGCTATAGGCCGTAAAGGAAGAAGAGAAGATGGATTCACTGCATACCGTGAAATGGGAAAAAGAGGCCTAGTTCTTCCCTGTGTGGTTAAGGGACTGAGGAGGCATCAGGATACTTGGTTTTTGAGGGCAAAATGATAAGCTGTGAGAAACCGCATTTCAATTTAACATTAGCAAAGCATAACCTGTGAACAAATAGGGACCAAATCCTGAACACCACCCCCATCCCTCTACAGCCACTGAGTGTTACCCTCAGGATATGTCTCTCACTTAAGATAAAAATCAACTCAGGTAACAGCCACAAAAAGCAGAAAAGCCATGTAAAGTGTTAAAAGGCCACCCAGTGAGAAATGGGAATTAAAGAAAACCGGGTCCTAGCAACGAGCAGGATGTGGAGAGCCCCTCCCCTGACGGCAAGGAGGTTTAGGATGAGTTATAGCCAAGGCTTGGAACCACTTAAAGGACTTCACTGGTAATAATTCCAGTTTGGGGCTCAACCAGCTATAATGTAGGTGTTTCCCCTAAAAAGCAGAGAGAACTCAGTTGGAGCGGGGAGCTGCTAGGAAAAGACTATCTCCCATGACGAGCCCTAAAGGAGAGGGAGGCAGGAGATGGTGTGTCCTATGCAGACAGCAGCAAAGGCAGACAGCGTGGATGTAGACAGGGAAGGACTCCAGGAAGAAAGTGTGGCCGGTCAGCACTTTGAGAGAACGAAGGAAGGATATCCCCAGCAAGGATGGAAGACCTTTCTGTTTTGTTTCCTCTGGGATGAACGTCTAAGTTTATTTCAGGTACTTCAGCAAGTGGTAAAAGGAAAGGCTTCCTATCAGAGCCTCCCTTGGAGGCAAGGCTGGCCTGAGACAGCAGGTCCTGATACAAGGAGAACTAAAGTCCCTGGGAAAACTGGGAAAGAATGAGTAATGCCATGACATGCCCCAAGAGGGATGTGGAAAGGGCAACCCTGCCCACACTATCGCACTGAGAGAAAAGAGCAAGAAGTAAATGGAGCTATTGTTTGCAGAAATGATGTCTGAAACACTGGAGCAACTTCTAAAGGTGCTTACTGAGTACTGTCGGCCCAGAGGGAATACTACACAGAGATACTGCTCTATTACCTCCCATCAAACAATGGAGCTGGGAACACGGGTGTTCACACAAAACTAGAGACAGCATCAGTTGTGGGATGCATGATGCAGATGACAAGAGAAATTGTTCAGAGAAACATTTAATCCTATAAAAATGCTTCCAAATAACAAGGGCTGCTCAGAGGTTCATGAAAAAGATCCAAATAATAAATATAGTTACTGCAGAAGTACACAGGCTTAAGATGAAGGAACCCAGAACCCAGGACAAACAGATCGATCGAGAATTTGGGAATCATAGTCCGGCATATCAGTAGATATATAGAGGAATGCAACATAAACGGTGGCCAGAAAAAATATTAGTTATAGGCAATGACACAAGGGATGTTGGAAACGGAATAGCTGCGTGTCCCATTGCTGCAGTTATCTCCAGCATTAAAAAGCAGTGGCACATGCAGCCATTGAGAGAACACGACTTCAAATGAAGGGAGGGATGCCTACTTGCAGTGAGACCATAGCAGATCCAAATGCTTGCGGTGCATGTGCAGTGGAGACGATGGCTACCAGCCATTTCGCTGCCATGTTTGCAGCTGTGCCATTGAATCAACAATCAGTTTGATTCCAGTTAAATTGTTCAGCCAGCTGCAGAGTAACCTGAGCACCAGTGATAACCAAGAAATCTACACTGGAGAAACGTGAGCAAGTGCTGGTGGTGTACAATAATACCATTCTGAGGCCACTGGACAAATGCAGGCTGTTGGTAAGAAAACCACAAAACAGGAGATGACATCGTCTACATGCAATGGTAGATGACACACGTAGGAAGACCACCTGCTCCAGAGCAACAGGGGAGTGCAAGGCCTGGATTTGATTGCAGTAAAATATCAAGAATATACTCAAGATGTAGAGCAGGGCAGAGTCATCATGAGTCCTGCCAGCTTTCCAACAGAATACAAGGGCATCTTTCTAAAAGGGGGATATCTGTAGGTAGGGATCTACTTCAATTGCAGTAAGACTAAACAATTTTTGCGGGTTGATCTCAGCATAAAGAGCAATTCCGTGGATATTTCCTGGATGTGCTCTGCTGGCCAGGCCCCCGGCGCTGACTGGCAGAGAGGCCCTGGCAGAGGAAGACAGACAAAAGGGTGGCCACCGTCTGGTATGCCTGCCCTTCATGTGGCCCCGCCCCTTGCTGCTGATTGGTGGAGAGGCCCCAGTAGGGTGGCCACCATCTTGTCTGCTGCCCTATATGTCACCCTGTGAAATCAACTTAAAAATAGCTTTAAAACACCATTGATTTCACAGTCAATCCCAGCTGTGAAAATGCAAAATCCAGAAAATCGTAAATTGAGTAGACCCCTACCAACAGGGCAGCTGAACTTAGAAATATTCCACTCTATGTGGCCAATTAGACTACTTACACAGAGAATTAGTCCTGGGGAACCACTGAAGAAGAAACTGGAAGGCCTCCAAAGTAGAGGTACTATTACACTTACTGACATTTAGTGCAGAACTGAATCTGTATCCTGCTAGCAGCGAGAAAACCTTCAGGTGAACTGCATTGATCCAAAACCACTTACCAGAACACAGGAAAAGAAGTCAGTGCCCATTACCATTGATAACAAGACCTGAGAGCGTTTAAAGACATACTCAAAGAAAAATTAAAAGAATTCAGCAATTGATAGAGATGGTCGATTTTTTTCCGATTTGGTGCCCACTTAGGTGTGTAACGTGTGACACCACAAAAATAAGCATTTGAAACACTACGCATAAACAAGACACCAGTCCTAATGTCTTGGGGAGAAGCCAGAGCTAGCGTGTGATACCTCAGAAAGACGCTGAGCAGAAACGCTGATGCAAAATCAGGAGCTCACAGAATTTATTCATCGAGTCCTGACTGACGTGGGGAGGTGGTACATTTGGATAAAAACTGAGCTGCCGGCTGTGCCCTTTGGAATTAAATCGGTCCAGAACTGGACATAATGCAGATTCACAAGCCATTAGAAAGCATCATAAGGAGGCTACTGCTGAGTGCGTCCAAGTAACTACAATCCATTATTGAGGGTGCAGTGCTGTAAGACGCAGATAAGATGGTAGAGACAATGAGCAGGATTCACCTTTGTGGGACAGGAGACAGGCTATCAACATCCTGCGATGCCTTTGCATTTTCAAGAGAAGGCTCCAGGCAATGCACCAAGCAGCAAACAGACTGGGATGCTATGGGCAGTTATATAATTCACAGTCAGGATGACCAGAGCACAAGAAGAAAGTTCCCCTACTTGAGAGTTTGTCCCCTACTGTTAAATAAATCCACTGGGATTACTGCACACACAGCACATTGCTTAAATGCTGATAAGTGGGTGGAATACAGGCTTCACACCTGGATATAAAGGAAAGTCTAAGAGGTCAAGTCAAGGAGTCGGCTTACTAGTCCTCCAGGAATGCCTCACTGAGAGCATCCATGGAGCACAGCAAGGTGTATAAAAACACAGCAACTGGCAACAGAATAAACCTATAAATCCCAGCCTGATCCTGGTAAAAAGTCAAATTGACAAGCTCAACCTTGACAAGAACAACATGGTTGCAGTAGATTACTGCTCCAGTGTCTAGGGCAAAAGACAGAAGTTATACATAAACCGGTTTAAGTGATCAGAAACTGGTTTAAACCTATAACAGAACAGACGTTCAGTGCACATAAACCAGTTTCAAAATGGTGAAAACTAATGTAAGTGGCCCTGCAGGCATGTGTCTGCATTTCTGCAATCAAAAATTAATTTCTATTCACTTGCTTCTTGGTCCAATCTATACAGGTTAGACTAGCCTGAAAAGACTGAATCAACCTAGGCTCCAGCTTTTTGAACGTCTGTACTTAGCCCAGGAGATGGATGCACTGGAGCACACTCAGAAAAGGATGTAATCAGGTACCTGAAGGCGCATTTTGCAAGGCGCAGCATACCTGTTGCACTGTACTCAGACAACTGCCCACAGAGTGCGCTGAAATGATTTAGCACTGAGTAGTAATTTGAGCACAGGATGCCTTCCCCTCAGCACTCACAAAGCAACAGGAAAGGTGAGCCAGCAAGAAAGGCAGCCAAGAGAGGAACGGCAAGGGCAAATAGGGAAGGAAGGATCCTGACTGGCAGTGCTGGACTATCATAATATACCCTCACAGGGATTAGAGAGTAGCCTAGAAAGCAGACTGATGAGCTGGAGAACCAAAGGCAACAGCTCAAGAGGTGCCTCTCCTCCAGCCTTGCAGAAGAGTGACAGACAATGGATAAAAGCAATTCAGACAATGCCAAACTCAGAGGCAGCCTGCTACAGCAAAAGAGCTGGGGACCTGAGGTTACCACGCAGAGGAGAGCAAGTCTGGGTACAGCTAACAGACAGGAGGACAAGGAATGGCAAAGGCTATAGTTAAAGGCAATAATTGCAGAACACAACACAGATGTGGCAGAGGCAGTCTCAGGACAGTGGAGGGGGAATGCAGAATGATAGTACAAAGCACTGGGAGGTGACCAACACATCCAGACAGGCAGAAGAACCAAGAACAGGACAAGGAGAGCGCTGAAAGCCTCAGCTCTTACTTGGTTTCATGTAAGTCAGAAGCCAGGGACACAAACAGTATAGAAAAAGAACGGCCCCACCCAGCAGAAGGAAGGCAACCACAGGGTGGAAAGGAGTCTTGTATCAATGATAATACAAACAAGGAGTAAAAGACTGGTTCAAAGATCAGAACAATTCGAGGCCGTAGAAGCGACAATGGGCTGATAATAAAGGTAATGTCTCTATGGCCAACTATGTACTGGAACAGTGGTCCCAGCGAGTCAGCAAATGTTTATACAAAAGGCACAACAAAAGAAATATTAAATGGAAAGATGTAGGGACTTGCGTGGGGTTTGGAGAGGAGTACACAGGTTACAAGAGGTAAAAGTTTGGAGGAGATGCCAGGAGTGAGTCTGTAAGCATGGGTTTGAATGCCAGTTGACACTGTCCTATCTGTCTGTAATAGCTCTTAGTGGCAAAAGAGTGCAGTTCTGTAGGCAGAGTCCTCTGACATTTGTATGCAACATATAGTTCATGAGCCACTGGGGAAGCAGGGTGCAGAGCCCTACCATGGCAATGGAGCGCTGGGAAGCACCAGACCTCAAAAGTGCAAAGTGCCTAGTTGGAGTGGGGATTAAATGCCTGCTCCCCGACTCCTTAAAGGGGAACTTGTGCTCCTTTTCCTGGCTAGACAGCCATTTCAGCCTTCATGTGACTTCCTCCTCATTCCAGTTAGGCTGGTAGCCTTGTGAAATCCTAGTTCATGGGCAGTGCAAGGGCATTCAACCCCTCCCCCCGAAGGTGGAGTGGAAAGAGAGAAGTTCTTTGTGCCCTCTCTGCACCACCAGCCCTTGGGTAGCCACGCAGAGGCCAGGCCCAGTCTGGTTCTAATCATGGCTCTGCTGTTTATCAGGGAAACTGCAAATGAGACCTGAGGTTGTTTAGCAAAGAATGGAGCTTGCCCTCCTCCACACACAAACACAAAAGCAACAGAATGACAGGTCTGGAGCCCTGATGCTCCAGTCCTCTTAACACATAAGCGCTGGGCCTGGGCGCTTACAGAAACAAGGATCAAACAGCTGCATGCCACAGGGTACTAATCTATTCCAGCAGTTCATTTTAGGCTGCAAAGACAATTTGTGCTGCAGCCTGAAAGGCCTCACAAGATAAAAGGTTTACGCAGGCAGATCACAACACAGTCCCAGTATTTTGTGATTAAGTCATAAAGAAGATTGCACACAACAAACCTTATTGCACACTGTTTCCAAACACATGGAACAAACTGTCCTCATAAACACAGAAGAAAAAAGTAACAAATATTACAAACAGAAAGGGTTTTTTTTTCCCTTTGTGCAGCCTGCTTTGCATGAGACCAGACACTGGCCAGTGACAGCGGAGAAGCAATCTGACCAGCAAAAAGGCGACCTGGTTTGGTTAAAACACCCAAACACAATCACTTCACTTTTGGAGGCTGTTTTATTTTCTAGTCCCACTGAGGTCCCTGATGTTGATTACAGGCAGCAAAATACCCTGAAATAAGCTTTCCCTAGGGCATTTCAGATGCATCCTAGTCTCAAGAGACTGCCACTCTGGGTTTTTTGGTTGGTTTTTTTTTGCAAACCTAAGTTCAGAGAAATAGTGACAGGGCGTTTCTAAATGAAAGCAAATTTCCCAACCTCCTGACACTCAGAATGAAATCTTAGCCCTTCCCAGACAATTCTTGCCTCAACCTACTGAAGCTGTACAGGGGATGGCACTACAACTATTTAACCAGTACCGGCCACTTTCCCTCATGCAAACCCAAGGAACACAGAGTAGGATTAGGCCCTTATTCATGCAATAGCTGTCAACCCATCAGTGATCCAAATCTGTGTCTAGGGCAACCAAATAGCACAAGAGCGTTTAAAACCAATCCAAGTTGGCACGGCTCCACCGTAACTCAACCTTACTCCTCACGTATCCCGTGAGTCAATTCCACCTTTGCAGTAGCATCCCTGAGCCTCTAAAATGAACAATCAGGTACAAAGCTGCACTTCCAAAGGCCAGGATACCAATTCCCAAAGAGCCCCATTGGTGTGCAAAGAGTTGTGGTTCCGGTTAGACCCAAATGGTTAAAAAAAAATCATGAATCATCATCATGCCAAAACATGGCACTATGTTAAAGATGAAACCTGGGCTCTTTTGTTCCTGAAAGTCAGCAAGACTGGCAGGTCACCAAGCCAGAGAAAGCTGGCAGTTTAGGGTGACTGCTCACCAGACAACAATGTGTGCACATGGGATCTTCTCACTAAAGACCACATTGGGCGCTGCCTGTTTCCCAGACTTCCAAGCAGTCCAGGATCAGTGATCAAAGAACAGCCTTCTGTTGACAGAGGTCAGATTTCCACCCAGCTTCCCCAAACGTCTGCAAAATTTGTGGGTGGGCACAGTGGGCAAAGACGCTGTCTGATGTTTTGGGGTGCAAGGTTAGAGACCCATTTAAAAGCCAGCTTTCATGTCTTTTTCTAACCATGAGGAATGTTTGGTTTGGTAGTGATTGCAGCAGTAAGTGAACCAGAACCTGTATAATTGACTTGTAAATCACAAATACAACTGAGAATTATTTAACAGCTACATTTACATTGTGGAGATAACTTGAAGACAATTGCTATTAGGCAGCTAAATGTCTCCTTTACAATGATGACTAATCCACGCAGGGCTCTGACAACAAAAAACTATTGGCTTTGCATCAGTTTCTGGGTCTCCTCCCTGCCAAATGATAGCAGGAAAGGCTGCTTGTTGTCCCTGCCGCAGCAGCAAAGCACGGCTCATTCCCTGAGCTCCAGCTCCATTTTACATACAGAAGAAATAAAGTAGTCTCTAAATTACAAAGAAACTAAGAAAGAAATCAGGTCAGGGAGATGACTAATGGGAACTGGGAGCGCTAATCAGTTTAACAGCAAAGAGGCTACTGGTTTAGTCCTCCTCTTCCCTTACTTCCATCAAAATGATTTCAGATGTCACAGCAGCCGGGTGTTGAACTGCAGGAATGTGGACAACTGATTTTCACTCACTTTTCACAGCATCCTGGGCACATGCTAGCCCCTTTTATTAAAGGATATATTTCAGTGTAAATAAACATGCCCTTATTGGAAATCTCACTCTGCCCTAGCAGTCATAGCAAAAATTAAGAAGTGACTGCAACAATTTTAATGCACGTGCATTTCACAGTATGTCTCCAACTCACAAACTAGTCAGGCCCATAATTTTTACACAGTCCTTCACCTAATTTCAGCTGTCTATTAATTTCAGTAAATATACTTGCGTAAAGACTGGCAGTCTGGGAGAAAATCCCTGCTTTTGGCTTGCCAGATAGTCCCAAGTTTTAGTGCTGTGGATTAGAAGACAATAGATTTTGGAATGGATCCGAAGGAACTGGCCTTCAGCTTCCACAGGCCCCTACAAAACTAACAGGTATGCCAAAATACAGCGCAATTACATCTGACAAGACAGCGAGCATTCAGGCACCTACAGGATCCCCAAACTGCATCGTGCCTGTTCAGCTAGTGTGTTGCTGTCCATAAACTGGGTTGTGATATGCACCAATATGAAAGGCACAGCGTGATACGTCTTTCACCAAAACAACTTCTTGATTTGGGATACGCTGATAAATTCCATTCTGATAGAGCTGCTTTGTGTAGACAAGCTGTAAGTAAAGACAGGATAAGGTTTACAGTGCTAAAGGTGTAGGGCTACAGAGAGACAGAGAAAAGTGGCATTCAGGTCCAGCTGCAGGGCAGCGGTGATGATGTTTCAAACGGGACTCGAGGCCCCACTCGAACCAACAGACCACAATGCTGCTCTTGACTCACGCTTTCACCAAAACGGGGGGCCCCAGGGCTCGGGCAAAAATGTATGCATGACGGCACCTCTAATTTGTGACTGCACTTGCCGCAGCATCACATGCAAATGGTGGTCACTCCCCTTGCAAATGATCACAGTTATCAAAGGAAATGGGTAAGGCGTGCAGGGCACCCCTCAGTTGCGATACTTAGATGTTCAGTCATTCTCTAGTTTTCAGGAAAACTGAATGCTCTGCTATGTGGCAACTTTCATTCTAAAGGATTTCAAAAACTTCACAGGCTTTTAGCTGATGCTCAAAGGATGACCAGCCCGGCTGGCTTGAGACAGGGTGGTGGGTGGGACAGAAAGGAGTGGGCGGGGATTTGCTTCTCACCAGGCAGCAGAGGTTACTATGGACACATGCAATTATGAGCAGACAGTCACTAGGAGAGAGGCTGAACTTTCACCCTGCAACCTGAACAAAAAGGATGACACTCCAGGAACCTTGCGGCAAACCCACAAAGCACAATGTCTCTGTCCTGGAAAATACATTCAGGGAAAAAACCTTGCTGGGCACATGCACTTTTCCAGAGCAGAATAGGAACCAACCGAGGGTTATCTAGGCAAAAGATCAAGAAAAATTCAAGCAGCAAACAACATACTTCCAAGCCAAACAACAATCGAGGTTCACAGAGCCTCACTTGCAAAGCTCTCCGAGAGCCTGGCCTGGGGAAAAAACTCTTCTCCCGCCAGAAAGGGGCCTGTCGGCTCGGCACCGTGAAATCGAATAAAACCTCCCTTTGTGGCAGCGTCCAGCAGAGAGGGACAAAGGGCCCCTGCCACAGCGGCATTTCTGAATGACAGAGGCCTCCAACACCTCCCGCACCCCTTCCTCCCCCCAACAGCAAATCCCGGGAAACTGAGTGCTTATTCATGACTTGGGCTCCATCCATTTTCTGAGTTTCTCCCTGCATCCTCCAACGCTGAGCGTTTAACAATATCTTCTTTTAGCCCGTCTCTTGTCTCCCACTTCCGCATTTAATTGCAAGTTCATGGGTATTAAGTGGCCTGCACAGCTGAACTAAGTCATCTTGATTTGAAGGCTCCCTTTCCTCAAAAAGGGAAACAGTCCTTCCTCTGTTCTCTCTCCTCCTTTCTCTTCTTCCCCTTGGTTCTCTTGCTCTGATCATTTCCCTCTTCCTCTGTCCCGTTCTTTCTCTCGGTCCCTATCCTTTCTCCCGTTCTCCCCTTCTTCCTTTGCCTCTCTCTGTAAATTGTGCTGCTCAAGCAGCAGCTGATTTTGCAAGCAATGTCTGCAGGAAAAGTAGTGATGTGGCTGTCAGGACACCAACCACCTGTCTCCAAAACTGCACATTCCCTGGCTTCTGCTGGAATTCCCAATATGTCAGTGTTTGTAGCAAAACAAAACTCGACTTCTGCATAGGCTCAGTCTGCGTGGAGGCTGGTTTAGTTTAATAGGTATGAATGGCTGGATACAGTGTTGCTGAGCCCATCCAAGGTATAACATCCCTTGGTAAAAGTAGGATAAATTCTACACCGCATAGCCCTCAAAGGAAGATGTGTGGGCTTCAATGTAATTTCCATGATGGTTTTCTGTAGCTGATCTTTAGAGAAGTAGCAACAGCAATAGAAGTAGCAGGAAGATTTTCATACACAGTTTCATAGTGCTTAGGGTCAGATGGGACCTAAACAGACCATCAGGTCTGACCCCCTGCCCTGGGCAGGAACGAGTGCTGGGGTCAGAACACCCCAACCAAATATCTATCCAGCCTCCTCTTGAAGACCCCCAAGGTAGTTTCATAGTTTCATAGTAGCTAGGGTCAGGAGGGACCCGAACAGATCATCTAGCCTGACCCCCTGCCACAGGCAGGAATGAATGCTGGGTGCACAAGACCCCAGACAGGTGATTATCCAACCTCCTCTTGAATTTGCCCAGGGTAGGAGCGAGGACCACTTCCCTGGGTTCCAGATTCTGGCCACCCTAACTGTAAAATATTGCCTTCTGATCTCCAACCTAAACCTATTCTCCATCAGTTTATTACCATTGTGGTGCTGGGGAGAAAAGGGCTCTGCCTATTTGCTGTTGATCTCCCCGATGACTTTGAAGGCAGCCACCAGGTCCTCCCTCAGCCTCCTCTTGCCAAGGCTGAATAGCCTCTTGATGAGGCTGAGTACGTCCCTCAGTCTCTCCTCATAGGGCCTGTCCTGCTGCCCTCTCACCAAGTGAGTGGCCCTCCTCTGAACCCTCTCCGGGCTAGCCACATCCCTTTTGAAGTGCAGTGCCCAGTACTGGATGCAGTGCTCCAACTGCAGCCTGACCAAAGTGGCATAGAGGGGGAGTATCACCTCTCTTGACTGGCTTGAGATGCACCTTTGGATGCATGACAAGGGCTGGCTGGCCTTGCTGGCTGCGGTCTGGCATTGGCAGCTCATGTTCATCTTGGAGTCAATAACGACTCCAAGATCCCAATCTGCCTCTGTGTTTTCAAGACAGGAACTGCCCAGCCTGTATGTGTGCTGTGGATTCCTTCTCCGAAGGTGCAGCACCCTGCATTTGTCTACGTTGAACCCCATCCTATTCTCGTCTGCCCACTTTTGTCCAAATCTATTTGCAGCCTCTCTCTCCCTTCAAGCGTGTCCACCTCGCCCCACATCTTAGTGTCATCAGCAAACTTGGACAGCGTGTTTTCCACCCCCTCGTCCAAGTCACTGATGACGATGTTAAACAGTGCAGGACTGAGGACCGAGCCCTGGGGGACCCCACTGCTCACATCTTGCCAGGTTGAATACAACCCATCCACCACTAGTCTCTGGGTGTACCCTGTCAGCCAATTTTTTACCCATCCAACTGTGCGGGCATCAATTCCGCAGTCGCCTAATTTTTTTATGAGAATGGGGTAAGAGACAGTATCAAAGACCTTTTTAAAGTCTAGAAAGACTACATCCATGGCAACACCATCATCCAAGGATTTATTTACTTGGTCATAAAAGGCAACCAGGTTGGTCAGGCAGGACCTGCCTTTGATGAACCCATGCTGATTGCCCCGAGCATGATCTCCCCTGCAGGCCCCCCACAGATATGCTCCTTGATGATTCTCTTCAAGATCTTCCTGAGCACCGAGGTAAGGCTTATGGGCCTATAATTACTTGGGTCTTCCTTCCTCCATTTCTTAAAAATTGGGACCACATTATCTAGTTTCCAATCCTTCAGCACCTGGCCAGATGACCACGAATGCTCATACAGCTGGGCCAAGGGCTCCGCGATGACCCCTGCCAGCTCCCTCAACACCCTTGGGTGGAGGGCATCTGCACCTGCAGATTTAAAAATGTCCAGCCCTTCCAGAAGATCCCCAACTATATCTGCACTGATGAAGGCCTGACAGAGCTATCCCCGAGACTGTCCCTAGCTCTGGTAGGAGGGATGTCGCAGTCCCTGTTCAAGAAAACAGAGGCAAAGAAACTGTTAAAAATATCAGCTTTCTCATCTGGTGTAGCCACAAGATTACCATTTGAGTCTTGCAGGGGCCCTACATTTCCTGGTGCCCTTTTCTTGCTCCCAATGTACTTGAAAAAGGACTTTTTGTTGTCCTTAATCCTGGACACTAGCCCGAGTACCATCTCTGCCTTGGCCTTCCTAATAGCCCTCCTACACTCCCAGGCAGAGGAGGAGTACTCCTTGGTGATAGCGCCTCCCTTCCACTGGCTGTACTCCCCCCTTTTAGTCCTCAGGCATTCCTGACTGCCCTTGCTGAGCCAAGGGGGTTTCTTGCTTCTCTCAGGGACTCTTACCCTTTGGGCCTGGAGGATCGCCCCCTTAAGGTGTGACCATCCCTCATAGACTCCCATCTCCTCTACCTTCTGGGCCCTCAGTGCCTCCCCCACTAATCTTGGAAGCTCATTGAAGTTGGCCCTTCTGAAGTCAAGGGCTTTAGTCTTGCTCTAAGCCCTTGACATCCTGCGCTGGATAGTGAAATCCAGCAGGTGATGATCACTATTGCCCAGGTGGTCAAGGACCTGCAGTCCCCTCACCAGGCCATCTCCCGTGGCCAAGAGAGAGCACCACCTCCCTTGGGAGTCCATTCCAGATCCTGGCAGCCCTAACTGTAAAGTAATGTCTCCTGATGTCCGGCCTGAGCCTTCTCTCTAACAATTTGTGGCCATTATTCCTAGTACCCCCTGGTGGTGCCAGGGGGGACAGAGTCTACACACACACACACACACACACACACACACACACAAACACCCTCCAAATGATCTTAAGCATTCAAGCCTACACCCCACTCAATTCCCCCAGCACAGCCCTAATTCAGACCACTGTAAACCCAAGGAACGAACACAGCAACAGGTGCAGGTTGGAAGGACCTTTGGGTGTGTGCTGCATTCAACATACATCAGCTACTTATCAAAAAGGATAAAGCAAAGAACTAGTGCCAGAACCAAAAGTCACAGTAAAAACTGAAGCCATAGCCTGGAGGAACTTGACACCTGGGTATAAAACTCAAATTGCGACATATGTTAACACAAAACTTCACATCTATCTTCCTTTTTGCTCCTGTGCAGTCACCCACGGAGCCAGGATTATGTTTGGGAAATACAGAAGAATGTGTTGCAAGAAAAAAAGAGTCTAAGCTCCCAGGCACATGTTCAATTTTAGGCGTGATATAAATATGTCACAAAATTATATGTGGAATAACTGTGGCTCACTTCATTATCACACCTTAAATTGAGTTGCGCGTGTGGCTGGTTACTATTTAAGGCATGAATAACCTGTTAATCACATCTTAAATGTAATGAGTGTCAGCCTAACAAACTAAAAGGCTAATGTATCAAGTTACTGATGCACTTACTGCCTGTTTGACTTGCATTCTGTACCTGATGAATCCTGATCACTGTATTCCTATGCTGTTTGCTAACGTGCCTATCATGCTAACAGGACCTCCAGTCATTTCCAAGGTTAGCAAAGTATTTTGCCAAGAAGAATGAATTACACTTCATTCGACCTGTGAAGACAGAGAGAGGTAAACTGCCTTGTCCAAGTCCTACAATGACTCATTGAGAGGGTTGGGAACAGAACCTTGCAGTGATACTCTCACCCTAATAAAATGAATGGCAAAACTCCCTGTAATTTCTATAGCATGAGGATTCCCCCCATTTAGTCTGAAATTCCAGTTCCCCTTTCCAGCAAATTAACAATGCCACAAACCTAGGTTAAGAAATAATAATAAACCCTCCTAAGTAATCCCCCTGCTACTGCCAGAGACAACTGCTCAAGGTATCACAGAAAAATGGATAAAATTTTGGGGCCAAATAATTTTTCATAGGACAATATGGTTTTCTTGAAGTCAAAACGATCCGATACAAAAATATTAATTTGAAGTATAGAAGTGTTTTTAAAATTATTTCCTGACTGGAACTATGAAAATAATTGTTTTGAAGCAACAGTTTGAAGTTACGCCTATACAAAACCCTTTATTTTGACAGGTGAATATTTTCATACAGGAGATTTTTTCCTGCAAATTTTTTTTGCAGGGAGATTCTGCATGTTCCAGTCAACTTAAATGTCAAGTGTTTTAGTGATGATAAACTTGCTTTGCTCAAAGACACCAATATAAGGCGGCACTAGATGGAGGGATATTTGGAAAAGACATGTCTGTATATTTAAAAGGTGAGCAAATTAACACTATTTCTTTACCGTCTGATGCTGCAACTGCAGGGGGGTTTCAAAAGCATTTATATGACTGGTTTTAGGTAGATTAAACCAGCTGAAGCATCAAGATTAAATAATATGCACCATCTATTGATTGCCATTTGCAGACCCCTACCATTTAAACCAGTGGTTACCAACCAGTGGATCTCGATCCACCGGTAGATCTCAGAGCCTCTTGTAGTAGATCTCAGAGCCTCTTGGAATCGATCCAATGCTGGGGTGGGGGCTTAATGCCCACGTGCATGCATGCGAGTACCCCAGCCCAGCAGGTCAGTCCGCGTGGGAGGGAAGGGGCAGGGGCTAGATTAAGGCCCCCCCGGTGAGGGACAGTGCTGCAGAGGCAAGAGTAGGGTTAAGCTGAGTGGGCCCCAGCCAGATGGGACTTACCTGCTGAGGAGATGCGCCTCCAAATAACTTTTTCCCCTCTGCCATGATCTGCCTCCCACCCCCCTCACTCCCCACAGACTTACCCACTGGGCGGAGGGAGGTGGCAGCACATGGCAGATCCTGGGTTGCTTTTAAATGCCAAAGGTTATCTCCTACTTAAAAAGGCTGGAGACCACTGATTTAAACCAAAGCTTGGCCCTTCACTGTAATGGGCTAGCAGAGAGGGTATCTGTCACATTTGGAAATCAGTGATGACTTCCACAATGACAATAGTGAAAAACCAAGAGAGGTGTAGTGAGCCTTAACTGTTTGGCTAATGAACTGAATTTCATATGCAAAGTAAAAAACAGTGTTTCTTAACTCACACTTTCTTATTTAGCTTATGAAAAATCAAATCAGTGGCCTTATATTGTGAGGGTGGATCTTTTTTGTTCAAGAGCTTCAATTAATACGAAGTCAGGCAACTTTCACCAGTTCTGGAAATCTAAAGTCTGAAGGCCTCGAACAATAATGTTCCTCTCAAAAGATTTGCACTAATAAATCAGCAGCGTTACATTGACATGCACGCACAAGAAGGAGCCCAGGGAAATATTCTGAACTTGCCCCCTTACCATTCCACTAAACCAGAGGTGGCCAACCTGGCGCAAGTGCCACAAGTGACATGGGCAGCCTCTTTGTGTGGCATGCAGCACAGTGGCAGATAGTGGAGGGAGCAGAAAGCAGACCAGCAGACTGAGTAGAGCAGTGTTTCACAACCAGTGGGTTGTGACTCAAAAGTGGGTCACAAGAATATATGGAAGGGTCACAAGCAAACTTTAAAAATGGATTCTCCTTTAAAAAAGAAAAACTTGGGAAACCGTGGCTTTTCCCTCGCAGGCTGGCAGAGTCCCAGCCTGCGAGGGGCAGCTTGGGACCCCCTGCCCCACACACTGGGGGCCAGCAGGTCAGGAGTGAAGGGCACTGGGTCAGGACTGGCCATTGATGTTTATAAATGGGTCCTGCTACAATAAAGGTTGAGACCCACTGGAATGGAGAACACAGAGCAGAGAAAAGAAAG
Source organism: Caiman crocodilus (assembly GCA_030014935.1). Taxonomy (NCBI): domain Eukaryota; kingdom Metazoa; phylum Chordata; order Crocodylia; family Alligatoridae; genus Caiman; species Caiman crocodilus. Next base: position 13,565,171 of record JAGPOW010000797.1, on the reverse strand, counting down.
CAGAGCAGATCGGGCAGGGGATTAGAGTGCAATTCGGGGAGGATGTAGGGCTTAATTTGTGGTATACCTGTGAAAAACATTGGTCCCCAATGCACTAAACCAAAACATGCATCCAGAACAATGATAATGGATCACATACAGAACTACAGTCATAGGAAGAAAATCTAATCTATCTCGCTGCTTTTTCTGCAATTCTTTTGTATCTCTAGACTAGAAATACTCAGGATGTGCATTTGGTTCCTCACAGCTCAGCCTGTAACTCAATTCTCTTACTTGAGTCAGTCTACACAAAGGCCATTTACAACAAATACAGACATGGGGATGCACACACAAAGGTATATATGGAGACAGAGGACAATAACTAAGCTAAACTCTTCTAGTAACAGCGTGAACTTCTTGTCTCATCCTGCCTATGTTGTGATCTTTATTCCACTCCTTTGATAAGCGAACTTGCACCAACTTGTTAAACACATTGCTGCTGTCTAATCAGAGGTTGGGATTTACAGTAGGACTCTATGGCCCTTTCAGAGCCATGGCCCTACACCGGCCTACTCAAGTAACTGATCTATGAGCTGTGATTCAAAAATGACAAGTGATTTTGATAAAAGGCAAGGTATATTTGCATCTTATAGAATAACTAAATCAGAGATGTATAGCATAAGCTTTTGTGAGCCCAAGCTCACTTCACTGGATGCTGTATTATTCTGATGACTTGAGAAGACTAAGAAGATCTGTGTAAATCTTCAGCTTGGAGCAAATGAGTAAAGAGAAGTTATGCATGTGTTAGAAGTGACCAAAGGATGTTGTTCCAGCAGAATGCAGTATAATTTCTCTTGCTTTTTGCCTATATTAATCAGCTCAGCCTCCTATCTGCCCACCCTCCTTCTTCCCAAAACAACTAACAAAGTATGAAGGTTTTGTAAGCACTGAAGCAGGGAAGCCGAATCGCCTAGATGTACAGCACATCAAAGCCTGTTTCTGTTCAGCAGATGTAAATAGCATCTGGGAGTTCCCTGGAAAAGCAGGACGTTCAGCAGCCTGCCATCCACTGTTTTGTGCAGCTTGGTGCAGATGGTCAAAGCCAGCTTTTGCTGAGGTCTCCACCCTGAATTTGGAAGACCAAGAAATATAAAAAAAAAGGGACATTATGTTTCTGTGGGGTTTTTTTCTTTATAGAGAGCCTTGGAAATGTACCCAGTGTCAAGTGAATACTAGGAATGAAGGCCTCTCAGACATTTTTCCTGATGATCACCAGTTATTTATTCTCCTTGCAGCCATCCATGTCTAGACTTAAGGTCTGGGCAAACAACAGCTTGTCTTTGGAAAGACTTGGGAACACTTCAAGTTTCTAAGGGCAGTGCCACCTGACCCAGTCCCAGTGTTGATGGCAGTGGGACACCTCACATTCTTCCTGCTCAGCAGCCTGACCTCTGGCAATACACGGGCATATGAAGGTCAGTGTGGTACACTGGACTAAGCAAGGGGCTTGAGCATATTTCAAAGAAGTATCCAGTGAAGCCATTCTAATATAAGAGCCTGACATGGCAATCCTGATGGGTAGGGATATTTGCAGGTAGAAGTTAGAGGACAGATCTTTTTGCAAAAACACTTTACAGACACACCAAAAATCCTCGGGCTGGGCCTTCTGTAGAGTTTTCATACTAATGGATTAAAAAAAACCCAGCCATTTATTTAAACCAGTTTTGTTGGCGAGGGTACTATTTTTTTTTCTGGTTCCTGAGTCCTTAAGATAAGCTCCTTTCACAACAGATTACAGGTCTAGGAAAAAAGTATGAAAACCAGCCGTGCAGATGCACTTGTCCAGTTCAGAGACTGGAAAGAATGGGAAGAAAGGAGGAAGCAGTGTGGAGAAAACAGAGGGTGAGAAGAGACGGGATATGACAAGAGGATGTCATGGGAGCCTGAAATCAAAATGACGTGAGCTGAGTGCAGGTACCAAGCACCATGAGCACAACTTTTCCAGCACGTGCATTGTTAAATAAATGTAAACGTCTTTTTTCTGTGGCTGGCATACTGATGGCCACAAATTCTGAGAAACCACATCCCCTGTGCATCTCTGGCCAGCACTAAAATCCAATGCTTCTTGATGCAAAGCCAGCTGTTATTATTAATGGATTTGCTAATTGTTATTTTATTATTTATCATTAAAAAAACATGTTATTCTTATTAAGATAAAAGACTTGAGAGTGGTCTGGAAATGATTATGTGTAATACGTCATCAGCAGAACACTTTCTAAAAAAAAAACACTTGAGTCTGGGCAGCTTTTGGACACTGCCTGACCTGCTGTGGCAAACAAAATGAATTCAATCCCACCAACTTCGGACATTTAAGGAAGGGTGATTTTAATACTGCACAATTAACCATGAAACCTGAAATGAGATCTCCTGAAAGCAGCCGATCAGGCATATGCTGAGGCAGATCGTATCTTGCAAACAGATTTCAGAAGCAGACTTTAGAAAACAGCACCATCTGGATCAAATTTGCAACTCTGCTCATAAATAAGGAGGGGTGGCACCACTGCAAGTGTATTTATAAAGTGTGGGAATATCAGGCCAAGGAAGGAGAGCATTCAAGAAAAAAGTGTGGTTTACAAGAGTTAAAAATGCAGCTGTACCACAGAGGAGACAGTGCCTGGAAGCCACTTCTAAAGAGTAGTGACACCAATCAGGATAGGGAAGGCTGGAAATGCTGCAGAGACACCACGAACGCTGAGCAAAGACAAAGCCAGATTAGAATCATAAAATCATAGAAAATGAGGGTTGGGAGGACCTCAGGAGGTCAATCTAGTCCAACCCCCTGATCAAAAAAAGATCATCCGCAACTAGACCATCCTAGTCAAGGCTTTGTCTAGCCACGTCTTAAAAACCTCCAAAGATGCCGAGTCCACAACCTGGTAACTTGTTCCAGTGTTTTAGTACCGTCTGAGTGAGAAATTTTTTCCTAATATCTAATCTAAACTTTCTGGACTAAAACAGAGATACTAACAATGCGATACCTACTCTGCACAGCAAAGTCTGCTCTAATATTACAAATATTAGAGTTGTTACAAATTTCAGTGATCCAGGAAGGCTGGGAGAGCAGAATAATAGAGCCCAACACAACTGCGAGGACCTACGAATGTTGAGATACAACTGGCTGTGTTCCAGCGATCTGGAGCTCCAGGAATTCAGGCACACAAAACATCTTGCGGCCTCTTTTGACTCCAGCGATTACCAAAAATTCATAAGCTTGCAAATTATTCCAGTTAGGAGAAAAACCTGCTGATGGACTCCACTGTTTTCTTTGATATGATCCCATTCCTTTTCAAATCATGTCGAGTCCTGCTTCCCTGAATACAGCAGGAATCAAACAAGAGACAGTGCTCCTGCTCATTATTCCAAGGCTCTTTTCCAGTCAGCACTGAGCCCAAATACTCTCTACCTTAGGTTTTGTTGGGAACGCATTTCTGGTGCTTGTTGTGACAGTGACCTTGGCTTTTCTACACCCATTCATAGGATTTTCTCTTGCTTATCTCTCTGCTTCTCATCTCTCTTTCACAGATAATCAAACATTCGCAAAGCAACAGCCAGTGAAACTCCTCTGCCTACATATGACATTCATGTTGTCCCTGTCTTGGAAGATAATATGGAGTGGAGGCTCCTATATTTTTAGCTGATGCCATAAAAAAACTTAACTCTTTTGTTATAAAAATCTTAAATGAAGTAGGAGAATAACCACACAAAACAATACAGGATAGTGAATTAAACTGTGCAAAGTGCACTTAAAGAGGATTTTAACCTTGGCAAAAAGGCTGCTGAATGAATCAACCAAAAAATACCATGTAACTCAAACATGTTTCCAGCCTCAGAGGCAGACTTCATTGCCCTACTGCCTGATGTAAAAATCTCTGAGCAAGTAACTATTTACCAAATTACAGTTGCCACTTGTGCCAGCTTTTCTGAGATTGTCCCAATTCTGAGAGGACACTTCCACTATCTTTATGGGCCTGTTTCCTGGTCTAGTACAATGATGTCATATCACTGTACACAACCTTAAAATCCCTACCTCGAGACATTTATAATCTAAAACACATTTTCATATTTACTGAAAATTCTTTAGAATCACGGACCATCAAGCCAGGACCTGCCTTGGATCTCACCTAGTCTGATCCTCATTAAATTAAGCCAGACTTTCAGTTCCAGCAGTCCCCTCAATAGTTATCTAATCTTCCCCTGACTCCTGTGATGGTGCTTCCCTCTCTGGAGCCCTGGTTCCAGATGCTGCTTCACCCTTCAGCAGCAAATTGAATTGGTCTCAAATAGCCTCTGATAACCTGGGGAAACTGTTGGAAAAGCTTTCTTCTATTGTTTTATCTCTACCAGGGTCTCCACCAGACCTAGATGTTGAAACTAACTGAATGATAAATACTCGGAAGAGAGGATGGGTGAAGGATGAATGTCAGAGGCAAGCAGGAGTCGTTAATCTTCCTAGAACTCCAGTAAGAAGTAATGATAATCAAAACCTGGCTTACACCAACCTTCAGATCCTTCTTTAAAACCATTCGTATTCTCTACGGGAATGATTCTACCACATTTTTTCACACCGAGTAGCCTCTTCTTCTGTAAGTGGTCTCATTTTCTTTACTGAGATTTCTTGCAAGGTGCATTGAGGCTTTGCATAACTGCAGCAGACTGGCTGCAGATTAGTGTAGTTTTCATGAAAGATCCAAGATTGGAGCAACTCCCCTGCTTGTGCATAAGACAAGTAAAAAGTTGGCAGGAGCAATGCAAATACCCCCTATGCACCAGGAGCCAATTAGCACTAAGAATAATGGAGACCCACTAGGTGCGTCTACACATTAATTAATGTGCTTTTGTTACCGTGCATTAAATTTAGTACCTCTGGATGCCTACACACAAGCAAGGAGGCTGCTCTGACATGCTGAAAATCCAGTGCGTCGGACCAGACTTGATTAAATGAGTCTGCTGGAGCGTGGCAATTACCAAGCTCCAGCAGCCTCCCACATCTCATGTATCAAGAGTCCCTGCACTTCAAAATGGTCATATGGGTGCTTTATTTAAAGCTCACTTGAGTCTAGGGTTACCATACATCCGGGTTTTCCTGGATATGTCCTCTTTTTTGGCCCCCTGTTCTCCTGTCTGAGCAGGTTTTTAAACAGATGTCTGGCTTTTTGCTCTGCCCCTGCTTTTCCTGGGCAGTTCCAGTTTGGCTGCTTGGGGCTAGAAGCAGTGATGCGGCATGACTGGCTGTCAGGGAATCACGTGCTCTGCATGTGGATCCTGGCAAGCTGCTGGCAGGTAAAAGAGACACAGAGAGTGTGCACATGCGAGCTGCACGGGCAGCAGGACTGGCGGGTGGGCAGTGAGGGGCACCAGCGGGAGGGCTGGGGGGGCTGGGGAGGCAGGGGGCTGCGGTTCAGGAGTGAGGGGCACTGGCAAGGTCAGGTAGACGGGGGCTGCGGTTCAGGAATGAGGGGCACTGGCAAGGTCGGGTAGACGGGGGCTGCGCTTAAGGAGAGAGGGGCACTGGCAAGGTCGGGTAGACGGGGGCTGCACTTCAGGAGAGAGGGGCACTGGCAAGGTCGGGTAGACGGGGGCTGCGGTTCAGGAGAGAGGGGCACTGGCAAGGTCGGGTAGACGGGGGCTGCGGTTCAGGAGAGAGGGGCACTGGCAGGGCTGTGGGGGCAGGGTATAGTGGGTCAGGAGCGAGAGGCAGCAGCAGGGCTGGGGGGCTGTAACTTAGGAGTAAGGGGCAGAGGCAGAGCCTGGGCATATCACTCCCCAACATCATAAACCTCTTTCCCCTCTCCTCCTCCTTCTTCCTGCCCTCCCCCACAGGCATCCTCTTTTTTGATACTGGAAATCTGGTAACCCTACTGATTTGACAAGCTTTAGATAAAGCATCCTTGCTGCCATTTGAAGTGTGGGGACACTGATATGCAAGACCCGTCAGGAGCCTTAATAAGAACGGCTCTTGGAGATGCTCTAATTAAAGTGTCCCTCCCCCACTCCCAGAGTACATGTATAAGCACTCTCTAATGTAGGGGTGGGCAAGATGCAGACCAGGGGCCGGATGTGGACCACCAGGCCATTCTATCCGGCCCACAGGGCCCCTACAAAATGTAGAAAATGAATATTTATCTGCTCCTGGCTGCCTGTATTGTGGCCCTCAGTGGCTTGCCAAAACTCAGTAAGCAGCCCTCCACCCAAAATAATTGCCTGCCCCTGCTCTAATGTGAGATACTAACTAAATGCAAATTAGGCTGCCCTAATGCGCAGTAGCAAAAGTGCATGCTTTTTCAGTGATGTTTAATGTGCAGTAACCTAATTTCACTGCATATTAGCATAGTTTTTGCTGTGATGCTCTAATGCAAAGTAAAATAGGCTACTGCACATTAAAATGCACATGTAGATGCACCCACTGTCAAATAATTAGACAGCACCAGAAACACCACACAGTTTGGGACAATTTGAAAATTCATTGGCATCACTAGAAAACTCTTCTCCAGAAAAGTCACTGCTCTTGAGAAGGCTAGGCAGGCCTACAGTAGGAAAGGAAATCAGAGGGGATGAAAGTGGGCTAAATGTACTGCCTAAGCTAAGAGAGACAGGACTAGTAAGGGGGGGAGCAACAGCTGAGGACTGACATACATTAGTTTAGCTAGCGGAGGGGAAGAAGGGCAGAATAGGTGTCCCAACATTTTCTTAAATGTTCTTATTTAAAAAAAATCCCAGTAACAATTAGTGCTTGCTAAATTTGTTTAAGAAACAAAATTTACCAAGCCCCATTGGCTTCACATAGACATAACTAATGAATAATGAAGGCACAGTATTTGCAGGAAATACCTGTGGTCAATGCACCTTATCTACCTGGGTATCAGGACTGGTAAAAAGAATTTCCCTGGCAGAAAGCCCTCCCTTTTAAAGAAACTTTAAGCAATATATTTACCTAGTTAATCTCCTCAAGATGTAGAACTATCTAGCCTTCCAATACTGCGGCACGTGACATGCAATTCTGTTTTCACACCTGTGACTGCTGGTATTTTTAAAGCTGAATTCCAGGATCTAACACATAACCTAAGCAAGTCTCTAATTAAAAGGTTGCCTTCATTTCACTTAGTTTTCCCACAAAATACACTGTAAGTGTCTCTAAATTGGCAAGTTTATTCTGTATTTGCTTTTTCAGATTTCACCTTTGAAGAAGTCTGGGAAAACTTCAGAGTGACTCAAGAAACTAAACTCTACCTTCTAAATTTAGAAATGCAGCATGCTAAGTCCCACTGGGTGCGTCTACGTGTGATGCTATGTCACCAGAGCAATGCGCTATGGCAATGTAGCATCTGCGGACAAAAACCGGGACACTATAGTGACACTCTCTCAGTATAGTGCACCACTAGAGCGATACAGCAGCTAAAAATAGCCATGCGCTGTGTGTATGACACAGTACAGGTTGTTATTGCACCATCATTTAGTACTTCCTCCAAAAGGAAGTACTAAATGGTGTCTCCTTCCCGCACCGTTGTTACTACACCATCATTTAGTACTTCCTTTTGGAGGAAGTGCTAAATCAGGGGCGGGCAATCATTTCGGGTAGAGGGCCGCTTGCCGAGTTTTGGCAAGCCATCAAGGGCTGCATGGCAGGCAGACAGGGGCAGATACATATTAATTTTCTAAATGTTTAGGGGCGACGTGGGCTAAACAGACTGGCACTAACAACAGTGCCGTAGGGGTATATGTAGATGTGCCCACTGAATATTAGTGAGACTGAGGGATAGAGAGATAAAAAATAAAATAAAATAACCAGAAAGGGAAGTTGCCAGGAAATCAACTGATCTTTTTCTATTTTCCATACCGAATTAACTATATAAACCAAAACCTTCAATGATGAAATCTAAATCAGACACTAAGAATCCTTTCGCTTTCAAAAATATATGAGCTGCACAGTTAAGAAAATTTATTTTATTAATGGTATCTGATTTTAACCAGGTAGTGTCCCATTAACTCATAGGAGCTTTTATAATTTAATTATTATTTTATAGCCTACAGGTCTTTTTCTCACACCTCTGTACTGTCTCCCTGCAGACTTCTCTAGCCACATTGTCTTCTTATGGGCTGATTCTTAAAAAACAGACTGAGCTGGGATAATCTAGGTGGGGCTGGTCCTGCTTTGAGCAGGGGGTTGGACTAGCTGTCACCTCCTGAGGTCCCTTCCAATCCTAAATTTCTGTGATCCACCAACATAACACTGCACATACTCCGGAGTATCTCCTTTATGACTCCTTCAAGAAAAAAAGAGAATCACATTCACCTCCGCACAGCCCCCAAAAAAGCTGTTCAGACAAGAAGCCTAGAGGGAAGTCTGGGTTTGCCAGTGTTTGAGGCAGGGTCAGCAGTGGGCACAGCAGAGGAATATGTATTTGCCAACCGGCATTTCTTATGCAGTTGCACAAGATGCAGGCTGCTCTGTGATTATTTGCCTTCTCTAAAAAAGTGAATCTCAATCCTTGCTTCCTTGGATTGAAAGCATTAGTCTTCTTCACTCTCTTTTTAACTCCTTATTCCCATTTTCTGTCAGGGCTGAGGGCTCTGCTGAAGGACACATGAGTTGGTTATTCAAAAATTATGACAGGTTCTTACGTGTCCTTCGTCTGAACCCAGGCCCAGTCCTACAGCCATCTTCCAGTTATATCTGCCTCCTCAGTGTCACTGCCTCAGCCTCCACCACCTCACTTGTAACTTGAATTTTTCCTCCATAAAATACAAATAACCTCACCAGTATTACCTTAGGTTAGTTTTAAATAGTAAGTAGGGAAAAGCTTAATTTGACTTCTTAGAGAGAAAAGGAGAACAGCAGCAATAATTTATGTCCCTCTGACATCTTATTAAGTAAAACAAAATAGTTCTGTAAAACAGTCTCAAATTTATTTATTTTTGTCTAAAAATCGGCTCCTAAAAGCAAAGAGCCAGGAATGTAGGAAGCACAAATTAACTGCTGGGCCAGAGCAGCATCATATAATATTTAACTTCCTGCGCTGTGTATGCATGAAAGCCCTTCATAGCTCTCCCCAGACTCTGCCTAGATTTGCAGCTGATGCATGCCTTAATAGTTGGTGCCACACATCAGTAGATTATGAATTTGAAGCTAGGAATGCTATGTAAACCCATCAGGGCTGTACATTAATCTTCAGTAATATCCAACTATTTGCTGCCCAAAATGATGAATGCCAAAATTCTCACTGCTTCAATCTTAAACGTAGAAAAAAGATTCAATTATATACTAGAATATATTTATATAGAGAAAGCAGATCTATAAAAAGTAGAAAGAGAAAGGCAAAAGAAAATATATGATGTGGTGTGGCATGGAGAGTTTAAACTGCATAAAAATGAAATGAATAAATCACACCCAACTCCCTCCTGGCTTCAGGGACATACCTATACTAGCACCTGTTTGCTGTTCCCCTCACTGACTCAGCTCTGCTACTTAAGTGTTCAGGTGAAGAATAATCTAAAATCCACTCGGTCCTGGAAGAAGAGATTGTCCGTCCAGGATACAGCACTCCTTACTCAAGTGTCGGTGGTCCCAATATCAAGGTGGCCAGGCAGGAGTTGAAGGAGGATACATACTCTTCTTTGCTGCTGCAGAGCACCCAAGTCAAATTCTAGCCCCCAAAGTCTTTATCCCTCTTGTGCATTCAACATATGCCACTGATTATACAACAGCCCCATTTCAGAAATGTACTGCCTCTACTTTTGCATCCCGTCTGCCTTGTTTTAGTTTGCACACACAGATCCTCCACCTAAACCAGAGCTGCAGCCTTGTAAAACCATTAGGAAATCATTCTTATTCAAATCTGCTCTCTCCCCAGGTCCTTAACAGTATGCCTACACCAGGTCCCTGATGCTTTTGGGGAAAGGATGCTCTCAGGCACTCCCCATCCACATGTTTCTGCCTGCATGCGCAAAACCTAGAAGCGCAGCAGTGAAGCCAGCTCCAGGGACATCCCCTAGGCCACTCTTGCAGCCTCTTTCTCTGGTGTACCAGAGAGCAGCCAAGCAGCTGTGCAGTCACATACAGGTTGGGCACATGCAAGTTAGAGAGAGATCAGCAGAACTGGTCTCTGAATGGGCTGTTTTGGCGAGTGCAACGTAGATCTTTGAACAGTTTACTGGCATCAATCTCTGCCTCCATGAAAACTTCCCTGATCTATAAAAGTGACAGCCTATGAGCTGCAATAGTTCCATGGCTTTATATCTTATATTAAAACCCTAAAACTCCCCTACAATGAGATACAAAACATGGAAAAATGATGTTTTCCAGCTTTCAAAGTCTCTGTCTTCCCTGAAATATGTTCTGCCTGAAACCAATGAAAACCTCTTTGGTGGGTTTGGAAGTCTGGGATGTAGGAAGTCGCACACCTACTGTAGATCCCATTTCAGTGCTGATTAAAGAAAGATGTGGAGAGAGAGCCTGCTATACAGTTTCACTCAGTGGCACAACTCAGGGCCCACATTTGAAATCAGTTTGAAACTGATATGGAGCTTTTCCTGCCTCACAAAGGAAAACAGCCCTGCAAACAGGGACAAGACCAGTAGAAAAACGCTAATGATCCATCATGCCAAAACAACTAGAACACCGTGTTTAGGGGGAAATTATGTTAAGAAAGTCTGTATATCATTTTCAACCTTTTTCTTCCAGGCCCCCTAAGTCCAGCCATCCATTTGCTACTGACCCCAAGACTCCTGGCAGCTCCAACAAGGCTTCAAATGAGCTGTGGTCTGCCAATGGTATCTGGGCTCCCTGGCTTCTAGGTCAAGGGACGCTTTCAAATGTTATTGTGCAATCTACCCCAAAATCTCAACGGCATTGTCAGCTCTCCCACAGGGAAAAGACTGAGGGAAGGACAACATCAAGAGAGATAACAGGATTAGGAGAAATGGGTAAGACTCAAGGCATTGGTTGATAGGTAAAATGCTGGGAGAAAGGCCTCTTTCGGTGTGCACAAGACCTTTTCCTTAAAAACAAAGTAGAAATGCAAAAGACGGCTTTAGACTAAAAGGAGTGTAGTTAGAAATAATTCATTTCACCAATATTTCACTTTAATGCATATTAAAATGACTGGGTTGTAAATCCCTAAATTAGAAACTGCACTGAAAAGACCAAGGGACTGCTATCTCTACTGCTGGTGCTTGTATGCCAGCAGGGTCATAAAAGGAATATGCCCACACCCAAATCCTCCTTCACATTTAAACACCCTCTGGCTTTTGTTCCAGCTTCTTGTTAAAGCCTTAATCTTTCTGACCACATTTTGTCAGCTCAGCTGGGACTGCTATTGACACAGCAAACATAACAAATGTCATCACAAGCCCAGAAAAAGTAGTAAACTGAGGCAGTCGCAGTTTTTCTCTCATCATTTTTCTAACTTCACCTACTGCGAATTTTTCACTCAAATATCTTCTGCACTTAACATTAAAATAAAAATTAAAACCTAAAGGAGACTATTTCTTGGCTCCAAAAAGAAAGTCTGTATTTGGGATATGCCTTCACTACAAGAGCAACTTCTGCCCTGAATCTGAATATGTAGGTTAGGGCAAAGTGGGTGTGAACAACCATAGAGCACAGCCCTATATCCAAGGCAGGGTTCTCACCTGTACTGCACATACTAAGGCCTCCTGTGGGCTTCCCAGGGTTTTTTGTGCTGCAGTAAACTGAACTGCTCTCCAGTGAATTCTGGAGGAGCCTATCTATCCTTCTGGGCAGAGGTGGGAAATTGTAGGAAAGCGCAGAAGAAATAACAATACTTGAAACTCTGTTCTGCAAAAGAGGCAGCCCAAGTGAAAGCAATACCCAAGCTCTAGCCTGAGCTACTAGTCCAGGGGTGAAGCACCCATAAACTCATGCAAGAGGATTTTGTTTGTGGACAGAAGTAGGGTTTGAGACCTCAAATAATAGCCCATAGTAAACTCTGCAGTAAAGACATACCCTTGCAAAACAGATGACAGAACTATAATAGAGCCCAAGGTTGGACTACATTTCCGTATGTCATCCCAAATTTCACTCTGGATTGGAAATCTGTTAAGCAGCAGCTTCCTTTTTCCAGTATCTCCATATTTCCATAACCGGCCAAAACCAAGAAGTGCCAAAGAAACTGCACAAATGTAACAGTGAACACAGAAGTCAGCAGCAGAAGTCCAGACAGGTCAAGCCACAAGACACGTGCCCTTTGTTTCTGTCTGTTACAACCTCACAACTGGCATTGCACAAGTCAGACTTGGTTCTGCACCTCAAGGCTGGGCTCACCTCCTGAGAAGTGTATTATTGGTGTTGATGAGTCCGTTTCAGTAGCTCACACACATGCACTGTATGCAAACAGGCAGACCACCAGAAATCTGGGTATGCATTTGATGAGCTGCATTATACTGCAGCTCATCAAACGTTGCATGACTGCCCATATTCAAATGTTGCGTAACTGCCATCAAATGTGCATGACTCCAATAAGCAACACTACACTTCTTACTTTCACTTGTATCATTCATCTAAGACAGGAAAGATTCTGGCTGAAGAATGAAGGAACCCAGTGAGTACCGCAGGGCTGCAGCAGAGAAAGCTTTTCCAACACACACTGTTCTAGCAGTGAGTTTCACGTGCAACCAGAAGAGCCTCTTCCTTGGAGTGAGAAAGTAGTTAATCTCCTTGACCCCCTCAATTCTTAGCCTGTCTGCTGAGAATGTCAATAAGGATGCCAATTAAGGCCAACTGTGTTGTGGACACTTGTCTTCTGGGAACTGGGCTGAGACCACCAACTCATTGTGCCTGGGCTGCCAAAGACTTGTCAGATGGTTGTCAGAAGGGTGAATTAAAGAATTAGAGCTTCCTTTGAACCCATTTTCACTAAAGGGGTTTGTAGTTGTGTGCTGCCATTTTTCTGTGTATTCTCTTATAAAGGAGCAAAGGATGGGAATCAGGAGACTTGGCTTCTGTTCCCAGCTCTGCTAGTGGCATCCTGTGTGATCCTTGGGCAACTCATTTCACCTCTCAGTGCCTCAGTTTCTCCATTTGCCAAACACAGCTGCCTTACCAGAAAGTACAGGTTGAAAAATACTGCATAAATGCAAAGCAGTGTTATTTCATCTTTATTTTTAATCCACTTCAAAGCAAACTGTTTCTTCTCTCAGTCAAATGACTTTTCCAGGACTTTCTTCCATTGAGTTAAGCTGTTTCCTGATACCACGCTGCCCCGGCAGCTCACCCAGAACCACATTAAAGGAGAACTACCATCACAAAGCGCTGCCTCCAAACACACACCACCTGGACACAGCAACTGTTGCCACTGCAGTATAATTCCTGCTGCCTAGTTGCAAATTTCAGTTCCTCTGGTTATGTGCAATAACATTTTGATTCATACTTACTTTCCAAATACTGCGGCCGCTCTTAGGCAATTGGTTGAGAAAGATGCAGCCGCCTCTGTTGTGCAAAAAGAGCCCGTGACACATACTTCTACAATGTAACAGGCAAAGTCAGTCCAGTGGCTGTTCCTTCTGGTCTTGTTTTATGTCAAAATGCTTATTAAGCTGTTTTCAAATGAGGAAGGTAAAAATGTCAGGGCAAAATGCTCTGGATGTGTCTTGTAGATCAGGCTGCTTATATTCAACACACATCCTAATCTTACAAGTGGCTTGGCAGCTGCTGTAAGGGTGCCTTGAAGCCAATGATTCCAGCACCATGAAGGATTAAAACCACTGGGAGCGCAGCGCATTGGAGTTAAGCCCCTGCCCTGCAGAATTCAGGGGAGAATTGTGGCCTATATATTGTTCCCTTTTTTTTTCTTGCTTTCAACATGACCTCTGAAATTTGCTGAGAACCTTCATTCCAAATAATTTTCCCCACAAGGCAAAGCTTTCTCAGCCTGAACTGCTCATCAGGTCAAAAACAAGACACAATGGATTACATTAATTATTTAAAGAGGGACAGTCTTAAAAAGAACAGCACAAATTTTCTTTTTTCAGGGAATATTTTCTTCACTGAGTAAATACACAGGGATTTTTAGTTTGTTTGGCTAAAATAAAATAATATAAAAGAACCATGTGCAACTTCTAGTGTTATGACAACTGCAGTCACTCGCATCCGAAGTTTTAGAGAATAGTAACATATTTTTTAAATCCTTCTATACCCTCTATGGACTCAGTCCAGCCAATCTTATGGATCTCTTCTCTTCCCTTCCTGCTCCTATTATTCATCCACAATGAATCCTCTCTCTGGCTACTTCTCCTAAACTGCATCTTATCAACAGTTGTTCATGTTCTCCTAGATCTCTCTCTCTCTCTCTCTCTCTCTCTCTCTCTCTCTCTCTCTCAAACATGGTCCCTTAAGCAAATCCTGCTTCAATGAGAAACGCATGACGGTGAGCTTTCAGAGCTCACGCAAGGACTTAACAGAAGTCATGGGCCAGCCCAGAGTCTGGAGCTAACAAAGCCAGTTGCTTTTCAAAACCAGATGCAGAGGACACAAAAATATGAATTGGGTTTTGTCTCGTGTAATGTGGTATCAGCACAGTTTGCAGTGACCAACCCCCACTTGTTGCTTGCTTTCTCACTTTCATTTAATCAAAACATGCTGGCACAGAAAGAGAGCCACCAGAGGCAGTTTAAGATTTATTGGGGTCCTGGCCAAACAAAAAATAGGAGCCCCCACCCCCAGGTGAGCGCAGGTTCCCTCCGCGCCTGCCAGGAGGCTGTGCCGAGACCCGCCTGGCCCCCTCAGCGTGTCCAGGGTGAGCCAAGTGGTGTGAGCGCTGCTGAGCTGAAGGTGCCCCTGGCCCCTCTGCCCAGCGGGTGTTGTGTAGCTGGGGCTGCAGTCCCCCAGCAGTGTGGGATGAGCCGCGGCCAGCTTGCAGGGGGTGAGCGGGGGAGAGTGGGGCATGAGTGCCGACCCCAGCTGCCCGTCTGCCCCTCTTCCAGCTTGGGTGGGGTGGGATGGGGCTGTCCCATCCTGTCCCAGCAAATCGCCCACAGACAGCAGGGAGTGGGAGTGGGAGTGGGAGTGGGAGCAGAGCCTCCTGGCACCAGATGGCCCCAGGAAACCACTGCCGCCTGCAGGGAGCCCTGTGCCCACCCCTGGTCCTGACCTGGCTAGAGGGGAGGAGGTACACATTGCCCATCCCGGATGCCCACAGCCGGGATGCCTGCCTGGGCCATGCTGCCCCTACCACCCCAGGCAGCCCCTGACTAGCAGGGGCCCCTGGGCTCAGGGCCAATTCATTAATCCACCCCTGGAGCCACGCACATGCAACAGGAATATTTGCACATGCAGAGCCTGTCCAGAGCCAGCAGAAGGGCCAAGCGCTCTCCAAGCCTCTGCTTTGTTCTTCTTTAAGGAATCAAACCTCCATCAACAGAACGCTTACAGCAAATTCAGCGCTGCAGCTTCCTTTTCCCTACCTGTCCTTCCCTTTCTGTTTTTTGTCTTGTCAACACCCACAGTAATACCGAATCTGACCCTCCCTATTTCTGAGCACAGAAGGCTGGTGAGGTGACAGAGAACAGGGTAAATTTGCATCCTATAAACTAACTAAATAATAGAGAGAAACAGCATGCACAGGCTTTCATAAACTCAAGTCCACTTCATCAGATGTACCCCATTCCAGCATGCCGCAAGATGTCATAGAGACAATGCGTGAATGCCTATTCATAGCCCTTGATCTTCCTTGATGAAAAGGGGAGTAACACAGAAATAGCCGGGCAGAATTCAGTCTAAAGGACCCCCACGCACTGCCTGGGCTATCCTGGTTCACGCTCGTAATGGCACTTAGAATTAGCCAAACCTGTGTGATGCTGGAGTCTGTCTGCGCTCTCTGGCTGCCTCTTTCTCAGTTTTGATCTAGTCCTAACCATATTACCCGTATTCCCTTCCATCTACTGTCATCAAGACACATAGAGAAGGGGCATGAGGTTCAGATGAAGAACAAGGGGAGAGAGAGCAGAGGTATGAGAGTCAGAGGAAAAACTGGGGAGGGACAGAAATTGGCTAGGGAAGGCTGGCAAAACCTACTTAAACCTTCCTCGTCTGGAGCCAGCCTTTCCATGTGACAACTCAGCCATGGAAATAATCCCAGCCCTGCTAGCCCCTACACAGGAAGAGGCCAGGACTAGTGATGGAAATTGTTTGACACAGCAATCCCAGTTCTGCTAGTCACATGTGAGCAAGGCACCCAAGGGTGGGGAATGGAACTCAAGTCTCTCACCCAGTGATACAGTGTATTAACCACTAATATATAACACAAGATCAGAGAAACAATTCTCTTTCTGCCTTCATGGATCATAATCCGTCTCCTCTGTGACCTAGAGATTAAATGGTAAGGGCCCATTGACTAGTATCTCCACAGGGCTTGTTCATTGTGTCCACAGTGACCAGGACTCTAAAAGAATCAGGTTTCAGTGAGCCCAGAATTGTACTAGGTCAAAAGTTTTATAACCTTCTGTTACTGCACCTTCAAAGGAAAGGAGGGGGGCTTCCTCCACCACCCACAACAATCTTAGGAGCAAATGGCTCCTGTGAGGTGATGAATTCAACATAATTGTCAGATTAGGCAGCAAACCCCCAGGGACCAGGAGCTCTGTGGCTAAAACCAAAGGACCTAGCCTAAGATAAGAACAGAGTAAAATACAGGCCCCCTATTATCACTCCATTCTCAAGTCTCTGTGCTCTACCTATTACTTAGCTGACTTCTAGTATCAGAGAAAGCCTCACATTATCAGTGGTATAGGTCTTAGGACACAGGCAGGCTAGATTCTTCGGGTAAATCTGATATTTTTCATTAGACCAACTCAAATAACTGGAAAAATTCTTCTTTGCAAGCTTTCAGGTACAAATACCTTTCATCAGGCTGAGGAAGTATCTGCCACAAGGGAAGCCTTAGACTGGTTTATTGCGGACAATCTGATATCTTAGGAGAGTTAGTGTCTCTCCCCTCTATATCAAATCCAGCCCCGTTCCACAGCGTCCAAAAATGGCCCCTACGAAAAAAGAGTTTTGCAAGTCCCAGGCTGCTTCAAAATGTATAACAGTCCACATCCCAAAAAAACATTATCACTTGGTGGCCTAGCAGCCTCAGCAGTAAGGCTCCATGGACATTAAGACTGAAGAAATGGTCCCTCCAGGGCCTGGCTACAATATCCTGGCAGAATGATCAGTAACAGCACTCATGACAGACACGTGTAGAATATAACATCAGGAAGCAGGTCGGCCAGTATTACTAAATCTTTGTAGTCCGGCCATATCAAACGTTTCCTCCAACACCCTGACTGCTGTGAGTGAAATACTGACACATGAACTCAATTGCACACACAAATCAGGCAGCTGAACGCCTGACATGGGCTTTAGAGAGCCTAGGAAAACTTGGTTGTAAATGTTAGAACGAAAAGCTATACAACAGACAGCCTACAGGAAAATGGTCCAATTGTCTGGATGTCAAGAGTAGTTGCACCTCCATTCACTGAATGCAAATTTTATGGGCCCGCTGAACACCAACTAGCCTCTGATTTTATATGAATGATAGTGCCTGCCAAAAGGGGCATGCAGGTATTTTACACAGGCAAACTAAATGGTTACAGAAAAAAACAGCCCAGCCTGTCTGCACAAAATTGGGACCTGCAATTGCTAAACTAAGAGTGCAAAACCAGAGACTAGCATAAGACTGGCTGAAAACTGACCTCACAGGCCAGTGAAATCAATGGAGTCACAGCAGAGATGAATTAGACTCCTTTGTCTCGCTGATGCAGTCCCATAATAATGACATTCTGGAGGAAGTTGATAAGGTCCAGTAATCAGTCAAAGGCCTTAGATGAACCAAATGGCTGTATGGATCAACTCTGTGTGCCCTCTCCATTACTTTGGGAAACCCAGCCTTGTTCTAAAATCACTGAGGGGCAGAAACCTTTCCTTCTTTCAAAATCAGAAACCTCCGCTGTTTTTTGGGGGATCAGGCTATTAATCCATTCAAGATAAATCTGTGAACTCCAACTGTGTTAAATGGAAGCAAGGTTAGGATGTTATCCACAGGCTACATGAAGCCCAGAATCATCAGGCCCTTCCCATCTTCTGCCATCAAGCTTCCAGTGACCCGTCAAAGCTGCTATTCAGCTGCACACATTCACTATCTCCTGGCCTGCTATCAGCTGTTTAAGCAGGAGGGTATCCTCCTAATGAGTGGGGTTCTGCATCCCCCAGTGGAACAGCCCCCATAGGACTGTTTCTTTCCTCTGGCCTCGGGATCTGCCATTTCAAGGGCCTCAATGAGCTTTTACCTAGAGGTAGGAGGAGGGAATGATGAACAATGCAGCGTTTTAAACAATGTAACGACCCTGGGGTTCTCTCCCGATTCAGCTCTGCCACCATACCTGCTGTCCACTGCATCACGACTTGCTCACACAGGCAAGAGACACCACTTAGGGAGCAATTAGGCTTTGATCTGCAACTAGATGTAAGTTCAGGATTCTGCTCAGGTCTTTACCGCAAAGATGGATGCAGACCGAAAACCAGGCCTCAACTTACGGTCCAGCCAACAACAGGAGCACTGAAAAGGCAGCGCCTACACACAGAGAATTCCCTTGCATTGCTTTGTGACTAAGAACCAACACTTTAATGTTCTCAGGGAGGGGCTGAGGACGCTACACTTGCCCCAAAGTGTGCTTCAGAAACTAAATTGCAGTCTTTCCAAATTAGTCACAAGTTAATAAGGGAACCCAAGGTGGGAATCATACTCTCATTCCATCCTCTTGGTAGCCTCCACAAGGGCTAGACCATGTGATGTGAACTACAGAAAACAGCTATAAATTACTTGAGAGCGGTAATTAGCTAGGTGAATGGTTAGATACCCTACCCTCAGGGGAAGAAAGCAAAAGCCAAAAAATTGAGATGCCTCTGTTCCTCACCTTTTGGCTTTTTAATTCAACTGGCCTTCATGCAGCATGGAGGGCAACCTCCTTGCTGATTGTATATTAATCTAAAGGGATCGTCCTTCAATTTAGGGCTTGTAGCAGAAATACCGCTACGTAAATATGGATTAAGTGTCCCACCACAATACAAAAAGGATGGGAATAAGCTGCAGCACTAATGAACTGCACATTCCTCCCTGTCATCCAAAGTACAAAATAAAAGGCTCTGGCTTTTCTGCAGCTGAAAAGCGACTGCAGAGGAACCTTATCATACAGTCAGAGGCAGGAAAAGACAAAACAGTTTATGAAGATTACAGAGATCTCACTGACAAGACAGATTTTTCCCGTCAGGGGAACTGCTACTAGCAAATCAAAAATATCCCCAAAATAGCTAAGTCCAAGGGTACTTAATCTCTAAAGGGCTCTCAAACAGGGAGCTAAAAGGATCTTAGAAGTGAAATGCCATAGCAAAGGGCTTGGGCAGACAAGAACTCAGAGTCAAATCAGGTCTTTCCAAAAGACTGCTGCCAAGGAAAGACCATGTTCAAACAAAATATCTGGCTCAAGGGATGAAGCAATAAAACCCAAGAGACCAGGAATTCTAGGCCTGGAAGGTGCATGGAACGAACAATCCAGGCTTTTATTTTCCCCTTCTTTTTCTTGCAACTGTCTGAACAGAAATAACAGGCAAGCAACAGAAATGATTAATTTCTAGCTGCTACTCTCATGGGCTTCTCCTGTCACTCAGACATAATGGCTCAATGCAGGCACTTGGGAGCACTCTGTTCAAAGCTTCAGATACAGCCTCAGAATTGGACACATTTGATTGTGAATACAGTAATGTGAACCACATGTAATAAAGGCAAGGGCAGAGCTAGGGCCAGATTCTGAAAAGGAGACCCAGTTTTTACAGGTGTGATTTCCCAGTCACATACAATTATGAGCACCAAGGCCATTATTTCAAAATGGGACTCCCTGCCCACTTTGGCCCCTTGATAGTGCACAGAGAATTGGAATGACATAAATAGGCCCTAAAAGTGAAAGATTTCTCCAAGTGCTACAAAGGACAGCCATACGCTTGCAAAATCTGGTGCAGAGGGCCACCCTAGGTTTTGGCTGGAAGAGCCACAGTACTGCAGAGGTTGCTGGCAGGGAGGCAGCTTAGAAGGCAGCCCCAGAAAGCTACTGTAATTCAGACTGGACACCAAGGCTCTCCAATTCACAACACAGGTCTCAGGCTTCTGAAATGGCTCAGGATAAGGAGGAAAGCAAGGTGACTTAATAAAAGTCCCCATAGGTCCTTCCTACTGGGCTGTGTGTTTCATGCCGTATCACAGACACAGCAGGGATTCTCACCCTAGGTATCTACATGCTAGACCGCTCCTGAAAACCATCCGTTCCTCTGTCTAAAGGTTAGCACTGGCACAAAACACAAACTGGCTTAGAACTATTGGAACGAATCCAGTGTCTTTAAGGCATGGGATGAATTATGGAATCGTTTAACCTACCCATGAAATACAGCCATTTGTGCTCACACCATGCAGCAATAATCATTTAGAAGCGATGAGAAACAAATGGATCTCTCTCTATAAAATATTCTCAGTGGATAACAACTAGTTCCTCTTCATACACAGCTTGGAGTTAGGTGTCCCCTGCCTTCAAGTCATGCAGGGGAATGTTCTCTCTATTAATCTTCCATAGGTAGGAGCCAGAGACACCTTCACTTTTAGTGATAGTTGTTTTGTTTTTCTTTCTGTGAGTCCGTAATGTCAGAGCCCAGGGTCTCTGCCCCTCCTCTGCACGCACCCAGCTGCTGGTCTGTTTCTGCAAGGGAGATTAGCTACAGAGGCACCAGAGTGGCTGGGGAAAATCACTGAGCAGCCACCAGCCCCCTGCCCTCTTTATAGATAATGACACATGGTCAGACAACTGGCACCCTTGAAGTGGCGGAGGGAAGGGCCAAATGGCAAATGGGCAGACTGGTAGTATTACTGCCACTAAATTCTGGTCTTCACAGCAGGCAGCAGAACTGTATTTCAGGTTAGATGCCTTGACCTAGGGGAAGCGGCAAGTACAAAAGACAGTAAATGAAAAAGAGTGGCCAGTAAAGTCCTGGGCTGGAATTAACCAAAGAGAATAAGAGAAAAGACAGGTTACACCCCTTCTTTCTGGTAGTGGCTGGTGAAATTAGGCATGAGGACCACTATGAGTAGTTCAAGGCTGTTTTTAAACGAACAGGCAATGAGCTAACTGGAGTTGAGCTATCCTAGGGATTCCACTTCTCATCTTCTAAATTGTGTTCGTACAGGAGTAGGCAGTGCCTTAAAACAAGTGTGCCCATCCCCGTGTAAAAAGTCATCCCGACTGTCGGGCCTGCTGTGGTTGGTCACCCAGGTTATCTTCACGGGTGCTTCTTTCACCTTGAATACAAGTGGATTTCTGAATACTCCAAACCAGACCTGAGAAAAATGTTGTTCTTTATAAAAAAAATAAGAGCTTTCCAAGCTACATTCTGCAAAATAGTCCTCTAAGCCACACACGCACACAAAAAGCCACAGTTTAAATCTTTTTTTCTGGCTTTGCGGTTCCTTACAGGACTTAATGTGGGGTTTCCAGCCCCACGGTAAGCAGCCTGAGATCAATTTCTGACCAGACTTTTGTGAGACATGTGGGATATGTTATCTGGCCAAACTGTGCACTATTTTATTTTCTGAGGCTATCCTGTCCTGTTACGGCTATGCAATTATGAAGACTTTATTCAACGACAGCAATAACGCATGTTAACTATGCAGTTCTCTTCATGCAAGAAACCTGGAGTACTTCTTTGCACCTTAATTAAAAACCTCACAACACCCTAAGGGATAGTTATTTTTCACACCTCATTTTTCAAATGAAGAAACCCTTGCTAAAGTCTCAAAACAAATCATTCACAGAGTTAAGCATATAACTTTGTAATCCCGATTCTTAAATCTTAGCTCCAGCCCCTTAGACAGGTCCCTGTTGGCTTCTGATTTACTCTGTGAGGGGAGGGCGAGATATTGCCAGCTACAAAACATCAGAAACCTGTAGGGCTTCCTCTAGGTCACCATTCATGTGGAGGTCACTGTCATCAACATCAAGAGTCAACCCTGCGGCGCTCTGAGCTACAAAAGCTGAGTTCCATAGGAGGCATCAGAAACATCAGAAACAAGCATGAAGTTACCGTGGGAAGTAGGCAATCTGTTCTGCATTCTTCCACCACTATTTTAGAACTAAACTTCCAAACGTTTTCAACTTTTTTCATTTGCAAATTCCTAAAAAACTTCAAACGGAGGTGCAAACCCCTTTGAATTGTAAGTGTTGGGTGTTCATAGGTTGTAGACATATTGGTCTAGAGGTAAAGGCAATCAGGACAAATAGTACAGGTGATATATTAGACCAACAAGATTTTTGCAAAAAAATTAAAGAAGAAATTCAAGAATTTTTTTTGGCAAAACTCTTGGTCTAATAAACGATATCATCTCTACTACGAGTCCTGATTGTGTATTCATATTGTTTTGACTCATCATAGTCATATTTCACAGCCCCCTTAGACCAATGCTTCCCAAACATTTCCTCAGCATGACCCCATTTCCTCACTCCCAACCTGCAGCGCACACCACCCCAGGTGCCCCTCACTCCTGACCCACAACCCGCTGGCCCTGCTGGTGCCACTCATTCCCAATGCACAGCCCCCTGAAACACATTAACCCACAGCCCCCTCATTTCTTGCCAGTGCCCCTCACTCTCAACCCGCAGTCCCCAACCCAACCCCCCAGGTGCCCCAGCCCCAGAACCCCAGCTGCTGCCAGTGGGAAGCAGCAGCTGCTGCGGTACGGTACGGAGCCCAGCTTCCCCCCCCATACTCCCCCTCAGGCAGCACAGTGGGAGCAGAGCCCGTGGTGGAAAGGGGAGGGATGCAGGCTGCCTGCTGCAGGCTCGGGCTCCCTGCCCTGCTGCTCTCCCCCCAGGGCCCTGCAACCCAGCAAGCAGGATCTGGCATGAGAGGGAGTGCCAGACTACCATGGCCACCAAGCTGAGGCATACCCAGGCTGCCCAGGCACAGCTCCGCGCCATCACGCCTCACCTTCATGGTAATGGCAAGCGCGGCGCTCCCTCCTGTGCTGGGTCCTTCCTACTGGGCCACAGAAGTGGCTCCCGCCTGGAGCTGGTCTAGCCCAGCTGCAGCCTTGCGACCCTATCCACTGATGTTGCAACCCCATTTGGGGTTATGACCCATGGTTTGGGAATCACTGCTTTAGACATAGTCTGTGCACCCCCGGGGATCCATGGACCACAAGTTGAAAACCACTGCTTTAGAAGAACACCTCTTTTTTGTCTCATAGAGTAACTCAGCATGTAGGAGAGAGAGAGAAATATTTTATAGTATCTATTTCTTTTAATAACCCTTGTATTTCTGACAGAATACTATCCACTGACTACTCAATTGCAGAAAACTGATGTTGCCCCACTGGCTTCAGTGGAGCTGCACTGATTTACACCAGCTGCAGTTCTAGCCATTCGAATTTACCACTTGAGACACAGATATATCCAATATAAATTTTTTTCTTTTTTTAATTGCCTGCTTGTTTCAGTTCCTGTATTCTGGGGATTATCTGCAGTAGGAAACATGAACTGCCTTCCACCAGTCCCTTTCACCAAAAACTTGAGACAAGTGTACCCAAATCATACAGGCCTTTTTTCCAGGAGGCAAAGGTTATCTGTGGTTAGTGAGCCTGAGCTAGGACAGGAAAGGAAACCACGCCACACCTCTGAGATAGCTATCTGAACATCCAATCTTGAATGCAAACAAGACTGTGAAATATTTTTTAAAAACCCAAAACCTAATAACTGCTACCTATCATATTTCAAGACGGGTGGAGTACAGCATTCAGAGATCAGATTGACTATAACTACAAAGCAAGCAACAGAAAACGCAGTAGGGTTCAGAACAAAAATATTTTGAGTCTATAGGATGTGGTCTAGTTTATTGGCTGGCACGTGTCCTAACATCATAGTTTAAAAAATGGTAAGATGAAGAAAAACTTCTAGGGTCTATTAAAAGACGATTGCATCATGCTCTAATTAATGAGTTGGCAACCTATGGCCCATGGGCCAGGTCTCACTTGCAAAACCCATGGACATGGGGCTCTGGTGGTTTTCGGGGGTAGGGGGTTTCAATAACTGCTGCAAGGAGAAACCATAGCTGCCACAGCTTCCTTCATGCTACCATGGAGAAAAGAAGCAGCAGTAGCAACAGGCAGCTCAGCCCATTTATCCTGGCTCTGACCTGAACTGGGTCATTCTGGCCCAAAGCCTGAAAAGTTGCCAACTGCTACGCTGACCTAAAAATAGGCAGCATGTAATTACTTCTATATGATACCTGTGTTTGATATGGACAGTCTATGTTGAAAAATTCTCGTAGCTGCACAGTATGCACAGTGGTTGCTCACACTGACAAGTTTATTTTGCCATTTTGATATTAAAATGGTGTAAGTTGGTGACTTGATTTTGGAAAGGTGTAACCTAGCATACAAAGTAGAACACAATCTGACCATATGTGTTTGCAATTACATGATTTTATAGCATGGTTATGGCACTAAATTATACATGCAGTGGCCGCAAGTTCAGTGAGGTCAAGGGTCTGCCCAAAATGCATAGCTAGTACAGTATTCACGTCTGCAATGGTATATCCAGTAAATGAAGTCATCTGTGTGTACATCAGATGATTAAAGATTGGATTGGGTTGGACATATACCTCTATATAATTATGTCTAACTAGTGTATACCAGTATTTAATCTACTTGTGTTGCCACAATAAATGAATGCGTCAGATGCATAGTAAACAATATATAGTAGCTTTCATATCTCCTTTACTGGAAATCTAGCCCCTAATCACTACAATAACAAAAACTACAGTTTTAATTAGGGGTACTTTGAAATGAATATGCACATCTCTGGCAAATGATGAACTTCTCTTCTTTGAATTTTAAAGTAAATGTTAGTACTACTGAAGGGTCACAGATGGACAAGACAAGAGACTGTATCTCAGAATAGATATTGCATGAGTGGTAGCCAGGCAGGCCTCCCTGCACTATGCCAGTGTGTTTCAGTCCTCAGTAATCTGTTCCTAGTGACATGCTTGGTCCTTGGCCTTTCCAGAGGCATCTGCTGGGCATGCCAGCAAGGCTGCCATGATGCCAAAAGAGATGGTGGTTTTGGAATGCACCAGACAGCCCATGCATTGGGATTATTATTTCATTTTATTTCAGGCTGAACACAGCTTCTCATTTTGTCGCACTGAGCAAAGAGGCTAGGGAAATTGTTTAAAATCCCAGTAAAATGTAAAAAGCTCTGCAAACTGATATACTGAAGAGAGTTAATGTGAACAGCAGTGAAACAAAGAATTCACTAAATCTTGAGGTTCTTGAGATACCGAAAGTCCTTTTATGGTCTATGATCTCACCAGAAACCCACAACAGAATTACCTCCTTTCTCTCTAAAGCTTTATTTCATCAGTAATTTTCAGTAAAGTTCCACTAGTCTTTGATATGTTTTCCACCTTTTTTCCTGCTTGATCAATATCCCTACAACTATGGCAACAGCATATTTCCACCATCTCATTCTAATTCCTCACTGATTGCTAAAAGAGCTGCTGATGCGTAATGGAAAATTTTGGTTATATTCACACCAGGAATGGCTTCAATGGAGCTATAATTGTATGAGTAAAGTTACTCTCATGCATTACTGTTTGCATGGCTGGGACGTCATCTCTTAAGCCTTTACACTTATACAGCATTTCTCCAGCAGGATTTTGTATAGTATCTACTTGCAAGAATAGCACTGGCTGGCAAATGAAAGGTGGAACAACATATGTGTCCACACTCATGATGAAATCAACAGCCACAGCTGTGAAATCATAGCTCTAGTGATGAATTGCTCATACTTTGCCTTCTTACAGTGTGGCAGACCTTAAATTCAAGGAAATCACAGATTTCCCATGCTCAACAGAATGCAAAAAATCAACTTGATACATCAAGTTAATATAAAATCTAGACTTTGTTTAAAAATTCACAATGTTAACTGAAATGAAGGTGAATGGGAGAATTTGTGTACAATTTTAGAAAAAATGCAATGAAAAGCTGTTGTTTTTGTGGAATGTTTCTACAATATGGTGCTACAATGTAGCATAATGCAATTCCAGAAACAAAACATGACAGGAATAAAATGAGCTAGCAATTCTTTTCATTGTTCGACACACAATGAAATGCAGAAAGATAAACAGCATAAATGGAGAAAAGTTAATTGTCCTTATTCAATTCAGAGGGAATACTCTTAAAGTATTAATAGTAATACCGTACACCAACACTAAATAAATATATGATTATCTCGGTTGGAGTTCCTTTCCAAACAAAATATGGTATTTTATTTAGAAAGGCAAACAGTTGGGACTTGACAGCTTTGATCAAATGCCTTTTCCATTTGTGTAACTTCTTATTTCTCAGGAGGGAGAAAAACAGGTTTTCATGGTGATTGTCACAGTTTTTGTTAGGAACCTAGAGTACGCTCTGTTCTGTAACTTCCATGATGTCCACTTTACTGAGCCATGGAAGCAAAATAAAAGCCATGGAATCTTTTATGCAAAGCAAATAAAAGCTGGGCCTCTGTGTGTATAGGGACCCCCACCTAGCTTAGGCGAGTGAGGTCTCTAAGGAGGAAGAAAAAAAAAGCTTTCCTTAACTGCTACATGACCACGACATCTTAGCTTTTCTAAAAGAGATAAAAACGCTCTTAGTTACTTTGATTTATTGGCATCCTCGCAACATCAAATACTTAGGAGATTCCTTTACGTTACTGGAGAAGACAAGGAGGTTACTGGTAGAAGGTTGCTTCAGTATTAGGAACAAACCCATAGCATTTTGTCATTTGTTTTTTTAAATGTTTATTGAGAAATGAGACTACTAAATGAGGAGTAGGGCTTGAATGGCAGCTGCTTAGCAAGAGACATGCACTCCCTTCCCTGGCTCATGCCAAATCATGCCATCCTTGTTTACGCAAAAAACTCTCCCTGAGGATTGTGCTGGGTAAAGACAGCAGCATTTAATCTTCTTGTATTTTATTAAACTGATATTTAAGTTTTAAAACCAAGGAAATCTTCATTCCTCATCAGGACTGTGTATCTCATCTGAGGATGGCTACAAATCTGCACATGAGCTGGAAAATCAGCTTCTGAGGTCTTGCACAGTGAGATACTGCAAGTATGTTTTCCTGTGATTGGGCCAATGAGTCTACTGCATCCAGAAATGCAGTAAATGCAGAAATGCATCCAGTTAATGCAGTTAAAATTCACACCATAAAGTGAAGGTGAACATATTCCACACCAGTGCTTGAATTTTACACTGACTTTGCATGGAGGTAAATAACTTGCTGCACAAGGTATAAGAATCAGGACTATGGATGGCAAGTAGCAGTTTTTAGGCAATAACATCATAGCATCAAGCAAAAAACAAATAAGTATCAAGGACCGAGGCATTCACAAGATCCAGACAGATTTTTCATTTTAAGAACACAGTGCCAGCTCTTATTTTCACTACCTTCATAGAGCACTATCCTTGCCCTACACCTATTGCAAGCCCACTCAACTCCATTGATCAACCTGCCCTATAAAGATGGAAAATACCTATTGCATCACCAGCCATCCCTTGAGAACCACTGCAGGACCACTATCTGCAGTACACATCCTAGTGCTTCTGGGCAGCCTAGTTTAAAGACAAAATCATGGGACTTCCACAGCTTTCCTGGTGAGGATATTCCACAGGCTAATAAAACTCCTTCCTACATTCATCCTAAATTTTACCTTTCTAAATTTTACCCCATTAGACCTAGTTGTATCATCATCATCATGCCACACTAAATCATTCCTTTCCTTTCAAAACACCTACACCACTCAGTTGGTAAGGGATGAAGAAAGTCCTGGCACAATTTGGCTCAGAGTAACTGGGATCATTATACAGGACAGCACATTAGCACTTCAGCACTTGCTTAAAGTTAAGTATATATTAAGTGGTGTCCAGCCTAAAGATGGATGTTTGGTCATCTTGTCTATTCCCCAATCCTGTATTCAAATATAATTACTGAAACCTGAACTCTTCAGTGGGGTAAGATTACAAAGTAATAACCAGACCTCTCCTTATAATAGTGGAACCAATCAACACCTAGTACCAAAGTGACTGAAAGACTTAACTGCATGGAAATTGAATTAGGTGCATTGTGTCGGGATTCCCAGCCATTACCTAAGGCATATTAATCAACACCACTCTCTTGAAAATTGTCAGTTTAGCCAATATAAATATATGAAAAGCAAGATTTATTTGTAAAAAAATGAAAATCCCATGAATGATATGGATACACATTTAATTGTGGAAGACAAAGCTAAAATATGCCTGGCTTGATCCTGGCAGTGACTGGCATTTCATCCTGCAGAGGCAAAATTGCAAATTCAGTACTTAGGACAGAGGAGTTTTTCTTTTGAGTTTTTTGTTTTGTTTGCCCATAGGGCGGGGTGGGTTTTTTTGCAATGTGTAGCTTTTTAAAGAAGCTGGTCACCCAAAATAGATTTTTGTTTTCAAACGAAGTTAACTGACACGTTAATTGGAAGCCTTCTAAAATTACAGACTCTTGTTTCTGTGTTCCACCAGTTAAGAAAGAAAAGGAGGATTTAAGTAGATACTTGCTCATAAAGCAACTGCATACTTTGCTCTGTTCTCTTAGACTTCGGTAATTCTGAAAAACCCTAATGACAAACTCGTTTTAAAAAAAGAAAAGAAAAAAAAACCCAACAGAAAGGATGGCTCAGAAGCTGTCCTAAGTCTCAGCCATTTACACAATCCTGAGCTCGGAAAACACCAGAAAGAATTTCAGCCTTGTCCAGTCCCTCACCAGTCTCTGCAAAGATTTCCCCTGCTTTGCATCTTCATCTGTGGGTGATCAGTTCCTTTATTCTCTTTTTCTTGTTGAGGACAGAGCTGTTCTCTAGTAACTTTTCTCGCAGGCTGCTCTGCTTATTTAGGTGAAGGATTAGGAGGATCACAGAAAATGGGGGCTGGAAGGGACCTCAGGGGGCATCTAGCACAACCCTCCTGCTCAAAGCAGGACCAGCCCCAACTATCTCCTCCCAGCCCCGGCTTTGTCTAGCCGGGTTTTAAAAACCTCCAAGGATGGAGATCCCACATCCTCTCCAGGTAGCCTGGTCCAGTGCTTCCCCAGCCACCTCGGGAGCGAGGTTTTCCCCAAATTTCCCCTGCTGCGACTGGAGCCCAGGAGAGCCCTAGGGCAGGGCAGGGCAGGGCAGGGCAGGGCAGGGGCGCGGGAGCCTGCTGTGACTCCCAAGTCTAGCTCCCAGGCGCAGAGGGAGCGAGATCTCCAGACGGAGCCCGTCGGCGGAGATGCCGGGACGAGAGGATGCCCCGTCCGGGAGCCAGGGGAGCAGGAGTTTCGAGGCGCGGGGCAGGAGGCGGAGAGACTCGCGGGGACGGACAAACCCCGGGCGGCCCCGACGGCCCCCCGCGGCACTCACCGACTGCAGGAAGCGGAGGGTGCCCACGTAGTCGCGCTCCGTGCCCAGGATCTCGTTGAGGACGCAGAGGCGGAGGCGCAGCTGGCGGTCCCCGTCCTTGGGCTCCGGGCCCGACGGGGCCCCCGGCGGCGCCGCTTCCATCGCGCCCGGCTCAGGCGCCCCCCGGCCCCATCCCGCGCCGCTCCCACGGGAGCCCGGCCCGGGACACGCCGAGCCCGGCCGCGCCGCCGCGCTCACTGCAGCGGCAGGGGGAAGCCCGGCGCCCAGGCACCGAGGGGGGGAGAGGGAGGAGGAGGAGGAGGCGGGAGGAGACGAGAGGGAGGGACGGAGCCCGGCCCCCGAGGCGCCGGCTGCTCGCAGGCAGGAGCGCTGCAGCGAGGCAAGTGCAAGTGTCCGGGGCGGGCGAGGAAGCAGGCGCCCGGCCCCAGCCCCGCGGTAGCAGCGCGCCCAGAGCGGCCCGGCGCCCGCACACCGAGGGAGGGAGGGAGGGAGGGCAGGCGCGGGGCGCCGCTCCGCACCCCGGCACCCGCTCGCTCGCTCCACGTGCGGAGACTAAGGCAGAGAGTGGCTGTGTGTGCGCGCGCCCGCGCGTGTGTGTGTGTATGTTCGCGCGCGCGCGTGTATGTGTTCGCGCGCGCGTGTGTGTGCGCGCAAAGATATACATGCAAACATCTAGATATAGACATGCATGCAAACATTTCCGGAGGGCACACAAAAACCAACCTGTGTGTGTGTATATATATATACACAGATATGTATGTATATGCACACACATCAGAGTACTAACACACAGAGATTGGTTTCTGTGTGTGATTTCTGAATACGTGTGTCCATTTGTATGTATGTATTGGTATTTGTTTTCATCTCTGCACATTTAAATATATATGTCTCCACACACCTCCCCCCCACACACACATATGTATGTATACATATGTGTGTATGTGTGCATACATACATCTTTGGACATATATCTTTATGTAGATCTGAAAATATAGGTCCAAAGACACCTGTCTTTGAATCTCTATATATTATATATGTAGATCCAAAGATATACGTCCAAAGATATATATATATCTAGATATAAATCTATATAGATATAGATAAGATATAGATATGTTTTTGGATGTATATTATATATATAATATAATATAGAGAGATTCAAAGACATATATCTTTGGACCTGTATTTTCAGATCTGCATAAAGATATATGTCCAATGATATATATATGCACACATACATACATATATATTCATATGTATGTACATGCACATATTATTATACAATGAATGTATATGCACATATATATAATGCATAAATATGTATGTGTGTATGTATGCATTTCTTTGATGTATACATGGAGAAAACCAGCCTTTGTTTGCCTTTTCTGTGAGTGTTTATTTCTGCATGTGTCTGCATAGGTTCTACAGGGTGTGTGTTGATGCCTATGCTTGTGCACTCACACACACACACACACACACATGTATACGCATACAAGCATAAACACACAGATATACATATATCATCTTCATCAGCTATTGCTGGATAGAAGGAGGATGCGGGGGAGGGAATACTAGTGAATTTTAAGGTGTCTGAGGAGTCCAATCCATGTTCTGCAATTTTTGTTACAGATATGACTGGGGGGGCACAACTGTTGGCCAGGATGTTGTGGGCTTTCCTTCCTCCTCTGCTGTTTCTCGGCTTCCTCAGCAAAACAGTTGGTTCTCTCTGAAGTGGGCTGTAGCTTGATGCATGGTGTTGCATCATGGAGACCTGCTACCAGCCAGCACTTTCCAGTTTGTAGGGCTGATGCCACCCATCTTAAAATATGCTTTCAGGGGGTCCTTGTTGTGCTTCCTCTGTTCTCTGTGGGTCCTCTTACCATGACTAAGTTGAGAGAAGAGGATTTGCTTTGGGAGATGGCTGTCAGCCACTTGCACACAGTGGCCAGCCCAGCAGAGTTGATGTTTCAGGATCTTTGCCTCACTGCTGGTTATGTTAGCTGCAGAAAGGATGCTGGCATTTCTGCAGTGGTCTTCCCAACTAATGTGAAGACTCTTCCTGAGGCATCACTGATGAAACCATTCGAGATACTTAAGATGACTTCAATGTCACCCATGTCTCACACTCGTAGAGGAGCGTGGGGATAACCACTGCATTGTAGACCAGGATCTTGATTTCCGTCTGCAGATCTCAGTCAGCAAAGACACAGCAAGGCAGCTTTTGGAAGGTTATGCCGGCACAGGGAATCCAGTGTTCCACATATTGATATCTATAAGTACATATATATACACAGGCACATATACATACATACATATTTCTATGTCCAAGAAATGTTATTGGATCTAGATGTAATAATATACTGAAAAAAACAAATCCCAATATATCCAGTGATGTACAGGTCTCCCTTACTTTATGCTGTACATGGGTTCCTGGAAAACAGCACATAACTCGAATTCACATAAAGGGAACCCACTTTACAATATAACAAATAAGGAGATGTTCCAAGACCTGGACTGTACTGACCTCCAGACCCATTTCTACCACTTTTACAAGACAATATTGGTACCTAATAACAGCAGACAGTGCACACAAGCACAGGGCACTGTCATAATGGGGATGACAACTACAGAAACTACAGGAGTGAGGAGCACAGATCCACATATGAGACTATATTTTGGTGCACGTCACTCTGACTGCAGGCTTCCACTGCACCGATCTCATAAGTGAATTTACCTCGTATCTAATGAATATTTGGTATAAAAAAGGTCATAAGAGTGAATTTGCACATACAGAACCCGCATAAAATGAGGGAAACCTGCATGCACAGAAATAAATACACTTGCACCTACACAAAGGCAAAGCGGTATGCATGCAGGAAGATACACTTTAGCATAGCAACACAGACACAGACAAACCAGCCTGTCCACAGATGTGCCCAACAAGAAATAAATACCAGTAAACAAATGCAAACAAATCAGCACTTACACATATGCATACAAACACCAACAAACAAATATGGACACACTGTGCAGTTTATCCACAGATATATGCAAAGATAAACACAAACCAATATGTCCATAAAGAAAGGTACACAAACATATTCAGAGCACACACAGACACCAGCTAGTATGATGGGCATGGTGGTACACAGAGATAAACACATGCAAATGTACGTGCACTAAGAAATACACACAAAAATATATACAGGGAAAATACAAAGAAACAGAGATACACCAATATGAACAGAGGCAGTACAATATATGTGCATATGGATTACAATTAAAATATGAACAAGTTAAGCAATACATCCACAAAAACAAAGTAAAGCACCCTATATATATGCATTTTCATGAAGATGCACGTACATATGCAGAGACAATCTGAGCAGGGTGCGGGGCCCAGGGCCAATCAGCGTGTGCAGGGCCCTGCCCCCATACGCAAGGAAGCTGGCGGCAGATTTGGTGGCGGGGGCTGACCGGATGCACTGGATTCAGCAACAGATTCAGAGGCAGTGGCGTGAGAGGGCCAAATGGCCGGACATGAAGCCAGCGGCAGCACAGAGTTGCCGTGCCACTCCACTCAGCTCCACGGGGCCCCCCAAAGTGCGGGGCCTGGGGCAGTTGTCCCAATTCACCCCCCTTCCCCCAGGAGTGCCCTGTATGTGTGCTTGCAGAGGGATAATGCTGGCACAGTTTCACAGGCATATACAACCGATCACATATAAAAACATATTTGCAACAAAACCAAACATTTAAAGCGTTGACATCCAACACATGTGAGAGCATCACCCATTTTTATCATGGCAAAACACAGAACAAAGGAGAAATACAAACAGAAATATTTTCCTAATGTGAGCACAAATTGCTGACTGATTTGTTTTTAAAAATAGTTCTCGCATAGTTGCATGTGCAAAATATGTGCAAAGTGTGTTGTGGACTAGGAAACAGTGAACACAACTGGGCTAATCCGCAGCTGGTAGAAATCAACATAACTCATTGACTTCAAGAAAGCGAAGTCTGTTTACATTTGCTGAGAATCCGTCCACAATGACTTCACTGAGCTATAGGAATGCAGCATAAACAGATGTGCATTCTTCAGACTACCAGTACTAAAAGATATTTATTCCACTTTTAAGTAAGGAAAGCATAATTTAAAATCTCAAGAGAAAAGGATTCAATACAATGAAGAAATGCTAACAGTGCAAACTTTCATGTGACACCAGATCAGAGAAATATATATCTGTCTAACATTATCTAGCTTATTTAATATTGCAACATAAATACTGAATAAAACAAATGATCCCTTTCCTCAGGCCAAAATAAAATGGTCCTTACTTCCCAGGACATCTTAGTTTACCGTACACCTTGTTCCTGCCAGATCTCTTTAATTCTAAGCATTAGGAAAGTTTTCTGTTTAAGAGCAAAAGATGATGCCAGTGTAAGATACACCACTGTCATCCTGCCGTCTGATTTAAGCTCCATCTCATATTACATGAAATAAAAACTCTCTCTTCAATCAGGATACAGTTTCGCTTGACTGCAGATTTGTGGTTTAACCAAGGGATCTAAGCCATGTTCTGCCTTGGCTGTAAAACGGTGTCCATGATAATGGTGTCTAGATTCATAGATTCATAGATGTTAGGGTCGGAAGGAACCTCAACAGATCATCGAGTCCAACCACCTGCCTAGACAGGAAAGAGTCAGATGCCTATCCAGCCTTCTCTAAAAGACTCCCAAAGTAGGGGGAGCACCACCTCCCTTAGGAGCCCATTCCAAATTCTGGCCACCCTTACCATGAAGAAGTTTTTCCTGATATCTAGCCTAAATCTTCTCTGTCAGTTTGTTACCTTTGTCCCTTGTTACCCCCAAAAGTGCCCTGGTGAACAGAGCATCTCCAATCCCTTGCTGCATCCCTCAATGAATTTGTAGACGGCCACAAGAATACCTCTCATCCCTCTCCTGCAGAGGTTGAAGAGGTCCAGGTCCCTCGGTCTCTTGTCATAGGTCTTGGCTTGTAAGCCCCTAACCATACGACCAGCCCTCCTCTGGACCCTCTTGAGTCTATCAATATCTTTCTCGAAGTACAGTATATGTATTTTCTATATATGATCCAGTATGGTGCCCAAAAGTGGACGCGGTACTCCAACTGTGATCTGACCAATGCTGCGTAGAGGGGAAGTATCACTTCCTTGGATCTATTTGTCATGCATCTGCTGATGCATGATAAAGTCCAGTTAGCTTTGCTGATGATTTCGTCACACTGACAGCTCATGTTCATCTAGAAGTCCACTATGACTCCGAAATCCCTTTCTGCTTCTGTGCTCTGATAGGGTCACTTCCCAGCCAGTAGGTGTGCTGGATATTTTTGCACCAGAGGTTCAGCATTCTGCACTTGTCCTTGTTGTACTGCATCCTATTGTGTACTGCCCACTTTTCTGACCTGTCCAGGTCTGCCTGCAGTCGTTCCCTACTCTCTGGAGTGTATGCTTCACCCCACAATTTAGTATCGTCTGCAAATTTGGACAGAGTACACTTCACCCCCACATCCAAATCACTGAGGAAGATATTGAACAGTACAGGTCCAAGGACTGAACCTTGCAGGACGCCACTACCCACCTCCCTCCAAGTCGATACCGACCTGTCTACTACCACTCTCAGGGTGCGACCCTCAAGCCAATTTGCCACCCACCAGACTGTGTAGACATCTGTCACAGCCTCTTAATTTATTTGTAAGAATGGGATGAGATACTGTAACAAAGGTCTTGCTAAAATCCAAGAAAACAACATCCACCTCTACTCCCGCTTCTAAGCATTTTGTGATTATTATTTTTTTATTTTTATTTTGTGATTATTATTATTCAGCACATGAAACCAGATTGGTCAGGCATAATCTACCTGCTACAAACCCATGCTGGTTTCCCTGCTGCATTATTTTTCCCATTGGACTCCCACAAATATGATCCTTCATAAGCTTTTCAAAGACCTGTCCAAAGATGGAGGTGAGACTGGGCTGCAAGTACTATGCCATCAAGGTGCATGTAGCTAGTGAGCCACAGTTCACTATTGCTCTGTTCACACACACCTCCACCCTCCCCACACACACACAAACTTTATCTTCTACACTTCAACACCATAGACAAACTATGTACTAGTAATATTAACTATTGTGGCTTCTGCTGGAGTGTGTCAGCCTCAGCCATCTCTGCTCAAAGTGTGAAGAAAATTGTCATAGTAGAGGTAGGTTGTCTGCACTGCAGGAAAAAAACAGTGGGAGAGATTGGAAAGCAAAGAAAATCCTGTGACACTAAGGCCACATCTACACAAGACACTGATTGCCTTTTACAAGTACTAAATGACTGCACAGTAACCAGCATTACTGTGCAGTAGCGTCACTGAAACAGCTTTTTGGTAACACTGGCTGCGCTGTAGCTCATTACTACTGCACAGTAGCATCACATCACGCCTCATGCCACATGACGTTACTAAGCAAACAGTAACGAGCTACTGCACAGTTAGCATCTTGTGTAGACACTGGCCTAAGTGCCGTGCAGGTCTGATCTGTTTTAAAGAAGAGAATCATGGGGGATGTGGGAACAGCTGCAGTACAGGCCTGTAGAGATGTAGGAACAAGCGCTGCAAAACCGGTCTGATTAGGCCCTCTCATATTGTTAGGATCATGGAAATCAGGGTTGGAAGGGCCCTCATGAAGTCATCTAGTCCAGTCCCTTGTTCGAGGCAGGATTGTCCTTGACTAAACCATCCCAGCCAAGTGTCGCTCTAATCTGCTCTTGAAAACTGCCAAAGATAACAGCTTCTCTAGGTAGCTTGTGCCAATGCCTGACCACCTTCACAGTCCAACAGTTCCTCCCCATCTCCAGCTTAAATTTCCCCTGCTGAAGCTTGAGGCCATTGCTCCTAATCCAGTCCCCTATCGGCACAGAAAAAAGCTCATCTCCATCCTCTCTATAATCACTCTTCAGGTATTTGAAGACTTATCAAATGCTCCCTCAGTCTTCTCCTCTCCCAACAAAACACGACTCCTGAGGAAAGGCTATTAGGGCTGTCTCCCAGGTCCCCCATCATTTTTGTTACCCTGAGCTGGACTGTCTTCAACCTGTCCACATCCCTCTTGAAGCACAGGGTGCAAAACAGGACACAGGCCTGCAAGTGAGGCCTTACCAGTGACCATTCAATTTAATTTAACTTTCTCTTTACTTCCAAAGTCAATGCTACAGCTTACTTATTAAGTGGTGTGTGTCTGGGCAAGGTCTAGAACTCAAATTTTGAGAGCTCCTGCCATCATTTCAGTTGTTACCTTTTCTTCCTCTTTCTCTGCTTGGAAAGCAACAGCAACATCCCCAAAGCTATGCCCCCACCCTGTGGCTGAATCAGAAAGTTGGTAACTTTTGAAACTTGGTAGGTTGCCAACCGCTTTGTGTTACCTTAAAAGTCCGTTAAGAATTTAATTTCCCTTTTGCAAATGCAAAACAGGAGAAATCCACACAATCAATGTGACGTTACAACTTAATGGGGATACCCTTCTGTTGATGCTGCTGGTGAACGCCCCAACTTCCTGACTGTAACATTGTGAGCTATCCTGTGAACGTGTTCAACTATTGTCATAGGATGCCATTCCATAATGACTAAAGACATGTTACCTGTGTCTGATAAGCTCCACAAGCAAATAAAATGCTTTAATTCTGGAATCGTTACTCATGCCTTAAGGATTTCTCATAAGACGTTCAAGTTGAAGTTTTGGGAAAGAGTTACATGTCACATATACAAGCTTCACTGTAAGGGCTGAATGGGCTCACAGGGGGGGAATATGATTGAGCAGTGAGACCAGTGTGCTGGATTCAGAATATCTGGGGTGCATTTCAGAGTCTCCCGCTTTTCCCCTGGCCTTGCCTATGCTAAAAGTCAGTGCCTATTTTTCAATACTGGTCCAACTGTAATGGTGAAAGCATTGGCATAGCTCAGTTGTTTTTACTGCAATATGCTTGCATATGTTGCCAGTGGTACCAAACCAGACAAGCGTGGTTACTGTAGTTGACTGAACTCATCATGCCGGCGTATATTGTCCATAATGGCATGTGATCCATTTATTGATACTTTACACAACAGTTTCCGATGACTAGTAGAGAAGCCATAATAATTTCATGACCCCAATAACTTACAGAGGGAGAGTGCATCTTGATCAACTGAGGGATATAACTAATGGGCATCTGTAAATAAGAGAAGATCTGAGTTATTTCATTCAAATAGTGATGAGCTTGGAGCTGAAAGCGCAGGGCTGTGTCCTGGCTGGTAACACCAATGTCTCTTTGCTTATGGTTCTTTAGGACCCGGGCTCGTTTGACCTCCCCTTCACCCTAACTGCTAATCTGATTAGCAGCACTCCAAGTCTGGGAGATGAGAAGCAAAACGTAAAAGTAAGATTTTGTTCTGAGAATATTCTTTCACTTAAAAAAAAATACCGCGGTTAAAATGTTGGTGTGCGGGGTACATTTCTTAAAAAGGCTTAGCTTTGTAGGGAATTTGCTCAACTGAAAGGTTGTTTTATTTATTTTTATTTCTAATTCTTCCTAGCAAGTCAACAGTCCTTTATAAAAGTGTCTTTGCTTTTTAAAAATGCATTTACCTTAGATACTCACATGGTCTTCACTTTAGACTGGGAATTTTATAACTTTACAGTATAGTTTTTCAGTTTAAAAGGGGAAATTTCTAGACTGCCAGCTGGGGGTTTTCGTCCTTAAAGGGAGATTGCACGTTACTAGAATGGTGTTTCTATTCAAATGTTTGTTTCTATCCTTTTTTTCTGTTTGTTTTGCTTTTGTCTGTTTCAAAAAAGGAAATATTTTACTACTTAAAACTTAACTGCTTAATCTTAAAGGGAACATTGGTTGCCTTTTTTTTTCAACTGACACTGATAAAAATAAACTGAAGCAACTGACAGGTTTGTAAAATAAATAGGGCATCAAAGATTATAACTGATGTGAAGTGTCAGATGCTGTGGGTTGCCCTTATTTTCATAAAGATGTAACTTATGTGTATGACTGTAAACTATTTGAGGTTGTACAGTGTCTACCACAAAGGGCCTAAGACCTCCAAGTAGGTACTACTACAGTACAAACAATAACCAATATTAGTGAGTTGGATCTTTATTTGTACGTTGGCTCTGTACCACTTCACATGGTCAAATTCTATGTTGGTTTGCGCAGATGCTGTAAAGTGAGCGTTTGGGTATAGTGTGGGGAACTTGCTGTGCTTACCTTGCCTGAAAATAGTCTTTAGCATTACTGAATTTACCTTAGGAGCCAAATAGAGCCTGTAGCCTGCCTATTTCTTTTTCTCTCTTTCAACAACCATGCATTATCCTATTCTGAGAGGATGCTTATTCAGCGCTTCCTTGCCTGCCTTCCCATAGCTGTGTTATTCTGTAGCAGTGCCTGCTGTGCTAGGGACATATCCAAAGCCCATTGAAGTCAATGAGATGCTTTCTGCTGAACTTACTGGACTCCAAATCAGGCCCCTGTTCCTGGCTGAGCAAAACTTGCCACTCATGCTTAGTCTGGCAGTGGTGTGGTTTGAAGGGTAGATGTTCACTACTTTACATGTCTTTCATGACCCTTTATCCAAACGCATATTGTGTATATGATTTACATGAACCAATCCCATACATTTATTTATTTTCTGTGGTACTAAATAAACTCCAGCCTTACATGCCTTGATTTGTGAAAATGTTTATACAGCTTTTCAGTGGAATTTACTGCACCACAGTTTTGCAGTTTATTGAACCTCTCTGTGGTCAAAAGTATCTGGAGAAGAGTAGAGAGTGTTGGAAGGAGACTCTGAGAAAATTGCAGGCAATAAAAGTTGTGTTACTTTCTATCGAGGATTTCCAGTTTTTTGATATCTTTAAGACTATGTCAGAAGAGCAGCCTACTTGTGGCTACTTGTATTTTATCATGCACTGTAGTTTTGCAGATCCCCATTGTCAATATAGGCCACCGAAAGTGGTCATATATACACATGCATTTGCCTACAACAGTGGTTTTCAACCTTTTTTCATTTGCAGATGCCTAAAAACATTTTAATGGAGGTATGGGCCCTTTTGGAAATTGTGAATGGAGGCACAGAACCCTTTGAATTGTAAATGTGGGTATTCACTTACTTTTAATTGATCGTAGTCATTTTTAATGGAGCCCTTATACATAGTCTGCAGACCTCCAGAGCTCCATGGACTACAGGTTGAAAACCACTGGCCTAAAGACATCCCATGTGCCAATGTAACTCACTGCTGAATTCAGGCTCACAGTAGTTATATACTCATTTTATTAGTAGATTTGGCAGCAACCCATGGCACTTCCAGGGGCCTGTATCAGCTAGTGGGGCCCACTCCACAGACGATGGCCAAGGCACCACCTACCCAATGAAGCATTACTTTCTTACCAGGCTTTAGAAGTCCTAAGTGACTTATAGACACTGTTCTATGGGTACTCGCTTATACAGTCTGTTATTAGAAGCCTTTTAACAGAGCCATATTCGATGGTTCTTGCTGGATGAATCAGTATCTATTTTGGCAGACATGTAAGAGAAATAGAGTGCTAAAATCTAAACCCACAGTGATACAGATCAAAACTACAGATTTTTTCTGAAGTCAATAAAGTTTCACTAGTATGAAGTCAGTAAAAGTGAAATCAGAATCCAGCTCATGGGCTTTTGTCGAGTGAAGTACTACAAACGTTAATACATTCTGACTCACTTCACAATGTGAAACATATGTAGTACATCCCAGCTCAGCCAAAGAAATGCAAACTATGGGCAGCAACAATCTTCAAATATCTGCATTAGGCTTATACATGGTAGCAATTGTAAGATATGCATTTTTCAAAGATAGTTGAACAGGGTATAGATATCTCACTAACTTGACAAAGCGATGCCTTCATGATACATTGAGTTGCTCTTTTGAATTGGTATCAACATACCATTATTGTATTGCCCCCTCTACAATACACATGATGGTGGTTCCTCTTCTTCATACAGCTAAGGATATTTTATCTTAATCTAAATATTTTAACTATTTTAAATCTTTTGTTTAAACCTTTGTCTCTTCTTCAGCGTAGTTCTGTTAGTTCAGCAATAGGGTGCATGCTGCCTGAAAATCAAATACTTGTTTTTAAATTAAATTAAACTTTTGCATTCGGTTGATCAATCCAAGATTTTGAATATGTAATTTAAAAAATATGTACTTACTTATTTTGTGGGGTGTAATAAGAGAGCCCCATATATTTTAAAAAACATATTAAATTGCTACCAGTCCCTACACACGCACACAACCCCTTAGCTAGCTGACAACTTGTGCACAAGCTTGTTAGACCTTGAAACAGCTGAGTTTATAATTAAACAGTTTATAATGAAATCTATGATATAATAATAACAACAACAGCCTAATGGAGCATACATAATTATGTCATCTGTAATACACTCTGGGGTACATATGCCCCAGTATAGTACCTTCTATGCACAGGAACTGTGAAATAAAACCAGTTATTCAGAACACGATTTCCAATAGGCCAATACAAAGGACCAACTTTGTTCTTTGTAATGTTGCACAAATCCAGAATAAGTCCTCTGAAATTATTGAATTTACTCTAGATCCTTTTAAAGGGATCCTTGGTAAGATGAGAACTGGTGGGCTACACAATGAAATAACACAAGCAGTGATGTAGAGGAGCCCCTGCCTGTGGTTAAGTTAAGGGATGGCTGGGGTCATGCACAATGAAAAGATACACCATCTAGTTGTCAGGAGACAACCCATGAAATGTTTGGTCCAGATGATGAAAGAAGAATGGAGAAGGTTGATATCAGCTCTGAGGATGCCCTCAACAGGACCGGACAGAGAAAAAGAACAAGAGTTACTCACTTCAACAAAGGGACAAAGTGAAGGTAAAGATAAAGAAAATATTTTATCCTGTACTTACCTATAAATACAACTTTGTTCATGACAGAGCATTACATTTTAGCGTGTACAGGGTAAAAAAGAGCTCTGTCCAAAGTCTAATGGGCACATTAACCAACTCAATGTGCCCCTTTTCTGTTTTTAGTTAGACTGCAGTAAATTGAGTTGCCTCCGGGATCACTGAGATCATAATCTGGACCACATTGATCTGAATCTTTGCTCATCATGATTCACTGACTTTTGTAGAAATACTGCTGGCTTATTCCACAAAACCAGGCTCTTTATTTCGTACAAATGAATTATCTGAAAGTAAGATTAAATTGTGTTACTTTTTGGTGAGCTTCACAGAAATAATTTCTCAAGATCTCACTCTCTGGGAGCCTCAGCTGACAGGAGAGCATTTGCATTTTCTTTCCTAGCATCAGCATAAAAATACTTTAAAAAGAAAACTCCTCAGGTTGCTTGACTACAAAACGAACTTGAACGAATACAAAGAGCAAAGAAACAGGCTTGATAGGCAGGACTGGAATAAATTCTCTCAGCCTGATATTAGGATAACTGTATCTTGCTCTTCTCATAAGATTTTAAAGTAATTAATTAAAGCTTACAATACTTCAAGGGAAATGAATGTAATTATGTCCATTTAAAGCTAGGGAAACTGAGGTAAAGAGTGCTGAAGTGATTTGCTCAGGGACACGCCAGAAGTCAGTTCCCACTAGCAGTAGAATTCAGAAGTTCTGATTCTTAGTTCCCTCCTTCAGCCAGTAAATCCCATTTATGAGGGATCGACACAGGTTTTGGGTGGCAGGGCATTTTTTCCCTAAAGGCTTTCTCACTGTTGCTACCTCCAGTTCACTTCCACCAGGGTACAGCTACCCATACTGGGAGTCCCTAACAAAATTAGCACTCCAGCTGGTGCTACCATCAATGCATCCGTGGAAAAATCCTATTGGAGGTACAGCTATGTGTCACAGAGGATTCAGTCAATCAGGATTTGAGAGAAGAGGTGGGAGCACTTCCACATCTCTCTTATACACTTTACAGAACACAATGAAAAATGATGAATTAAAGGAATGATACAGCCAACAAATCACACATTGACAACTTATTGCTCCAGTAAACCAGGTGAGATCATAAGCCTCGGGACCAAAGCTCCCTTGATACATTCATGAATTTGGAACCCCTAAATGGAACTATGAGATCAATGAGCTTTGGGTCAGATCCTAAAAAATATTTTAGGGGAAAGAGGTGCATTATTTCATACATCATAGATGTAAAAAAGGGTTTCTAAAAAAACCCCGTCTCTTGGTATTCCTCTCTCTTTTTACCCCCATTTTGATATCTCCTATCCTTCCTACAACTGATTCACTCCATTTGTTGTATGGATGTTTCCCCCCTTTTGCTCTTCCTTGATCAACAGCTTCTCATTTAAAGCTAATCACATAAAAAGTGCATAATTGGATTTTTATGATTCTCTTTCCTGACATCATGATTTTTAATTATTTAATGAAGAGCTCTTGAACTTAGATGTAAGTTTCTGGTTTAATTAATCAAAAGGTCTTGCTCAGTTCAAGGTGTTTTGGTTTTA
Organism: Caiman crocodilus; assembly: GCA_030014935.1. Lineage (NCBI taxonomy): Eukaryota > Metazoa > Chordata > Crocodylia > Alligatoridae > Caiman > Caiman crocodilus. The sequence goes on along the minus strand of JAGPOW010000797.1, from coordinate 13,522,076 downwards.
TGGCAGTTTACTTTGTAGTTTAATGCAAAATCTTTTTCATATATAAGTATTTCCAGAAAAAATATTCTTAATCATCATTATATAATCCTGCTGCAAGTTTGAGTCTGCTCCTGTTACAGTCAATGGTAACTGCTTCTTTTAGCTTGAATGAAATCAGGTCCATACTACCTAAAGCAAAATAACTACAACTACTACTACAACTAGAAACATATTGGCAATACAAATTCAAAATGCTTGAATTATTTTTATATTGTTGAAGAATTGAAATGGGTCTGATTTTTCTGAAATGCTCCTACTAACGTAGGTCTTCCAGTTTGAACTCTTTCCCCCATGTAATTATTTACAATTTTAAAATTCTATGTACTTTTAGCTACCAAATTATTATTATTTTTTTATTTCATTAAGTTGAGGGGGTAGGGTAGAAGGAGTAAAGCAACGCTGAACACAACTGCAGGAAATACTGCAAATACCATACTGTTGCAAAAAGAATCACCAGACATAGAACAACTAAGCAAAAGTCTATTCTTTCATTTTTAACTCTGTGAGTAAATGAAGCAATAATGGACAGAAAAAATCATGATTAGTTTTCTTTGTAAATGACTTCCTTCTAGCTGCAGGGTTCTTTCTTGTTATTTAGCACTAGTCGATTTGTTTTACAAGACACCCTCTTGCATTCATATCAGCATGACTAATATATAAGAGAAAGTAATGAAAAGTTAAAGTTCATAATTATGAAGCTAGTTCTAAACTTTTGTGAGGCTTTTTTTTAAATAGAACCAGAAAATAAAACCCATCTTGATCATGGAGAAGAGAACTGGTGAGCTGAGAAGCATTATTTTAATAGACAGGTGATATGAATGCTATCTATCCTCCCATTCATCCCATTTGTTCTCTCTCATGTTTTTTCTCATCTGCACTACCATAGAAAGGGTGCACCAGAACTGAGAATCCTTGCACTGCTTGGGCACCAACTTGGGGAAGTAAGGGGAAGCAATAAAAAGTGATAATTGCAAAAACAAATCACCACTGGCCCTGTGCAACAAGTGCCAGGCTGTGTCCACATGCTGCTGCTCATCTTCCATCGTGGCTCAGGGGTGTAAGTTGTAGCCGTGGTCTGTGGACATAGGCAGACAAAGTTACTTGGGTAAAATGTGACATCTTTTATTAGACCAGCTGATACATTGGAAAAACCATTCTTTGCAAGCTTTTGGTCACAGGCATCCTTCCTCAGACATAGGCAACTCTCCCTACGCCTGAGAAAGGGTGCCTGTGCCCAAAAGCTTGCAAAGATCAATTTTTCCAGCTATTCAGTTGGCCTAATAGTGGCTCAGGGAATGCTGATGCCAGAATCTTTGTTTCCAAAGCTCTCGGCTGCAACGTGCACAAGCGCTCTGCTGGCTGGGGGAACGTGTGGAGTGAAACGCGTGTTTAAATTCTGATCACTCATAAATGATTTGTTAAACTCTTTCCCCATCAGTAAGGATGGACCCTGGGGTAACGCGGAGGAGGGAAACCTCATACAAACATTTGTTGCAGCATCAGACATCTTCTGCCTTGATACCCATTTATTCATTGTCTATGATCATTTGAATAAGTTATAATGTATTCTGTCTTTAATTATTTCCATCTGCCCCTTAGCCAAGATTCTTTTAACTCCTCCTGCAACTTTGAATGTGAGAACTGAATAACTTTATGTGCCTTTGTGACCCTCTTTCCTTTACGTTGTAAGTATACTGGAGCTCCATAGAGTCATACAACACTGATGTGATATCAGGGTATTATAGTGTTTGCTCTGTGCACTGGGTTCCAGGGATGGGGCACTCACTCAGACCTCCATACCTTTGAAGTTCTGTCCTCAAGTCACCATTCAGCAGAGACTGGTGGGGTGGTACATAGCTGTTTCTTTATTAGGAACAGGATTCAGCAACTCACATGCTCACAGCTTGCAAGGAGACCTACAACTACCCACCACCACAAACTGCACCCACAGAGCATCAGGGGGAGAGACTGATGGCCCTTTAAAGGTACATCCCATGTACCACATTCCCCTTCTTTACTCTGGGAGCTCCCTCTTAAATAGTTGGATGTTCATCAGGTGCTACTACAACATGGAATGTTTCAGGATTGTAGAACCAGAGGTTGCTAGCGCTTGTCTTACTGGTGGGGTATAGTATTTACCACTATCCCATGATATAGTCCTTGTACTTCACAGGCAATCTCACCACATATCCACTCCTAGCTTGCATGGTGTCAGCAGGTTCCTCCGTGGTTGCTGGTGGATTCTCTGCAATGTGATGAAACTTGCTCCTGGTGGTCTCCATCTTCTTCTGAAGTTGGTTCTGCTGCTGTCTCCTAGGGTACATCGACACGTTCTGCTGGTCCTGTTGAGTAATCCTTTCTTAAGTATCTTCTGATCTTCCTGTAAACATTACCACTGGGGGGTTTTACTACGTAGGAGCGTGGTTCATCCCTTTTTGCCGTGATGGACACCGGTGTCCAACCTGTACTTGTTTGCATCCTTGCCTTCTCCCTCTGTCGTAGAGGTAGCAAGAATGCAGCTGTGCGGTCGTAGGGCTCCTTTTGGCACCTTTGAAGGTTCCTCAACTTGTGGGAGGCATTCGACAGTCATGTAGGAGTCAGCTCCTCTGTTGTAGCAGGGAGGATACTACCATGCCAGCTGTTTTGTCTGGCAGGTGCAAAACGTCAGGATACTTGGAGTAATAGTGAACTATGATCAAATAAGACTGTCCCCATAGGTCAAAAATGTCTGCTGCCAGTTTTAGCCAAGGCAGGTCTGGGATCTCATGTGAGATCCTGGGCTCTTTCTGATTACTGAGCTCTTGACAAGGTGCACAGAGGTCGCAATCCGTTGCTCGATGTGGGCATTCATTTTAGGCCAATGCGTGATTTGTGGAGCTTGCAGTTTCGACCTTTGTATGCCTTGATAGGGTGACTGAAGCAATGCCAACATGTTGGTCCTCACACCGCATAGACTGATTATTTTCAGCCCACGCATAAGCAAATCATCCTAAATCCAGATTTGGTCTCTGAGAGGCCAGTAGGGCTTTAGTTCAGGTTTGATTTGTTTTTGCCTGTTCGGCCATCCACTAAGATGCTGTGCTGTAAGGGCTTATAGGTCCTCGTCAGACTTTGTGTGCTCCTATAATGGCTGAAGCAACTGCTCACTAAGCATCTCTGTTTCTGCCAGACGGTGAATCACCTTTTCTGAGCGGAAAAGATCAAGTTCAGGAGGAGGAGTGAGTGTTGTGGTTCTAGAAAATGTGTCAGCCACTAACATGTCTTTGCCTTTGTTAGCTTGATTGCCCACCAGCTTCACTGGTGGCTTGCTTTGTTTTTGCAGTACTCTGGCAGCTTTGCTTTTCCTTGACTCTGTGCAAGTTTGCTTCTGCAGACATAATTCTGGCCTGAGCACTTGTGAGAGCCTTTGCTCTGCAGACATCCACAGGCTGTGCTAGGGTGAGGGAGGGATTTTCCAGAAGCCTTTCTTTGAGTTTACAGTTATGCAGAAGACAATTTTGTCCCTTAACATAACATCCTCAACAAGTCCAAATTCACATTGCTGTGCTCTGCTTCTGAGCTCTGTAACAAAATTATCTATGCCTGCAACCTCATAGTATCTAAGTTGCCAGAACTGATACCTTTCAAAGACAGGGGTTTTTTTGGGTTCGCAGTAATCCTTGAATGCTGCAAACACCTCTGTAAGGGTGTTGTTATTAGGGTCTGCAATCACCTCTTGCATGTTGTTATAAATTTCTAGAGCTTTAACCCCAGTGCAGTAAAGCATGACTGTGATTTTTATAATCCTTTGCCTCTTCCTTAGCCTTTGTGACTGCAAGGTATAGTCAAAGCTTCAGTTCCCGTCTCCTCCAGTTCTCCCCAAGATTTCCAGTAAAGGACAATGCTGGTGGAGGTTTGAAATGCTCCATTTTTTTTCTTTGAATGAAAGCTGTAAGCCCACTTAATCAGGATGCTGGTGACTCCCCCAAGAGACAGGCCAGTACTGACACCATCAGCTCTGTGCCACTGGGTTCAGGGATGGGGCACTCACTCAGACCTCCATGCTTTTGGGGTTCTGTCCTTGAGTCACCATTCAGCAGAGACCGGTGGGGTGGTACACAGCTGTATCTTTATTGGGAACAGGATTCAGCAGCTCACATGCTTGCAGGGGGAACTACAACTACAAACCACCACAAACCGTACCCACAGGGCATCAGGGGGAGAGACTGGGTCATCCCTGTGCTGGCCCCTTAAAAGTACATTCCTTATACCACCGGTATGACTTCCTGTCTAAAAATGTAATAATGTACCAGGCCCATTAAATACTAAATTAGCCTAGTTGCACTACCTAACCAATTACAAAATCCCTGACTGTTAGAGCCAGGGCAATTCAGTTTTATAAGCTATCACAGTGCAAATCCTTTCACAAGTACACAGGATTGCAGTGATGTAACTGGGAGGAGAATTCAAACTGGAGCGCCCATCCATTTATCCCATAGGAGCTGCAGTGCCTTGCAACAGTTCAGAGTCTTTGCTCTCATCTCAGTGTAGGGGGTAGAGTTGTTTTTGGAGAAAATATCACCCAGTTCCAATAAAATACCAGTGCTAATCGATTAAAACCATCACAACCAGAGAAATAGGAGATAGGGAATGACACAATTCTTTCTTCCTCTGCTTAATTTCCCACAGAAAGGTTAGAAGTGGGTGCAGTATTAAAAACACTGTTGAACTGATAGTATCACCCATGAAATTACAAAACACCTTCATTCAGATCATACTGCAACCACTGTACAAGTCATCACAGAAAGCCAGCAACAACAGATGGAGCACTTGGGAGGAGGCTGTCAGGCTCTGCTATGGGAGATGGGACTGCATGTTAATACAAATGCAGGCAGACAAGAGATGGGCATTGAGCCGGACACGGAAGGAAAGAAAGCAGATATAGGCTTTTTTTACAAGTTTAGTTAGCAATTCAAGTCACAGCAAAGTCTGCAAATGTGACAATTACAACCCTTATTTTAGAAGCTCATAGGTTTGGAGAGTATTTCCTTTTTGGGACAAAATATTGCATGCCTGGTCTCCAGTCCAGAGGTGGAAAATCTGAAGACATTTTGAACAGGCATGTTTGAATTTGGCACAAGTGAGAAAAACCACTTTCCATTTCCTGGTTTAAGAAAAATATCACCATGTAGATTTAACTTTGCATTAACATCCCTTTCTGCATGTGAGAATCAACTGGATATAGCAAAGGTGCCAGGAAAAGCTTTGTTTAAACATAAAAGCCTCTCTGAAGTTTAAGTGGTTTCCTTTTAGCATGTGGTTTGTATTCTATAACCCTCAGGCACACCCCATAGTTAAAACAGGTGTGACGTGAAGCAAATGTAACTAGCTAAGGAATATTGTTTTCTTTCTCATCTTAGGCTAGACTGTGCAGCCCTTACACATGCTGGTTGAACACTTGTTCATAAGACTTGCATGATTCAGCCTTCTCTGGAGTTTCACATATAATGAAACAGCAGGTCTTGGCTGCACTTCCTCTTGCAACTATTATCCCATTGTAGGGGGAAGGGATCACATAATCTCTGCAGGAGCTAGCAAGGATGCAGCACTTCCTACAGCTTCCCAGACCACATGGGGGAAGCATAGAGTGAGACCCATCACCTGGGTCAGTGTGGGGATGGAAAGAGCTTCTTGATCTTGTCTCTGCCCTGCCTTTTTGGCATAGTTCTCACCAGGGATCCTTGTTTTCTCTGTTTAAAAGTCTTAAATTCTCTGATAAAAAAACAATATTCTCCGACTAAAACCCCCAAATCCATGGTTTTTCACAATTAAAATGAAATGCTTCTATATATCTATACTGCACTGTTGAACACAATATTTAATTGATATATTTACAGGTTTAAAATTTGGAAGTGGACTGATGCCTCAATCATTATAATAAAATCGATTCTAAATACCTATTATATTTTGATGTTTGTTTTCTTTACCGTGGAAAATCAGAGCTCCCATTGCCTGCTTCACTCACCAGGATGTAGGTCCAGCTGCAGCTGTCCCTCCCCACGGCTGCTTTGTGGTGCTGAGCAGTCCTGATATGCCAATGCCCTGTTGCTGCCCATGCGGTTGCCCCTCACTCCCAAACCACAACTCACCTAGCACTTCTAGTGCCCTCCTTCCTGACTCACAACCCCCCCGGCCCTGACAGTGCCCTTCACTCCCAACCCACAGCCCTCTGGCCTTGCCAGTGCCCCTCACTCCCAACCCCCAGTCCCATGGCCCTGCTGGAACCCCTCAGTCCCAACCCACAGCCCCCTAACCCCTCCAGCCCTGCTGAAGAGGGACCTCAGCTGCCAGAGCTATGAGACCCAGAGGTGGCTGAATCTGGAGTAGAGTGCAGAACCCCCACCCACCACTACAGGCAACATGGGCGACTGGTGCCTCCTGAGTCTGGGGGGACACCAGTGGCCGATTGCCAACTGGAGGGGTCCCCCAGCGGTCAATCACTGATGGGGGGGTCCACCAATGGCCCCTCCCCCATAGACTTACTGAAGGCAGCCGGGGGAGCTGCTCTCCACCACTGCCTGGCTCTCCACTGCTGCTTCACACACATGCATGTGGCACCCCGTCCCACCCCCATGCAGCCCCTTGCCAACTGGAACTCTCAAGCCCTGCAAGGGGAAACCTGTGGTTTTCCAAGTTTTTCTTCTTAAAGGATAAAATCCAAGTTTTGCTGCAAATGAAAACCCCAGATCCTTGGTTATCACCCCAGCCCTCACACGGTATTTCTTTCAAGAGCAAATATTTGTGCTTGTCCTATCTCCCTGCACACCTCTATAGGAGAAAGGCTCAGTGTAGCCTTTAATGCAAGGACTAAAAAGATGTCTTAAGTTTCAATTCTATCCCTTATGCAGCAGTTGACAGCTTTAAACAGCATATGGGTCAAATCTTGCATAATTACCTGGTTTAAACAGTAATCCTGATGAAGTTACTGGGCCTACTTGCACTTTCATTGCAGTTAATGGAGCTAGTCACATGCATAAGGTAGGCCTATTTTGGCCCTAAATGCATCTTAGTGGTTAGTTTTTCTTTAAACAACTCATTTTCCACTGTGTTGGACAAAGTTTACCAAACAATTTCAGTTTCAAGCTGAGTACACTAACCCTCAAACCTTGACAGTTTATAGTTCTTACGGTTCTTAGTCAACACCATACAATCCAACTCAGTTTTTGTGCAGGACTTTTCAGACATGTTGTTTCCCAGAGTTACATACCTTAGTTACAGAGGTTAATATGAAGAAAGCAGAATAATTAAAAGATATGTTTTAAAATTAAATCTAAGGGCAACACTGATGATGCTGTTGGATATTGGCAGGCTCATTGTACAATGCTTCCTTTAATCATTTCATCTCTTTCCCTCCATCAGAAACAATTTAGCTTCATTTGTGATTTGGGGTAGAGTTTATAGGAGAGATGCTCTGCAGTAGAGAAGGAAGTTTACTTGAAGTAAGGATGCCCAGAGATATGTGAGACACGCAACTCCCATTAGGTTAATCTCAGCACCGGAGGAGAACTGAAAGAACTGAAACCAGAACCAAAGCCCTAAATGAAGATCCTTCTAAAAAAAACGAATTAGCAGTTCAGGAAAAAAAAAATGAATGCAACAGTAACAGAGAGAGGAAGGCATTCCTACCAAGAAAAGAGAAATAAATCATCTGACTGCTGAATTAAGGAGCTAAAAAATAAGCTTGAGCTGTGCTTGGTCAAGAAAGCATGAATCCTGCACATGCATGGGTAAAAGACATGTTAAGTGATAAAAGCCAGGGACATATGTTGGGAAGATTTTCTCTTCTAAGAAAAAAAAGACAGAGACTTGATCTGAAGAGCAGCTGAGAGATTAAAGAGAATGACATTTATGTACTTAGTTCCTGTATTGTTAACCACGGTTTCTGCTGCAGCTTTCCCACTAATAACCAGAAATGGAACAGAAGCACAGGACCTACATATCATAAATGAAAAGCAATCACTACAGAAAGAACACAGCAACAACACAGGTTCTTTTCTTCTTTTGGGTGTGTGTGTGTGTGTGTGTGAGTGTGTGTGCACGCTCCACTGTGTTCAGTTCCTTGCAGCTTTAAATAATGATTTCTTCAGCCACTATAGACAGGGCCTTAAATCTCTTTGGTAATAAATTTTGCCGCCTCCTCCATTTCTCTATATGTCTATTTCTCTATTTGACACTACTTCCTTCCCGAAAGAAAAACAAAGTTTGCTAAAATACTGACTTTTCTGGTGGACGGAAAGATTACATGTTACTGGTCAGTTTTGTGGTATTTAGATAAGTGCAGTCTTAACAAGTGCCTGTGACATCGGACTTGTCTGGTATGGGGAGTCTCATTATTGCTTGGGCTGTGCGAGGCTTCAGACCGTGCTTTGGATCTGGAGAAGCTTCGAACGCTTTGGCATCTGAAGCAGCGTGTCTGGATCAAAGCACTGACTTCTTTAGGCTTCCCAAAGTCATTTGGAGCTTTCAAAATTCTTCAGAAAAGCTTCAAAGCTGCTTCAGCAATCCAGTGATAGGGTATAATGGGGAATCAGTGAAATACCTGCTAGCCCCTGCTGTGGCCATGAAGCCTGCCAGCTGTCAAGGAGATAGGTGCAGGGGGGTTTTGGGTTCTGGGGCCCCCACCCACGGGAGTGATGGGCCTGTGGGTTTGTTGTTCTGTAGGTGTTAATTATGTGTTAAGTTAATTAGCAAGAATTAACACCTACAAAACTACTAAGAAGAGGAAATAATCAATACAGACAACTGCCCCAAGACAGAGACAGTCTGGTGTACAAGCTCCCATGCCAGGCGTTTTGCCTGTCAACAGCTAGAGGTGCAGGGCCAGTCCCACAGGCCCATCACACTCCCATGGATGGGGGTGCCCAGGCCACCCCGGGTCCATCACGCTCCCATCGATGGGGTGGTCCCAGAACCGCCATGCACTGATCTCCTTGACAGCAGGCAGACTTCGTGGCCTTAACAGGAGCTAGCAGGCCTGCAGCTTTCACTCTGCTGCACCTTATCACACAGTGTCACCCGTGTCATGAGTTTTGCTTGTCCACAGCTCGAGGTGCAGTTTCTCCCAAACCCTCAAAGCAGGAACGCGGTCCAGAGCTCTGGATTGGATCGCTGGCACCTAAGGCATCCAAATCCGAAGCCGGATCCAATAGCTGCCTACTTGCAAAGGCCTAATTATTGCACCTGAGGGAAGAAAGATTGCAAATGAGCAATTATCCAGCCATTGGTCTTCATTTCTGTGACATTTAGGAGTGTCTTTCCACACGCGTCTCTCATGTCTCAGAAAAAGGCAATGATTGGTGAGCATATTTTTCCTCACCCATCCTCTCATCCAGGATGCTGTTCTTTAAATAAATGTATAGGTGTATTCAGAAAGAGATGTTGCTCCTAAATTTCCTATATATCCAGTAATACGAAGGCTCTGGATTTTTTGACTCTTGTCTGGATACTTTTTTAAAAACAACTGATTGTAAAAGGATCAACTCATACTCAAACCTGCGTGTCTAAATTCACCTAAATTGACGCAGCTAAATTTTCAGTGCTGCTGACTCCTGCCACCCTAGCTGACTTTAGTGAAAGCTGGCCTTGTTCAGTGCTTATGAAAATTAAACCAGTTTAAATACCTATGTGTGGATTCAGTAATCTAGTTTAGGCACCTGAGTTTGAAAGTCTCTGCCATAGATTTGTCTGTGTCTCTATTTTCTGAAAAGTTTATGTTTTTATTAGACTTTGATGGCAAATGAGTTTAATTTCATTCACAATGTACATGCTGTGCTGTTGTTACCCGTTATCTGCTTTTTGGCAATGGTTAGAGACCCCATTCAGAACTGAGACCACCTTGTCCTGAACTCTCTACAGTACATAGGAAGATAGAAGTCCTTCCCCAAAGAGTTTATACCAGTGGTTCTCAACCTTTTTACACTTGAGGCACCCCTGACAAAATGTCAGTTCTTCATTTTCATTCATTTTTTGACTATAGAAAAATAATAGAGCAATTCATCTGTTGCAAAGGACTTAGAAGGGCTACATGTCACAATGTTTTTAACTTTATATATTCCTATTTGAAATCTCTGGGTTTATCTTGTGAATCATGCTGGCACAGCGAACAGTGCTAACATGGATTGTACCCTTTGGTACCCTTGAAAGGATCTCAAGACACCCATGGAAGTTGTGGCACCTGGCTGAGAATCCCTTGTCTCCTGTTGACTTCAAGTGGGTCCCCCTGGGCTGTTAAAAATGCAATTTCATTTGTCATGGCAAAACTGGGGGGCTTAATAAAATGGGGGGGGGGTGTATGTGTCAAAAAAGTCAATGTTTTCTTTGAGGAAACAAATCCTGACAATTTCTGCTTTCCACAGAGTCAAAGAATTCAGCCATATCTTTCCTCCAATTCTATACAATTTATGAATCCCATAGATTCTATCATCCTGTTAAAGACCCTAAAGTCCCTTTCTCAGTGAACTGTAGAATTTCCATAGTTGTCAATGAAAGATATATGCAAGCACATGGCAATTAATTGGTGCAAAAGTCCACCATGATTTTAAGGGGATATTAAGGAGTACAAAAGAGACAGCCAGGGCATATCCCATGCTACTGCTAAGATGTCATCTCAATCTCATGTGTGAACACAGCTCCTTGACCCGCTGGATACTTTGATTGCACTATAAATGGAATAACTCTTCATAAAGTCCCCAAATATTTGAGGCCTTTGGAGCTTGTACTGGTGAGGACCATAGAAGATCTGTGCAGCTGAACAGATAGGGAAACAAGAATGGGTCCTGGCGGGGGGGACAGGGACAGAATATATATAGCATACCATTAACAGAAGGGAAAACAGCTACTGTAGAAGCCAAGCAGAGAATAAATCCTGGTGGAAATTATTATAAATGAACAGTGGTTGGGGGAAAAGGTAGCTTGAGGGAATTTCTGTTGCTAATGCTCCAGGATGGACTGAACTACTCTTGTGGGGCAGAGTTGGCTTCCTAGGTCCTTTCCTGCCAACTCTGCAACTCCTGTAGTGTGAGCTTCCTTCCGAATAATAAAAATGTAACACTGGCTTTGGTGGGGAAATGTTATAAGGTCTAGCCCAGTCACTCAGTGGGGAGCACCTGGTCACTGGGCAGAAATCCAGAGAAAAAATGACTTTCTGAAGAAGCAGCTTATATAAACTGTGAACTGTGTCCACCTGTTAGGGCCTGTGCTCTCTTGATTTATGTGTTTAGCTGTATACATATCTTCCACAACTAGCTTGATACATGAAGTTTAAAGTCGTGTTTGTAGCTCGCACTGATATTCTCATACACATACACGCACAAATGATTGCAGCTACCATGCCCAGACTCACTCTCACTGTTTATGATTGTGTCTTTTACTATTTGAAAGGCTTTCTTTTTGGTAGAGGTATCATCCATGAATACATCCTATGCAGTATGATTTTGCAGATGGTATTGTTCTTGCTGATGAGGACTTTGAACTCCCCTTATTGCTGTTAAATACCTATGATGAATTAGCCAGGGAACTGACCTCCCCCATACAGTCGGTTGGTTAATCCCATCATAAATATTCTGAGAGAAAAGTCCCAAAGGCTCACAACTAGCTTTTAGAGTGACATGTAAAGCCTGTTCCTCTCCCACTGAAGTCAGGGGCAAAATTCACTTTAATTTCAATGAGGTCAGATCATAGCTTGCTGAATGTGCTTGACTTGACACTTGAACTGTCTGCCCTGTGAAAGTAAGGGTTTACATTTTGACATTGTATTTAGGATGAGAGGCTCATGTGTTGAGAAACTCCAGGAGCTGCTGGGAAAGAGTAAATTTCAATTTTGACCAATTCAGAATTAAATAAACTTAACACAAACCAACTCACTTTTTATTGTAGTATAATAAAGTTGTATAGGCATGTACACACCGCTAAGCCTGAGATTTTCCTTTTTTCCATACATCAAAAGACTATGCATTTCTCCCTTTTAATGGAGTCCTAAATAGTTCTTTGCTCATATGGCTGATTGCTACTGCATACCCTTCATTTTGGAAGCTCCAGAGAAGCTGTCCTTCATCAATCATAACATAGCCCTTGCTTCCACTGTCACTTGAAAAATAAATGTGTTTCCTGTTTTCCTATGAAAGTGCAAAGGTGTTATATGAGGTGTGGAAAAAATTACACAGTCACTCTTTTTACATAAGCTAGTGGGTGAAATCATTCTAATTTGGGCCTTATTTGAAAGGGAATCTTGGCCAGAATCAGGTCATTGCTGAGTATGGCTTACTGTTCCTTTGAGGCGGAGGTCACATCTGCTCCAGCACTCTACTACTCTCTGTAGCTAAGATTTGCGAGAAGCTGAGGTTTCTTGATCAGTTATTTAATAATTATTTAATACTCCATTTCAAGTAAATTTGTAGCTTTTGTGACTGCAGAGAAAAACTTGAAAACATGAATCCTAAAGGCTGAAAAACCTGAAGGCAACCCCCACTCCATTTTTTACATAGTAAAATCTTATTATTTTTAAGCTGTGAGTGGTTTTGGGGGGATGGATCAGTCTCCTAATTTATCAGTCAATGGAGTGAACAATAATGAAAAGGTCCATCAGAAAAGAGGAATGTCAGTTTGGGTATCACTTTGAAATGCCACCCTCTGCATTCCCAAGGGAACACCTTATTCCTACCTTGCTGTGGTGTGGAAAGTAAAAGGATGGCATCTATGTAGTAGCTTTTCATTTGTGCATCTTGCCAAACTGCACTTTGTGTGGCTACATAAATACAGACCAGAGACTATGATTTTCATTTCGCCTACTGCATCTTTAATGGAGCTAAGCCTTTTTGCCAGTCTGCCAAAGGGAGATGTGAGTCATTTCAAGATAAAGAGGGAGTCACTTGCCGTCCAAAAGGTTTGTATTTGTTCTTCATTGTTTTCCATAATCTGTAGTAAAAGCTCTGACGCTTGGAGCAGCCAAGCTTTTGCTTGTTGCATATGAAGAATGCACACAAACCATTAAGAGCTGATGAAGATCATCTCATAGCTCACAAAGGTATATCAAAAGAGATGAAGCAAAAGTCTTTATGCAACTCTCCTCCTTCATCACTGTAAGGGCTCAAGTTAAATGGAAGCCAGATCCAAATAGCCTCTTGGCCAACAATATTTTTTTGCAGAAAAGGAGCCGCAGCCTAAAAAAACACTGGTGAACATGCTCGTGTAAAAACAACCTTACTCCAGCATAGGCTGGGAGTGGTGTGGGGATGGCAAGCTCTACCCAAAGATACATTACATTACATTGACAAGCAACAACTATGTTCACTGCTTCAAGAGTAGCAGTGATAGCAACCCCGATTCTTTTTGGCTAGATGAACAAGTGAGCAAAAATTTGGGTTGTATGGTTTATGGGAAGAGATGAGAAAGATTAGTGGGAGAACTGAAGAAGCATCAGCCTTTGAGCATGTGAGACAGAACTACAGGGGATTTCACTTCTTGTGAAACTAGTATGCACACTATCTTCTTGAAACAGTGGGAGGTTTTTCTGCGTGACTCCGGCTGCCTCTTTGGGGAATGACATTGTGAAACAAGCTGCAGCCTCTACAGCAAATCAAAGCAGCACACCTGCCAACTAGTGTGTATAGGAAGCAATGGAGTCAAGGTCTTTGTCCAGGCTCCATTGTTCCTATTGTGAAGAGCTTAAATAAAGCTGGATGTCTGCAAATGTGTTGGTGATATTTATGATTGGTCAACTTAATTGGTGCGGAAAGGAAGTAGCACTTCCATTTTTCTCTTCAATTCCTTCTGCTTTTTGTTATTTATAGGAAATATTAAGTAACTGGTACCCGTACAAAGCACACTTGAAATCCCGAGTGCTATATTTTAACATGGCCAACATTCTCAACTACTGTAAACCATGCATGGGGAATATAATGAAAAGCCCCTGCAATGTGTGACAGCCTAAGAGTAGTGTGGACTCCAGCAGAGGTTCAAATACCTGGTTATTATTAAAAGGCCAAGTACTATCTTATGACTTGCTAAAGCTGGGAGAGAAAAGACAAATTTTATTGCATGGTAAAAATAGGGCAGTGTTTCATACAGCAGGATTCTTCCCACCTGCTTTATATTACGAGACAGCAGTTATATCATGTTGGAGAGGGATACTATTTTTCATGCTTGTTCCCTGAGGTAAAGAGAATTTTTTCTGTACATGTTTATGTCATGTCCAGCAGTGAAGTGCATCCAGTTACCTGTGTATTTAGATGATGCAATGTGACTGATTTTGAAGACATCATCTATATTGCCACAATATCATGCTCTCTAAGGATCTGGCTAATCTCAAGCTCAAAATGAACAAATGACAATTCATAAACTGCTACACTAGACAATAGGATTGTGATTTGATGTTGCTGTTACTACCATTTTCGAATCACTCTGCCTCTCCTTTTCCCCTGACACAAAGACATTGATTCAGATTTATGGGCTGAATGTTGTTACAAGCCCTCTGCTCTATGAACTGTGGTACTAATACTCAGTTGCGGTAGATGCCGGTGGTTAACGTATGGAGGTTTTACAGTTGTGGGATGCCGTTAGATGCCTGATACTCTGAAAATCTTGTCCTGTGTCATGTGTGCTGATGTAAGGCTCCTTGGTATCTAGCAAGTTGGCTCAAGCTCACATTCCTTGCACATGTGGATGCAAACAGATTAGAAACCTCTGCTCAGTACTAGAGCAAAGGGGAACATTGAGATGAATGGTGACGTTGTAGTTTTGTCTTCATTATGAAAATAACCGTCTGAGAGGGACAATTCTGTCTGTGTGTCTTGTTATTTTTCTTCCAAGAGACTTGAGTGGGTTCAGGGCTGTCCTCTGATTCTGAAGTTCTCTTTAGGTCAGCTGTCCTTTGACTTTCCTTTCCCTTCCCTTTCCTCAGTGCCCACAGACACTGAAGAAGATGCCTTGCTTAATCAGGAATGCAGACAAACACCCACCTGTCAAAGGGCATCTGAGCACATTTGGAAGGGGTCTTTCACGCTTTTCACTTTTGACAGTTTGTGTGCTCATTGTGCCCTGGGAGCCTTCAATCTTCAATTCGATGAGGGATCCTGGAATTCAGGTGACTGCACAAGAAATTAATGTATTGTGGCTAGTAGGTAGGGGACTACCTCTCTTAATTCCACGGCAGTTTCATATCCATCCAGCAGGGTAACTGAGAAAACCCCATGTGTGTAAATGAAATCTATTCTCTCCCTACCTGTAGATCAGGGGTAGGCAACCCCCGGCACACACGCTAGAGTGTGGCATACCAAGGCATTTTGCTTGGCATTCGTGCTTCAGGGAAGGGGCCAGAGCTTAAATGTTTAAATGCTTAAATGCTGCCACAACAGGGATTGGATCACTTGTTGTTCCCCAGCCATCCGCCTTGCAAGTTGAGGTTGTGGGTATTTTTGACACTCTGCCCAAAAACGTTATCAACCCTCGCTATACATCCATCATTCAGTTTTTAGTTTGTGGTTTGCTAATACTGTGTCTATGGGACCTGACACTAATTTTTTCATACTGCATGTCACACCGACAAAAAGAGGCTAGAAATACATGACCATATGCAGATTAGGAAGGCAGGAAATCATGCAAGGAATAAGCAGTTGCAAAAAATGCTTAACACAGTGAAAACAGTCTTTCAAGGGCCACATTTTTAAAGGGTCTTCAACCCAGCCTCTGTTTTTTCATGCACAATGATATCCACAAGAATATCTTGCTACCTTCTCATTTTTGTATGGAAAAGATGCTATGTGCAAAATCAGGCTACAGTTCAAAAAAGATAAGAAAGGGAAAGAGGAATAAAATATTTTAACCAGTTTCATCAGGTAAGTTTAATTAGTGGCCCAATAGCCCTCATACACTCTAAACTCATCAAAAGCATTGGCAGATTCATCTTAAACAGTCATCATATAAATAGCCACAGGACATCATTTTGAACATTAAAAGACACTACATTGTGCATAAGTGTGACCACTGTATTAGTCATATGTGATTTATCTACATAAAATATCACTTTGCACAGCACATTAGTTAAACGTGGCTTTTGTTACCTCTGGTGCCTATGAATAGGATTTTGCAAGCTCTACGTGTCTTGCATGAGAATACAATTGTAAGTCATCTTGTTGCTCATAGTTCATTTTCTATCTAAATAAAGACTTCCATGGAGATAACAGGGTATCTAAGGCAAAAGGTTGAGTGTTTGTGGAGGGAGACAAAAGTTGGGGAGAAGAAAGGACAGGAGGGGAAAAAGAGAGAATGAGAAACTGTTTGAAATGAACCTTTGGAATGGGCCATAGAAGAGGAACCTCCCAAAAGGCAAGGCAGGGCTGTCCACCTGGCAGCCCATAGAGGTGTGAACCTGCAGTCCCTTGGCTCCCCACCTGGATGCCGCTCTCCCCATTGCTTCTGCTGCTCGTACTGGGATCTCAGAGCTCCCCTTCATCTTCCCCCTTCATCTTCCAACTTCCCTGGGGGCGGGGTGGAGCAGTGTGGCCAGACCAATAGGGCTGGGAGAGCCTGTCACCAGGAGTTTTTGACCAAGCTGGGAACCCCATGCAACACAGATGGGGAGGTGGTGGTCTCAGATGGTTTGGCACTGTGCAGGGTGGCAGGGGGACCACACAGCATGGTGGTGATGTGCTGGTATGTTGCAGCAGGAGCCTGTGCAGCACAGTGTATGACCCAAGAAGCATGTGGCCTGTGCAGTGCGGGCAGACTCCCCCAGCCACACTCAACTGGACAGCCCTGGATCATTATTTAAACTCTTGGAATTGTAAAGTGTCTGCACAGAAATTGGGACATACAAGGCTTAGGACAGAACTGGAAACATGTTTGATGGAGGAACCTGGAAGGACATATCTATAGGTCTCCATTTCATTTAAGGCCTCAGGGAAAATTGCTTAAAGACTCCAAAATGTGGCCCATCGGTGCTAGTTCTGGGACCTTTGGGTCTTGTGTATGCTATGGAGCCTCAAAAACTATAGCTGTGTCAGCCTAACTACATATGCAGACCCCTCTTAATGTAGCTGCAGCATACAGGAGCAGAAGGGATTTTTGGTACTTGTTACTACACCACCTCCTCTTTCGTGAGCAGAACTATGGCTAACCGTGGAAAAGTAGCATTGACTAAGCCATAGAGTCTTTGCTTCACATGTGTGAAAATGTGTTTTTTATTCCATGTAGAGTGATTTCTGCAGATATAATTCTAATTGGCCTGGGTCCTCTTCAAGCCAAATTTTCCTTGTAAATATGCTGGTGTGGCAGACTGTGGTACTTGTTGTGGTCTGTTGGAAATGGCCACTATCCTCTCTACAAATTTCATTATGTTAGTGTGTGTGATCAAAGGTTCTTTGTACATTTGTAAGCTTAACATATGATTTTGTTTCATATTTTTGAGAGCGAGGAACAGGGATGAGATGATTCTCTTTCTGGACTTAGATCTCTGGTGCCCCCAAGTGGTTTTAGCCAGAGCAAACACAGGCTGGAAAAAACGTAATTACTAAGACTACTGTTTCCATTTTTGGAAGAGAGGAAAAAACATTATACATATCAGCTGCAGAAGCATTCTGAGTACAGGCACTTTGTTTTTCTGTTGTTATCAACTGGGAATTCTAATGCAGATGAACTGTCAGCTGCTACAATATTATTAGACAGCTTCAGTGCCATATCATCTAATCATAGTTAGCATCATCTCTAAGTCTGCATTTAGGCACCCAAGTAAGAAGCTTGACTTTCAAAAGTAGTTGAAAATCCCCAGCACCTCCCACAGTCACCAATGGTAATAATTTGTACAAAGTGTGGAGTCCCCTATGAATTATTCCAAGGAAGGCCTGATTTTTAGATATAGTCATTAAGTCAATTTCCTTATTCAAGTTCTGCTTTTTTTGTCATTGCTTGTGTGTTTCCATGGTGCCCTGAATTTGGTTTAGTAAATGCAACATCACTTGCATGGTGCTGCAATTCTGAAGAAGTAAATGAAAACATATTCCGCGTATGAATCATTTTCCATCACAACTAGTGTCCAGCTGTTAGTATTTGAAATTGAAGCTGTGACTGTTAATTGAATGGTATTGCTTCTGGTCTGTGGTTGGATGAGTGAGACTCCAGTCAACCTGAGAATGGCTGAAAGAACCACCAATGCAATTTAGCCATGGGGAACAGATAAGCAGGATTAGAACATTTAAAAGCTTTTCCTTTCTAGACCAGGACACCATGCCAAAACAAAATCAGTCTACTTTATACATTATTGTCTGGCTGCAGAGCTTGAGTGGAATTTATTAGTATCTTATATACACAAATCTCATGCTTATTGGGTGCTACTTGCAAAAGGTGCAGCCAGATCTCTCTCTGACTCATTTTGTTGCTTGTGTGCAAGAGCCGTGCAAGAGCAAGAGCTTTGGAAGAAACACCAAACTCTCGCTGAGATTGACAAACTGATCAATTTGCTATTTTAAAAGTTTATGACTATATTTGAAAGGGGGAGGGAGGAAGACAAAAAGAAAAGAGGAAGAAGATTCTATTTCACTGTGCATGAAAGCAGAAATGAAAGCAGCTCTGAGTTGTGATCGCATTGCTGTGTTAGGAGATCCCATTGCACCCCAATTGCATGTGTGCACAGCTGGTACACATATAATAACATACCCCTTGATAAGGAATAGGATAATACAACCAAAAAAGCTACTGCATAAATAACAGCACTGATGTTCTCCATCATGGACCCTGTGCCATCTGGCCAGTTCAGGGTGGAAGCTGTTACAGAAATGCAGTTCCTGATGGCATGAATATAAATATTTCTCAGAGTTATTTTTATTATAACTGATGGAAGTCCTCTGAGGAAGGGCTGGTTTACCCAATAAGATGTGGAAATACAAGATAGCATGATATTATGAGTGGACTTCTATCCAGTACTAACTGACTCTCCATGTTGCATTTTCCAGTTGCTTAGCATTATTAGTGTTACGTCTATGAAAAGAAACCTATAGATTTTACCAAATGGCTTGATTTGGTGAACCTACCAGCACAAAGCCTTCTTTGAAGACAATGGAAGTAGCTTGGAGGGAAACCATTTAGAGAGTGGGAAAGATTGACAACAAATCATCAAGACTGGGTAGATCCCATGGACAAACAATATGGGATGTGTGGTGTCCACTGTCTGTACTTGTGGGAAGCCTATTTATAAGTATTGTGAATGGGCTTGATAAGGAGAGTGGTCTACAAAGCCTTGAGAAAGTGTATATAGACATTGTCAGGTGCTGCCTATTGTCAGACAAACCTTGGAAATGATACTTGCCTGTCAAGTGGCCCATGATTTGATAAAGAGCGTTTTATTTCTGAATGGCCATGTCTACATGAGATGCTGACTGTGCAGTCGTTACTGTGCAGTCATTTAGTACGTGTATAAACAAGTGCTAAATGACTGCTCAATAACCTGAGTTACTGCTCAGTAGTGCTGACAAACATATTTTTGCGATGCTAATGTGCAGTAGCATAATACAACTGCGCAGTAGCATCGCAGCATGGGTTTTATCATGTGATAATACTGAACAGGAATATTGGGCTATTTTGCAGTTAGCATCTTGTGTAGATGCAGCCAATGTTATTCTTGTGACCAGTCCACATCTTTAGATGCAGAGCTGAAAGGGAAACTTTTGCTTGGTGTACAAGCCAAAAAAATTCTCTGTAAAAGTGCTAGCCCCCTCCTGTATCTGAAAACCAAATGAAAATCTGCTTCTCCCATCAGCACTAACCCTGTCCCACAGTAAAGATCCTTTACTAGATCAGAGCTGAACTGATAATTTGGTTGAGAGCATGTAAAGCAGGTTAGAATGGAGCCTGCCCTTCTATTGCTTTATTAGTTCTGGATTTCTGTTGACAGAAATAAAACGCTGTTTTTGTCAATGGACTAAGCAGCTGTCACTCAGGAGAGACTATAGAGCTTTGTCTTCCTTCTCTGTCTGTCGCTTTTGTATCCCTCTAAATCCACTGCCTTTAGTAGAGTTACCCCTGAATTATGGTGCTGAAAGTAAGAGGAGAAGTAGAAATACAGACAGCAAAAGCAAATATGGACTGTCCCCAGGAGATCACTTGTGTGGAGCCACTGATCATAAACTCTCTTGAAAAGAACATATTTGAGAACCTTAAACTTGCAGGTTAGATAGAAAATGCCAGGAAATTCAAGTCAGCACCGTGTGTCACATACAGCAGAAAACAGAATTCAAAATGTGTAGGGACTGAAGTTTCTCCCCTTCTCTGTCCTTTTTTACAGGCAGTAAATAAAATTCCCAAAGAACAGGCTAAGTAGATCAATAACAGTTTTTAAAAATTGTACAACAGACATCTGGGCAGATGTTTAGGTTCTGTAGATTAAGAAAGCCTGTGTAGACCAACTAATGCTCTAACATACCAGATCCATTTTTTTTAAAGAAGATTAATAAATGCTGAAATATAATGCAAGAAGAACCACATCAGAACTCAGTAACATGCATCTTTCAGCATAGGTACAAGAGCAACTGAGCTGAATTTCTTGAGCCTGGTCTACCTGCCTCTATAATGTACCAGCCCATTAAAATCCATGCTGTTTGTGGTGAGTAGGGCTAAGTACAGACAGTTAAAAAGCCCAAAGATAAGTTGATTCAATCTTTGCAGGTTAGTCTGAGCTGTGTAGATTGAACCAATGAACAAATGAATAGACATTAACTTTTGAGTCCAGAAATGTAGACACATTCCTGCAGTGGCCCAGGCCAGAAGCCAGGAGGTGCTAGACCATGTCTCCCTGCTTGGCTGGAGCAGACAAATTGGGCCAAAGCTAGCCTACCCACCCTGCAAGTGGGGCAAGGGGGGTGGGGGGAGAGGGTTTGCAGGGGAGGTAAAAAGCATCCCAGGATCCTGGGGGACTGTGAGTTAACTTGAATCTGGAAGGGATCTGGGACAGAAGTTCAATAAACTGATTTAACCTAAATCATTTAAGTTGATACTCCATCCAGATTTCAGCCAGTTTTGGAAGTGGTTTATATGCAATGAACTTCTGTTGTGTTACAGATCAGTTTCCAATCACTTATACTGGTTTATGTGTAATTTCTGTTCCTAGCCCAGGTGTGCGAAGGCCATTCTCAGCTAAGTTCACTTTGAATTCTAACAAGAGGAGGCAAGTTTACTAAATGATGTTGTCTTCAGGAAAACATTGGAGCAGCAATTAGGGTGTTTTCTGAGAAGGTCTCTAACTTTTCATGAAAACAGATTCGTTTCTTAGTGTATAGAGCAACTGATCAATTGCAATCATGAACAATGCGTGCGCCTGAGACGGGGTGGGGTACGGCAACTGCCCGCAGGCAATGGTGGTGATGGCAGCAGTGGGGGTGTGGCGAGAGCAACAAGGGAGCTCCCACAGGCGGCTGCAGCGGCGTCAGCAGCGGGGTGGGGAGAGGGTGCCACCAGCAGTGTTGGCAGCTAGAGAGGAGGCATAGTGAGCAGTGACAGCAGCGCTTCTTTCAGGGGGCGCACCGCCCATTTCAGGGGGTGTATGTGCACCCATGTGCACCCCCTACACATCATCAGTGATTGTAATCCAGAGGTTTACCATTCCATGGACCATTGTTTTGCTACAAAAATAACACAGCTGACACATAACAACACAGGGTTACAGACCAGTAGCTGAGAAAACATGCAAGTGATTGTAACACAGTTTTGTAAGGCTGTAATGCAACTTAACATTTTCAGTCATTGTAGCTGGTTAGATTCTCCAGCCAAGAAAAACAGGTCGGTATGATATGTGGATTCTGTTACAGAGATTTCAGCCCCAAGGATATCAATTTAATGCTGCCGGCCTGGAAATAAACTGTTTTGACATTCACTGCTTCTCATATTAACCTTTCCTGGCTTGGACAAAGTCATGCCTGTCAGTGCCATTTACTTCCAAGTGGCAGCCAAGAATTGATATCCCTGAGCTTGGATCTCTCTGGAGATTGGACATGCTGGAGCATCCCAAGTTATTGGGATTCAAGTAGCCTTTGAATTTATGGTAAAGGGCAAAGAGTCTAACTGAATCCAGCTATTAAACACAGATGTCTCAGCATGGGTGATGGCTTGGCCTGTTGGGGAGAGTGAAAATAGAACTATCAGAACCGTCTGGAAAGCAGAAAACTAAATAAGCTCATACAAGCTCTTCTTTGAGTTTTACATGATACAAGGGGCATCTTCCCTTCATTCAGCCCCATGGCGTGTACAACAGCATTATTGGCTGATTTACTGGGAACTGCCCCCTCTACCTCATTTAGCTGGTTTCCCACACTCCTGTCCCATGTGGCATGGGAGCTATGTCACAAGAAGGAATCTCAAAACTCTTTCCTTCCACAGTTTTGCATGTAGCCAGTAATAACTGCTATCCCATCTGGGATAGACTGAATTTCTCCTCCTAACTCTTGCCAAGAAAAGCAGTGCACAATTCTTTCGAAGCAAATAATACTTAAGGAACTCTGCTCCCCCATCCCATTTATATGAATTTAAAATCACAGGCCTCTCTGGGAATCACTACATCATCGTACTGAGAGGAGGAAACAAGGTCTTTCTCCTCTGCAGTCTAGGCTTCTTGAAAAGTTATCAGGCCACAGCTGTTGGCAAATGGAAATGGACAGCTTAGCTCATGCATAAAAAATAGTTCTGTTTCTATTTAATGGTCCAGCATATGGATTACAGACAATCATATGGAAATCAAGAGAGAATATTGCGCATAAACAAGTTGTTGCTTGAGCTTCTGCTATTGCTCTCAAGAGGTAAGTCAGTGCTGCCCAGAGGTATGTGGTTAAGTGGAACTGGAAAAACTAAGAACCATGCATACTTCTCCACAATCCTTAGCTGGTTACCAGAGGTTCAAAATGAATTTTCATGTCTGCTTTCTTTCTTTGCAGCTCTTCAGTTTGTTCTTTCCTTTCCACATGAACACAAGTTCTGATGCTGACACCTTCAAAGCTATATATCACTTCATGCTCAATACCACTATGCAGAATCAGTATGGCTGGGCACTCAATGTGCCTGCCATTTTGAGTCAGGTAAGCTGCAGAGCAGAGCCACCAGCAGGTGGGATCAGGTCTAATCAAGGAGTCGACAGACCCAGGGACTGACAGGGGAGGCTGATCAGGAGAACCACATGACCACAGGAGAGTGCCTGACTAGATGAGGGCTAGGTTGAGACAGGATATAAGCCCAGACCATGAAACCAAGATGGCAGTAATGGAAGCTGGAGGAGTAATACTACTTAGCCAGAGGACTGCAGCTCCTGAAGGCCATCTGAGACATGTGGAGGTTTAGGGTAAGAACTATGTAGATGGAAGAGGTTTCTAGGGACCCAGTGAGCAGGTCCACAGTCCTGAAAGGGGCTGAGGGATTGCCTGGTGAGAGAACACAAAAGCACTGAGGAAAAGGGGACTGTCTGCATAGGGACCCTAGGAGAAGCCAGACCAGCCTGGGAGAAAGAAGGCTGAGGATGCAGAGGCATAGAGAAGTCAGACAAGTCCTGGGAGAAAGGGGTCAAGGGCACAGAGGCTTAGGAGAAAGCCAGGCCAGCCCTGGGAAAGCAAGGGCCAAAAGGAGAAGAGTACTGAATGACTGGATCCCAGAGACAGGCCAGATCTGCCCAGAAGAAGGAGTGGAGCACATAAGAGGCCTGGAGAGGATCTAGGCCTGGGAGAAGGACTGAGAGTCATCAGGTCTAGGAAGTGACTGGGTGGGCCCAGAGAGGGGGCCTCAGCAGCTGAGATCAAGCTGTGAACCCAGAGAGGGGGCTGGCATGATCTAGGTAGGCCTTTGAACCCTGTAGAGAGAAGGAGATATATGAAAGGGTCCAAGAGGGTGGACCCATAAGTGAGGGAGCTGATGGCCAGTACACTGACTTCAAGGACCTTAACTGACCCATGCTGAGGCCCATGGAGGGGCTGAAGGGTGCAAATGCACAGCAGGAGGTAGACAGAACTGCACAGGGCCTGGCACTTTGACTGGCCTGATAGTGGGGCCAGGGCCTCAGGTGTCTGAAGGTCTCTGTGGGAGGAACCACAGCTGAGAGCTAGGGGTCAGGGTGAGTATAGCTCAGATGATGATGATGGCTGATCGAGCCATATGAGGAGGAGGGCTTGAGGACAAGGGGTATGAGTGCAGATTAGGGCCACAGGTGGTGTCAGAGACATGAGACAGAGACAGAGGTCTGAGCTGAGTTGGGAGACTTGGGCCAGTGTACGGTCCAGTGAGAGGCCCAAGTTAGAGTGCCACCAGGCATGATGAGTAGGATGCCATCTGAAAGGCATGTGACACAGTGTAGGATAAGCATGGAGCTGTGTGATTGGCCCATAAGCCCACATCCACAACAATGTGGTCAGTGTAGTAAGATCAGAGACATCTCCTGCAATATATACATCTATTTACATCAAGGTGTGGCAGGCAAGAGCAGGGCAGACTGCCCTTAGAATGGGATGGCATAAAATGTTTTTGGGTGCCCAGTTACCACCCTATTACAAGCTGCAATTCTCAGCCAGGGTACTGTAGCACTCTTAGATACCCTGTAGCACTTTAAGGGTGCCAAAAAGTATCACACAATGTCAACTGTATTAGGAGTGCAAACACGATTCAGAAAATAAACCAAGAGATTTCAAATAGGAATCCTCAGTGTTAAATCTGTTCTGGCCTACTATGGTCTTTCCAAGTTCTTTGCCACACAAGAATTGCTCCATTATTTTTCTGTAGTTAAAAAAGTTAGAAGGGCTTCGGAGAACTGCCTCAAATCTGGTGAAGGATGCCTTGTATCTGATGAGGGGGTTGTTGAGTCTGAAAAGATTAATAACCACTGACCTAGCGACTATAATAATGTATACTTAGACATACCATAGATTGGATAGACGGATGGATAGAACACAGAGGGGGATCTGTCCCTCTCCTTCTATACATTCCTCCAAATTCTGTTTCCAGCTTTCCTCACTCGTTGTTTCATTATTAGAGTGGACCTATTTTCCGTTTTGTGGGAAATTCTGAGATTTTGATCTTTTTTCCCCATTCCAAAATGAAAGAAAAAACACAAAAGATTTGTAATAGTTTAAAAAATAAATCTGAAGACATCTTTTCATTACTTTTTTTGTGCTAGACCCTATGCTTTCAGTAGCTTTCCATGTCTTCAGAACCATTCACCCTTTTTTCTTCCTTCATATATCTAAAAGTTCTTTCACCACAAAGCCCCTTATTCCCCTGATCTCTTGTCTTTGTATTGTTATCTGCTTCATGGCTTCTTGTAGGCTAAGATCACATGTACCCTTTTGGCTAACATCAAGTGGAGAAAGGACATGTTCTTCTACCATCCTCCCCATCTGACAAACTGACCTGCCAGGCATGGAGATTAGATCTGATCAGATCCCATACTAGTCAGTGCAGTGGTAGTAGGCATGGTGTTTGATTGTATGCCTTGATGGATCTTATGAGTGGAGTCATAAAGGCACAGTGACTTTAACTACCTCAGCTCTGTGCAGTTACAATGGATCTATGTGCATGAGACACATTTGAGAAGCAGGGCCCTGGAGCACCAAGGTAGGGTACGCAAATTTAACAAACAGGGTGTGTCCAAATGAGAGCATCTGGACTGGCCCCAGCAACCTTACCTGGCATCCTAGGGTCTTCCTGGGGCTCCAGTGGTAGCAATCTAGCTCATGGAGCCTAGTCGGCAGTCATAGTATAGCTCCAGGTGATCAGGATCTGGTTTTGGACAGTGCACGCTGCACCACCCTGCTTTTTTCAAGTGCACACTGCAACTCAGTGAACACCTGCATGTGTGATATGTGCAGTCTGCACCACTGCAGCACCATATACCACATGTGAACGCTCATCTGGACATGCCCAGAGTGCATTATAGCTTACATAAACTTGGGGAGTTGTTCTTAGAAATAACTATGAGTTTATCATAGAGATGCTGAACATCTCTCAATACTATCATTCTAGTAGGTAACAAATGCATGCATTGATTTCCTATACATTACCCCTAATAGAGAGGAAGTGTATTACCCTGAGTCCAGAAAATCCAAAATCTGCTGAAACAAGCACATCACATTAAGGGTGTAAGAAGAAGGCCCTATTCAGTTCCAGTTCAATTTGGAGAGATTAAAGGGTCTCCTGATTCGATTTGGATTTGGAGATTTGGCCACCGAATTGGGCTTAATCTCTGATGAATTGAATCAGGAACCAAAGCTTCTCACAGCCCTACATCGCATAGCCTGCAAAAGCTATTTGTGGTGACCAGCAGTGAGATGTGCTGATGAACAGGAACATAATCTGCTTCAGAAGAACAAAAGTTAGTTTTAGGAGCAATGAATTTGACATGAGAAATGGCTTTGGGAGGCCCTGTAGCATCCTTCCATGGCTGTAGGCAGAGACAAGCTAGTGGTACAAAATGTCATACCAGAGCATGCTTGTCTGTCCTGCGTCTGGTGAGGAGGTCTTTGCCAGGCTGTCTGGCTGTCTGTACTCTTCTGAAGAACTAACTCAATGGGAAGGAGCACAGCAAAGCTATACAAAACTCTCTGTCTGTAGCATGAAGCAGATCTGCCTGGCCACATTAAAAGAGGTCAGGCAGCTTGCAGAGCCACTAGCAGGTGGAGGTCAGGGCTAATTGCAGAGTCAGTTGAACCAGGGGGCCAGAAGGTGAGGCTAGGCCTGATCAAGGAAGTCACCTGATTGGAGGAGGGCTGGGTGTAGACAGGATATAAGCCCAGACCCTAAGAGCAGGGCTGGCAGTAACATTTTGGGAACTGGTGAAGGAATATCATCCAGTAGGAAGGCTACTGCTCCTGATGGCCAGCAAGGAGAATAACATCTGTAACATCCAGAGGTTTGGGTAGTAACTAAGGGGTTACAGGAGGTTCCTGGGGATCCAGTGTGGGGTTCAGAGCCCTTGGAAAGGGACTGAGTGTCTGAGGCCTATTGAGGGGCCAGGTGCCCTGAGAGAGGGGCCAAGTGTTTGGGAGACCTAGTGAAAGGTCTGAGTGAACCCAGTGAGTGGGGCAGAGTGCAGGGGCCTATTGAGGGGTCTGGATGAGCTGAGAGAAGAAGGAGCTGTGTAGGAAGACCTATAGAGGGCTCAGAGTCCAGAGAGAGAGTGGAGTGATCTATGTGAGAAAGCAGACCCACAGACAGGAGAGGGCTGACAGCTGGAGGACTGACCTTGAAAATTTCAACTAGTCTGCATGGGGCCAGGACCCAGGAGGGGATCAAGGGTGAAATAGACCAAAGCACAGAGTGGAAAAGCCTGAAGAGCCTAGAGTTGCAACTGAAGTGGGGCCAGGGCCTAGGAGAGGCTAGATGTCCTTGTGTGGCCACAGCCGGAAGTGGTCAAGAGGTATGCAGCCTGGGATGATGATGGCTGGTGCTAGACCATCTGATGAAGAGGGATCAAAGAAAGGAGTCAGACTGTGAGCTGGGGGCCAGAGATGGAGGACTGAAATGGGAGATAGGGCCAGGACCAGGGGTCTCAGGGGTTAGCAGCCCAGGAGCAGCATAGGACATCTAAGGGGGAACCCAATGAGGGGCAAATAAGATCAGGCTGGCCTGAAGACTAGTCCTGGGTAAGACCTGAAACTGCACCCTACTGGAGATGGTTAGCTTGGTGGAGCAGCCAGTCAAGGCACTGAATGGGGCCCAAGGCCAGGGCACAGATTGGGATGATGCTACAGGTAGCTTGTCCAGGGAGTGGGATGGGGAATGAGCCGCGAACCCACAGCAGGCAGACCATATCTGCCCTTGCCCTGCTGGGCTCCACTGCACCTGTGGTGGGAGGAGAGGAGAAAGGGAGGAGAGGTGGGCATGTACCACCCACTCCCAGCCTGGCTGGGTTCACCCAGCCTTCCCCGTGGGCCACAGGCCCACCCCACCTTTGGCAGCTGCAACACCAGGGAAGGGGCCTCTGCCCCCACTGAAGTCCAGTTTGCACAAGGGAGAGAGGATCTCCAATTCTGTGTTTGCCCACAGCCCCAGTAAATGTTAATCCACCTCTGACTTGAGGGAAAGGTGAGGATGGGGTGCTGGAAACCTTCAGCTCCCACTGCCTTGTGGGTTACCCCATGGAGGGGGAAGGCTAGGAGAGCTCACTCCAACAGAAAAGCACTTGACAAGGAAGACCATGTGGGTCCAGATGCCCAGAGAGGAGCTTTAGTGAGGCCTAGTGAGTGTAGTGGGACCAGAGGGGTCCAGCAACCCAGCAAGGGGCTGATATTAGACTGCAGGACCAAGTAGGTCTGAGGGCCTGGGGAGTGGCTGGGAGAGTAGAGAACTGAGCTAACAGCCTGGAGAGGGGCCAGGAGGGAGACCAAGGGGCCTGGTAGCCAAGGAAATGGTTGTGTGAGAGTGAGGGATCTGAGGGCCTAGAGAGGGGCTGGAGGAGAGACTGAGGTGTCTGGCAGGCCAGGAAGGGACTGTATGAAGGGAACAAGAAGTCTGAAGGCCCAGAGTGGGGCTGACAGAGGCCGAGGTGTCAGAAGGCCCAGCAAGGGACTGTATCAGAAATAAGTAGGACACCTTCTTGTCAGTACAGAGGCAGAAACGGATCTTGGAGTCTACAGAGATCATTGATTCCAAAATGAACATGGTCCACCAATGTGAGGACGTGGTCAGGAAGGCCAACTGCACCTTGTTGTGCATCCATAGATGTATCAAGAGCAAGTCCAAGGAGGTGATCCTCCCCCTCTATGCAACACCGGTCAGGCCACAGTTGGAGTACTGCATCCAGTTCTGGGCACCGCACTTCAGGAGGGATGTGGCCAGCATCGAGAGAGTGCAGAGGAGAGCCACTCGCATGATCACGGGCAGCAGGGGGCAGCCCTGGGCAGCCCAGCGAGGAGAGGCTATGGGACCTGAACCCGTTCAGCTTCCACAAGAGAAGGCCAAGAGGGGATCTGGTGGCCATTGACAAACTGGCCAAGGGGGACCAGCAGGCTATGGGACCAGCAGGCTGTTCCCCCTGAGCACTACCAGGAGTAACAAGGAATAATGACCATAAGTTGACTGAGAGTAGATTCAGGCTAGATATCAGGAGGCGCTACTTCACAATCAGGGTGGCTAGGATCTGGAACCAACTTCCAAGGGAAGTGGTGCTTGCTTCTACCCTGGGGGTCTTCAAAAGGAGGCTGGATAATCACCTAACCAAGGTCGTTTGACCCCAGCATTCTTTCCTGCCCATGGCAGGGGGTTGGACTTGATGATCTGCTCAGGTCCCTTCTGACCCTGCCTACTATGAAACTATTAAACCTGTAAGGATACCATCTGCGAGGCATGGAGCATGGTGTATGAAAGTACGGAGCCATGCAATTGGATCATAAGGCCAGGACCACAATCTAGGTGGTTATTATAATAAAACCAGGGCAGCCTCCCACACTCTGTATTTTAATTAACATCAAGGTGTGGTGGGAAAGAGCTGAGCAGACTGCCCATAGAGCAGGGTATTTAAAAAAAAATATTTGAGTACTCTGTGACAGTCTCAATGAAAACAGTCTGAAGAAACTCTTCCAAGCCTGGTGACTGGACAGTGTTGCCCTTGCTGAGACGGAGCACAGAGGATGCCTGAGAAAGCTCTAGAAAAGCACAGAACCAGGGGAAATAGCTTTTGTCAGGGATGAAAAACTGCTAGGGCAGAAAGAACAGCTGAATAGGTCTGTAACAAAGGCTTCTCCTGGGTTTCTCCATGATGGCTTCCTGGTCTGTAACAAAGGCTTCTCCAAGGCTTCTCCATGATGCTCCCTGGTGGCTACTTAGCCTCTGTTATACCCTGTTCTCAAGACTACCTCCCTTCTCCTTGCCTGCCACATCTTGATATAAATATGTGTTTAGAAATAGGAGGCTGCCCCAGAGATCCCTGAACGAGATCTCACCCACTCATGAGCTATCATCTAATTGCTCATCACCTTAAGGACTAACTTTCTGGCCTCCTCAATCTCCCTTTCTAGCCATGCCCAAGCCTTGCAGGTGTTATCAGTCTATTAAATCATGACCTACTTCCAGGCCCAGTTAATTCAATGGGGTCTCCAGCCCTGTCTCTGCCCCTCTTTGGGGCAGTGTTCTTCAGGCAAGTCCACAATATTCTACTTGCCTGCCCTACTCCGGGGCTCCAGTGTATCCCTGGTGTGAGTCAAGAACTCCTCTGCAGTCTTCCTACTCTGAATCTCTTCCTTCCATGGCCTCCAGGCCAGACTGCCTGGTCCAGCTCAGGCCCTGGGCTTACATACGCTCTAAGCCCAGACCCCTTCCGGTCAGGTGCCCTCCCTTGACTCCACTTGAGCCCTGTCTGCAGCCTTCAAGTAACAGGAGCACTAAGCCCCCGGTTACAAGATCCCCAAGGAGAGGACTGTATGGGTAGGCTCTTGGCTCCCCACTAGAGTTGACTTAAACAAACTAAAGTTAGGTTACAAGGTGTTAAACTGCACCCACAGTAGGAGAAAGATCAGCATTAGGTCAGATTATCTAACACCCAGCAAGCCAGCCTAAGCTCAGCTCCCTTGCCTAATGTAGGCAAAGCCAGAGAAGAGATGTTTCATCTCTTCAGGATGACTTGTGTGAAACTCCCAGACAACGTTTTAAAACCATATGGGTTGCAGCAATACAAGATGCCATACTTACAAAAAGAGTGTAGGGTTAAAGAAGGAGAAGTGGTCTTGTATTTTGTAAACACTCAGATAGATAGGTTCCTTTGTGGTAGTAGAAGAAAATGTGCAATATCTTACATTTCTAGGGAATGTTCCCTCTCTGGTCCACCTTCTTCCTCTCCTCTTGACGCTCTTCTAAGCACTGTCCATAAGACCCAGCATACATCCCGCTTTCTACCTGACTCTCAGCTGTCATATTTCTCGTGTTTCTTTGACAGCTCTGGTTTATTAAGTCCAGACAGGTCTCCACATATCCACTCCCCTATACAGGTGTATGCCCCTTTGTCTCCAGAGATGGATGAGTTCATCGTATGTTTTCCTCAACACTGCTCTGGATAAACAGGTCAGGTTCCTATGCACCTTTTGCGTTTTGCCCCTTATTCTCATTTTCATTTAGGCTCCTTCTATACTGTTTTGAGTTTAAAGGGACCCCTTAAAGTGAGCATCACAGTTCAAAGAGGTCTTAGTGTAAATAGGAAGCAGAACTCTCTAAATAAGTATTCTATATTCTGTTCTTTTGTCTACCCTGATAAGCATACTTTATCTTGCTCATGCTTTCAGTGAAGTCCTAGTTGCCTTAAAAGAGACTGGTTTCACTTGCCTCATAACTTCTTCTTAACTGCATTTCTGCTCAGGAGCACAGATTCATTTTAGACAGCTTATATGCAGCCTTTCACAATCCCAACAAGAAATGACATGTGATACTGCCTTGTGGTTAACTTACACTGGCCACATCCTGCTTTCAGGAGAACACTCACCCCAAAGTGTAGTCTTGCCAACATGTAGGATGTAAACCCCATAACTGCTGCATCTTCTATAATGGATCAAGTCTTGAGCCCAAACACAAACAACTGTTTGACTAGAGCACTCCCTGTGTCAGTGCATGACTCTAGACCACAGGTAACCTTGATTTTTTATTTACTGTTTTTCCAACTCTTGTTTCTCTTATCCATGGACTGTGTGTTTCAGCCCATCTGCCTGACTCACATAGGGCCCATCTTCCTTTCTTTTTTTGCAGCTTAGGATTTTTCAAGTAGAGAAAATAAAGCTTGAATTCCATTAATTCTTTTCTAACTTTGTTCTGGATGTAGTCAGTCAGAAGAAATTTGAAATTGTCACTTACAGGGTTTGGGTATCATAGATTCATAGATGCTAGGGTCAGAAAGGACCTCAACAGATCATCAAGTCTGACCTGGCAGGAAAGAGTTCAGATGACCCCAGCTAGATGCCTATCTAACCTCCTCTTGAAGACCCCCAGGGTAGGGGAGAGCACCACCTACCTTGGGAGTCCATTCCAGACCTTGGCCACTCTGACTGTGAAGAAGTTCTTCCTAATGTCCAGTCTAAATCTGCTTTCTGCTAGCTTGTGGCCATTATTTCTTGTAACCCCCAGCAGCACCTCGGTGAATGAAACCTCACTAATTCCCTTCTGTGCCCCCATGATGAACTTTCAGGTAGCCACAAGGTCACCTCTCAACCTTATCTTGCAGAGGCTGAAGAGGTCCAGGTGCCCCAGTCTCTCCTCATAGGGCTTGGCCTGCAAGCCCTTAACCACACGAGTGGCCCTTTTCTGGACCCTCTCCAGGTTATGCACATCCCTCTTGAAGTGTGGCACCCAAAACTGCATGCAGTACTCCAACTGTGTTCTGACCAGTGCCCAATAGAGGGGAAGTATCACCTCCTTGGTTCTGTTCCTCATGCATCTGCTGATGCACGATAAAGTGCCATTAGATCTTCTGATGGCTTCATCACACTGCCGACTCATGTTCATCTTGGAGTCCACTAGGACTCCAAGATCTCTTTCCACTTCCGTGCCACCCAGCTGGTCATTTCCTAGGCAGTAGGTGTG
>JAGPOW010000797.1:13457415-13484491 GCA_030014935.1 Caiman crocodilus | reverse complement strand
ATCCTGAAAGCTTGCAGAAAAGGACAATTTTCTTGCCATTTTCCAGTTGGTCTAATAAAAGGTATCATTTTGGAACCAAGAGTTCTAGTTTTTTGTATACCTTTAACATTGCCACCCAGACTGCTTTGGTTCTGTAGAACATAATGGAGATGAATGCCTGGAAAACATAATCCTTCTCAACCACAAAGAAACGTTTTCTCATTTTCACTACAGAGGTCACAAAAATGAGAACCATGGAAATGTAACGGCCCTATCTGCTCCGGGCACCTCAGGGAAACAGTTCTGTGGAAGAGGAAGCTAAAAACAGAGCCTTCCTCAAATCCAGGAATCAGCTCCTGTGCCTGCAATAGCTTACATTTCTGCAAACTGTGCTAGTTTCCAGTTATCCTAACAAACATAGCATTATGGCTTTTCAGTTGTTTCCTTTGGCTGTGTGCAAAGTGTTTTTGAAAGGCAGCAGAGGGAGTAGTGTGAACTGAACATCTTTAACTGGCACTTCATGACCTTCACTGACTGGAGGGCCATATTTTACAACTCTGTAAGGCAGTTGGGCTACCATGAAAATGATATGCAGAAAAAAGTATTGTTGTAAAATTGACATGAGAATCTTTGGTTTGCATTTGGGAGGTAACACACACATGAATTCCACACTGCAGACCTTTTCCTTCAACAATGTAACTGCTAAAGAAAAAACACAACATACAAACTCCGGTTGTTAGAAATATGTGTGCAGCAGTGTATCCAGCTATATAGCTCCAGTGTAGCTAAGACATCCATCTGTTCATAAGTATCTGCATTTAACATTATTGCACAGCACTTTAAAAAAAGACTAGGCATACAAATGGGCATTCAAAATAGGAAATATTCTCCTGTGTTTTGGGAAGTAACAGAATAGAGA
This sequence comes from Caiman crocodilus, assembly GCA_030014935.1. Lineage (NCBI taxonomy): Eukaryota > Metazoa > Chordata > Crocodylia > Alligatoridae > Caiman > Caiman crocodilus. The sequence goes on along the minus strand of JAGPOW010000797.1, from coordinate 13,483,593 downwards.
ATGTTAAAACAAAATGTAGCATCAGATTTTATTCTAGAACATCCCAGATAATTAGCAAGTTAAGATTTTCTAGAAAAACACCCAACAAACAAACAAAATCTGGGTTATTTAATATTCTGTCATGTGGAGCATTTTCTGAGCTGTCTAATAAAATCAGTAGTACTACAGAAGCTGCTTTATATATTATCAGCTGCCTTATATATGCAGGATTGAGAATTTTCACAGAAAGCATGAATTGCTAATACAGTTATTATGAAGTGTCAAATTTATCACTGGTGTTAAACAATAAAATCAATGGAGTTACCCAGGAAATGAATATGGCCCTATATTTCCAATTCAAATTGTAACAACAGTGAAGGTACTCCCTATGGGGAAACCTGAAAATTGAACTAAGCAAAAAAACAAACAACAAAAAAATCCCACATTGTAACTTGACTTCCAGCAGAATAAATCCAAACTAGGGCTCCAATCCTGCTATGAACACACTGTCTGAAATATTTTTATAGTGCCTGCATTGTAATTTAGACTTCTTCCACATCGTTTACCTCTGTTATTCTAATGTTCTCATCACAATGATATCCAGCTACCAAAGTCTTTGTGTTTGTTACTAATGGTTGTGAACCTCTAGAATGAGTAATCCTGTGATATCATGAGTGCCAGAAAATCTATTCTTGCACTGAACTAATGGACCCTTTGTAGATCACATTTTTGAATAAGTTAACATTTTCTGATTGACCCTTTTTGTATAATGCTAAGTATGATTTGCATGTATTTGTTTTCTGCAGTCTATTCTTTTATGAATGCCTCACACAGCTTGATTAGTAAAAGATTTTAATACCTGTTCTATGTTGATTTAATATTGACTTTGAGGAAAGAGTAAAGAAGTGCTCCATGACCAACCCCACTGCCGACACATTACTACGGATTTGCTCATTCTGGACTCCGGACCAGCATGGTGCCAAGGTTGATGGACAAAAGGCTGTTACTCTTGTCAAAGCATGCTGAGTCTGAGTCACTTTGATTGTCATCAGCCTGAAACTTTTCCTATAACCCTGAAGTTAATCTAAGGTCTCAGAACAGGTGTTTTGCCCCCTACTATGTGATCTATAACTTGAAAATGTAAAACTAGAGTGAGAATCCACTTGCTAATAAAGGATTGTTTTCTCTGAGAAATTTCCTTCTTCCTATTCTCAGTCAGGGAAGTAAGGTCTGTATATTTAATTCTCTCCATGTATTCAATCACCTCCCTTCCTCTTCACCATTATATGTACTGTAACATCTGTTCATTTCCCTTACATCCAGCTGGCCTTCTCTGTGGATCTGTATAACTCCTTTCTATAGAAGAGAATAGCTTGTATGCCAAAGTTAAGTCTTTCATCCAAAGGTCTCTGACCATTTTATGAGCATTATTAATAAATGAAGTCTCACGACTCCCTCTCTTTAAAGGAACTAAATATCATTATTTTCTCAAAACAGATAGCAGCAGGGGCCCAGCCAAGAACACAGGGTGTACTGCAAAATATTTTGAAGGAGATTCTGATAGAAAACCGTACATAGGTAGCCTGGGACAATACTTTTTAGGGACGTGGGGGTAGGACTTGATTCTTTGTGAGATTAACAGATACCAGTCCATGAGCAACTGAAAAAACTGGAGGAGATTGCAGCAAGGAAGATTTAGGCTGGAGACTAGAAAACTGTAGCTGTATGAGTAGTGAAGCACTGGAGTTGGCTTTCTTACAACAGAGATCTGGAGGTTTTCAAGAACAGGTTAGACCAGTGATTCTCAACCAGGGTGTTGTAGCACTTTGGGGTGTCTTGAGATCTTTTCAAGGGTTCTGTGATGTGCCACACCATGTTATCACTGCTAGGTGTGCAAACATGATTTACAAAATAAACCCAGACATTTCAAATAGGAATCTAGGGTGTGAAAAATATTCTGACTTGTGATCTTTCTGAGTTCCTTGCAACAGAAGAATTGCTGCATTGTTTTTCTGTAGCCAATAAGTGAAAACGAAGAGATGTCATTTTCTGAGGGGTGCCTTGAGTCAAATGAGGTTGTGCCTTGATTCTAAAGAAACCACTGAGAAACCACTGGTTAAACAAATATTCGAAAGGATTAGTTTTAGTGTACTTGATTCTGCTCAGCACAGAGATGAACTTGATCTCTTGAAGTTCTTTCTTGCTGTTGTTTCTGTGATGCTCCAATTTCTAGCAATTAATTCTCAACTCATTTCTTTAATGAAAAGGAAACTTCTGACCATCTACCTTGCAACTACTCCAGCAGACATTCCCCTGCAGGACTTCAACTGTTCTGCATAGTTTTGCCTTTTATTACACTGCACATTTCCTATCAGCAAGGAGCTAAACCTAGTGTTAGCTGCAAGAGAATGGTTATAACTAGCAGGTTTTCTCTGAAGTCACACCCTTTTAGACTGTGACCTCATTACTAATCACACTTATGTCACACCCATTCCTGAACTGGAGATTGCTAAGGAAAACTTGGTCTTAAGATGACAGCAAGCCTTAAAACAGTTTCTGAAAGATACATTTTCCACTTCTAACCCTTCACTAATAGCTCCGGAGTCCAGAATGAGCAAATCCGTAGTAATGTGTCGGCAGTGGGGTTGGTCATGGAGCACTTCTTTACTCTTTCCTCAAAGTCAATATTAAATCAAGGCCATAGGAAGTATCTTTTGGATCTGAGTTCTGCTAACCAAAGGTCCATTTATGCCATTTGGAAGGATTTGCGTAAGCTCTATTGACCTAGATATATTGAGTCATGTAACAATCTAGATAACCTAACAGGCCACAGTAGTTTCAGCTGTATAATGTATGCTTCACTTTTCTGTCTGAGCCCATTGTGTAATGTTGCTGACACAAATGAGGCCATGCATTTCCATGGACACACTAGACAGAGAAGGCTCTTTGGGCAAATCTGAACAACCTTGTCTGCCTATGTCCTTAGACCAACATGGCTACAACCTACATCCACGGTGCACATTATTTACATGTGTCACTTTGGGAGTGAAAAAAGACAATGTGCTCACCCAAACTTTATGTAACTAGGCTCATTATGTAGAAAATAGCCTATCTTTCTGTGTCTGCTGGGGTACTAGCAATCCTGCAAGTGACCCCTCCTGTCATTTTCAAGGCTTTTAATAGTTTCATGTATGATATTCAAAGCTTGAAAATTACTGGAGCTCACCTGTGTCAGGGCGACTATCTCCCCTCATTTGCAAGGTTTCTAATAGTAGCTCTGAAACTGCCCAGTTCCTATCATTTCAAGGTTTCTGATAGTAACCCTTTAACAGTTGCTCCCCAGTCACTATATCTGGCACTGATCGTTATCATGTAGGTAAACAGAGAGCATTGTAAAATGCTGCTGAAGGATGCTACTTGTCTAAGTGGTTTCCATGTGCCTCACTGCTATAGCAGCCATTGAAACAAAATGAAAATTGCAAACAATATGTACATAGTGTTGATTAAAAATGAATGTTAATTGATTTAGTTGATTAAAAATCCATTTTATTTCATTTTAAATAGACCCTGTTTTGGTTTCTTTGGTTATCCTACTTTTTCCTCCCATTTCTCTTTCTCTTTTTCCTAATGGAAAGAAGAAAGCTAAGGAGAGAGAAAGGGGGGGGGAGAACGGGGGAAAAAAAATTGAGTAGGAATGGATTAGAACGATCCATTTTGATGAATTAAAAAAACTGGAAGAAAAAATTAAAAACACTTTTTTTTTTCCCAAATGTGCTGAGGCATTTTGTGAAAACCTCCGTCACGTGGCAATGTTGCCCGGTAGCGAGCGGGTTACCGATCTAACGACCCTAACGGCAACGCACCCAAAGGACACCTTCACGGGACTAAGCAAAGAGACCGTGCTGCCTCCGCGCCTTTGAGACTGGGGTTCACCCCGTCACGCTCCTGACATGCAACGGCCCCTGCACGTGTCCACGTGAGGGGGCTGCCAGGAAGCAGCCGTGCTGGGTTTTGGCCTAGGCACATCCACGCTGTTGTCAGCAGTCAGCACCAAGACGGTGCCTCCAGACCAGGCCGAACCCTGGGGACAACAGGACCAGGCCAGTTAGAAGAGTCCAAGTGTGTGTGCATATGTGTGTGTACATGTGCCTATGTGTGTGTATCCACGTGTATGCGTACCTGTGTGCATGTGTAGGTGTATGGCGCGGTCTATCTCACTACCTCAGATCTCCCCCTCCCCTCCCCCCAACCACACCAAGCCCCGCCCCTCTCCCCTCCGTCCCTCCCCATTGGCAGGCGGAGGCGGCGGGGTCAGAGGTCAGCCTGGGAGGCAGTGGGGGGGGTGAGATGTCAGAGTCACGTGACGGCTCCAATATGGCGGCGCCGTGTCCCTAACGCTGCGGCCGCTGCTGAGGGAGCCGCGTCTCTTCCGGATCATGGGCCGGAGCCTGTGAGCGCGGGGTCGCCCGTTTCGGGGGGGGCGGCGGCCATGCAGCCCCCGGCGCGGGAGCAGGACACGCGCACCAAGAGCATGTTCGTGTCCCGGGCGCTGGAGAAGATCCTCGCCGAGAAGGAGGCGAAGCGGCCGCCGCACGGGCAGCTGCGGAGAGCCTGCCAGGTGGCGCTGGGTGAGTGCGCCGGGGGTGGGCCGGGCTCTTGCGTCGCGGGGTCGGGCAGCGCTGCCACGTTGGATTCTCCTGGACTCTGCACCTCCCAGGGAGGATCCCCGGGGAGGGGTGGAGAGGAGGGGGCTGGCGGGCTCGCTCCTCTCCACACAACTCGGAGAAGCAGAAGCAGGCTGAAGGCATCTCCACAGAGACGGGAAATGCTGCAGGTCGTCCTTAGGCTCATCCCACCCTGGTGTTCCCCCCGAGTCAGCTCTGAAGTGGGTGGTCGCAGGCTCCTCAACTTGAACAGCAGCATTATCTATCCTGCTGCTGCTTGGACGTGTGCCGTGTCCTTCCAGCAAGGCAGCACTTGGAGGTGGCCATTTGTGTGGTGGCAGCTTCAGGGGGCACCTCAGCTGCTTTCTGCGTCCCCACTGCTTTATTTTAGAGCTGATGGTCTTCCTGCAAAAGTCATTTGCCGTCTAACCGAAGCTGTCCGGGGCCGTTTTTGTTGTGTTCCTATTTTTGAGGGATCACATCAACTTGAAATCAAATTGCAGTTGGTATTGCAAATTCCTACTTGCATACTTGAGTGTCTGCACAGGATTTTTGCACCCTTGTTGGGTTTTTACTGTTTGGTTTTTTTTCAAAGTTTGTATTCCCTATTACTGTGCAAAAGACCCAAAAGGGAGGAAAGGACTAACTGAGTAGGCAGGGAAGAGTGAAACTTTTTACATTTAGCAGGATACAAAGTCCTGTTCAATGTAAACAGACAGAAATAGTGATGCTGGCTTCTGCCACTTCTCCCCCACCCTTGTACAACAATACTAGGTGTTAATTACAATGACAGTATGAGAAGAAGTACCTAAGGGGTTATACATACTTACAGTAATGTGATAATCTTGAATTATACATATGGCCTGAGCACTAAATTAGGATAAGGGCCCTATGCTGTCCAGTACACAGAAAAGATCTCTGCCCTGAAGAATTCATAATCTAGGGCTTCCATCCAGCAGCTGCATCTGTGTGCCCAGATAGATGTGTGCTTGGACCTTGTGGCAGGACTAAATAATGTGTAAAAGACAGAGTGGGGAGGAAAGAACGAAGGGATAAGAACATGTGTCCATATATATATGAGATGTCATAATTAGCATTATTCTTTTTTTTAAGGTTTAATCATATTTAATTTATATTGAATAACATACTTGCTGCCTACTGGTAAGCATGTGGGTTTTGGTTTCTCACAATTCTCATTGCTTTCTTATTTGTAGCTTTTGAGATAAAACAGAAAATTGAAATCCTCATGAAATCAACCAATGTTGCCTTAATTTAATTGTTTTCTCTTTCACTGGGATGGTTCTGCTAATGAATAAATGTAAAATTGTGCAGGTGTATTTTTTCTTTTCTTTTATTAAACTGTAAAATTTTAAAAAAAGTTGTAAAGATAAGTATGTGGTTGAAGATGATGGGTTTGTTTAATATAATCAATTCAGTTCCTCTTGCTGAGAATCCTGTGAGGGTGATATAAAAGGGATTCAAAGTGTTAATGAGGATGTGTGAGGGAGAAGAAGATAGTGGTAAACAGGTATCATGAAGCTGAAATATATACTTGAGTCATCTAGTCTAATCCCCTGCATGAAAACAGGATGTGATCTTCCTAAACAATCCCAGACTCATGAAAACTTGTCCATCCCTCTCATGAAAACTTGGGTAACCTGTTCCATTGTCTTACTGTTTTGACACTAAGGAAGTTTTCCCTGAGTTGTATTCTAAAGTTTTTCTGCTGCACTTTAGATCTGTTGCTGCATCTCTCTATGGCAGGGGAAAAATGTTTCTCTTTCCTTTAAAGCAGCCTTCCAAATATTTGAAAACTGATATGGCATGCCCTCCTCACCAACTTGTGGTAACTGTTCTTCAAATTAAACATACCTGTTTCCATCCAATTTCCAGTTTGCTTTTCAGCCTCCTTTTAGTCTTCATTGCTCATTTCTGGACCCACTCCAGGTTGTCTATATCCTTCTTAAGACATACTGCTCAGAATGACACCATGTTCCAGCTGAGGCCTGAGCTATGTTGGTACTCTCACCTCCTGTGTCTTAGTGCTTTTGTTTAACTTTCTTCTTTTCTTTTTTTGTCAGTTATGGCATCTGCAACAAACAAGCTGGAATATAATTATTCTAAATTCCATTTATTATAGTAGTAAATTATTAAACAAATGAAGGTCTCTTCAGTTAGATGAATTACTGGTATGCTAACCCACAAATTTGTAAGTGAGGTTACAAAACACTTCTATAGATGTCACTCGTGCTACCCATATGATTGAAATACATGGTGCACCTAGGGTTGGTCCCCATACTAAATAAGTGGGGAGGCCCAGGCCCTCTGTTCATTTGCTCTTAATTCCTTATTAAGCACCTGACAGAACCTCTCCATGTTGAATGAGTAGATTTGAATTATGTTATAAGTTAAAACCATGTAGCACTAAAATAAATAACTTATTCTAATATCTAATTTTAAGACCACACTTCTGTAACTCTTGTGTTTTTATATTTGAATTAAGTTCGTATGAACTTTTAAATTCCATTGCCACTCTTAAAATCAATGGTCAAATCTTCTAAAACTGTCCAAGTAATGTGTCATATTAAATTGATTTGGCATTGGGGCAAAGGGGAGCTTGATCATGCTTGGCTGGTCCCATAACACTAAAATGTTATATTGGAGAAAATCTAATGGGAAAAATACTTATCTGAAATTCTGAAACAACAAAAATTAAATATAACAGTCTGCTGATGAGAGGATGGAAATTCAAATGAATTGCTACATTACAATGAATGTTATAGTGATTCTTATTCAGAACTAGAGGTACTATTTCTCTGTAATTTAAAGAATTTTCTGGCTTTTCTGACAAAATTCCTACTATCCCCAGTTAAACTCAGGCTAATATATTTTTTAGGGGCTGCAGAACTACTTGATGTCTAGCATAAATTCCATGAAGGGAATGAGAAACAAATCATGTATTTAAAATAAGGCCAGAGAGGAATGAAAGGGAATGTCTAAGGCATGTGAAATGTTTTGCTTGCTATGCCCAGTAACACAGTTAGTTCCTGTAGACTTTTCAATGTCTGAGGCATAGAGCATTGGGTTAGAATAAACGGAGTTTGAATAGATTTCTTCATTCCACCTTTTGCTTCAGTGGTGGATGTAATAGTTGCAGCTTGTACTCATAGTGCCAGTAAATCCCAGGAGAAACTGGGAGAAATGGAGCTTTTAAACAGAGGAGGCTTTTTGTTGTGCTCTAGGCAACAGTGTATAAAGGAAAAACAGTTTTCAATAGACAAGCACTTAGTACTTTCTATATAAATAGTTGTTTGATAAACATACTCTAGGTATGACTCCTGAAGAGTTACAAAGAGACATAGAGAAAAAGTATGACGGCAGTTAGGGTGGATGCAAAGCCAGTCATGCCTCTGGTTGAAGTGATACTTGGCAACAGGCAGTGATAATCTTCTCCATGGATCCTGGTTTTCTCTGATTAAAAAACCCACAAATCCACAATTAAAATGAAACATCACTATATAGGTAGCAGTTGAACACAGTGTTTTATTGATATATTTACAATTTGTAAAGTAACTGGAAGCCTACCAGTGCCTCAGTCTCCATAATAAAATACATTCTAAATGCCTATAAATTTTAGCGTTTCATTTTGCATTTTTTATCATGGAGCATCAGAGCTTCCCCTGCCCCTTTCACTCACCAGAATGTGGATCCAGCTGCGACTGTCTCCTGCCACTGCTTTGTGGCGCTGAGCAGCCCTGACATGCCAGTGTCCTGCCCATGTTACTGCCCCTCACTCCCAAGCCACAGCCTCCAGCCCTGCCGGAGGGGACCCCCACCTGCTAGAGCTATGGGGCCAGGGATCCAGGTCTGCAGCCCCCTGCAGCAGTGCCTGAACTCCAGCTGCCACCTGTGGGAAACAGCAGCTGTTGTGGCAGAGCACCGTGCAGAGATTGATTTTTTTTTTTTTTTTTCCTCCCCCAAAAGCGACGCAGCCAGAGCAGAGCCAGGATTATAGGGGAGGCGGGTGCGGGCTACCTGCTGCAGGCTTGGGCTCCCTGCCCTGTTGCCCTCCCCCAAGGGCCCCTGCAGTGCAGCAGGCAGGCAGGCACAGCATGGCAGAGCAGAGTGGGGCCAGGCAAGGAAGCTCATTGCTGCTGCTGGGAGCCCCACACCGCCATGGTGAAGGACCCCTTGCCTGCCTGGCAGCAGTGAGAGCACAATTCCACGCTGTCATCCATGCTGCTGGTACTGTACTGGGTCCTGCCTGCTGGGCTGTAGAGACCCTAGAGTGAGGACAGCAAGGTGGGGATCCCCCGTCCCACAGCAGGTAGCCTGTACCTGCCTCTGCCCTGTGCACAAATCTGGGGACATGTGTGCCCCCCTCCAGAGTGCATACTGCAGCAAGGAAACATCCCCTTCCTCCCCACCCCACCCCAGATGAGCTGCCATGTCTGTCCCACTCCCTGCCCAGGCCCTATGCCTGTGCATGGCCCTGGGCCCCACACCCCACAGCAACTGGGCACTAGCCCTGCCCAACTACCTCCCTCAGTATGGGGCCTCCCATTCCCTGAAGCCCCTTTCAGGCTGGAATTCTGCCAGCCTGGAAGGGCAAACCCACCACTTCCCCACAGTTTTCTCCTTTAAAGGAGAAAATCCAGGTTTTACCACATTTTCTGTGGCAAGTGGAAAAACCCTGTCCAGGTGTTTTAAGTGACAGCCAACCAGGTAGCGTGATCTTTGCCAATAGAAGAAACTCTAGGTATTTTATATTTGATGTTTAAGGCTTCTTTTAACATGTGCTAAGGTAAACCTTTTATTAAATCAGATTAGCCAGTCCACACGTTTGCTCTCTGTCCTGTATAACCTTCTGTGACATCCTTGAATAAGCAATTGCAGTGTGTAACGTCTACTAAAATTCACAATCCAGTTAGGTAGCCTGTTAAAACAAAACCCCAGTCTTAAGCTCTGAATTCTTGGAGATGTCTACCTAGCATTCGGTGTAGACAGTGGATGGGTTGTTTGGGGTTTTTTTTAATAATACCTTTTTCCTAGTAAAAACAAATGTTACGGCCTCTTGGCCAGCATCTGTTGTGGAAATTGGAGCCAGCAAGGTGTGTCATGTTGGCAAAGAGAGGGTCTTGCATCACTACCAGTAGGTTTCTCAAGAGGGCTGGTAAGGTGTTGTTTGCTCTACAGAATTATCTTTGTGTTAAGCCTTTTTTGATTCATGGAAACCTGAAAATGTGATTTTGTTACAGACCAGCAAGCACACCGTAGTTTTGCTGTGTTTTAAAGACTTTTTCTTTAGAGGTGCATTGCTTGATTTTTCTGTTTAAAGCTGCACAGATTGCAGTGATGCATTGTATGGGAGACCTTTATTTTCTCCTGAAGATTATGAATGTAGAGGTTTGACTTTGAGGGTTCCCACAAGTCAGCTAGTGCAGCCAATCACACTTTGCATTTGATTCTTAGTCTGCAGCCCAGGTGCAGTCACAGTATGGATCCTCCACAGCTCAGCGACATGCTGTTGCTGTGCCAGCTTTCAGATAGCTATGGCTTTGAGAGGCAGTGCAAGAAGTTGCTAAAGGCCATGTTAGGTATTTCAGTTGAGGTTGTTACTTAGAGAATGTGAAGGCATGAGATTGAACAGGGAATGCACCAACTTCAGAAGGAGCTGTGGAAAAAGATGCTGTTGTGAATAGATGCAGTCTCTTATAGTGGATGAAATGCTTTTGGTTCAACAGCTGTTCTAGAAAGGACCTACGACCAAAGCAGGGACAGTATATTGTGGACCCAAAGCTGTGCAAGGAACTTGTGCTGCCCCTGGGTATATGAGCATAAGAATGAGAATGGCAGTTACAAGTTAGAAACGCATGGCTTTCCCCTTTTGGAATTTGACTCTGGCTGATTTAACTGCTGGCAAGTCCCGTGGACATTGTGGTGATGTGGTTTGGCAACAATTTCTGTATCTTGCTACGTACACTGAGTTATTTGTGTATGAAGCTTTAAAATTGTTATGTGTACATACATGGCTTATTCTTCTTCAGTTTCCAAGGAGGTATATTGTCAAAAACCATACTATTCATTTGTGAGGTAGGCCTTGATAGATCAGCAGTTTGGGAAACCTTTTTCTAAAATAGGGGTTTCTCACCCTCGGACCGCGAAGGGTTGGCTGCCAGTCTGCAGGAGGGTTGGCTGCCAGACCGGAAATCTGGAAGTGACTGGCATACTGTGGACAATCCTTTTTTTTTTTTTTTTTTTTTTTTTATACCGAGTATAAAAAAGGTTTGGGTGCCTGCTCACAGTATGCTAGTCACTTCCAGTCCACAACATAAAAAGGTTGGGGAACCCCAGTTCTAAACCACTGGGGAAACTCATCCAGATCTTAGCTAGAAAGCTGTTGTTGAGTAATGTAGGATTTGGAGGCTAACATCTTTGGGGCTCCAACATGTATGTCTTGTCATTTAAAAAAAGAGTGGAGACTGGCAGGAACAGTTCATACTACAGCAAGACTAATGAGTAGCAGAAATTCTCTGCAAAAAAAAAAAAAAAAGTCAAAGAGATTATTGCAGTATCAAGGGCACACATTAATCCTAGCCAAGTCTCTGCAAGGCTGAGATTCTTAAGAATTTTCCATCTTAAACATACTGTTTGAAGAGTAAGAACAGACAAAAAAAAATCTTAGTTTCTATGTATGGCCTTCTGTATGCCTTGAAGAAGCAGACACTTGAATGCAAAAATTAACATTCACTAGTCCTTTTCAGTTTATACAATAACAGAGCTTTGAAGTTCTCTTAACTTTCTCTTCTAAATGCTTCTCAATAAATCAACAGCTATTATAAATTGTAAATTTTTATTTTACGTGTTTAAACTTTTTGCAGAAAATCCAGTTCTTTGGCAGGTATCTTTTTGGATTTCTTTTTAAGGAAACATTTCTAAAATAAGTTACTTTTCCACTAGAAACTTTTGTTTGAATGTTGATCTGATCTAGTTTCTTGTGACTGAAATGTCTCTAGAGTTAGGCTTGGCCTGATACAGACTACAGAAAGATTTTTGAGGTGTCCAAGCAAGGAAAAGCCTTTTTATATGCAGTGGTATTGGCACTAGGTTTGAAGCGACTGACTTTCATCACTTCCTGGCAGAAATTAGTTTTGTCAAAGTGTCTGTAGCTGATTGAGTGGGCGTGGGGGTGTGGAGAAGGGAAGTGCGGAAAAGGTGATTGCTGAGTATAACCTTAAGAGTAAGGGTCAACCCAACTCAAGGAGGTGCCTGGATGATATTGTGGTGCTGGCCACCGTTTTCACCTGCTGATTGTGGTGCGCCCCCCCCCCCCCCGGCCAAGGGGCCTCAGTGGGCCCACCCCTTGACACTAATTGGTTGCAAGGACTGTCTGTCATTTGTCCCCCTCACCCATTGATAGAAAGGGGCAGGGCCGCAGAACAGGCAGCATTTTCAGCCAATCAGCAGTGAGGGGTAGGGGCGATAGTCATCTTGGTCCACCCCCCCACCCCCACCCCCTTAACGTGCTGCATGGCCAGGCTGTAGCACCATGGGCACTGCTGGCTTTTTATTTTTAGTCAGGGTTTTTTGGTTTGTTTGGGTTTTTATTTTGCAATTTCCACAAAATCACGGTTTCATTAGGTCCCTAGCTATGAGTGGATAGCTTTAATATGATGCCCCTGAAATGTAAAAACACAGAGTAGTTTTAGTGACTGTTCTCTGCATCTCTCAGTATATTTGTCATACTTGAATGCTGGGGGCAGAGGGGAGAGTGCAGTAATTAATCTAAATACAATATACTTTTGTGCACCAGGAATACGAGTGACACTATTAATAAAATGTTATAAATTGAAGCATGTTGATAATAAAAATTTTGAAGTTGTGGACAAACAGCTGGTGCATAGATAGCACTAAGCATCTTCTTTTGGTTTTGCTAAATCAAAACTTTTTTCCTTTTTTTAAATTAAAAAAAAAAAGAAATTTCTGGTCCTGATGGGGGGGGAAATGAGAACCATGTGAATATGTCTCAGGGCAGACTGCCTGAATCTGCTCATAACAGACCCATCTCAGAGAAGTGTGAAAATACGTGTCACTTCAAGAGGGCATGAATTCTGGAGCCAAAGCTTAATTGAAATGTTAACATTAACTTGTATCATTGCTTTAGAAATCCAGGTTCTGGGATTGTGGGCATAGCTTGAATACTACTTTTCTTTGCCAAGTCTCTCTCTTTGGCTTTGGTATACTGTGCTAATAAAGCCTGTGCAAGTGTTTTAAGCAGTCTGTCCCCATATGCACAAACAACCAGCCAATAAAAAAGATTTAGACCAGCATAAAGATGAGTAAAACAGGTGCTTGATCAGTAATTTGTCAGATACTTTTCCATGATCTAGCTGCCAGAAAAATTTGTGGCGTGCTCTTAGTGTAGCTTTGCCTGCATAATTATGCCTCCTCTATCTAGTTTTTCCTTAGTGTGGCATCTAAATTCCAGAACTAAGGATCTTAATACTTTTGTTCATAAAATATTTGACTGTACTGCTTGTTTAGCCTCTGTTCTTTGGCTTCCTTTATACTTTTGGCAAATGATTTCCCCTGATTTACCTGTTCCTTTCTTGGTTATATTCCACAAAGGGATTAATAATAGGGTTAATATTGAGCTTGGAAGAGTCAGGACTGAGGTGGTGTTTGTAGCAGCTTTCTCTAACAACACAAGTAGCAGCAAAGGCCAGTACTATTCAGTTAGGAATGTCATTTTCATCAGTCAGCAAATAATTCTGGTCTGTTATCTGCAGCAATGTTTTGGGGGAATAAGGCCACAACTCTTATCCTTTTAAACAAAAGTGATTATATGCAAGATAAGGCAGTTGAGCAGGGGAGGCAAAGCTGAGATCAAACATGGTTTGAACAATGGAAGACTTTTATTCCATCCTATTTGCAAGCCAAGTATCAGCTAGTGAAAAACAGCTGAGTTCAGACAGGAGCCCTCCGTGGCCACCCCTGCTTCCTGCAACCTCCAGTGTGGCAGCTCCTTCCATCCCACCTCCACAGAGGCTCTTTTTAAGACTCCCTGCTTTTTTTAAGCTCCCTGACTTCAGTGTCCAGGCAGGATTTTTTTACATCTGCCCAGATGTCTGGGATTTCCCTTTGCTCTGGGAGTAGAAGCAGGGGGAGGGCAATCGGAGGCAGCAGGGAGCACGCAGGGACATGCTTGCAGCCATGCGGTGCTCCCTGCTGCCTCGATTGCCTCCACCTGCTCCCATCCCTGGAGCACAGCAAAATCCCAGACATTCGGTCAGGGCAGGGGGAGCGGAGAGGGTTGCTTGTTTTCCAGTGGGGGAAGGGGGTGAGGGCCAACGGGGGCAGCACGGGTGCCTGTGCCTGTACTCTAGGGGCTGAGCAGCCACTGCCTGGGGAGGGGGGACAAGGAGACAAAGAGGGAAAGGGGCTGTGTCCTGGCTGCCTTGCAGGTCACTGCAGCCCTATCCCAGGGCGGGAGTGGCACAAGCCTCCCCTCCTTCCCTCAGCCTGCGCTGGGGCTGGATGTGCTCTGCCACTGCCTGTGTGAACTGAAACCACCACGCTCCTGGTCAGGCAGGACGGGGACTGAGGTGGGGGCAGGGGACTGCGGGTTGGGAATGCAGGTCACTGGCAGCATCACAGGGCTATGGTTCGGAAGTGAGGGGGATGAGCAGGGACGGGGAGGAGGGGCTGCAGGTTGGGAGTGAGGGGCAGTATCATGGCCCAGGGGGCCAAGGTACTGCAGTTTCGTGAGTAAGAGGCACTGGCAGGGCTGGGGTCAGTGGGTTGGGAGCGAGGGGCAGCAGCAGGGCTGGGGGACCTGTGGCTTGCCAGTGAGGGGCAACAGAATGGGCGGGGCCACCCTTCGGCACCGGCCGTGTAAATACTCCTTTGAAATCCATCATGCATAACAGGCAATGACCAGTATGACAGAAGTCTCGTTGTGTAAGAGAGACCTGAACAAATCATTTCCAGGCATGATGGTTTCAGCAAGTGTTTAATCCTTGACTTTAGTTAACTGTATATAAAAAGAAAACAGTAACTTTCAAATAATTGAAAGGAAAGCATTTTAGATGATTGCATCAAGTTCTTTTGTGATGAACTGGATGTTCAATTTGCATTTTAGTAACCTGTTTCATTTTTCAGAGTCACCATGAATACAGATTCTAATTCAGGGGTGGGCAAAATATGGCCTATAGACCAGATCTGGCCTGCCAATTTATTGGATCTAGCCTGTGACTGCCCCTGTGGTGCTTTGCTTAGGCATGTAGTGCCTTGCACGTGTCCCCACGGCCAGCACTGCTTTCTTGTGTTGCCTGCTGCCTGGAGGGGTGCAGCAGGAGGAGGAGGAGCAGCTGGAGGTTGGGGGGAGCCGAGCAGTACCCAGATGACTGCAGAAGCAGTGGGTGCAGCCCCGCCAGGAAACTGCATACTGGCCCAGGGCAGTACCATCAGTGGATCTGGGGCAGGTGTAGATGGGAGGATGGTGTAGGCTGCCGCAGGCGGGAGCAGATGAGGCTTGATCTCATGCAGAGTGGTGTGGGGCCAGCTGCAAGCCAGAGGGGAGGAAGGGACACAGATCGCACCTGCACCCTACTGCCTGGGTGAGCTCTGCTGCAAATGTACCCTGTTGGCACTTGAGAATAAAGGGTCTCTAATCTCAAATATACCCCTGTTACTTACTGATTGTTCTTATATAAATTGCTCTCTCACGCTGCTTTCTCATTTTACAAATGACAGTAGCACTAACTCACTGATCTACTTCTTGGGCATTCTGTGATAAATTCTAATTTGTTTTGAATAAAAAGGATATTCAAAGGCTATATATTACATGTAAGGAACAAGCCATCATCTAAAATGCCGACTTACTCTACCAGGCAGTGGCCTCCCTGTCTAGCTGTACAAACTGAGCTGCTTATACAGTAAGATTCTGTGGGTGTATCTACATGTGTTATTAATGCAAAGTAGGCTACTACACAGTAGAAAGACTGTGCAGTAAGCCTACCTGGAAGCAGATTTGTACACAATGGGAGAAGCCTGGTACAGGGATGCTTCTGCCCTACTCTGCCCCCCTGCAGCAGCCAGGGGGAGCTCCAGGCTCCTCCTGGGTGCTAACCCAGGGGCTGGCAGGAGGTCTACCAGCTGCAGCAGCAGTTGTCTCCTGACCCCATACACACTGGGAGGGGTTGTGATATGCACAGGGCCAGGAGACAGCTGCTGCAGAGCTCTCCTGCCCCAGGCACTTGGGGATAAGCCCCATGCCCAGTGAGGCTTTGCAGTGCAGCCTGGGGCTATCTGGAAACTGTCCTGTTCTGGGGCATTTCCCAGCCAGGCTGTGTGGAGAGTTCAGTCCTCGCTTGTCCCCCAGATTAGTCAACTCTGCAGAGGAGCTGGGACAGGGGACAGAGAGCTCTCCAGTCTTGCTGATTAGCTCCTGTGGGGAACTGGGGAAATGAGCAGCCCCAGGACCGGGGACTGACTGCTCCCTATCCCCTGTGGCTCCTTGCTGGCTGGTCTGACTAGGAGCAAATTTGCAGCGAGTGGAGGGGTAGCAGGCCAGCTGTGTTGGCCTGGCTGTCTCCCCACCCCCACTCCATCCCCTGTGTCCCCACCATCATAGCAGCACTCCGCCACACCATCTGTCTGAACACTCTTGGAGCACTCTGGTTAGCTCGTTGTCAGTTAGTCAGAGTGCAAATAAAGCATTATGGACGGACAGACGGACAGATAGACAAAGGCTTTTATAATATCAGAATAGTAGCTAATTGCACAGTAGACTAATTTTACTGCACAGTAAATATGAGTACATGTAGATGCTGTGCTTTGCTGCTCAGTAGAGTGCTGCATAGTAAAGTATCTGGCGTAGATGCACCCCATGTGCATTCTCTCCTTGTCTTACGCTGCTAATAGCAATAGAAAATGTTAGACTAGATCAGCTAGATGGGTCCTTCATTGTTGCATTGTCTTATTGCCTGTGTTTTAATTACATTAGCATTTCCTAGAAAGTGGGAGGAATGCTTTTAAATTTCTCTTCAGGTGAAGTCCAGTAGCGGATCAAATTCTCGGGAGGCCTAGTGAGCCTTGAGGGTTTGATTTGAAAGGAATTAGAATGGGAGTGGAAGTATTTGTTAACTAACTATTCTGGCATTGGTGAGAAACTTGCATAAACTCCACAAAAACAAAGTTGGGAGATGACGTTCCAATATTTTAAGAAATGCCATTGTATTTTTCTTTAAAAATGGGACTACTGTTTTATGAAGCATGGAAGAGGTTCAACCTGTTTGAAGTACTTTGAGAGCTTTGTTTGGCAAGTGCAAACTCATCAGACTCTAACCAACTGTAGATGCCACAGAGAGGCATTGCCATTGCCATGTGTTCATGAATTACATTGTGGGCCAAGTGGCCCAGTATATAATATTGGCACTTGAACTTGAGAGACTCAGGAGAAAAATATTTGCTGTTCTACATACCTTTGTTACTCAATGTGGATGGTGTGTTTCAAAGTCTACCAACAGGTAGTATCTGCTGGCTGCTAATAGTAAAAGCATAATTATAGTATTTGAGTCCTGCAGGTGTCTCAGCAGTTTTCTCATCTCCTTTTTTACTGTCACTTGCATAATTACACTTCTAAGAATGAGGAAAATTTATTTGCTTATATAACTGGCATTGTCCAGTGGGGGTTGCAAAGAGTAACTATGAAGTGAATTGCCTATCACTTGGACTTAACTTTGTAACTGGAACTAATATGGCTAATAGTAACAACTCAGTGGGGTTATGGTTCATGATTAGATCCAGATGCTTCACTAATAAAAAATAATCATATTGGGATGTTAAATTGATACCACTTTGAGCAAGGTGATGAAGTCTCTGTTGATACTTCTGGAAGCACCACGCTTTCCACGGGGTGCTGCAGCACCTTCATTATTCTTTTTTTTCCTTTTTTCCCCAGATGAAATAAAAGCAGAGCTAGAAAAGCCAAGGTAAGTGTCTAATTGCTACATCATGTTACAATTTTTATTTTTGACCATTTGTCAACATCTATATGGTAGTGAATATGTAAGTATCTAAGTAGTAATAGGTGCAAACAAGTTATTGGAAGAAGTTTATGAATGTGCTCCTGGCAGAAAAGGGTGGGGGGGTGGGGGGCTGAAATGTCCTAATTATGAAATACTCGTGACCCTAGGAGTCAAACCATAACTGCTATTGTAAGTCAGATTATTGCTACACTTCCTCAGGATGTGGAAAATTAGCATCCTTTCTTTTAACTGGATTTTTCCTTCAGCAGATTATGAAGAAATTGTGCATGTTAATGAAGTACACTTAGTGTCTCATGTGTTCAACTATGTATGCTATTATTTGTTTGGACCAAAGATACCAGTTCATAAAAGTGTTTAATTAGATATCTATTAATCAAGTCTCTGAATTTCTTTCTAGCATTATCCACTTTGAATTTGAATTGAAACTGAAAGGTGGGATGGTTTTCATGGAAGAAAATATATGGGGTATGAGATCATGAGCGCTTAAGGATTTGGTGCAAAACAAAGTATTTCACTAGAGATTTGTACACTTCATAAGCTTTTTTCAGGATAGCAGAAGATGTTTAATAGCTTAGACTGTGCTTTTTTTACTTGGACTATATTAGTTGTCTAATAAATTATCAAAATATAATCCAGAAGCTACAGTTTATTTTTTCTCTGCAAAGTTGGAGAGAGCAATTGTTAAGGCCTGTTTACTTCTTATCTAATAGGATCTGTTTCTAATGAAACACTTTGACAGCAAGGTGAAAAAGCATTATTGATTTCAAAATGGATAAATGGCAATTAAAACTTGTTTGTGGAACTTGGTCATGAGGATCTGTGCTTTGTCTTGCTCAGATTTTAAAGGCATCGTCTTACCTAATTCTGCTACTAAGAGTAGAAATATTTATCTTGGTCTCAGTATCCCCCCCCCCCCCAACTTGCAACCTGGAATTCATACTTCACCCCCAGCTTACATATCAGGAATTCATACTTGCTTTCTAAAGAACATACAAAAATATGGCTTGCTGGCCACAGACCGAGCATTTCATCCATTTATTAGCTCTCTTCTTCTCTTATGAGTTAGTTGATATCCAACTATTTTCAGTTAAATTGCCAGTTTAACTAGAATAACATGAAATGTCACTTGGTATGGTCCTTTCTGTACCTGCTCTTCATGGCTGCTACACATGTGCTCAGAGGGTGGGCATTTTATTTAGAGTGGCTCCTGGACAGCTGCTCTAATGAAAATGGCTCGCTGTCACGTTTATTGGGCCCCTGTGCGTTTGAAAATGGCTGTGGGATGCCTTATCTAAAGCTCATCAAATGAGCTTTAGATAAAGCGTCTCTGGCCATTTTGAAATGAGGGGGCTTTATACACATGATGGCAAGGTGACGCTGGAGCGTTCTAATTTGAATGAAGAGCAGACTCAATTAATCAAGTCTAAATTAACTCGTTCACCTTAACGATTAATCAGTACTGCTGTGATGCATTCTAACTAGAACACGAATGAGCGTGTCTGAAGGCACACTTGGAGAATCACTGAGGAAAGAGTAGGCTTGTTTTCCCCCCCTCCCTCCCCACTCCCCACTTCTCATTTGTATTTGTTAAAATTAGGAGCAATTCTACTAAAACAATGATATCTTCAAATAAAATGCATGGAAAGTGAATCGGGTTTTGTGTGTGCTATTGGTGATGGACATATCAAAATGTATAATGGAGAGAGAACTTAAAGTCTATTTTTGGTACACTGCTTGTAGTGTGAGTTGATAAAAGTGTGTGTTTAGTTCTTTGGGGATAAATCTGCATGTTCTTTACATAATGCTGACTCAAATGGCACAGAGCAGTCATTTTGATGGGGAGGAAGTGCAGTCATTTTTAGGACAATTACTTTTTTTTTCCTTCCTAATTCAGACAAGGCACTGCTGCCCCACCAAAAGCAAACTTCATTGAAGCAGATAAATATTTTCTTCCGTTTGAGCTGGCCTGTCAGTCAAAGTCCCCACGTATTGTCAGTACCTCACTGGACTGCTTACAGGTGAGTCTTCTGTTTAAACTTGAATAATATGAGACGTGGGCAGACTGGCAGGTGTAAAATCTTGACATTCACTGTAGAAATCATTAGGGTGAAGGAGTTCTTTTAGCCAGGATGCATACAGTTCCCGAATTGCACTATTCTGTATTTACATATGTACACGTAAAGCTTTACAAAACATGGTTGAAATTGCTCTGCGCTGAAAGCGGACATTGTTAAAGTGGGAAATGTGTGCGGTTTCCCTTGGGGTCTTCCCCAAAAAAGGTCGCTTTCATTTGGTCTTCCCTTGAAGAAGTTTCTGAACTGAATAAATATGCATCAACTGCAGATTCTTTTTTTTTGTGCGTTCCAACATTTTCTGTCACCGTGTAAAGCCTTTCCCATAAAGAGTTGCAGCAGATACAATAGCCCCATTGGAAGTGCTTGTATCAAACTCAAACTGCCTTCTAGCGGTTACTTCCAGTCAGTTGAGTTTTTGCATGAAGAATTGATCAGATGGTTGGATTGTGTTCCCTTGTCTTCTGTCTCAAATGAGTTTAAAAAAAAATTAACTTCTTGAAAAGAATTAATCTGTCTGGTATTTTTAAAAACAAGTCCTTTGAGTTGTTATTAATGTCAGCAAATATCGATTAAAGACCTATATTTTAATGGCTGTAATGCAGATTGATATGATGAAGTCCTTTTGCTTCGTGCATAACAATTTTAGACTGGCATATTGCTTGCAAAGGAGGTGCTACATTGTCTCAATATGGAAAAACAAGTTTCAAATTCTTTAAAAGTGTAGTCTGCCTAGAGCAAAGGCAAGGATCTGGCTGGTAGCCGGACTCCATTTCCCAGCAGCCTGGGATTTCCCCATCACTGCAGCCAGTTTCCATGGAAGGGCGGTGATGGTGTGGGACTGGATTTCCATGGTGACTGGCCCACACTTTGCTGATAGAGGGTGCATGGCTGGGCAGAGAGCTGTACTGGGACTGGGGCTGGGATTTTGTGATGATGGTGGTCTGGAGCTGGGGCAGAACCATGATCCACTACCCGTGTGCCCCAGGGTATAGACCTAACCAAGTAGATGGGTTCATATTTTGTGAAAAGTCAAGCATCTCCTCCTAGAACAGTCCTGTTAGTTCACAGAATTGTATGCTAAAAACAGGGCTTCTGTGTTACCCTGCAGGTGTTTGGTACTTGATAATGTGTGATGTTCTAATTTGTATTATCTCTGCTTAGAAACTCATTGCTTATGGGCATATCACTGGCAATGCTCCAGATAGTGGAGCTCCTGGAAAACGCCTCATTGACCGGATAGTGGAAACCATTTGCAATTGCTTTCAGGGACCTCAAACAGATGAGGGAGTTCAATTGCAAATAATAAAGGTATTTCACTTTGATATTTCTATGTTTACTTTTAAGAACTTCCTTTAATCCTGTGCTTTAAGGTGCGACAACAGAGTTTTTAAATCTGGAACTTCATTTAAGGACCAATTTCTCCACTTGTTGCACTTTATCTAGCCATAGGCATTTTGGGAGGCTGTCAAATCAGTAAGGAATTGCGGGGTAGAAAGGAGACCACAGATGAATAATGATGATCAAACATAAAATCAGAGGTAGCTATATAAATGGCTTCTAAATTTCTTACCTCTCTCTGGGATGAAGCCTTGATGTGCAAGTTTTGTGTGTCAGCAGTTGAGAAGAGGAATTGGCTGCTAATCTTCTTGGCTTTTCCCTAGGTTATCATTAGTCCATTTCTCCTCTTATTCAGGACTATTTTGGGTATTGCAGTTGATGGTAAAAAATTATTGATTTGGTGGATTTTGAATAATTTGATGCTAAATTGTTGAGGTTTCTCTTGTCAAAGATAGGAATCATCAAAATAAGTGACTGCTAAGACAGGTGCTAGAGGTGGAGGTAGAAAGGGTTTACTTTGACAATAAATCTTCTACTGAGACAAGCACACACTGATTTGAGAAATAGCTGCATAGAATTGATCATCCAGTATATGAAAACACTTTAATCATTCCAATTAAACTTCCTCCAATTTAAATGTGACTTCTTTCAGTCTTTATAAAGATGATTATGTGAATGGCCAGGAGTAGATGTGCCAATAACAGTCACAGCTAACTTAGTTTAAATCTACTAAAATATGGCTGTTCCTATGTATTTAGATTTGTTATACTCTTTTGTGCTTTTTTTCAGGCTCTGCTTACTGCTGTAACTTCTCCATATATAGAAATTCATGAAGGAACAATCCTTCAGACTGTTAGAACTTGTTACAACATCTATCTGGCCAGTAAAAATCTCATTAATCAGACTACTGCCAAGGCTACCCTTACCCAGATGTTGAACGTTATTTTCACACGGATGGAAAATCAGGCTGTACGTAGCAATTACCTTTTTACTGATCTATCTTCTCTAATGTTGGTGCCTTGGAAAAGGAGCCACACTTCTACTTTGTGTGCTACCATAATTGAATACCTCTGGCTTTAATAGTGAAGAGCGCTGAGTCCAGATTCTGCACTTAATCATGTTGAAAGCCACACGCTTCAATCAGGTTTGAAGTATGTTCCTGATAACAGGATATGACCCTCTGTCTTCCACTTAATTCTGCATAAACAAATTGAGAGATGCTGCAAGCTTACAACTAGAGCAGAAAGCATTAGTTTTAACTTTAATCAGTTAATTGTCCTCCTGAATTTGAGACACTTGGTATACTTTTCATGATGTATATCCCTGTTTGATCCTTTAGTTACATTAAGTCTCTGCTTTATCATGTAGCATCTTAGAGAGAATTTCTATCATGCTGTTTTTTTAGATCCAAGAAGCCAGAGAATTAGAAAAAACAAATCAACAAAAATCCCAATCTCCTGTGATTCAAACTGTAGCAGAGTCTCCAAAGATTAATAGACTAAAGCACAACCAACAGGAAATGATGCCTTCAACCCCTGCAAAAGGAGATTTAACTAATGGGGAGCCTGAGAGTACAGAAAATGGAGACCAGAAGCCAGAGAAAGATCAGACTTCTTCAGAATCTGGTAAATAAGATCATACTGTCTCTGCTGACTCTTTTTGACAATGAGTTCTTCCATCTTTTGTCCTTCCTTGTAACTCAGGCCTATGTTGCTTTAATTTCTTTGTCAAAAGAGTGATTATGGCAGTGAAGTTATTTAATTTTTTTTTTGTGTATGAGTGTTGTCACCTTTTGCCCAACCCAATATTCCAGGACCCTGCCATTGACTGCAGTACCTTTTAAACTCATTAGTAAATGGCATATGTCTTCCTTGGAACTCAAAAACATTTTCTACCAGATTAAAACCATTTACCAACAAATCCAGTGTTGTATTTTTGTAGTAAAATTAAAGGTGTTTTTATATGTAAGATTTGCATTGACTGTGCCCTTTTGATATTCAGGCTTTGGGTGAGTGGGAGGGAAAATGGAAAGGTGAGCTATGGTATTTGGAAACATCAGCACTAAGCTTGGCGTTGGCCCTCTTGGAAGAAATTATATGTGATGTCTTTGTATACCCTGGACCCTAGTGAATACACATTAAGGTTCCACAGACCGCTTTTACTTCTGGAATTTCCTAACTTTTGTGTGCTTGGCTTGGCAATCTCCATGTCCTGTTTAAGTAGGGTTTTTGACATAATATGTAAAATAGTGTAATTGTAACAATAATTGAAGTATAGCATTAATATTTTACTGCAGTAATTATAAAAATACCTTTCCTAATGTAGAGTATCTCATGCATGTATGAATTTTTATATACATTTAAAAAGGCCTTTTAAAATAGATTTAAACTTGCAGTATTCTTAACCCTTCTGTCCTCCTTCCTCTTCTCCCATCCCCCACCATTTTTTTTTTCTTGGTATCAGAAGAAACTACTGAAGGGGGACAGGAAATGATTAAAGACATCTTGGAGGATGTGGTCACATCAGCTGTTAAAGGTAAAATCTTCTTTTTGGGAAGAACCTTTCCCAAGCATTTGTATAGCTGTTTGTCCAGTTTTTCTCTGGTGTCTTCAAAACTACACGCCTTGTCAAGGGCACCTAGTGAGCCATTAAGTAGAAACACTCAGCACCCTCCTACACACTAGCTTTTAGTGCATTACAACAACCGTCCTCTGCCTAAGGCTAAGACAGATTCCCTAAGCCATTAGTGCTGATTCTGTGCATCAGCAACAGGAGTGTCACTTGTACACACAAAGCATTTAATCATACAGGATTGATATGGAACCTAATTTATTATTGCAAGTATTTACCTTGTTTTTCTGGGGCTTTTTTTTTTTTTTTAAGTGGCTGAGGAGAAGCACGTATCTGAAACAGTCAGGGCCCCATCAGAATCAGAAGCTGTGGATCTTGCCCATTCTGGTTGTAGCAATGAAAATGTACAATCAAACGGAATTCCAGATGACAGACAATCTGTTTCCTCCACAGATAACTTGGTAAATAGCTTTCATGATTATTGTATTAGTAATATTTTACTTTTGGGGAGGAAAGATAAGGTAAAAATAATCCTAATGTTGCTTTCTTGTCAATTTGGTTTAAAAAAAAAAAAAAAGAGTGACTAAACTGGGCTGTACAGGTACTCTGTAACTTGTATTGCCTTTTTCAGCTGTTCCAAAGGTTTCATTTTATGGTTCTTGATCCATTAGGAAACAGATGTACCTGGACCTCAAGCAGCTGCCAGATTCTCCCATATTCTGCAAAAAGATGCCTTCCTTGTGTTCCGGTCACTGTGCAAGCTTTCAATGAAACCCCTCGGTGATGGACCACCAGATCCCAAGTAAAGACATCTTATTAATTGAATCTTACTTTTTCTTGGAAGCTGTAATGAGAACAAAATGAATTGAATTCTATATTAACTTATAGTACAAGCCTGGATATCCAGAGCTACTTCCCTGTTTCAGATATCTAGATGGTTGTTGCAATGAGAATTTTATCTGTGATATAATATCCTTACTTGGATAATTCCCAGTGTTTGATGCCCAATACGCCAGGAAATCTTCAGTAACTCTTTAATATTGACTCACCAGTTCTGCAGTCAGTCAAAGTTGAGTTGACAGTAGTATTTCTAAAGTTCTTTAGAAGGCAGTGCTCCTCCTGTAATTCAAACCCCATGTCTCTGTTCAGATAGTGTGACTGACTGAGTTGTAAGTTTCAGATGTTCTGTTCCTAAAGGATAGACTCCCAAATAAAAAATGTAGCTTTGCCTGACAGTGTCAGAAAGCAAGCTGTCTTCTCTGAAGTGGGCAAAGACGATGCTCACTTCCATGCGTCCACAAAGAACTGCTATAGCTACCACATACTATGTGCAAGGATGCATATATATGAGAGAGATAATGAATGTGACTTTAATTTTAACAACCTTTTTTTTTTTTTTTGGCTTTTCTCCCCAGGTCCCATGAGTTGCGTTCTAAAATTGTGTCCCTTCAGCTGCTTCTCTCAGTATTACAGAATGCTGGTCCAGTTTTCAGGACACATGAAATGTTCATCAATGCAATCAAGCAATATCTCTGTGTAGCATTATCAAAAAATGGAGTCTCTTCTGTACCTGATGTATTTGAGCTGTCTCTTGCCATTTTTCTCACCCTGCTTTCAAACTTTAAAACCCATTTAAAAATGCAAATTGAGGTAAGAGAGCTTTGTGTTCATTTTATATGCAAGATGTTCTATATTAATTAAACCAATTTACCTTATTGATAAAAAAGCAGCGTATAATAACTTTAAAAATTGTCACTTCACAATTTTGCTTGTTATGCAAGCTGGTGGCCTACCGCTTTCAAATAAAATTACTTATGCATGAGATGAAGCCTCGTATCCAAGCAAAATTGCTATGTAAAAAATGAATATGCTCATTTAGCTGTGTTGTAAAGCTTTTCAGTAGAAACATTCGGGTCCTGTTCTCATTTTCTTTGCACAGGTTTTTTTCAAAGAGATCTTTCTGAATATATTGGAGACCTCCTCAAGTTCTTTTGAGCACAAATGGATGGTGATTCAAACCTTGACTAGAATTTGTGCAGGTATTTCATTGTAAAAGTAAATGCTTGTTCTTCACAATGTAGAATTATTTATTTTGACTTGACAATGAAGTGGAGGATGTTCTAGGGAGGTGGCCCTCTGCTCCCTGCCCTTCATCCTCCTCCTGCAACCTTTTTCTTCTGTCCCCTTCTGTCAGACCCTGCTTTCTCTAAGCATATGAAAGTGAGGGGCAAATTTTGAAAATGCTGACTTTTGAACCAAACATTCCAATACTAATTTGCACATAAGCAAATTACTACAGGTACCCATAGCCTTCATCCAGAATTAATGCATTCTACCCTTTTTTGCAAACTGCTGCAGGTTTTAGTACAGGTATTTCTTAAACACATTTTTAAGTAGCACTTCTGTACATTCTTATACATAGTACAAGCTATGTATGATATTGGTTCAAAGCCAAAAAGCTCAATTTGGAGAGGGAGAGGGAGAGGGAGAGGGAGAGGG
>JAGPOW010000797.1:13380403-13457315 GCA_030014935.1 Caiman crocodilus | reverse complement strand
AATAATTTTTTTTATTAAAAATTTTTAAAAATATTATAAATAATAATATATTTTTTTTAAATTTGACACAAACAAAAAAAATCAATGTCCAGCGGGCCCGGCACCCCCCCCCCCCCAGGGAGAGGGAGAGGGAGAGGGAGCGCGCACACGCTCCAGATTTCCCCCACCAACTATCCATTTGCTAATTTGCCCCTGCTCATGATTGGAACCAAGTGTTCTTGTCACAAGTCCTAGGATCCTCCAAAGACATATGTCCAGAAGAGGCAAGAGGCTGCCTGATTTGACTTTGCCTCACAGCGGGTGGGGGACATACTAATCACATGCGACAGACTGAGAGAGACTACAGAGCCTCTTGCCTACATAGACATTTGGTGATGTTATCATAGTATCATCATATCATATCTAATCTACTCTTAATGTATGATATGTATGTTAAGATACTATGATACTATCACATGCAGATGGGCTGCACTGACCTGTTCTTGTGGTAGGAATCAACAACTCAGCCTCTTAACTAAGATCAAGCATTTTTTGACACCAAGAGAAGGGCATCAGGGCTGGCCCTGGCCCTCCTAGTGCTGGCATAGTATTGCATTACCTCCAGGCCTGGTGTATTCTCTCCACAGAGAACTGGCCTGCTGGTTTTCGGGGGGTGGGGGGTGGGGGTGGTATTTTGTTTTTTTTAAAAAGACAAAAGTTCCCATCAGCATGTTTGACCAGTATAGGCTATGTGTTTTATAGGCATACTCAGTGTTGGCTGCTTCATAATTGTTTTCCATGACTGAGCACATGCTACTTCTGGCAGCAGGTTAATGATAGAGACAGTGTATTTTAATGAGGTTTTCTTGTATCTGAATACAAGATGAAGGGTTTTTACCCCCATGCTGATCTGGGGGGAGGGACAGGGGATTGGGACCTTGTCCTATATGCAAGTGAATATGGTAGATTAGTGGTAGCAATAAGTGTCGTCTTTTTTCTTTGAGCGTCTTTCTCATTCATTTACTATATTATTAATCAAGAAATTACTCAAAATTGTATAGAGATGCACAATTGTACAGATAGCAAACATATTTAAACGTGACTGGGATCATTACTTTGTAATGAAGTGTCACCTGTGTGTGTATGTGGCTTCATGTTAGATTATGACATTGAATTCTACTAATCTTGCTTTCTTGGGTTGTTTTTTTTTAAAGATGCCCAGTGTGTGGTGGATATTTATGTTAACTATGACTGTGATTTAAATGCTGCTAATATTTTTGAGCGCCTTGTAAACGACTTGTCTAAAATTGCTCAGGGACGGAGTGGACAAGAGTTGGGAATGACACCTCTGCAGGTAAGAGAGTCTTGACGACAATATAGCATTACTCTTCCTTTTTAAGACCTGCTTACTTTGTCACGTACTAGTGCTTCTTCTGGTTTAGAGTGCAGCATAGCTAGTCATTTGACTTCTATTGTATTGTGTCATTAGGGTAGTAATCCTGTTTCATTTCCTAATGAATTGAGCTGGCTAGAAGCCCAGTAATATAGTGTAAGAATATACATGTTCTGGCCAGTCCTTTTGTTAGGATGTGGATGGAAAATGTGAGGCTTACCACACATGACTGAACCATCTAATTTTTTTTATTGCATGCTCCCCTCAGGAATGTCCTGGGTTAACAGAGCCTTCATTAACTGAAATGTAAGGCTTTGGTATCACTAGGGTACCTCTGCATCACAAAGGTGATTTTTTTCCCCCCCCACTCTTTTTTAAAACAACATGTTCCCAGTCCTTAAAGGAATGATGGAGCACAACTATGGCTTTCCAGTAAGAGCACATGTATTCTTCCAATTACTGAAGATAAACCGTAGGGACCACTCAATGACAGTATTCATTCTGGACATGACCACATCTCCCTGCCACAGCTGTAAAATCAGCAATATGTGACACTTACCTCCTTTTCCCTCTTTTTTTTATTCCCCACCCTTCGGGTCAGGAATGAAAATAATGATCAGGATGTGCGTTGGCAAAAGAACTTAGTGCAGTTAGGATGCATGTGTGTGTCTGTTTGTTTGTAGGGTTTTCTTTGGTTTGGTTTGTTTCCTTGGATTGTTTTTAAGGTGGAGGTGACCTGAGTTTGTAAGCCTTTTGCTGGTAATATAATCGAGGTAAAAGTTAAGATGTACTGTTAGAAACTTTAGATAATAGACCCAGTTCTTGTTGCTGTATCTGGATTCCCATAATCCAGCCTGGGCCAAGAGCTCTGATATCCTTGCAATGTTTTTCCTGCCTTCATGATAAAATTGGACCAGGCTATTAAGGTATTCCAGCTAAAGACTTTTAAAACTACCACTTGACCAACAGTTGCTTGGTAACACAGTTGTCAGTTTGAGATTATGCAATCTTAAAAAAACAAAACCTGACTTTAGACCCAAGTCATGACAACTTTCCACTATTAAGACTCTTTACTTGAGTTTTTCTGTCTAAGATTTTCTTGATGCGACTTATTTACAAGTAGGAATTTTTTAACCTGTTGTCTTGCTCTTTGTTTTAGATGTACTTTGTATTTCATTGTGCAATGTTTAAGTCCTTTAATAGCTCAACCTGGAACTGTTGGGTACAATTGACTCTTTCTTTTAAATATAGGAACTAAGTCTGCGAAAGAAAGGTCTGGAATGTTTGGTTTCAATTTTAAAGTGCATGGTAGAATGGAGCAAAGACCTTTATGTGAATCCCAACCATCAAGCCAGTCTTGGTGAGATTCTTTTTTTAACTTTACACCAATATATGTCTAGCATGTAGCATGCTGATCAGTGATGTGTACTTAAGTTTTTGTGAAAATTCCTTGCTGTTTCACAGGAAGTGTTTTGTATAGGCAGACTTCAAGGAGAATGGGAAAATGGAGAGTATGGTTATAGAAATAAGATCTTGCAGTTACTTGGTTTAATCATGCAGTCTCTTCCTGTAACTGACTAAGGTCATTCCTTCCTTTTTTTTCCTCTCTTTCTGCTAGATCCAGTAATAACATAGTTTTAGGTTCCTTGGGGCACGGTCTTTTTCCAGACATATTTTTAAATTGCACTTGTGGAAGCTTGTAAGAGTCTCAAGGCTTGTGCATTTCTATGAAAAGTGAAGTTTCTCATCTACCAAGCCCATAGGGATTAAAAGCATAAATGGGGGGAAATTGTTTTTCTTAGAAACCAGAAATATTGAGTTAAGCAGGAAATGGTATAAATCTATAACACAAGTTAGGCTGTGCCTGTTGAACAGCCACCAGCTTGCTGTGTTTTGGGTGCTTCACTGAATCCATGTACTTTGCTTTAAGTCTGAGGTGAATACAGGCATAGCCTCTGACTGCCTTTCTAAAAGCACTTGCGATGCAAGTTTTCTCTTCCTCCTTCTGAGTGCTGAGGCTTCCATGGTCCAAACACCTACCCCCTGAGATTAGTGCCAGCTCTCTCTGACTCCACAGGACTTGAGCATGACCTTTTTCAAAGCTTCAGTCTCATGGGCACTCTGGCTTTCAGTTTTACTTTTTCAAAGAAAATGTGATAGTGCTTGATCCGACCCCTTTTTAAGCTCATGGCTTCTTCTCCAAATTGTGGCGTATCTTTTCTCCTGAAGACTCCTTGAATGACCAATCACACAATCCAGAAAAGTCCCTCTGATCTGAAAAACAGACTGGGGGAGAAGGATTGCTTTATTTTCCCTACCATTAACTTCCTGTGAATTCCTTTTAAAAACTTGTGCTAAGACCTGGTTTCCATGTATTTCATCTGGATATTTCCATTACCTTAAACCAGTGGTTCTCAACCTTTTTTAATCTTAAGGCATCCTTGGAAAATACCAGCTCTAGTTTTCACTTCTTTTGACTATAGAAATGGAATAAAGCAATTCTCTTGTTGCAGAGAACTCAAAGCCCACAACAGGTCAATCTCTGGGTTTATCTTGTAAATAATATTGGTATACTTAACAGTGCCAATGCTGTTACCCCATGGGACCCAAGAAAGGATCTCAAGGCAGTGCAGCACCCTGATTTGAGACGTATTGCCTTAAATCATAGCCCTCAGCAGAGAAATGTTTTTGTGGGTTTTTTTTGGATTCTCACAGTTATGTGAAATAAGCTAATTGCTTTTATCAGATCTCTCATACTCTTTGTCTACTCTCAGGTTCAGAGAAACCTTCAGAGCAGGAAATGGGTGAAGGAAAATGTCTGGAAAGTGGAGGCAGAAGGAGTAGTGTAAGTTCCTTAGAGTCAACAGTGTCGTCGGGCATTGGAAGTGTTGGCACCCAGACTTCTGTCCCAGATGATCCTGAGCAATTTGAAGTCATCAAGCAACAGAAGGAGATAATTGAACATGGGATAGAATTGTAAGTTTGGCTGTGTCAAGAAAATTTGAATGTCTCTCAGATAAATCTTTACTATTACTGTATGTTATAGGAAATACATGTGCCACATTTACAGCTTCAAGTGACAACTTTTTTTACTAGCTGTTGAAGCTAATGCCTGAGATTACTGTAACTAGAAGCATGTGCTATCATTGCCTTTTTCTGGTTTCTCCTCTTTGGGCTGATTCTGTCACAAAGGAGAAGAGCTTTTGGCATAAAGACATGACTTTCAGCCTATAGACAAACTCTTCTGCCATTCATATTTTACTTTGTGTTGTCAGCTAAACACAAAATCCTTTTTATTTTTTTAATGCATGCACTACTTATGCTAGCATTTGAACAAGACAGGTTTTCTTTTTAGTAAAATCTTGATTGTCAGGACAAATGACCCTTTTCAGTATTGCTGACTTTAAATATACTTGGTGGGATCTCTGGAGTGACATAATTAATTATTACCTTTTGGATTTTTTAAAAATATATTTTCCTTTCTTTCTCTTTAACTGTTCTCAAAATATAAATGGTGCAATTATAACTAAATTTAGACTACAGCTTTGCTTCTTTTTTTTCTATATTGTGCGTATGTGAATAGGTTTCATAAAAAGCCAAAGAGAGGAATACAATACTTGCAGGAACAGGGAATGCTTGGCACTACAACAGAGGAAATTGCACAGTTTCTCCATCAAGAAGAACGCCTGTGTTCTGTAAGATTGACTGTCATGTAAAATAAATTGGTTAATGTTGTTCTTGACAAAACTTACGCCTATGCCTCCAAGCAGTTCAGGCTGCTCTTCTTCATATTCCTTTCTTTCTTTGCCCTTTCTTATTCTTCTACCCTGACATCGCTCTCCTGTTTTATACACTCCCTCCAGGTTTGTAGCACTCTACTTTTGGGATGGGATTTTCCTGGTGCCTCTTAATGCTGTGGCTATAACTATGCTGACTGTGCACTTTTTACTGGTATAGGAACACCATTATACTGTACAAGCAAATACTGCTAGTGTGGATGGGGCTATAATAGCACAGCAACACATTTTGTACTAGTGGAGTAAAACCCCCCTCCTTCCTTTTCTCTTCCCCCATGTTGTTGCCACTCCTCCATCCTACCAACTCATTGAATGCTTCTAATTTGAGCCAGTACCTCAGTGGCATTGGTTTCTAAAGGTGGTGCTAATAAATGGAGTGACTGACCATGCAGAATACTGTACTTAGGACCTTCCATGTTCAGCAGTGGCACTGCCTGCAGTGAGCAACATAAACAGTTTATAAAACTGACTATAACGGTTATACCAATAACTTACTACAGCATAAATAAGGTGCTAAAATTTAGTTTGGTGTAAAATATTCATAACTCTTTTTGTGTGTTTAGACTCAGGTGGGTGAATTTCTAGGGGAGAATAACAAGTTTAACAAGGAGGTGATGTACGCCTATGTAGACCAGCTTGATTTCTGTGGGAAAGACTTTGTCTCTGCTCTACGGATATTTCTGGAAGGTTTCAGATTGCCGGGTGAAGCCCAGAAGATTGATAGACTAATGGAGAAGTTTGCAGCTAGATACATTGAATGCAACCAACGGTAATTCAGTGTATAATATTGGATAAATACTATATGAATAGCAGTCTTGCTGGCAGTCTGTAGCTAATGGCTGATTCCCTCCCACTTGTAAGGCATTTTGGCAGGACCCTAGGGATAGGTTTTATGTTTTATTTTGTTGGGTTTTTTGGTTTTGCGGGGGGGGATGACGACGGACGTTTTTTTGCTGTTACAAGCATGATGACCTAACCCGTGGTTAAACAGGAAAACTTTAACTTCTGAGACTTTCCCATGAGACGTTTTCTAAATTACTGTGAAGTCGTAACAGTATGGGCATTTCAGAAGAAGTTTTCTGATATGTGTCTGGGTACTAATTGATCAGCAACCCCTGAATACCTTAAGTGCTATATATCCTGTTTATCAACTTTCAACTGATCAGGTGCAGGACCAAAATTTGATCAGCATTACTTAAGAAAAAATTAATAGGAGCATTAAAAATGTGACTTGTGAAGTAACTTGTATGTCTGCGCAATGAAGCATTTTTCTACTTGCCTTCTGTCACTCACCAAACATACATATACTTACCACTTTGATATAGACCATTTCACTCTAAACTTCTGAGTAATACAACTTGCTTCAATATGTTGGCACTGATTTAAGGCTAGATGTTAGTTGCGCCTCTCCTCCTGCCCCACAGATTGGTATTATAGCGTCTGTTCTTCTAGACATAATTTTGAAAACCTTAGCGTCATACAGAAATATGATTATTTACTAGTGTAAGTGCTTGTGAATGCAGAAACCTGGGAAGGATAGTAATGCGTATTTTTTTTTTTTTTTTTTTTTTTTTTTAAAGCCTTAATGTGACTTTTTTAAAGCTTCTTTCTCCAATGTATTGGCTTTGTTGTAACTTTCAGTAGATAAATAGGAGCTGGCCCTATTTTTAGTGTTTAATAATTTTTAATATTGGAGACTAAAGTGATAGATTCCTTGTTAGATTCCCCTCACCTCTGCACACCCCTTTTAAGAGTGTACATCTTTCCTGCATATGCAAATGGAATGAATGATCCAATTGAGATGGGCTCTAAAATCTGGTTTTGTGTTTTTTGTTTTTTTGTGGTTTTAGGCAAACCTTGTTTGCTAGTGCTGACACCGCCTATGTTTTAGCATACTCTATTATAATGCTGACAACGGACTTGCACAGTCCTCAGGTAGGAAAAAACTACTTGCACAGCTTGTGCTAGGGCTCTTGAACTTGCATTCAAAATCTGACAATCTGCATTTCATCCTCTTGACAGGTAAAGAATAAAATGACAAAAGAGCAATATATTAAAATGAATCGAGGAATCAATGATAGTAAAGACCTGCCAGAGGAATATCTGTCCACCATTTATGACGAAATAGAAGGAAAGAAAATTGCAATGAAAGAGACAAAGGAGTATGCAGTTTCTACCAAGAGTAAGCCAAGTAAGATTTAATTGGACACTTGAATATTAAGTTCTGAGCTTCTTCTAATGACTGTCATTCAAGAATCAGCATGCTCTAATTCGGCTTTGCTAACACTTCTATGGCACATAAGCAGCATCCGGGGGACACTTCAGCCACTGCTAAAATGGGATCAATTCAGAAAGTGAAAAACACAGCAGGTGCTTATAAGAAGCCAGCACCAAGCAACAGTTAAGATAAAGCAATGAAGATTAATGTTACTATTTTGAGAATCAGGGGGGTGTTAAAATGCAGGAATATAAGTTGGCAGCTGACCTAGAGGAAATAGCTAGCAGTTCTCCTTGAAATAATAGTATGTGACTATTGCATATTGTACCCTGCTTCCCAGCGGTACTTGATAGTTCAGAGTCTTACTGCTTGCCTGAAAGAGCATGTCTCAATTGATATGGTGAAAATAGAGGTTGGAGGTGATTTAAATCATGTTTGCAGAGTGACCTCTGCCTAGAATAGGTAAGAACTTCAGGTGTACTATGCTCTGAATAACAAACTGGACATTAGTTTAGTACTCGTTTTGAAAGAAAAGGGCCAGGCACTGAACCTCCAGCATCCACTTCCTTCAACAGGTAGGTGTCCCTGGCAGTCCCCTATTCAGGTAATGGTTTTCTAGCTTAAGAAGTGACTAAAGTCACCAGCTGAGGAATTATAGTGACACAAAAGAAGTAACCAGTGATTTTAATAGCAGGATCTTGTTTGGTAGACCTTGGAGCAGAAACTGATAATCATGTTCATACTAACTAAATGAGTATTTAAATAAAATGTGACTAGGTTATAAAAGCATAATTGAAGACCAGGCAGACGAGGTTCCTTGGGTGAATCTGATATCTTTTATTAGACCAACCCAAATAGTTGGAGAGTAGTTATTAAGCAAGCTTTCGGGTTCAAAAACCCTTTGTCAGGCTTAGGAAGTTTCAGCAGTTGGACTTTTCGTTCCATCCAGGAAGAGCGCACACCATTTCATAGAAAATGTGGAGCACAAGGCAAGAACTGTATAACTGTCTTGTATCATCTAGTGGGTGAATTTCTGCCTTAGGCAAGGCTTTGCCTTGTTCTGGAGACTCATGGAAAAATTCTTGAGTATAAAATATTAACATATTCAAAAACGTTTTCATAAGCTGTTGTTTATCAATGGTCTTCACTCAACATCTGTGGTAGCTTAAGTCAGGAGTTTGACAGAATAATTTTATCTGTTGTGTCATGTTCTCCTTAGATGTAGCCAATGAGAAGCAGCGACGGTTATTGTACAACCTGGAGATGGAGCAAATGGCTAAAACAGCTAAAGCCCTCATGGAGGCAGTAAGCCATGCCAAGTCTCCTTTTACAAGTGCCACTCACCTGGAGCATGTCCGGCCCATGTTCAAAGTGAGTGTATGGAATTCTCTGTGCACCTTTTGGTAGGGCAAAAGATTTTCTTGAATCCAAAATGTGTAATTAACAGATGTTGGGACACTCACTGAAAGGTGCAGTGTATCTTTTTTCTGATTATTTGGCTGGGTGTTGCATGCTGTTATGAGTCAGACTCACAGATACAAAGAAAAGAACTAGGAGCTTTGGAGGAGGGAAATAGACCTTTTTTCAGGGCAATGCCAATTTATAGAGCTAAAGGAAAATAGCAAATGATACTGAGAAGAGCTTATGTAAAAAGTTACATACCTGGTTGGCACTAGTTGCCCCCAAATTAGTAACTGCTTTTGGAAGAATTGGTTAGTCAGCAACGAAAACTAAACTTACAACGGCTTGTTTTTTTTATCTAGCTTGTGTGGACTCCATTATTGGCAGCTTATAGTGTTGGTCTTCAGAACTGCGATGACACAGAAGTTGCATCTCTCTGTTTGGAAGGAATACGATGTGCAATCAGAATAGCCTGCATTTTTGGCATGCAGGTTTGTATGTAGTGGATCTGATCTGTGTAGATCTCTAGAAACTAACATGACACCCGAAGAAAAAGGAATTTTTAAACTGATTATAAAATGGTGTTATCTCACAGCTTTATATAGTATAGAAGGGGATGACATGTATTTTCCACTAGTCACCTCAAGCAAGTTTAAATGAAAAAATGACTTGTTGACTGGAATGTTTTGTCACCAGAAAGATTTTTTTTGTTTTTCATTTTGTTGCAGTCTTGAAGTGTGAATATTGTAAAATGTGTTTCTTTTTATTCTTAACTATCAGATGACCCCCATTGATGTGATATGCATTAAGGTCACTTGCTAGCTTGTCTCCAGTTCTTCCTTGATGACCAGGGAATACAAGACCTTTGCAGGTCTCTATTAAAGGCTCATTTCTGACCTGCACCTGATATTACAGATCTGGACCTAAACCTGCAGCCTGCATTAGCAACATCATTGTACTCATGCACCAAGGCAATCTACTTTAAAGCAAACGTGTACAACCTGACCCAGACACATTTTCTAATCATTCTGCTCAAGATGCTGACAGACAGGGAAAAAAAATCAAACAAACCACACTTTATTGGAAGAGGCAGTGCATTAGTTCAACCCAGCTCCATAGCGTCTGTATAGATGGGTGCTTCAGCTGGGCTTTTTGGTGCTTGTAGTTAAGCTGATTCAACTGGCTACTAGATCAGGGGTTGGCAACACTCACCAGGTGTGCAAAGCCATTGTGTTCAGCATGCCACATCTGGGTGGGCTTTGGGCAGCTGCTGCCAGCCACAGGGCCTAGGCTGCTTGCAGCAGGTGGCAGAAAGGCTGCAAGCCTTGCCCAGAGCCCATGTGACAGATAGCCGTGAGCCTAGAAGCAGCTGCACTGTGGTCTGGAGTCCCAGTCGACTCATTGCTGTGCATGCTTTGGGGATCAAAGGGTAGAATTTGGCCTGGTCACAGGGTTGGGGGAAGGCACTTGCGGATGAGGGTTTTGTCATGGGGCCAGCTGCCCCAGGAAGTCCCAGAGGGGGGCCCTCCTGTGCCGAAGTTCCAGCAAGCCAGGTCCCCATGTGTGGCCAGTGCCCAGTCTGCAGCAAGGAAGGAGCTGGGCTGCCCCACCCCGTGTCCTGCCATGTTCCCAGACATGTGGCTGCAGCTGCTGCCAGCAGTAAGTGAGGCTGGGGTTCCAGATCTTGGTGCAGCCACTTGCAGGGGGTTGGCCAGAGCCCAGGTTGCTCACAGCAGACAGCTGCAGGCAGCTGTGCTGTGGTCAGAGCCCCAGACCTGTTAGTTGCTGGCAGCGGCTGCACATATGCATATACTTTGGGGTGGACAGCGGGGAAGAGGACAGGGATGTGCTGCCACAACAAGTATTGGGCCCCTTGCTGCTCTCCTACTGTCCAGCATGCCAGCATCTTCAAAGTCCAGGTTGCTGGGGTTTTTTGGCACTTGGCCCAAAAACGTTGCTTACCTCTGTATCAGATAAAAGCCCCACTGAAGCGCCCGATCCATGCAGACGTTGAACAAGCCAGATCCAGCTAATGTGATGCCTCTTCTGGGTATACGTTAGAGTTGGTGTGGGGGCACACTGACGTTGAAGTGCTTAGTGGGGAGGTTTAAGCAGGGAAGGGGGATCATATATGTCAGTGAGGCTTATTCTGACCTGATTCTAACCCAAAATTTTTTTTCTGACCCCCCCCCCCTGTAAAACGTGAACTAGTTCACATTCCAATCTGAACCTGACATGCTTTTGTGGGTCACCTAAGGACAACTGT
The DNA here is from genome assembly GCA_030014935.1 of Caiman crocodilus. NCBI lineage: Eukaryota > Metazoa > Chordata > Crocodylia > Alligatoridae > Caiman > Caiman crocodilus. The sequence continues at coordinate 13,446,261 of JAGPOW010000797.1, read as the reverse complement.
GGGTACGCAACTCGATTCAAGACTCTGCCAGGAGATACTCTACTGTAATTGCAAAACTGTGTGTGGGAAGGGGTGGTGGGGAGGGCAGGAACATGGTCAAAATAGGGGTGTCAGGAGGGTTTTGTGCAACCCAGCATGCCTTTTTCTTCTATGCTTGCAGACTTGACTTTTCTCATTTCTGTATTCTAGCTTGAACGAGATGCTTATGTACAGGCACTTGCTCGCTTTTCTTTGTTGACTGCCAGTTCCAGCATTACAGAAATGAAACAGAAAAACATAGACACCATTAAAACACTTATTACAGTGGCTCATACAGATGGCAACTACCTTGGGAATTCCTGGCATGAGGTAAATGCTTGGATAGCTAGAGCACTTGAACACTTGATGTGCATTAATAGCCTCAACATTTTGTTCATTTTAGCTCTGTCTGCTATTTGTACAGTCTAGAAGATTCACAGCTGCAGCCCTAGGAAGCTTTACAGATTAAATTCCCCCCTCTTACCGAAGTGCACACTGGTATCCAAATCTGCAGTGTCTGACAGAGGTTTCTAAACTTTAGAATTGTGAAGGCTCTTAAAATGGGATCTGGGAGGCCAGTCCTGAGGTGTGTCAAGATTGTTAAAAATGCTTTTCTCCTTTATGGGTGGTAAGATGTCATTAAATTTTGAGAGAAGCCAACTTCTGAACCACTGAGTTTATCAAACATATATTAAAAAAAAATACTCTTGGTATAATAATCCTCAAGTCTTCCTTGGCAACTCCTACAAGGCAACTTCCTTTGTCAATGCAGAAATTTCCAGGGAGAATGGGACAACTGGCAGGATTAAACTTAATTTAATCTGAAAGCAAGACTACTGCAGTTTCATGCTTTCTCAACTGATTAGATAAGATTTCCGCCCCCCCCAACAAGTTTTTGCTTATCAGGAGGAGACTGATGAGAATCTTGCTGGACCTTACTTCAGATCTTTGTTTCAGCTTAACATGCAAAAGAGAGGATAGGTTTCAGCTTTAATGACAACATAGAGGCTTAACTAGCTTGCAGGGTAACAAGAGTGCATGCTTGTGCTGAGGGAATAAACTCTACCCAATAGGTCCTGTTCCTTGTAAAATAAACTTTTTAAATGAGGCAGTGAGAAAGGGTGGTGCCAGGGCACCCAAAGCCAATAGCCCTGGGTTCTGGGCAAGTGGGTCTGAACAGTCCAAGGATGCTCCTAACATCCTTAACACTTTGTTTCCATCTACAGAGCAGACCTGTCTACTCAGCATTGCTAATGAGCACTCCACTGTGGGAATGACATCATCCTCTGTCTCTCTGGATCTGCCTTTTAAGGGCCCTGCTACATGTTCAAGTTATAGCTGGATAGAAACCAGCTATAGAGTTGTTACACATTTTCAAGCGTTAACTCTTTATGGCTAGTTTGCTCTTTTTATAGCTGTATAGTTATTTATTGTGTGATAGTTACCTTGCACATGTAGCTAGTCTTAATTTATTGCACAGGTAACCAGTTAGTTGTGTAATATATGCAACATGTAGCAAGAGGCCTAAGAGTACTTAAAAACTTCAGCTGGATTTGAGGAATGGGAGCCCACCCACTTACCCCTATGGGAAAGGAAATCTACTGGAGAATAATAACCCCAATCGTTTACATATTAAGCTTGGTTTAGCAGCTAGAGAACCAGGGATTTCTAGCTTCTGATTTCACAGTCGTCACTGAGTCGTCATGATCTTGGTCATTTAGAATAACTGTATTTGCAATAATATTTGTCTACATCACAGAGGTATTGAGACTTAATGTTAGTAAAATAATTTGACCTGTAAAATTCATAGTAAAAGATGTTCATAGGTACTCATGTTGTTGATGCATGCTTTTTAGATCTTGAAATGCATCAGCCAGTTGGAACTAGCGCAACTTATAGGAACTGGGGTTAAAACACGGTACTTATCTGGCTCTGGGCGTGAAAGAGAAGGCAGCATTAAAAGCTATACATCTGGGAGTGAAGAATTCATGAGCCTGGGACTAGGTAAGATTAATCTCTGACACCTTTACAAGCTTGCATTTACAAGTAAATTAAATCTAAATGCTTAACATGACAGATGATAAATGGTAAATTCCTATGAAATGTTTGAAGCAGATAACTATAAACTAACTGTGGAGAATAGTTTTACTATGTGATGAATAAAAGGAGCCCACTACTTGAGCTACTCCAGTAATGATTACCTAAGTATGTTCCAGCTGTTTTAAATTGGTTCTACAAAGTTACTTTTATAAAATTCCTAAATGTAATTGCCTGTAGAAAATTTTGAGAATGTGGTTATGACTCTTTCAGATATAGTATGATATAGTTTTGTTACCAGTGTTAGTTTACTTTTTTCCTTTGTTTAGAAATAAAAATATTGTAATGATTTAAAATCTTTATGTACTAAACTTTTGATGGCACCTAGAAACTTCTGTTTAGAATACAAGCATTTGCAAATTTCATACTAGATACTTCCATCATCCATCCTAGCCTGTATTTTATATTCCACAAAATGGGGTTCATGCACAGAGAACTATAGGGGGGAAAAAAAGTTTCTTCATAGAAAAGGTTTAATATAGAAATAGCGGAGTGTTTTAACAGAAGCAGTAACTACACCGGCATATTTGGGTAACTAAACTACATGTAATCAGGATAATATCTCTAGGCACCTATACAGATACTGGACATCTGTTCCAGTGTGTGCTAATTGACACACGGTGCAGACTTGATTAATTGAGTGCACTGGAGTGTGCCAATTAACATGCTCCAGCATCCTTCACATCATGTGTATTCAGTGTCCCCACACTTCAAAATGGTGGCAGAGGGCGCTTTAACTCGTCAAAAAAGCTTTAGTTAAAGCGCCCCAATCAAGATTTTGAAGCATGGGATGCTGTGGGTGCTTTAATTAGGGCAACTCCTGGAGAGCTGCTCTAACTAAGGTGTGTGCTATTTCTCCTTCCCCCTGCACCCTCCATCCCAAAGCATGTGTAGAGACACCCTCTGGTTCCACTATAGATAATTAAAGTTCATGCACTTTCTTATAGGCTATAGCAGTGGTTCTCAAACTTTTTCTTTTGTCTTTTACCATGGCTTGGTGGGAGCGGGACAGGGCATGCGGAGCCAGCTGCCTTCCTCCTGGGGCTCCCCCACCATCCAGTCGTAACCCCGGAAGTTTAGCTGTGACCCTGGAAGCTGCTTGTCCGGGCTGATAGACGGGGCTCTGAGCACAGGCTCATGCCATGACCCTGCAGCCAACCTGGTGGTTGGGAACCTTTGGGCTATAGGAATGAACAGCAGTCACAGATTTCCTTTTTGTTTTTTCTTTTCTTTCTTACTCTTTTTCTCTTTCATCAATTGAAAACTACTGAAGATGATTCATTTTCATGCAGTCCTATGATGTAAAACCTGTTTCATTTGAAACAACATTTCTCCCTCTAGAATTAACAAATTAATGCATGTTCACATGCTCATAACTTTATTTTACTGTTAACTTGAAGCTTATCTTCTGGAATCAAATATATGGACAGTCAAGAAATACTGTTTTGAGATTGGATTTTAAATATTATTAATATCACTTGTCCTGTATGAATTTTGGAAGCGACTTGGGAGCAACAGCTGTTTATCGCTGCTTCTTGTGTAAAACTGAACACACTATTGATAGTTAGGAATCCATATGATGTCATTTGTCTCTGAATATTCTTTTTCCAGGTAACCTTGTTGGTGGTGGAGTTGATAAAAGGCAAATGGCCAGCATTCAAGAATCTGTAGGAGAGACTAGCTCACAAAGTGTGGTGGTGGCAGTGGACAGGTATTGTCATTAACTTCTGTAACAACAGGATCATGTGCACATTGAGTTTCCCAAGCTGTCCTGATGTTTGTTTTTAAAAACAAATAAAAAACCTGTTGACTCTGACTAGGTTTTCAGCTTTAGAAGTTTAAAACCATTATAAGCATCTTGCCAAATCTCATGGATCTATTTGAGTATATTATTTCAATCCCAGAGAAAAACATGTTTTCCAGTGAACTGGTTGGTTATTGACACTGATTGCAGGATAATCAAAGGGATTATTTTGCATAAATTCAAATGGACTTTGAGGTTGGGAATATCATATGCATATTCTGTTCTTCAGTCCTTTATTGCTGCAAAATAAATTGGAGGTATTGTGTTGTATATCGCGCACAAACCAGTTTAAAAAACACACAAATTACTTTTGTATTGGCTGTCTGCTACATAAAGCATGTCCTGTTATGTTTGGTTGATATCTGCTACTCTAGATTTACACCTTTTTTTTGCCTCTGCTGAGTCACAGATCCAAATTGGGTTCTCCGAAATCCCTAGTGACTGGACACGTGTCAGTATCTTCATTTTATTAGATTAGAGATGCTTAACCCCCAGCCCACAGAGCTCTTGCCCTGCGATTAGTGCAGCTGGAGCTTCTAGCACTGTTGTAGTCTGACGAGGTATCAAGTGGCACCCATTTTAATGCCTTCTAGTGCAACACTTTCCCATCCCCTCCTGCCCCGCCCCACCCCGCCCGGCTCAGCCTCTTAGTAGAGGTTTTTTTTAACATGGAAACACCCTGAATGATTCATGTATTTTTTTGACAAAATAGTTATTGAGGCAGTTCAGGCCTGCATGCATCCTTCTAATGTGCATTTTGGGGCATGAGAATAATGGCATACCCTGGCTTGGTAGATGAGGATGCTCAAAAAGCTCCAGGCTGGGGGAGGTACATACAAGTTCTTGCCATGGTGGGAAAGTGGTAGTGCAAGGGGTTGAAGAAAGCTCATGAAATAGAGGAGAGAGCGAGAGAATAGCATTCATGGGGTTTGTGGGATGCCATGGAGGGAAGCAGCTTAGCTTCTGTAGGACAAATGAGTTACCTCTTTTCAATACTACTTAACATGTTAACCATATCTTCAATTTTGTTCCACAGAATATTTACAGGATCAACCAGGCTGGATGGCAATGCAATAGGTATGTATACTGAACATATGGTGAAAAGGACCATTGCAGGGGAAACCATCCAAAACTCACGGCCTATAATATCTGTTTAACATTCAGTTGACTTTGTCCGATGGTTGTGTGCTGTTTCCATGGATGAGCTGGCTTCCCCCCACCACCCACGCATGTTCAGTCTACAAAAGATAGTGGAGATTTCATATTACAACATGAATCGCATTAGGCTGCAGTGGTCAAGGATATGGCAAGTGATCGGAGATCATTTCAATAAGGTACTTAAACCTTAAAGATTACAGAATATAATCTTACAATGCCACTTGAGTTCAGGTGGAATAATGTTTATTGGCCAAGAATTTCTCCTTATTGTGCATCATGGCTTTAAAGGGTTCTTATGATTCAAGTGTCGTGGGTTTGGGGATGTATGGATCAACATGGATTGAGTTGATGCAGAGTATTTTAAAGCATTACCTGAAGAAGTCATGAATATCTCACATTTGTATCATAACTAAATCTATAATCAGAGTACATTATGGAGTATTTAATCAAAGAGAAGGACAAAGATTCTTAATTCCTTAGCTCCATTGTTAGAAATAATGTAATGAATTCTCTTTGCAGGTGTAAACTGAGTGTTTGCAAACTTGAACAGTTTGCTAATTCTCTGACCCAAATTTTTTCCATGTCCTAGTCTGGTGGTGGTATACTACTCATTCCTTTAAACCACCAGTTTACAAATTTGTGTGTTTTTGCATGGCATTGTCTGTTTGTAAAGACAATTTAGTTACCTAAAGGATGAAGCATGGAAGCACTGTGCCAGCATTCTTCAATTAACTGTTGGTCTGAAACAGTTTATTGACGAGTTGACTTTTTTTAATGTATATTGGCATACATAGACGCACACTTTTTTTCCCTTGCTAGGTTGGTTGCAACCCTAATGAAGATGTGGCCATCTTTGCAGTTGACTCATTAAGACAGCTGTCAATGAAGTTCCTTGAGAAGGGAGAGTTGGCCAACTTCCGTTTCCAGAAGGACTTTTTGAGGCCTTTTGAGCATATTATGAAGAAAAACAGGTGTGCGTGTACTAAAATTTCTGCTTTTGCTTACTTTTTGGCCTTGCTTACTTTTAAGCATCTTAATGCGACTGTTTAGATTCTCTGTGGCAAATAGGGAATGGCACTTGACATGATGGTTCATTCTTTTTTTTTTTTTTTTTTTTTTTTTTAAGATCTCCAACTATTCGTGACATGGTAATACGCTGCATTGCTCAGATGGTCAACTCGCAGGCTGGGAACATTCGCTCAGGCTGGAAGAATATCTTTGCAGTATTTCACCAAGCAGCTTCAGACCATGATGGGAATATCGTGGAGTTGGCTTTTCAAACTACAGCACACATAGTTAGTAAGTAATTCTTGGCACATGGATCACAGCAACAGTTCTAGTTCACGCATTGTATGCTAGAAGAGCCTGTTTAAATAATGGGTTTGTTATTGTAGTTTTGGGGTTTGGCTTTTAAATATCCAACTTGCTAAAATTATTAGAGTAGGTTTTGCATACTGGCCTAGCTAGAACAGCTCCAACACTGTTATAACTGCTCTGCTTCTCTGGCTGGCAAAACCAAAATGGCATATTATGCCTGATCTCTAAAGTAGTACTAGAAAAAATCTGAGGGGAATGCAGGAGGGTGTATGAAATACTTTAGCAGCATGTGAAAGGGTTCTCTCAACATCTGAGCACCAAGATAATTCTTTTTTCAAGATGTGGGCTTGAAAAAGTGGTAGGGGGTGAGAGAGAGGTCCTGCTTTTTGTAAAGGTAGTGCTGGATGCCTTATTCTCATGGATGGCAAGAGGGGCAGAAGAGTCCTTCCAGTTGAAGGAAGAACCATCCCATTCCTCTGGCTGGATAATTGGTGGGGGAAGCAAGTGGAATAAATCACAAATGACTTGAGTGTTGGGCCAGATTGTGTTGTAACCTTTTTTTTCGAAGGCACATGGTGAACCCTGGTATTTTGAAATGGCCAAAGATATGGCTTCACAGATATTAGGGCTGTGTGAAGCTTCAGCCACTGATTCGATTCAGTGGAGATTCAGCCCAATTCAGTGGCCTAATCTCTGAATCCAAATCAAATGGGGAGACTCTTTAATCTCTCTGAATCGATTCAGGAAGATCTGATGATTCAGAGAGAGACACAACTTTAAATGTTTTTTCTACGTACTTCAAGGTATTAGGCAGTTTGTGAATGCTGTGATTCTAGGGCAGATGACCCCCACATGCTCCCGTGGGATGTTCCCTCAGCACGCTCAGCATGCTTCCTGGGTGCCTTCTGGGTCTGGAGGGGTGCAGGGGGGCCCCCCAGCATGCTTGGTAGCAGACCCGGAAGTGAACTACAAGTACTTCTGATCCACTTCTGGGTTCGCCACCGAGCACATGGGGGCCCAGCCGCACGCTCCTGTGAGACACTCCATCTCCACCATTGCAGCATTCACAGGTCGCGCCTGATACCTCGAAGTATGTAGGGGGAAAAAAAAGCATTTTAAAGCTCTGTGTCCAAATCATTAATTCTCTGAATTGGCATCAAATCTTCAGATTTGGCTGAATCGAATCGGGAACAGCGATATGAATCAAATCACTGTCCTCGATTTGGGCCAAATCGCACCCCTAACAAATGTGCTTATTGTAAAGCAGTGATTTGCAGAGATTGTGCCATGGCTCACTAGAGAGCAAATGTGGTGTGCGAGAGAGCCCTCTGTGTGAGGTAAATGCTCTCCTCCCCAATCCGGTACCCTGCACTGCTCCAGTTTATGCCGGTGGCACTTGCAGCTGCTCCTTTGGAGATTCATCATCACTGTTACTGCTGTCCCCTGCCCCCCTGGCAGCTTCTGTGCTACCTGCCTGTACCCCATGCTGCCAACTGTGTTTGCTGCAAGCAGGTGGATGCACATATGAACCTGTGCTTTGCAGCCTGGTTTGTCCCCTCCACTCCTCTCATGCTTCTGGGGCTAGCAACCTTTAAGTGGCCCTGGTTAGATTGGTGATTCTTTAACTTTTCAGCCTCAGGGTCCCCTCCACATCTTCTCTGAATTTAGATCCAAGTGGCTTTTCAACTAGGGTATCATGTAATTGAGGGGAATTTATGGACAGATGCCTTAAACCTAAAAAGGTTGTGGACCATAGTATAGAGACTAATTCTTTGCTTAAAGGAAGGTGTATTTGGTGTAATTTTTAACAGTATATTTCAGCATTTTAACCACATATATAATACACACACATGCATATGCATTAACCCGTCCCTCCCCCCTTTTTGTGTAAGAGAGAACTTTGTCACCAGTTCTGAATCCAGAAAAGTGTCCCTTGTAGATTTAAAAAATTGGAATACACTGAAAATGAGAAGTGTCTATAGATACAGTTCTATTAAATTCATATGATAATCTAATAGGATAACTTTTGCAGCCTTCAGATATCTGGATCTCCTGGATTGTAGGCAGAAACTTTTAGAGTAAACGAAGGTTCATGTTGATGTGTGTCTCTGCAAATTCTAAATTGTCCTGTTCTCTTACTGCATCATCTGAGGGCTTTGCAGGCCATTTAACTTAGAACAAGAAAATTGATATAAAGCTTTAAATTGAAGCACATGTTTAATACTCTGGAAGTATTTTAATAAGTAACTGGCTTCAGGAAAACTTAGATTTAATGAAGCTATGACAAAGAAGCAGTCATAAAAGACACCTTTTAAATATTAATATTCTGTTTCTTTCTCTTCTGTTTTCCCCAGCAAATATTTTTCAGCAGCATTTTCCAGCAGCAATAGATTCATTTCAGGATGCGGTAAAATGTTTATCTGAATTTGCCTGTAATGTAGCATTTCCTGACACTAGCATGGAAGCCATCAGACTTATTCGTTATTGTGCTAAATATGTTTCAGAAAGACCACAGGTAATTTATGCTCTGCCTTCATGTTCTTCTAGTACCTTTTTTAATGCTAAACCAAAATTACTATGAAATGAAAAATTGTTTTTAAACTCAGGCTTGAGTCTAACAGTGCGTATGTGAAAATGGTTACCTAAAAGTAGATGCCAGTTTAATATTAAAGGTGGTATGCTGGTACCAGTTTGTTGCCCCCTTTTGAAAAATGATGAAACTTTTGTTTTCAGCTTTATGTAGCTGAAACCAATGTAATTTAAGCTGAATAATGTGATTTAAGCTGACTCTTGCAACTTTATGACAATTCAGAAAATATGAATTTTGATTCCAAATGTGGATTATTGCAAGCTAAATTTCATGTTTCATTATTTTTATGCCTTTTAATACATTGGGTAGAAGCTTAAATTGTTCTTTGTGGAAGTCTTAGTGCAGGAATATGCAATATGACAATAATTCTGTTAAAAAGATCCCGAAGTATTAATTACACTTGCAAGATATGCATCCAATGTCTATATAACTGCACAAGCAAAACATAAAATGACTTGCACAAATTATGTGAAGGCAGGTGCAGTTCAGGAGTCCATCTGAAATTTGATACCATTGCATACAAAAAAAATAGGTTTTTGTTAAAGCTAGATGAGGAATGGAGCTAAAATGAGTCTTTAACAGTATTTGTGGATATAATTAGAGGAGGAGTGAACATACTGAAATGATAAATCCAAATACCTTATTGCACACCTAACTAATAATTCAGCCTTTAACTTCTAAGCTCTGATTTAAAATAGTCTCTAAAGGTACATTTTTAAAGATGACTTTTTTTTCTTGCTGCCTACCTCAATATTTCTTAGGTATTAAGAGAATACACAAGTGATGACATGAACGTTGCTCCTGGAGACAGGGTCTGGGTCAGAGGATGGTTCCCTATCTTATTTGAACTATCTTGCATCATTAATAGATGTAAATTAGATGTTCGGACAAGGTAATAAGAATATTTTTGCCTTTTGGGTGTATTCAGTTATTTGAATGAACAGAGGCTCCCATTTGAGCCTTTGTGCTTTTTATTGTTTTCTTCTTCTCGTAGAGGTCTGACAGTGATGTTTGAGATAATGAAGAGCTATGGGCATACCTTTGAAAAACACTGGTGGCAAGATCTCTTCCGAATTGTATTTAGGATTTTTGACAATATGAAACTCCCTGAACAACAAACTGAGGTAACAACAGTCTTCTGAGGACAGTTTTTTGGCCTTAGAAATCTAAAGGCCTAGCTCAACATGGGCAGTGGTATCATAGGTATTCATTCTCCACCATGTCATCTTCTGAGATTTGCCTGTTCCGCCTTGAATCGGCACTCCCCACTGTGCACATGCAGTCCCTGCACTTACGTGCCACTGGAGGGAAGCCCCATGCACTGGCGTCAGCTGCCTTCACTGCTCCCTGCTGTGCAAGTCCTGGGACTCTGCTGGAAGTGGAGAGGAGCCCTGACCCCTACTTCCTTGTGGAGTCCTGGGACCAGTGAAGGCAGCCTGCTCCAGTGCCTGGGGCTTTCCTCTTGTGGCACATGAGTGGGGGCTGTGCGTGCATGGTGGGGAGCGCTGGCGATAGAGGCAGCCTGAGCAGGCTGCCTCCCTCACTGCATTGTGCACCACTGGCCAGAGCTGCATGCTGCCGGGCAACAGCGCCTGCACCAGGCTCGACTACCTCCTGCCTGCTGCTGCTGCGTCATGAGGGGACTGTACAAGGGGTCCACCCCCCACCATCCCTCACACCCCACAAATGCCACACACTTGCACCCTGCCCTAATAGCATTCCCCACACGCACATCTACCCACAGACAATACAAGACTAAGAATTTATTTTTGAGTTATTATGCAATCACCTCCTATATACACTATGCAAACAAATGACATATTTTTTTTTTGTAACAAAATTAAAATGTTATAGTAGGCGTTTGACTTTTAATGCATGGTTTGTTTGTCTTTTTTTCTGGTTCTAAGATGGCAACCCCCCTCCTAAAAGGAGTATTTCTGGGGAGCAAGGGGAGGGAATTCAGTTGGCAAGGGTCTGGGTTAGGAGTGGGACTTGCCCCAAGATGGCAACAGGGGGGCAGGGTAACTATCAAGGGGCAGGACTATCCATGTGGTCCTCCAGCTCACCAAACCTCATTAAGTGGCCCTCCACCCAAAATAATTGCCTGCCCCTGCTGTATCAGAACCTATTCTCTCCATTCACTTTGTACCACAAAGAAATTAAAAGCCTCTCATTTTCTTACAGAAATCTGAATGGATGACAACTACATGTAACCATGCACTTTATGCAATCTGTGATGTATTTACACAGTTCTATGAAGCTTTAAATGAGATCCTTCTTCCTGATATATTTGCACAGTTACACTGGTGTGTAAAACAAGGTAGCTTATTCACATACATATGTGTGTTGTTAATTTGATAAACCTTTTGTAAACATGTTAGCCTCTTCTCAAAGAAATGAAAGCAGGAAAAACAAAGCACTATTTATATATCCATGAGTAACTCGTTTCCAAGGATAATTCCTTCGTGCCATTTAGTTAATTAGCCTTTCCTGTGAATGTTTCTTGTTTTGCTGAGCACGGCGATACTTGGAGCTTGACTTCATTTTGCTCTGTCATGAATTATGTTGACACTCTGCCATTTGGCTTTTTTTCTTTTGTCAAAAGCTAGTTTTTCATCCTTGGCTGGATAAACAAAGTACTTCATTCTCTTACAGTTTGAATGTAATCCCAATAGTCTGTATACAGCATCCTAGAAAGTTACTCTTATGTAACTATTTATCTAAATAATCCAACTCTTATGTATGTCACTTCTTTTTTAAGTTCTTGTGTAGACTGCTAACATGGAATGTTTGTAGGTGGCTAAGAGGGCAGAAGTAATTTTGAACTTTTTAAATTTTTGTCCTTAACCTATATACATGGGAAGAGTTCAGTCTGTTTGATCTCCTGACCTCCATCCAGTACAGTGACTTTATTCCCACCTCTGCCATTAATCTGTTCTGTGACCAAGACAAGAGGCTTCATATCTCAGCCTCTTTCTTTGCCACCCTTTTTGTCCCTTGAATCGTGTCTTCTCAAGGTTGGAATTCTTACTACCTTTGTCTACCATTCGGTACAATACTTTTAGCGGTATTATAATGCATATTCATTATGACTACAGTTTGGTAGACTTTGAGCTATCGGTGGAACCGTTGCTTGTACCAAGTCTTCACATTATGAAATGTGCGCAACTGTTAGTGAATGTTTTAATTCTTATTATTTTATCAGGCAGGCTTGTAGAATCTAATAAATAAGGGTAATTTATTTACAGATAATGAACAGCTGGCTCGATCAGGTACCAATTGTCTAGAAAACTTGGTAATACTAAATGGAGAAAAATTCAGTCCTGAAGTTTGGGACCAAACATGCAATTGTATGCTGGAAATCTTCAAAACCACCATTCCTCATGTGTAAGTTAGCTCAAACAAAAAATCGATACAGTATGTGGAGTCAAGATAAATGGATTTGTGATATTTTCTTTCTTTCTCTGTGAAGCCTGCTTACGTGGAGACCAGCAGGAATGGATGATGATGTTTCTGAAAAGCATTTGGTAAGAATGAATTTGCGCCATTTAATTAAATTAGGGGGTGGGTGCAACTAGAAACATTTAGTGTGGTAAATGTATTTGTAAAGATAACAGCTAAACCTGGCACGCTGCATTACTTTGTATTTAGACCAGTGGGAAATAGGAGCATCAAATGCAGCACAAGAACAAGATATTTACAGAAATAACTTAAAGCCAGGATTGATTTAAATAATCAGAAAAGTAAGGGCTGGGACAAATTAAGTATATTGGATTAATGGAAGTTTCTGTGATACTGTTCTCTTCTAGGATGTTGACTTGGATCGCCAGTCTCTGAGCAGCATGGACAAAAATGCTTCGGAAAGGGGACAGAGTCAGTTTTCAAATCCAACAGATGAGAGCTGGAAAGGTGGTCCTTATGCAAGTAAGTATGCATTTTAGTGTCAGCTTCAGTTTCCTCAAACACCTAGTCATTGGCTCAAGCAGTTATTTCAAGAAAAGAGTTGCTCTCTAGTTTTTGGAGGGGGTGGGTGGTTAGGCTTCTTTACTTGGAGACCCAAGGCATTTTAGGATACCTGAAAACGTTTAATGAAAAATTCCTAGCCAAGGTATGGTCTAACCTTTGCTTCTACTATGGATATAATGAAGAAAATGTTTCCTGTGCAATGATTTAAAGATAATTCACAAAATAACAGGTTGTGAAGAAGCAGACCTAAATGATTTTTGGAATGTCCTATTTATCTATCATAAATTACTTCTAAAACTTAATACTGCTGTATTCCATCAGACCAGAAACTATTTGCCAACCTCCTTATTAAGTGTGTGGTGCAGCTGGAACTGATACAGACCATTGATAGTATAGTATTCTATCCAGCAACTAGCAAGAAGGAAGATGCTGAGCACATGGCTGCAGCTCAGGTAAGGAATCTTCTTTGCGCTGTAGTAACAGACTATATGTACTATACTTTTCCTGAAAGAGGCATTTCTTTTTGATGTAACTCTGAAGACAGACTCCAGTTTCTGTTTTTCTTTGTGGCTTTAACATTTTCATTCTCTAGAGGGGAGTAGGGAGGGTGATTTGTTTTTTTTGCTTCCTGCGTATCATAGCAGATAAACTTGGCAAGGGGCCGTGGTTAAGTGCCAAAACTTAACCTATAATGCTTATTAGCAGGTTTTCTATGGTGAAAAGGTCCTTTTTTTTTTTTTTTTTTTTTTTAAGTTGAGTTCCAGTAATTTGGTCTTCAAGGGAGTGTACACAGGCCACTGTTCATTCCACAGAAGGCCTGGGTTGGTGTTTTGGACCAGAGGAACCTTATCTCTGTTAATGCTTGGTTAGGTACCTCTTATACTGCAGTAGAGAAGCATCTAACATTTGGATGATGTGCTTCATGCCAGTTGGTCGGTATGCATTTATCCAGAAGCTGGTGCATTTCCTTAACAACGTACAGACATATGGAATGAAATATCTGGCTAGTTAACTTGTCTGGCAGTCTCTTTAGTAGGGCTGTGCAAAGCTTCAGTCCCTGATTTTGATTCAGCCCGATTCGGTGGCCAAATCCCCAAATCCAAATCGAATCAGGAGACCCTTTAATCTCTCTGAATTGAATTGGAATCCACTCAGTCAATTCAGAGAGATTTAGAAAGATTCAACTATTTGGATAGAGACACAGCTTTAAATGTTTGTCTGTTTTTTTCTACATACCTCAAGGTACCAGGTGGCTTGTTAATGCTGAGATGCTGGGGTGGATGGAATATCCCATAGCATCATGGGGGCGTTCCCTGGCACACTCAGCAGCAGGCCTGGAAGTGGACCAGAAGCACTTGCGGTCCACTTCCGGGTCTGCTGGTAAGCGTGCTGCCTGGTGCCGCCGCCACCCCCCCGACCCAGAAGTGGACCATAGATCATTCTCGTCCACTTCTGGGCCGCTGAGCACGCAGCGGGCGGGGAAGCACTGCAGTCCTGTGGGATGCTCCATCTGCCCCAGCATTTCGGTGTTTATGATCTGCACTGGTACCTCAAGGTATGTAGAAAAAACATTTAAACATTTTAAAGCTGTGTCTGTTGCTGAATCGCTGATTCTTCAAATCGGCATTGGATCCAAATTGAACTGGCCTAATTTGGACACCCCTGCTCTTTAGAAACCTACAGATCATGAATCAGCCCCAAAGGATATGTGGTGTTTTGTGTCGTTTGGCAATGATTTTGCATTGTCTTGAAATAATAGAGATCTTGCTTGGTTCCAAGTTCTCTTACCAATGGTTGATATCAACAATGCACATTTTTTGCTAGTATATTTGTAAAAACAAGGTACTGAATTGCAGGACAGCACTGAAATGCACAGAGACAGCCCTGGCATCTTCTAGACTTATGGAAACATTATTAATCGTGTTCTGCTGTTTTAATAAAGTTCACATGTATCTGCATTGATAAACTTGGTCTAGTTTTACACCAGTGCACGGCCTGTAAAGTGTAAAAGTGAGGGTGGGTTTAGCTCTGTGTTAAATATCATCTTCTCTTGCTTTATATAGAGAGATGCCCTGGATGCAGATATCCACATTGACACAGAAGACCAAGGAATGTATAAGTACATGTCTTCGCATCACCTCTTTAAATTATTGGATTGTTTGCAAGAGTCTCATTCATTTTCCAAAGCCTTTAATTCCAATTATGAACAGCGAACTGTCCTATGGAGAGCAGGTAGGCATATCTTACCTAGTAGGAATCATGTAAAAATGTGTAGCATTGCAGAAGCATAGTTCTTCAATTGGACTCAGTACTGCCTTTTTATTAGTACTTAATCACATAGTACTTCAATGATACATTTAACCCTTTAGATTAGGTGGCTTTTGATTATTCCTTCAATTTTGTAACTAAATACCTAATTCATTTCCGTCACGGGAGGAAAAAAATGTGATGGGGAAATAGTGGATTTAGTTGCCAGCAATTCCAAATTACAATTTAGAAATCTATTTTGGAAGAGTTGCTAGCAAGATGCATGCAATTTGGTTCCTTTCATGGAAATGTCATGACCACAAATCATTAGACCACTTAGAGAAGGCCTTTTTGCCATTTTGATCTTGTGTGTTTGTGTATTTTAATGAAACTATATAAAATATACAATATGCAATTCCAAGGCAAGTGAGAAGTCTTTTCTGTGACTGCACCTGGAAGCAATAGTGAAAATCTCCAAAGGTTTTAAAGGGAAACCTAGGACATAGATTACAAATCTGAACTTTGCAGTAATGGGCAATCCTTATTACCAGTGGATCCACATCAGACCTTAGAAAAGTTGAGATGTTTTGCCTACAAAGGCTGAAAAATGACCGTATCTTTTTTCTTTTTTAATATACACTGTATGTTTGTCATCTCTCAAAATGCACTACAGTAAGTTTCTCCACTCTGCTGGATCTTGAACTTCAACTTTGTTTTTCCTGATTTTAAGCAAATGTAGATGGATGTTCCAATGTGTAATTACTTGATTTCTAGGGTTCAAGGGTAAGTCAAAACCCAATCTTTTAAAACAAGAGACCAGCAGCTTGGCTTGTTGCTTGAGGATCCTCTTCCGAATGTATGTTGATGAAAACCGTAGAGACTCCTGGGATGCGATACAACACCGACTTCTAAAGTAAGAATGAGATATTACATTAAAATCTAGGGCCTCAAGATGTCTCTGACCCCAAGAGATTTTGTCGGTCTAGCTGGACAAAGAATTCATTGGACCATTGAGACAAAGTTTATCAAGCCCTCCCAAATGAGAGAAATTGGAGGCTCATGCTGGGTTTGGAGGGGAAATGTTGGTAGAGCTATACCTGTTCTGAGGATCAGGAAAGGATTTCACTTTCCAGGGCTATCAGACTGATGCCTTTTTAAAACCAATGTTCTTTGTAAAAAAACAAAACAAAACAAAAAAAACTCCATTACTGGAGCAGAAAGGAGAAACCCTTGGCCATCATACCGGTAGCAAGCATCAATTTTAAAGCAAGCATTTATGCCAACTACAGTCACCTACAGCAACTCCCATAAACTAAAATCTGTGGAAGCAAACCACTGTACTTGCGTAAAGCTAACAGATTTAATTGGATAAGTGCAGCTCATTGGGGAACACAAACTACTGCAGTCACAAATGGGACACACAATGTGTACATGCTTTTTTCCCTTGTATCTTAAGGTTTGTATGCTTATGAACTAATTCATTTATGAATACTTTCTTCTAGTGTATGCAGTGAAGCATTAGCCTATTTTATCACGGTGAATTCAGAAAGCCACAGAGAGGCCTGGACCAATCTCCTATTGTTGCTGTTAACAAAAACACTAAAAATCAGTGATGAAAAGGTAAGATAAGGCTAGAAACCAGTCGTATTTACTACCAGATATAGCAGGGGTAGGCAAAATGCGTCCCAGGGGCCAGATGCAGCCCGCCAGGCCATTCTATCCAGCCCACGGGGCCCTTAACAAATTTAGAAAATTAAGATTTATCTGCCATGGGCTGCCTGTCACGCGGCCCTCGACGACTTGCCAAAACTCAGTGAGCAGCCCTCTGCCCAAAATAATTGCCCGCCCCTGAGATATAGTCTCCGCCATACCTTCACTGCTGCTAAATGTTCATTCAAATGTCTGATCTTGCCATCTGTTAGTAAAAATGTAAATTTTCCTTTTGCAGAAGTTAGATCAGTTTTCTTAATGTGTATTTTGCAGGCTTGCCACAGTACATACATGAAGCCTTGCACTAATTCCCAGAGCTGGGGCAGAGAAATATTTACATTTTGTTAATGATACTTATGGCATATTTATTCATACAGGTGTAATGTAGTTATAAGGAAAAGTTTACATTGTACAGCTTGCATTAAATCTGTATGGTTGTACAGATTTACTAAACTTAATGAATCCTGAGCTTATATTTACACTGATTTCCTGCTAGTCAATAATGATGGAGGCTTATCACCATGTATCATGTCAGTGTAAACTAAAGCACTTTGGTGATATTGGTACTCCTTGCAGCATAGTTCAGAAAGGTAAAGTTAAAGTAGCCCAGTTTTCTTGGTGATTTGTTTTAATTCAGTTACTGCAACAGCCTGTTGACAAATTTAGGGTTGCCATACATCCAGGTTTTCCCAGACATGTCCTTTTTTGGCCCTCTGTCCTCATGTCCAGGTGGGTTTTTAAAAATGCAAGCAAATGTCCAGGTTTTTTCTTTGCCTCTCTTTTCCCAGGCACTAGCAGTTTGGCTGCTTGGGGCTGGGAGCAGCAGGCAAGACGATTGGCTGTTGGGGGTGGGGAGGGTCATGTACTCTTAGCGTGGGATCCAGCAAGCTGCTCTGAGAGAAGAAACGTGAATAAACTGTGTGGTTAGCAGGGGCAGGGGCCAGGGTGCTGGGAGTTTGGGAGTGAGGGACACTGGGGAGCAGGGGCTTAGCAGTGAGGGGCAGTAGGGTGTGGGCATATCACTTTCCCCCTCTCCCCCCTTTCCTTCTCCTCCCCACGGGTATCTCTTTTTTTTATATTGGAAATATGGTAACCCTACCAAATTTTATTAAGCCAACTTTTCAAAATATATAGTCTTTAAATACTTTTTCATAGCAATACATATGGTAATTACAGTAAGAAATTCTGGACACTGCAATACATACTGGTCTCATCTCATTATCGTGGTTTGGGGAGGTGCTGTTGTGGCTTTTCAGGCATTTTTAATGAGAAACTGCCTTCCCTTGTTGCTGGAGCATTTGGTGACCGTTCCCACAGTTCAGTGGAGTACAACTGGGAAACACAGTGACAAATCCTAAACTTTATGCCAATAAGTGTTCTAGGGAATAGCCATAACTTGCATCATGTTATTTTCCATAACAGTTTAAAGCGCATGCTTCAACGTATTACCCATACCTATGTGAAATCATGCAGTTTGACCTGATTCCTGAGCTCCGAGTTGTGCTGCGGAAGTTCTTCCTGCGAATAGGTGTAGTGTTCAAAATCTGGATGCCAGAGGAGCAGTTACGGACAACTGGGACTCCCTTACCTTCATGGTAGCCTCAATTAAAACTGGTCACTGCTGCTTACTCGCAATGCTTCAGCCATGGTACGTTCTAGGGATGGATTCAAGAGGAGAAAAAACAATTGGTACCTCTTGGCAAGCCAAACTGATCAGGAAGCCATTTTATTTTATTTTCTCTCACTCTTTCCCCCCTTTTTTTTTTTTTTTAAAGATTTGTTTTGCCCGCCCTGACAAAAATGGCTATCAGCAGTGTTTTCTTTCATATTGTTGCTTACAGTTAATACAGTAGGTGTATAAAGTCTGTTTGTTTCAATGTTAGTCATGCTTATGATCAAGTCTGTCTTTTTGAATCTGTTATTTCAATTGTTCAGTCTTACACTTCCTAGCTAATTTCAGTAAATCTGCTGCAGACAGTTTCTTAGTGGAAATTACTCCCCCTGGAAATATTGAATATAGTTGTATAGGCTTGTGATGTTAGCACATGTGTTCATAATAAAATATATATTGCAGTGGCTAATGACCACCGAAGATCATGCTGGATTTTTTTTCTGTGTGTACACATGACTAGAACAGTTAGTGTGTTTTGTTGTCTGGTTTGAAGAAAATTCCCCCCCCCCCCCCTTTTCTTTCCCCCTCCCCCCATTTAACAAGTTATTTTTACAATTAGTTTTGAAGAAGTGGTTCACCTTCCTACAATTTGGTTTTTATGGAAGGTTTGTTTTGCATCAAGAACACACAGTAATACGTATTTTAATTCAGCTCATGAACGTCTCGTATTTGAAGGCACTGAGTTGGAAAGCACTTTAAACTTTCCATTGATATTTATGCGTTGTCTGATCATGGAAAGCGCACCTAAAATAAGGTTACATTAAAGAATAGGATTATTTGAGGTTTGGGGTTTTTTTTCCTTAAAATAAAAGTGCACACTGAACAAATGAAATGAAAATGTTATTGGTTTGTCAACCTTTTCCCTTCTGAATATATAATATATATATAGATATGTATACATTTAGTAGTACGGATGTCTATTTAGCCAGAAGTAATCTATCTTTAATACATATCAGGATATGTCTATTTTTACTGCAGATCTGAATATTGGTTGTTTTTTTAATGCCTCATCTTTCAGGTTCTGTCAGTGTGATTTGTGGAACAGAAGTAAATTCTAGTTTCTACCAGGACTGTTATAAATTAAATTTTAAAACAAAGTATTAAGCACACATGTACTGCAGTATAGTTTCCAATATACTTTCTGTTTGGAAGCTACAAAAAGGTAGCCTGTGATTGAAGTTTCATTAGCCCTAGTGATTTACATTTTTGTAAGGCCAGATTCTAGTGTTCTAGATTTGCTGGCAATTCCTCTGATGCAGTATCAGTTTTAATTGAAGTACAACAGAATCGAACCTTGTCCACAGTATTATCTCTAATAAACAGTTTAAAGATTCGACAAACGGATAGACTGAAAGACAGTAAAGGATACATATGGTGGTGAAGAGTCTGATCCATCTTTCCAATATGTTATTAATGATGTCAGTTCAGTTTTTCTAGTGTAGTTAATTTTACCACGTTCACATTTAAAGGAGTTCATTTTTCGTGGGATTTTTCAAACGGTGCTCTTCAGTTAATTGGTTTTGTTGTATTTATACCACATGGGCTTTATTATGGCCAGAAGTACTCTAAGGTTTTCATGTACCTTATTTTCTTCTTAAAAATTATTTTTTTCTACCAAAGAAAGTCAATTGCAGAGTTGTTTTTTTTATTACCTTTTTAAGTATACAGTAGATAAAATATATATACACACTACCTATGTAGTAAGGACCATATGGCTATAGTTTACTTGGAATACAGATGAGTAATTGCATATTAATTGCTGCATTTGAAATTTATACATCCTTTTACACTGTACTGTAAATTGTATAGTCACTTATTCCCTGGTACTGCGTTATTTCATCAACTCCAGTAAACGTCAGTTATTTATTCTGATATTCTTTAATTTGGGAATTGTAAGAGTGAATTGAAAATATACTTTTTTTCCTGCCCTAAACTTTAAATAGGACGGTACATTTTTCCTATGTTTGAATGTTTTAGCATTTTATTAATGAAATGTACAATCCTATCTCCTGTCAGAACATAACTTTTTTAAGTTGCTCCTTCTTTTAGGCAGCATAAGAGCATTGCAGTTGTCTCCTGATTTGTTCAGATTTTACAGATTTTTTTTTTTTTAACAACTGTTGCATTCTAGGCTTTCTTTCATTATAAAATTGCGTTGAAGCACTTTTTTTGTTGTTTGCATACAGGGTTTATCCAGATACTAAAACTGAGGATCTTACTTGATGTTGGAGCATCTTTAAGGGAGCCTTAAGTATTCCTTTACTTATTTAGGAAAGAGTTTTTTATCAGTCTGTCAGCAATTTAGAAATTAATCACATGACATCAGAATTATAGATTTACGCTGTATTGTATGGGGAGCAGAAACAGTGTAACAGTCTTATTCCTGCCTCCAAGACTTCTGATGGTTGATTGTATATACTAGATCAATAGAGAATGGTGCATCAGTAACTACACTGTTCAAAACACCTTTTTTACCAGCTGTTTGCTTCTCTGTACCTTTGGAAAGGCCATAACCCATGGGCATCATTATAACAAAGCTGAGAATGCTCTGTCAAAACTCCAAAAGTAATCACTACTACACTGGCTTGGATCTTGCGCCAGGTTCTGCTAGCAATGGCTCCCACTGCTTGTGGTAAAGGTTCTCTTTGGCTTTAATGCGACTGTTTGAGACTGGGAGTCCATGTTAGCATATCTAGAAAAAGATCTGGCATTTGTATGCAGTATGTGAACTCTATTCAGGCATTGCATTTTAAATGTTACAAGCTAATTAAGATGTTATGCAACAAATTATAGGTAAATATAAGTTCATAATTTAATAGTATAAATGTGGAGGATTTGCATGGTCTCATGATTTTGTTTCTCCTTAATGGGACTCTTTCAAGTGGGTGGGCATGGGAAAAATCTTTTTTTCATTTGGTAATTGGGATAACCCTGAAAAACCCCTCTTCTTGTTTCTTTCACTTGTTCTGGTGCAAGAGCGTGTTATGTTTTGACCCTTGGCTTTTTCTCATTTCCATTTCTCTAATTCTATTTCTATAATATCTAAAATATAGGCAGAATAAAAGTCTGGAATAGCTCCTAGGTAAAATGTCTGTAATTGTGTAAGCAAGCCAAATGATTTAAAAGAATGAAAAAAGGAGGTAAATTGTATCCTTGGCCTGAAGTACAAGTGTGTTTTTGTTGTTTTTTTTCCCTTTTGTCAAAGGCACAGCTACCTTAACGTCTATGATCTCTTACATTTTTTTCTGCCACTTTAAGGAAAATGTACTTTCTGTGCAAAATGTGTCTTATCTATTTAAAATGCCTAAATTAGTTGCTAGTTACTTTCATAAGGATCTCCTTATTAAGTGCATTTTAATATCAGTAATTTAATGAACAGCATTCCTTGCCAATGGATGTATACATTTTTTGAGAGAATAGCAGAATAATTATATAATATGAAAAGCTATGTAAAGTTTTCTACATAAAATTATGTATAATACTGTTATAATATTCCATGCTTTAATCGGGTGGTAAATCAATAAAATTTTAAAACTGAAGTTTGCTTTTTAATTCAGTGGTTAAAACTTGTATGAAACTAGTTGCTGTATTCTGTTTGGAATATAACCATTTACGGGTACAGACTTCTTTTGGGTCTTTCATATATGTTGATTAGCAAATGCATGGAACTAGTGAATTAAGAAGTGTAACACCGAAATATATTTTTTTTTTCCCCTTAGAGCTGACATGGAATGACATTTTTGGCTAGTTAACCACTCATTCTGCTCCTTATTAGCAATGGCTTAATTAACCCAGCAATTTCCCAACCTTTTTAGACTCAAGGCACCTGAGGGTTGGGGGCCAGGAGGGATGCTATTAGGGAAATTTAAACTCTTCACTACTGAAATAAAACAATTCCTGTGTTGTAAAGAAGTGAGACCAAAAGAGGTCAGAATGCCTTTGACACACTGGATTATTTTAGATATCTGGTGACTCGTCGTAGGCATGGCAGCTGCACACCTAATATTGCACAACACTCCCAAAATGATTTAATGGCTTCTTGGTTGAGAATCATTGACTTAACCATTAATGTAATGGAAGGGTGCTAAACCATCCATAATTTAAATCATTTAAACTTATGGAAGTTTTTACCTTTTTTTTTTTTTTTTTTTTTGAGGATGCTCCATGTAGGTGGCAGCTTTTAAAAGTACAGAGTAGCTCAATGTTCATGTTTCATTAAATGTAAGCTACTAATAGCCAAAGGCCACACTGTTTGTAAAATTTCCTGCAACTCTTTCCTATGAAGAGCAAAAAAGTGCAAGTCCTTACTTACTAAGTTTGCGTAAGAGGTTTCCTTTCCTAGGCTTCATTTCCACAGAGCAGTCTGTGAGGAAGGGCTGGATGGTTAATGCCTGTTCATTCACTAATCAAAAAGTCTGCTTTCTTGATCAATACCCTCTTCAAATATCAAAGATCACTAGAGGTGTATTTTTTTTGTAGGGGCCTGGCATGTTGAGATTAGGCAAAACATACTTCCTCTAAAGGTGGCCTGTAAATAGCAGATTCCTGCCTGCTCCTCTAAAATGTTAGTAAAATGAGTAGTTTTTGTTTTTTACTTTTTAACATGAAATACAGATGAAGCAGTAATTGAAACAACCATCTGATTAATTTATGGTTTTAAAATACCCCTTGGGCACAATTCTAATATTATAAAAGCCTAAGTCTGGCTGTCTGTTAACACTTGATTCGCACTCTGATTGGCTGATGGGAACAGCCAATCGGAGTGCTCCAAGCATGGGGGAGTGCTGCTGATTCCAAAGCCCCACCAAGGACGGGAGAGAGTGGGGAGCAGAGGTCGGCAGTGCTGGCCTCGACTTCCCTACCCCGCTTCCTGCAAGTGGTGCCAAGGACCAGATGGTGGGTGAGGGAGCCAAGGCCAGCAGCTCTGGCCTTGGCTCCCCACCCCACTCCCTGCAAGAGGCAGAACAGCAGCACTCCATCCCAACCTCCTTCCCCGTCATTCTTGATGGGCAATTGGCTAGTTGTAATATAAAAAACTGTTTCTCTCCTCTCCTGGGACAGGTAGAGATCTTGTCTTAATCTACATCCATATTTTGTAGTTCTGCTACAGTTGCAGCAAAACACTAGTTGTAAGGGTTCTCAGTTTAAACTCTTCCCACTGCATTGCTTCATATAAGCAAAATGTAAGCTTAGGTGAAGCCCTAACGCAGATAATCTGCATTTTGCCAAAAGTACAAATTCCTTACCTAAATCTTCTAATTTTTTGTTGATTCCTTTTCTTGCCCTAGCAGGAAAAATGTCACAGCTTTGAGAATAAAGGAAACCAGCTTCCTCGCATAAAGAATTAAAAGGTTCCATACCAACCAGGTGGCAATATTAGAAGAATCACAATGGGTATACTACAGTAGACTGTCCTTCATCAGTATGTCTTCAACATGTTGTCCTATTAAGAGAATGCAAAAGACTATGCAGAAAAATTTATTGTGGTGGTTTGTCTTCTAAAACAGCATTGTTTTAGCTTAATGATGCCTCGGGTCAGTATCACAGGGTGACTTGTTTTGCACTTCTCGATTTATTATAAGAATTAAGTAGTCTTTACTGGAAAATTGCATTGGAGGAGACCTCCTGGTCTATAAAGCCCAGTCTCCTGCTCCTGCAAGCACCCATGTACTATAAATTCCTCTTCAATCCTACTGGAAGGCTGTTCCAGAACATCCAATCTCTGTTGGCTAGAAACTTTTTCTCTTACTTTCCAGCTTAAATGCAGTGGGTCTTAACTTCTTTAGATTCCATGTACCCCTGGGAAAGTTCTAGCTTTTAAATTTCACTTTTTTTTTTGCCTAAAGAAAAATAGCACTATTTTTCTTTTGTAAAGACCTCCAAAAGACTGCAACTGTGGATCTCTATTTGAAACCTCTGGGTTTATCTTGTGAATCATGCCTGTCAATCCAACAGTACTAACATTGCATAGTACCTGTTGTTTTTGTTGCTGAAGTCTCAGGAACTGGTGCCAGTAAAAATCACAGGTAGGAGATTCCAACACTATTCTTACCTTCAAGACTAACTTATATGCTTGGTTCAGTGGTAAAGATTTGGCCAGGTTCACAGTCTACAACCGCCATTCTAACATGTTTTGGTCTAGCAGGTACATGAGACCAAGTGTTAAAAGCATTTGTGTCTGTAGTGAAGTAGGTGGCATACCACGCAGACAGCCCTGGGCTGCTTGCTGAGTTTCTCCATTTCCAATTTAAAACAAATCATCTGTAGCCTCCCACCTGGGCTTGTACTGCACGACTTGTACTTAGTACCCATCTGTCAGCAGGAGTGAGCACTGGGCAGAGTTTGGCTTAGCTTTGCTAGCCAGGCTTTCTCCAGCCACCACCTTAGCAAAGCCTTTGTGTGAGTAGTACATATATGCCAGTGCCCCTGGGCTGCCTGCAGCCTAAAACACTCCCTCCAGGGGGTTGCCAGGCGCCCCAGGGTGCTGTTTCCCCGGTTGAGGAGTACTGGCTCATGGCTCTGCTGTGCTTGAGCTTTCAATGGCAAGAGGGGGGTAAAAGTGGCGCTGGCTACTGTGGTTGCCCAGGCCCCGGCGCAGCAAGCACGGAGGGGCGCTCACCGGGCTAACGCAGGGCGCAGCCGCTCGGGTTTCTGACCGCCCGCGGAGGCAGGAGCCAAATCCCAGCGGCCCTGCGCAGTGACCCGCTGGGATGTCCCGAAGGCGCCAGGCTCCGCAGCGGCTGCTCCCGCTTGATGCCTGTAAGCGAGACCGGGCCGCCGCATGCAGCGTAGTCGGAAGCCGCTGGCAGTTCGCACGTGCGCTACCCCAAGCCTCGGGTGCACGGTAGGAGGCTACCGGGCATTGGTCGGGGCTCCTCTAGAGGCAGGCGGATGCGGATTGGTTCGAGCCGGGCGCGTTCCAGAAGCTGGTCGCTGATTGGCGCGTAGGGCCGTGCTGCGTGATGCGGTCACCACGCCGGCGCCGCGCCCTCTCGCTGAGGTTTGAATGTGAAGCGGAGCCGGAGCGCTCGGAGCTGCTGAGGGGGACGTGTCAGGTGAGACTGAGCCGCGGGGCGGCGCGGGGTGGGGGCTCGGCGGCGTGACTCTCCGGGCGGCATCTCCGACAGCCTCCGCCGCCCGGCTCTGCCCCTCGGCCCGCACCCGGGCCCCGCGGCGCAGGGGGAGGCGCACACAATTATGCTGTCATGGCGTGGGCCCGCCTCTTGCGCCTGGGCCCGTGCCCATTGGTCCGTGGGTCGAAGGAGAGTGCAAAGTGCTTTCCTGATTGGCCCGCACTCCTGTCAGTCGGGGGCACGATAAGTTTGTGTGGCCTGACGCGAGGGGCTGCTTCAGGTGCTTCCCCCAGGCCTGGAGCGCGCGGGCCCGTCCTCGTCCCCCCATCCTCCGTGCGGGCTCCCGGGGGGGGGGCAGCGCCGTGCTCGGCCTTGTCCGCTCCCCCCACACGCTGCCTAAATTCAGCAGACCTCCCCCACCGCTCAGGCTGGGCCTGGCTTACCTCATCTAAGGGCCTCCCTGGGCCGTTGACGGGGAAGAGGGCGGGTGTCGCCCCAGGGAGTGGACGGGCCAAGACTTATGCGGGGAGGAGAAAGCCATGCTGACGGAGGGAAGCCCTAGTCCAGAGCTAGGGGCAAGGGAGGAGGGAGCGTGGGGTCTCCCTCCCCTTGCATTAACGCTGGCTGGGAACAAAAGCAGGGTCCTAAAGATGTGGCACAAGTCGTGAAACCGTGGCCCTGGCAGGGAGACCCCCTCAGATGGTCAAACGTAAGACCCGTGTGCACTGTTCCGTGTTCAATGCCTTTATGCTTCTGTTGCCCATCTGAAACAGGGACAGGATGGTAGCTCCGCTGAGGAAGTCAGCCCGCTGGCATGTTGTTTTTGTAGAAGGTCGAGATGCAGGAGTGGGGAGCAAGTTTTAGTAGAGGTGTGCTGATGTATCAGGTCAGCACTGATAACAGGAAAATTTAATATCAGCAACTGGCTTTATTTGGCTGATAACATCACTGATAAATGCCACATGCGCATCTGCAGCTGCTGCATGAATGTGGCCAGGAGAGCAGCCCGGCAGCTTACAGGGCAGCATCTAGCTGGTAAGTCTGTGGGGGAAGGGGCATGGGGGGGAACAGATAGCCCCCCCACTGGGTGAGGGAGGGAGTAGGGCAGGTGCTGCCCAGCCGAGGTTGTGAATGCAACCCTGCAGGCGGCTCATCCTGGAAGCACTGGGTGGGTAGGTGGACAGAGGATGGCTCCCCATCATTTTATGCCCCCCAAGTGGGACATGGGGGGGATATGTGCCCCCCTTGGATTTGTGCATGGAGTGAGGGCTGGCTGCCCGCTACAGACTCAGGATCAGGAGGATTGTGGGGAACTTTGGGGTGGCTGTAGCCCCCTAACCTTGTCCCAGGACCACCATTCCTCAGGGCACTGTGCTCTGCTGCAGCTGAACCCGCCCCACCTTGAGCACAGCCCCAGCCGAGCAGCTCGGCTGGGAAGAGGCTGGCGCAGTCCCTGACCCTAAGCCTGTAACAGGCAGCCCACCCTCGCCCCTTGCAAAATCCGGGGCGGGATATATGGCTCTCATACCTCATCCAGGGGTGCACCCAGTGGTAGAGGACTGCTCCCCATCCCTCTCCACACCCCCTGGATGAGCTACCCACTGTTCTGTCTCATACCCCACCCCGGGGTCGCATTCACCACCCTGCCTTGGCAGTTCCCTGCCCCACTCCCTCCCTCACTGTGAGGGCCTCTGTCTGCTCTGCCCATCCCATCCCTCCCAACAGACTTACTGGCCAGACACGGCTCTCCATGCTCCCTGGCTGCATTCTTGTAAATCAGCTATTGGATCAGTATCTGCTGATATAGTCAATTAATAATTGGCCATCAGTATTGGCCAAATAAATCTTTATTGTGTACCCCTAGTTTTTAGCTGTCAACTGTGATAAAATATTACCAGCAATGATAGCTGAGAGGAAGTGGAAAATATCACAACACAAGACCAACCGTGCTGCAAGTGTGTAGGCACCATCCTGTGCAGCTGAGTGTGTTGGTCTCCAACTGAGTATGAAAGAGTAAAAGGGTTTGTCTCTATTTTTTGAGAAAGTATTCCAGTTACTGCCATGCTAACATACACACACCCCTCTCTGTCTCCTCCTCTGTCATCTCCTGTCAGATAACCTTGTACAAATCAGTTGGCATTACTTTTTTCCAGATGTGGGGGTGAGGGAGGAGAATCCCATTCAGACTGCTATGCGACTCCACTTTTTGTCTTGCCACTAGTGAAATCCTATGCTTCCTTTCAAAGTACTGTTGCTTGGTGATCTAGAATTAAACACTAATTTTCCGTGAAATTCAGATCTGATATTTGATACAGCAGAAATGTAGTGTTCTCCAAATTACTTTTGTGGAATTTAATGAAGAGAAGATTAGGGAAAAGGAGCAGTATGTCATGCTTGCTTTTTTTTTTTCAGCTTTTTTTTCAACTTCTGATATACCAACCCTGAATTAACATGGTTTTCTCCTTGAAGGATTATTTTAGTATGTCTCCATTTGGGTATTTAGCCAGAGAAAATTTCAAAAGCATTTTTTTTCTGCTCTAGATGTACTTGTTTTGTATGTACCTTGAAGCCTTAATATAATATAAGAAAAGGTGCTAATAATATTTTGCCACAGTTTGCAACTAAGAACCTGCTCACTACACTTCATGAGTAGATCCATTGTTGTTTAGCTGAAGCTGACATGAGCCTTTTTATTTAAGGGAAGTGGTGCTGGCTGCTACTCTGGGGGTCTTTAAGAAGCGGCTCAATGCCTACATGGCTGGGGTCACTTGAGCCCAGTTCTATCCTGCCCAGGCAGGGGGTCAGACTTGAAGATCTACAAGGTCCCTTCTGACCATACTTCTTTGATTCTGTGATTTCAGGGAAACTTCTTAGATATGGGAAGCAAATGTGTGGAAAGGGACCATAAAGGGACTTCATTGTCTTATTGTGTGTGATGGCTTTTGTTATCTGATAGTACAGGGATCCTAGGAGAAAAGCCCATCCTGCTCTGGAGAATGAGTCTGAGATATAGGCTATCCAATGATCTAACACAGCTGTCCAGCTGCCAGCGTGTGGCCTGCATGTGACCCCCAAGGTGTTAAACTGCAGCCCTTAGGCTCCTGGTTTGGATGCCGTTCCTCCCTTTGCTCCCTTGCTGCTCTTTCACCCTCCAGTTTCTCATGCTTGCCCTCACCCTTGGGAGTTGGATTGGGTAAAGCAGGGCAGGCAGGGCTGTAAATGGCACATTGGAGGCTATGCATTGCAGTGGGGAGTCCTGAACCACCTAGAAGCTGGACAGCCCTGGTGTGACAGGAATAGATACAGTTTGAAAAAGTTGTGAAAGTCAGGAGATTTTCAGAGGATTCATAATTGTCAGAGTTAATTGTTTCCTCCAGGAGTTTCTAGGGAGGATAGACTTGTAGATTAAGAAAATAAGGACCTGAGGCTGACAGGAACAGAACTGGCAATTAGTAGTCAACACTTTTTTTTAAAGCTTTCACAAGAACATCTCTTATTTCCTAGTGGTAATAACAAAGGACAAGAACAATATATGAGATGAGAAATAGGAAATAGAGAAGGAAAGATGTAATAAAAATGAAAAATCAACCTAAAGCATGTCTTGTTTCTGTCAATCTTATCCAATGAGTGAATGGGAAAGTGGACTGAGAGGACATTTGAAGTGTTTCTTGCCTCTGTGGCCATTGTTTGAAGTCTATACATGTAACAAGTAAAACAAGTCTCAGAATGGAGAAATATCTATATTATATAGCTGTGTAATAACTTGCTATTAAGGTCTGGACTTTTTGCTGCTACTGTCAGCCTGCTCGTTTCACAACAGTAGGTTCTGTGACTTGAAAGAGAGATTTATGTAGGAAAGTAATTTTTTTTATTTATTTTACTGAGATGGATGGATTAATATAATTTATCAGTCCCAGTATTGTTTTTTGTCTATTACATTGAATAAATGGGACCAAAATTTGGAGGGGTAAAACTGCAGAGAAAAGTGAGGCCTGTTTTGAAGGCCAAGACATAAAATGTGCTCCAGGTAATGGCTACCCACAAACCTATTCAGAAGAGCTTAAGTATAGGCACTTTTTTGCTGTCTCTTTAAAATGGTGAAAATACCCTTTTAAAGGAAAAAAAATACAGGCAGTCCTCAACTTACAACATTTTGAGTTACAAGGAATGGCACTTACAATGTTTATAAATTGACACCCTATTTCAACTTTTTGACGTCAGTTTCTTCTTTACCATGCTTGATCCAATGCGACACTATGCCAGCGAATAAGATATGAAGATAAGTTTGCTGCATCGCCCATCTCCCTGGAGAACATCTGTCCAAACTTTCTTAGACACTTTCTTTAAGAAAGCAGCCAAGATTCCTGAGAAGGCTCCAGCCAAGAACCCTTCAAAAAGTCCAACCAAGGGCCCTTCAAAAAGTCTACCTATGAGAAGGAGGGGCTGTGGGGGGGAAATGATCCAAAGCAAATTGCCAAATATGCTTTGATTCAAGTAGAATATGCTTTGATTCAAGTTGAGTAACTGTTGTCAATTGAAACATTGCCAAATAATTTCTGAATTTAACACTTCACTGTGATAAACTTGGGAGAGTCTAGGAGTGTGAAAAGAGAATGACAATTTGGGCTTGTCTACACGGGGAATCTTCTATTCCAGAAAAGCTCTGTGTCAGCACTCTTAAGCCTGGAACAAGTGTTTACACGTGGAATTATTTTATAATAGCTATTGCTCTTTAAATTTACCCATACCCGTATCAGAATTACCTTTTTAAAGTGTGATCAAGCTTTTTAACTGTGGCTCAGTACACTTTTCTGTTTATTGGAAATCCATTGTGCACTGGATTTCTGCTGGAGTCTTAACAAAAGAAGGTTGATAAAGTAAGAGTCAGTGCTTTGGAAAACTTATTTGTTCTATCTGTGGTTCTCTAGGACTTTTGATTTAATGGACAAAAAACTTGTGGTAGTTTTGTATAATAAAAGGAAGAGCCACAAATTCTGCTTTAGCTGTTTAATTTCACAACAGTTCCTGCTTTTGTTGGGAGTGGGCATATTTCATACGTAGGTGGTCGCACGTGACATCAGATTTTCAGCCAGGGTGCAGCAAGATCCTGGATGCTTTGAGATCCTATCAAGGGTACCATGGGTGCCAATTAATGTTACCATTGTTACCATGATCAAAATTTCTTTACAAGTTGAGTACCAAGGGTTTGAAACAGGCTCTCGCCACAGGTGGTACTGTAGCAATGTTCAAATACCATCTTGATGTTCCATCTTGCTGGGGTCATCTGATCCCAGAAGTCTCTCCTGCCCAAGTGTAGTGGGGGCTAGACCTGATGATCTGAAAGGTCCCTTCCAACCCCAAACAACTATGAAACTATGATTCACAAGATAAACCCAGAGATTTAAAATAGAAATCCATAGTTGTAGCCTTTTAAATTCTGTGCAACAGAAAAACTGCTCGTATTTTTCCGTATGCTCAACAAAAAAAAAGAGCAAAAACTAAGATCTGGCATTTTCTGAGATGTGCTGCAAGTTTATCCAGGGGTACCTTGAGAATTACACTTGAGGCACTCCTGGACAAAAGGCTTAGAACCACAGCATTACACATTTATACCAGTGTAACTTGTACACAGATGTAAGTTACACCACCATGTAGAGTAAATCGATCAGCTCTCCAGAGGTCCTGTAATAAGTCCTGTTTCAGTGCTTTGCTGTCAGGTGGAAGGGGAGCTGATAACAGCCTGTTTGTGTTCAGCAAATGGCTACCCTGCAATGCTATGGACTAGAGCTGCCAATGCAGGTGTGGGTATGCTAGTGTAACATATGATGAAATAAGCTCTTGCTCACAAAAACTTATGCTTCTCTGATTCAAGTACTATGTAAGGTGCATTCCTACCTTGCCTTCTATCAGTGTCAAGTTATGCTTGACTTTCCAAGGAACATCTTTACTCTGGAGTGCAGTGAATTCTCTACCTTGGCTATATGTACTATAAAGGTAGGTTATACTGGTATAAATGTATTGTATGTCCACACATTGAAATTGCATACAAAATAATTCGGGATATGCAGTCTCCTGACATAGATAACACAGAACTTATTTATATCTTTCGCTTAGAATGGATTTTTTTGTTGCAGTTTTGACAAAATTGCTCTGTGTTTAGGTTTTGCCAAAATGGAGCTCAGCGATGCCAATTTACAGACGCTGACAGAATATTTAAAGAAGACATTAGATCCAGATCCTGCTATAAGACGTCCTGGTAAATGTTTAACAATATATAGCTCTTGGCTGAAACGTGTGAGATCTTTCTCTTCTCTCTGCTTAAGCTGCCATTGAAGTTCGTTTGGCATGGTGTTCTTACTTAAAAATGATTTTGGACTAGTTTGAAGGAAGTGTGTGAGAGTTGCATTTAAATATAAACAATCTCTTTAACTCCTTTCCCTATTTCTTTTCTTTTTTTTTTTCTGTTCACGTATTTCCCCATTTTGTGCTCTCTTATCTGTCTTCATGTTTTTCACTGAAAATAAGTAATGCTGTTCCCACACATGGATAATGCTAATTAAAAATAATCCAGGATTTGCTGCTAGAGGGTTATGGCTGTTTAAAAAAATGGTGAGGATGCAGTATTTCCACAGTCGGCTTTGAATTCAGAGCTTTTGTTTGTAGTTGAAATGCTGACAGATACTTAGTAATAGCGCAGCTATAATTTTTTTGTTGAAATAAGAATTCATTCTGTTCACATACTTAGACTCTTGAAAAGTGCTGATGAAATATTAGGCTGCTGATTACTAACCAGTGGCTTTTCTCTTGAAGTCAAATTGAAAAATGATAAGAGTGTAGAAAAGAAGGTTCTGTAGGTTTGATATATATGCTTTTGTTTGGGTTTTTTTGCTAAACTCTGCATACTCTTTTACAGCGGAAAAGTTTCTTGAATCAGTTGAAGGAAACCAGAATTACCCGTTGTTACTTTTAACGCTGCTGGAAAAATCACAAGAGAATGTCATCAAAGTTTGTGCCTCTGTAACATTCAAGAATTATATTAAAAGAAACTGGAGAATTGTAGGTATTTTAGTTACTAGTTGTGTTAAGATATAATATTGTCTATTGATGTTGAATATAGCAGGTACTTTGAGATGATGGAGGAACATCTTGGGGAAGAGGTGAGGAGGGGAACAACATTTAATATTACTAAGGATTGCAGTTTCAGTGTTGGTGACCCTAAAGCCTTAATTTTATCTCCTTGTACAAGCACTGGCATTGCCGTAACAGATGAAAGAAGAAAATGTGTTTTGTTCTGTTTTTTTCATATGCATTTGTGCTAAAAGTGCCATACAGGGTGACTTAAGCCTGGTCTAAACACTAAATTATACCAGAAAATGTGATATGACTTCAGTTAAAGAAATTCAAGAACATTTTCCCTTTGGGCTTGGCCAATTGAGGCATTGTGGTTCAAACCTGTTATTCCTTGTCTTGTAATTCTGCAGTATTCTTGTCTGAAAATATTTCAGCTTTTAATGACATTTCACTTACAATGGAAATTATTAATTGGGAGATTTTTCAGAGGCACACACAGCAGCTAGAAGCCAGAACTGTCCTGATAGTAATTAGATGCTTAACTGCTATTCATAGAATCATAGAAAATCAGGGTTGGAAGGGACCTCAGGAAGTCATCTAGTCAACCCCCCCGCTCAGAGCAAGAACATCTCCAGCTAGATTGAGGTAGGCAATTATTTAGGGCGGAGAGCCGCTTACTGAGTTTAGGCAAGCCATCAAGGACCACATAACAGGCAACCCAGGGCAGATTAACATTAATTTTCTAAGATTTAGGGGCCCCGTGGGCCGGATAGAATGGCCTGGTGGGCCGCATCTGGCCCCTGGGCCACATTTTGCCCACCTCTGAGCTAGATCATTCCATCCAGACTAGATCATTCAAGCCAGTTAATCCATTAATTAAAATTGATTACAATTAATATGTTTGATCTTTTGAAGGTATACATTTGTAAATATTTTCCCAGGATGATACAAACTAGTATAAACTGACTTTAAGTTAGAATTTGAATATTTAGTGACAAGTGAGAGACCTTTTTTGTCCATTTCTGTTTGGTAGCCATAGAGGGGCTAAATAAAAATTTCCACATAGTCAGTTTCTTTGGTCTAATATTTGCCAAGTGTTTGGCACACCTACTTGGTTTGTGCCTCTGCCAATTAAGTACTAGCAGGTCCATCTCTGCTTAACTTCTGACATCAGGCAAGATTGGTCCATTCAGTCTGGTATGACCACAGAAAGAAACTATACAAAGTAATGACAAGTGTACACCTTCAGTTTATTGCAGTAACATTTATGACTAAAATATTTGTCTACTGGTGTCATAGCAGAAAAAAATAGGTCAGATTTGAAGCAGAAATCTGCTAAGGCTCTGTGCTTCGCTACTGCTTGGCAAGGAGGATCCATGCCCCAAAGACAGTTACAGAAGCATTCTTGTGTGTATAAAAAGAGCACAAGTCACATTCCTCTTCATATGATTCTTTTATTCTGCAACATACCAAATAGTCCTTAAAAAAAAAAAAAATCCTGGGAAGCTGCAGTTGTATACAACAAAATAATTACTTGGGGTATGGTGTCCAAAATGACTTAATTCATTATCAGTTTGGTTTACGCTTAAATGCATTCAATAGAAATGCCTCAATTTATTTCCAGTTCAGGTTAAAAGTGCTGTGAGGTGATTGGATAGCTCTTAAAACTAGCAATTCCAAAGAAGAAAAGTTGACTTTTGCTGTTAAAGAAACATTTAACTTTTGCTGAATTTTTATAATAGCTCCAACATAGTTACTGACATAGTCATTGATAAATTATCAAGTTTGTTTCGTTTTACAGTGAGTTTCCTTTTAAATGCAAGTCAGAGCTTTGACTCGCTTTACAGAAGAATAATGTCTGTGATTTTTTTTTTTTTAATGTTTTTCTTTCAGGTTGAAGATGAACCAAACAAAATATGTGAAGCAGACAGGATAGCTATTAAAGCCAACATAGTACCCTTAATGCTTAGCAGTCCAGAACAAATTCAAAAACAGGTAAGATGACAGAAAAGGAGGTGAATTAGATTGTTTCAGTGAAGCTTTTAGGTTGTAGAAAAATGCTTAGAGGTTCTCCTTAAGTGACAGACATCCATTTGGCTAGACAGTGAATGTATGCATCAAAAGGGCTAAACAGGTTTAGGACAGAAACTTCTATGATAAAAACAAGTGCAGTAAAAGCTCTATTATCCGGCATCCCCTGGGAATGGGGGATGCCGGTTAATCAAATATGCCTTATCCGGTTCACTCCCTGGCGTCAGTGTGCTGGGTGACGGGGAAGGGGCCCCATGCAGGCTGCTTTGCCAGGGGGCTGTGGACCAAAGAGGTGACAAAGAAAAACTCAGCTCATGGCAGTGAAATCAGAAGTCCCCTGGAAGTGGTACTTCCGGTTTCACTTTTGCCATGTCCCTCGGATGCTGGTTAGTAGAGTTCTCCGGCTAATAGTGCTGGTTAACACAGCTTTTACTGTAGGTGAAATAGAGTAAGTTACAGAAGAAAACATCTTTCTCAGTCTGTTTAGCTTAGTAAGTAAAAGTCTCTTTCTGGGTATTTGTCATGAATCAATCATTGTAATGTCTAGTACTGTTAACTGGGCTACTCACAAATGGTTTTCTGCAACTATATAAAATGATTAAATTTCCTTTCCAGTTAAGTGATGCCATTAGCATTATTGGCAGGGAAGATTTCCCTCAGAAATGGCCAGACCTGCTGACAGAGATGGTGAATCGCTTTCAGAGTGGAGATTTCCATGTCATTAATGGAGTTCTTCGCACTGCACACTCTTTATTTAAAAGGTATTGAACATTCAGCATGTGCATTGCACAATCTCTACTGTATAAAGTGTGTATAAAGCACAGCTTCTTGAATTTTGTCGAGGTGTTAATTATTTGTGGCTTCTAATTGAAGCTGCTGACTATTGGTAGATTGAGGTGGTGTTCAAATCTAAAACCTTATGGGGTCTGTTTTTTAATGTTAGCAGTTCTTGGATTGGCTTGACTAGGCTAGTGTGAAAGAGAAGAGTTTCTTAAAAATGATTGGATATATGTTTAATTAGAATGAAGTGTTATGACCTTTTTTATACCTTTCATTTGTCAGGTACCGCCATGAGTTTAAATCAAATGAATTGTGGACAGAGATCAAACTTGTCCTCGATGCCTTTGCACTACCTTTGACTAATCTCTTCAAGGTACAAGGTTATTTTTGAGATTTTTTTTTAGCTTGTTTGAGGGATGTTTTAACATTTAAAATTGGCAACTATGAATTTTTAAAAAAGCAGAAGCTATCTGAACTTGCATTTCACACGGAAATTGGGAGAACAGAACGAAAACTGTCAGCACTATGAAATGGCTTCTGAATAAAAATATACCATTACATGACACTGTAGTACTTCAGTACATTGGCAGAAAAATCTGTGGTACCTATTAATTCTTTTCTTTTTTCTAGGCCACTATTGAACTTTGCAGTACACATGCAAATGATGCCAGTGCTTTGAAGGTTCTCTTTTCTTCTCTAATTTTGATTGCAAAGTTGTTCTACAGTTTAAATTTTCAGGTGAATTTCACTTTTCTTTTGGCTCTGTACTGATGATGAATGCAGTTTTACATGTAGCTTGGAGGGCTATGTTATCAGTCAAAACAATAGGTATTAATCCGTGTTATGGTGAAGGGATTAACCAACATGTGAAATAAATCAAAGGGCATTCAGAGCTGAATGGCCCATTAGTAGTCAGTTTCTGCCTCTTTTCTTTCTGGTCTATTCAAATATCAAGGAATTGGGAGGAATGTAAAAGCAACTAGTTTAAATGTGTACTGCAGAGGACTCACAACAGCCAAACTCCAAGTTTGTAGGCAACTCTGGCACTTTAAGTCCATACTGCAGTTGTTGGTGTGACTGCAGTTCCTTGTGGGCAAGTCCAATCTTCACTAGAACTAGTTTATACTACTCTAATAATAAAGTAATGTTATTCTCTTATCTTAGAGATGAGATCTGAATTGCAGTGCTATAAAATAAACATATCCAATTTTAACGCTAAGCTGCCTTAAACATTTCAAAGCAGTTATATTGAGTACAAGCCCTGCAAGTATAAGGTTTTGGGAAGAAGAATAAGATTGAGCTAATGGGGTAATAGAAAGGAAAAGATTCTTTATCATAGGTCCTCGTGCTTCTTTGGAGGAGAAAACCTAACTTCCTTTCCTTGTTTCACTATCTGTTAAAGCTGAGTTTTGTAGGATATACTTTGGTTGGTTTCTGAAGTGCAGAATGTTAGATTTTAAAAAAAAGTACTGAAGATAAAAGCTGTAGTCTGAAATGACTGTACTGGGGCTGTTGCATGATTTTCTTGTATCCTGATGCATCGTCTTTTGAGGAAGTTGACTGCTGAGTTACCCTACAGTATACAGCATTCACTGACTTTTCATGAAGTAGATTAGTCTAGTCTATCAAATTGGTGTAACCAGAGATGAGTTTTAAAATGGGGACTTATTTTCATATGCTTTCTATCACAGGATCTTCCTGAATTTTTTGAAGATAACATGGAGACCTGGATGACAAATTTCCATACTCTTTTAACTTTAGATAACAAACTTTTACAGACTGATGTAAGTATTGAATAAAACTTTGAAGTGGCAAGTCTGTTTGCAATGGAGAGGCGTGAATGAGGATTGCATTATCTAAGTGTCCCAAGTTTCCTTGTAGGTCAGCCATCTTCAGCCTTTTTTTAATAAGTGTACCCCCAGCAGGCCCCTTTTTAGTAAGTGTACCTCCAGGTACACCCAAGGAGGGTGTGGCAAGTGGCTTGATGTGGGGCGGGGGGGTGGCTAGACATGGAGGGGAAGAGGGGGCTGGTGAACAGCCAGATGCTGAGCAGGGGAGGGGGTGGTGAGTGGCCAGACGTGAAGTGTGGGTGTGACAAGCGGCAGCAGTATAGCATCTGTGCGAATGCACATGGGGTGGCAGTGCTCCATCCCTGCCTGCCCCCGCATACCCCCTAGGACCTTTCAAATTACCCCCAAGAGTATGTGTATCCCCAGTTAACAACCCCTGTTGTAGGTGAATGCAGTGGAGGGTGTATTTACACCCTGTCATTAACAGGGACTAAGGCTTTAAGGAGGTAGAAAGCCCCATAATTTGAGACATTTGGGCTTATTTTCTACAGTGCATATATGGAAATGTCTGACTTGCATGTACCATTGTGCTTATGCAAGTGAACATATTCGTTTGAATCCATCCGTTTTCTGAAATTACCTGATTAGGAACCATACATCATGCAGGTCTTCGGTATAACCAGAAGCATGAGAACTATTGACCTACCTTTACCCAATATGCATAAACTGCAAACGTGTAGAACAGGGTTGCGTTAAGGAATATTTGCCTATGTCAGGTAACTGAAAATACAGGTTGCTTGTCTTTGTGCTGTTCATGTCACCTAATGTGGTATAAATCAGTGTTTCCCAACCCGTGTGTATGTCCAGGTGTGCTGCAGCATTTTGGACTGCAGCCACACCCCTGTCTGCTGCTGCTGCAGACACAGACAGACAGGAAACCTGGCTCCAGTCAGGTGGGGGCTGTGGCTCCAGCCCAAAATGCTGTCCAGCTGGGTGCGCACAACCCCCACTTTATTCCACACCCCCTCGGTTAGTGTCCAGGTGGCTGCGCACCCCCACATCCATTGTGGCACAGTGCTTTTTTTAGGTAAGTATGGGGTGGGGTGGGGCAGAAAAGGTTGGGAAATGCTGGTATAAATATTTTGGTTTAACACTGGCTGCTGTTAAACCTTTTCAGTTTAACAGCTGTTAAACCTTTTCAGTTTAACAGCAGTTTCAGATAAGCCTTGGCATCTGTTCAGTTACTCATTTGTATAACTTTTTAAGTGCTGCAGTAAGGTGGCATCAAGAATTGAATCCGTTTTTAAAAGAATTCCAATGTACTTGATTTGCCAACGTGTTCTAGATGGTGGTAATACAGTACTTTGCCACTTGATGGAGCCACCACATTTTTTTTAAAATGCTGCTTTAAAATGTATGGGGCATATATTGAGGATGTGCATCCAGGTTCCTGGTCACCTGTTTATACCCTTTTCACCATGCACAGGGTGCATCTATACAAGACGCTGACTATGCAGTAGCTGAATAATACTGTGCAGTACAGTGTCACAGCACCAACAGTGATAATGTATTACTGTGTAGTATTATCGGGCTACTGTACTGTAGAGTCAAAAGATGTTCATTAGTGTTATGGTGCAGTAACTCTGGTTACTGAGCATTTATTTAGTACTTGTACAAATAAATACTTTTTATTTGGTACTTGTATAAGAAATGCACAGTAACCACTGCACCTGTAGTGTCTTGTGTAGATGTGCCACTGAGCTTGTTTTCCTGCTATATTTGGGGAAGCATTAGTGCAGGTTTAAACCATTTAGAGGGTGTAGTAATGTCTCACTTTCATATTTCTTTTTAAATGTAGTTAGTGTAGTATAAAGTTGTGACTTGTACTTCTGCATAAGACACTAAAATATATCAGCTCCAGGGAAATGGTACTCAGATTTCTACTCTTGTATTTTGAACTTCCAGACAAAAAAAGCAGTGTTAACTCCAGTTTTATTTTGATATCTTACTATTCACTGGTATTGAAATTTGCATGTTTGACATTTTTAGTTTTGTTTTATATAAGGATGAAGAGGAAGCTGGATTACTAGAACTGTTGAAATCACAAATTTGTGATAATGCTGCTTTGTATGCTCAAAAATATGATGAAGAATTCCAGCCCTACCTGCCTCGTTTTGTAACAGCAATCTGGAATTTATTAGTCACAACAGGGCAGGAAGTTAAATATGACTTGGTAAGTTAGTAATTATTTTTTTTTGTATAGAGTTTCAGAATAAACTGGTCACCTGAGTTAAAAATGACTCCTTTTTATGTGTTCTAGTTGGTAAGTAATGCAATCCAGTTTCTGGCCTCTGTTTGTGAAAGACCTCATTATAAGCATCTGTTTGAAGACCAGAATACACTGACAAGCATTTGTGAAAAGGTTATTGTTCCCAACATGGAATTTAGAGGTAACTGCATTTTTTTTTCCTTTAAAAAAGAACCTTATTGCAGAAAGGACTAATAAAGGGCAACTTTTGAGTTTGTGACAATTATGCTGCTTTCATAGTGATCATGATGGGCCCTATGCATTCTAATGCAATGCAAATCTTTATAATAGCATACTGTGTTCTTGGGTAACCTGGTGAGTTTGTGACCAAGATTACATTTAAATTTGTGATGAAATAAAACTAGTAGCTTACATTTGAAGTGAATAATAGTACACGCAAACATTTACCTGAACAGGCTTGCGTGATTGATCCTTTCAGCTGCCCTGGGAAGTTCCCATTTCTCATGTGTGTTTTAAATATGCTTGGTATTGACAGTATCCTGCATTTTTCTGCACCAGGATAACAGCTCACAAAAAAAAAAGTTGTGCCATCTTGATTGTTTGAAGCATTTAAATACAGGTTAGATGAACACTTGATGAGAGAGTTCAAAGAGGAGTGATCGATCCTGCTTTGGGAGGAAATTGGACTAGATAACTGCTTTTGCTGCCCTATTACTCTCTGATTTTTATGACTAAGAGAGAAGTGTCCTTTGAAGCATCAAGCCCATTGTGCCTTTAAGTGACTCCATACAACTTGTTTCCAGTAATTTTATAGATTAGAGTAAAAATATAACCATGGACACGAAACAGATTCTTTTTTGTCATGAAATGAAACTCAGAGAATCTGAGTGGAAATTACTTATTTCCTCCGTAGCTGCTGATGAAGAAGCTTTTGAAGATAATTCTGAAGAATATATTAGAAGAGATTTGGAAGGATCAGGTAATGCACATACTTATATTAAGAAGGCTTGATCTTTGCTTCAGTTCTTTAGAACTATATTTAATCTACTGAGTCTGGTCTGATCTCTTCAGTTGGAAGGTCCATTCTAAGCTCAGTCATAAGAGGCTTTACCCAGAGCTTGATCGGAGAGTAGCATGTCCATTGCATATGTTCAAAATAAAATCACAACTTTCTCAGACTTTTTTAAAAGTCAGTTAATTGCTATGGCCCTTCATCTGCAAAGGTTTTAAATATTGTTCATATGAAAAATTGGTCACACATCAGGTATACATTTGATATCTTCAGAATGAACTTGAAGTTTCTACTACAGAATTTACATAAAACATTACATGTTATGTGTACTTTGAAGTCACTTGGAACATAATGAAGGCATTCTGTTACATCTGAGTCCTTTCGTGTTAGTACCATTTGCCATAAGTATATTTTGTTTGATGCCCAAAATAAATTAGAAAATGTTTTTCTTTTTAAAACAAAAGTTTTATGAGGTTGTCCTGAAAACTGCTAGCCTGCGTACCTCATTCTTTTCATTATAAGTCTCCTTGTTGATCTGAAATTTCTTGTTTGCCTGTCAGAATTATTCAGTGGGGAATAATCTGGTCTAGGTGCTGACAACATTATTGAATACTTTTTCCTATTTCCTGGAATAAGGGCTTAAGTCTGTTCAGCTCTTCAAGTCTGGTGCATGGATTCAGACATGTCCATTCTTTGTTCATAACACAATAGAATATTTGACCTGATGTCATTCTTGTAAGTTGTTGGACATTCTGTATAAGCAGCATGAGATGGGTATGTGAGTTGGATCTATTATTCACTTTTTCATATTTAAGAAATATTGTTCTTTGCTCATATAGATATTGACACCAGGCGTAGAGCAGCTTGTGATCTAGTCCGTGGCTTATGCAAGTTTTTTGAAGGACCTGTAACAGGGATTTTCTCTGGCTATGTTAATTCCATGTTGCAAGAATATGCAAAGAATCCATCAATCAATTGGAAACACAAAGATGCAGCCATTTACCTTGTAACATCCCTGGCATCCAAAGCTCAGACACAGAAGGTACTTGTACCTGCCTTTTTTGTTTTACAGCAGCTATACCCAGTCTGACTTTGTTGTACAGTGAATTAATTATAATAAACAATCTGTTAACATTAATCTATAGACCAGTACGTAAAATTTACATTTTTCTGGTAGTGGGAAAACTGAAACAGTGATTGTGTATATATTTTGATGCGTCTAAATCTTGAGAGGGAAGCTATTGCCATAGCCAGAGTTGTAACTGGGGAATACCTCGGTCCCTTCCTTTTGCAGTACGCTGCATGTCAGTATCAATATTTAAATTAATAGACTTTTAATATTTGATACCTAATAATAATGAAGCTACTACCTGTGATATTTTTCTATCCTTTTTCAATTCAGAACTATTATGCTTGAGCCTTTAGCATTGCAGCTAGAAACTGGAGGCCAAAACGATATACAGAATCACTTGGATAGAGGATACTCTATTTGAGAGTACCAATGTAGTGTCTAGACAGTGTAGTGATTTGATTGCTTTATGACTATCTAGATAAAATTGAGTATCTTTATAAAACCACTTGAAAATCAGCCAGAAGGATAGATGAATTATGATGTCTATAAAAAAAATAAAATAAAATAAAATGACTTTCTTTTCTAGCATGGAATAACACAAGCCAATGAACTTGTAAATCTGACAGAATTCTTTGTGAATCACATTCAACCTGACTTAAAGTCAGCCAATGGTAAGTTTTGTATTTCAGTATTAGTATGAAACCCTCTTTATCACACCAAGGTTTCTTCAGCTGCCACTTAACTCATAACATTTCTTGCATGCAAAAATCTGAAGAGTACTTGTTTGGCCACAGCCCATTCCTGCCTATATTTGGGTAAGGTTCAGAAATTTGGTTGTTAGAAGCTGAATACTTAGTTTTATGCTGCAGAAGTTCATTCTGTTAAAGCATTTGGTGGGGAGGAGGAAGCTTTTTCACATTTCCAAAACATTTTGATCCATGATAGAATATTACCTTTTATCCCAGAAATACCGTCTTTCTAGCAGCCAAATTTATACAAATGTGGATATATCATAGTGACTTTTGGTTATTAGAGGTGGTTAGAAGCAGACCTGGAAGAGGAATCGCTGCATGAAAGAGTACAGTTTGAGTTGTATATACATTTGATATTTGCCAGAAACACACATTTGTTTATTTAAAAAAAAATCTCTAAGCTTGGTGTTCAAGTGTTACCTTGATTGTTCAGTTTCACAGAATGGTGGCCAGTGCCACATCATCTAGCTGTGGATTAGGGTGCTGAAAAGCCTGCCAGCTATCTCAGTCCATAGAAAAATACCTGATCCTAAAGTAGTCGGTATAAAGCAATGTTTCTCAACCTGTGGGTCATGACCCAAAAATGGGTCGCAAGAATATATGAAAGAGTTCCAAACAAACTTGAATCAGCTAACTTGAAAAATAGTTTCTCCTTTAAAGGAGAAACGCATGGGAACCTGTGGCTTTTCCCATACAGGCTGGCAGAGTTCCAGGTGGCTTGGTAATGCTTGGCCCCCTCTCCCTCCCCTACCCCACATACACACCCATCCCCTGCCCCGCACACTGTGGGGCTGCGGCCTGGGGGCAGGAGGCAGTGGGTCGGAGGTGAAGGGGCAGTGGGTCAGGACTGGCCATTGATGTTTACAAATGGTCCTGGTACGAAAAAGGTTGAGAACCACCGGTATAAAAGAACATATTTGTTTCTGTGCTGTATCAATGCTCTTAAAGTACTGTGCTTGGGTAATAATAAATCCACTGGGCTGCTGTCAACTCCACATGTAACTTTATTATTTATAAACTTTATATTTGGTAATAATGGTGTAAAGCTTCTACTATGCCTTTCATTTACAGTGAATGAATTTCCAGTTCTGAAAGCTGATGGTATCAAGTATATCATGATTTTCAGGAACCAAGTAAGTTGTTTTTTTGTCTTTAATATTAGAGTTGTTTAGTTTGCAGTCATTTTTTATACTTTCAAAAATCTAATTAACATATTCTGTCAACATAACACACAATGTTATTTCAACCACTGCCAAGTCCTTCTTGCTGCAGCTGCCCAGAGCCCACCTCTGGGCTGCCCAGCTGTTCCTCTCCACCACTGTTGCCACCACCTCCTGGCTACCCAGCGGGACAATGGTGGCAGTATAGCAGAGTTGCAGGGCAACCCAGCGGCTGTAGGGCTCCAGGTGGCTGCAGCAGGAATGGCCCAGCAGTGGTGAAGGGAAGGGGCCGCTTTTCCCCCACGCTAAGCAGCAACTTTTGTCCATCTGTTGCCACTGCTCAGCATGGGCAGACAGTCTGGAGCGGGCTGGGTTGGGGCTGTGCGCACAGGTTCCAACTAATCTGTAGCTGGTCTGCTCCACCGGACCAAGTTCAGAGCAGGCGCGGGGTGAGCCAGGGTCAAGACTGTGTGCAGGTTCCTGCCAGTACCCACAGGGCTAGGGCCTGTGGTGGCAGTAGCCAGAA
Source organism: Caiman crocodilus (assembly GCA_030014935.1). Taxonomy (NCBI): domain Eukaryota; kingdom Metazoa; phylum Chordata; order Crocodylia; family Alligatoridae; genus Caiman; species Caiman crocodilus. Next base: position 13,402,146 of record JAGPOW010000797.1, on the reverse strand, counting down.
GAAGCTGCCACCACCTGGGCTGCCTAGAAAGGCAGTCCAGCTGTGAGGCTGCCCCAGCCCCTCTATGTATCCAGGGAATGGCAGGATGCACCATGGACCAGGCAGTGGTTGGGCCAGGTGGGACAAAGGGACTCGCTACAAGCTGGGTAAAGTCCCTACATGTGCTGGATGCGGGCCATATTTTGTCCACTCCTATTTTAGTCTATTAGGTGGAAATATATCCTGTCTGCAAAAACTGCATCATAATCCATGATTGATTGTTAGTTCTTGAAGTGAACATAATTGGTATAAAAGGCTTATTAATCTTCAGTTTATTTGAGCTGTGCAGATATTCCTAGAATAATGAATATTTAGTATTTCATTTCTAATTGGCAGCATGTTATGACCCTTAGCAGTTCCAATTAATTTTAACTAAGCTGTGAGCAATGTCCTTTGTCATGACAATTTTAACAGAGAAAGGACCTTTGTCCCCAGTCTTTTTTACAGAGACAAAGACCTGAACCTTGCAAAGCGTCATACAAATAGAAACATCATTTAGGATTTCATTTCAAATTTTTTTTTCTTGACTTCTGAACAGTAAAAATTGAAAAAGGGGAAAAAAAAGAAGAGGCGGGGCATGGGGAGGAAGGGTTGACGTGGAAGTAGGCTGATTATACACTACTAAAGTCAATAGCTGTAGTGGGAGCAGAATCTAAACAGTCTCATGAAACCTCCTGCTTACTCTTTATGCTAAACTGTATCTCACTCGGTAATGCTTCCACTTTTAAAAATCAGTATCACTACATACGCAAAGTTCTGTATACTGTAGCAGTTACAGGAGAGAAGAAGAGTATTGCATTTAATTACAGACATAGCTAGCGGATTGTAAAAATGATCACAGTTAAAGAAAAATATTAACATAGAAATTCTTGGCATACTACATTATTAATGAAAATTGTTTAAATAATGTTGTAACTACGTGGATGTTCTGTAGAGTCGTGATTTTAAGAATTAACAATCAGCTAGGTAGCCCTTGAGATGTTGGTTTGTCAGGATTCATAGCTACTGGAGAAGCCTGCCAGAGATTCCTTTTAGTCTGCTGCAGAACTTCCAGTTTTGAAATATTTATGCTAAAGCCTGGTTCATTTTAGAATCAGATGCCTGTATTTTGAGAATGTCTATAAATGGTTATGTCTATGATGCTATGTTTTTATAGGTACCTAAAGAACAACTTTTGGTGTCTATCCCTCTCTTAATCAATCATCTTCAAGCAGAGAGTATTGTGGTTCATACTTATGCAGCCCATGCCCTCGAGAGATTGTTTACGATGAGGGGAACTAACAATACTACACTGTAAGTTTCTAATTAGAAATAAATTTCTCATCGATAAGTGTTTGGCATTTCAGGTTCTTGAATTTCTTCATATAGATGTATCCTAAATTGTTCAGTTTTAAGGGGTTTGTGTGTATATGTGCTTTTTCTTTGATAATATGTTTAAGCATTACAAAACTTTTACTTTACAGCATTACAAATGCAGAAATGGCACCGTTTGTGGAAGTGTTGCTAACAAACCTTTTCAAAGCACTGACATTCCCTGGCTCATCAGAAAACGAATACATCATGAAAGGTAAGAGCTTCAATATTATGCTTTGAAAGACTGACTTAATTTAAAAGCCATTAGCTACAAGTCTCTGAAAGTCAGGTTTTCCAGATGTGATTTACACAGACTTTCTACAATGTTTGCATTTAGTGCATACCTACTCTTATTAAATAGAGAAGAATTAATGTAGCCCAAATATGTGACCAAGAAAAATAAAAGTAGAGTGGTCTTGTACGAGCAAAGAAAGTATTGTTGGATGTGATGAGTAATTAGCTTAGGAGCAGGAACCAGAGCTCAGGGTAGTACCCACCTGATTGAGCTACAGAGCTATCCCTCCCCACCCCCCTGCCCCCAGCTTGCTTTCCCTCTGATCCCGTGAATCTTGCATTACTTTCTGTACAAGTGCCCTGCTTCTGCAAGAGGGATGGAGCATTCTCTCAGCCCTGTCTAGCCTGTAGCTTTATTCTTAGGATACTCTCTCTTTGGAGGTGGATTTTGATTTTCTCAGTCTTAGACCTTGGAACCCAAGTCTCTCGTTTCCAGGGCAGGTGTTTTTAATCTTGCAGGGACTAGTAAGTGAAAGGGCTAATTTTCCTCATCTTCTCTTGTTTACCAGTTGTAAACTTTTCTACATGGGGACTATCACAATTAATTCAGTGAGGTTCTGGTCTTGGCTTACGTTGGTTCTATTATAACAAGGATGATAGTAATTTGAAAAGAAAGGATTCATGCTTTTCAGTTCATCGTCATAAAGATAAAATTCTGTCTCATTTTATTTTACAGCAATCATGAGAAGCTTTTCACTGCTACAGGAAGCCATAATCCCATATATCCCTTCTGTCATCACTCAGCTTACACAGAAACTGCTGGCTGTCAGTAAGGTACAAAGAAGACTGTCTTGGCAGAACGTTTTTCTTAGTTGCTGCTACTGCTTAAAAAAATAATAGATACATAGGATTGGCTATGCTTTACCAGCAGTAAATAATAAATTGCCAATCGGAACGAAAAAGTAGCCTTGTTTACATTTGATGGACTTCATTCTTCCTACTTAGTGGTGAAATGTTCTCTTTCTAGACATCCTTTCATGGGTGGTTTCCCCCATTGTCATTTGAAATATAAGTTTTTGCAGCTACGCTTAATTATAACAATTTTTCTGATGTGAACTTTTGTTTATAGAAACATGCTAGCTAGAGGTGCACCAATACATCAGTCTGATTTCGGATCAGCACCCCTATAAAGAAAATTGACTTGTATGGGAAATCAGCTTTTTTTGTCTGATGTGGCCGATAATTTGGCTGATAAATGCCCCGTGCATGCACACAGCCACAGCACAGGACGTAGGTGGCGAGAAGCACAGCCCAGTAGCTTGGAGAGCTGCATCCAACTGGTAAGTCTGCTGTGGTAGAAGGAGAGGGGGAAAGAAAGTGGGGGCAGATTGAGGGCTCCCTCCCAGTGAGGGGAGGGAGTGGGGCAGGGGCGGGTGCAGGACAAAGCCATGGCTTGTCTGGGGGGCACAGGGCAGCTCCACCCACTTTGTGCACCCTGGGAGGGCATGGGGGATGTCTACCCTGCAGATCTGCACAGGACAGGGCAAGCTGCTGCTGCAGGCTGGGCTGGGCTGTGCTCAAGGTTGGGTGGGTGGCGGTACTGGGAGGGGGGCTTGGGGGGCTACAGAAAATTTTTGGGGTGGCTGAAGCCCCCCCATGGTCCCCTCCCAGCGCTGCTGCCACCCAACCCAAGCACAGCCTGGCCCTGCCCCAGCTGGGAATAGCCCAGTGCAGCCCTGACCTCAGCCTGCAATGGCAGCCCACCCCGCATAGATCTGGGGGCACATGCCCTGTGGTGCTTGTAGCAGCGGGAGCCGTCCCTCCCCCTGCACCCTCTGGATGAGCCACAGCTCTGTCCTGCACTCCACCCCAGCTGGGCAGCACTTGCTCCTGCCCCACTCCTTCCCTCGCTGCAGGGGCCTCAATCACCCCTCCGCCCCAGCCCCTTTCCTCACAACAGATTTACCAGCTGGACATCACTCTCAAGCTGCTGGGCTGAGTATCAGAAATTGGATTGGTATCAACTGATATGCCTCCTTAAAAATCAGCTATCGGTATCGGCCCAAAAAATTGCCATCAGTGCACCCCTAATACTAGCAGATAAATCTGGATTTGTTAATCACATACTTTTTTCTTACAAGTGTCTTATTTTTCTTTGTCCTGGAGATTTTTCAAACTAGTCCTTAGTTTAAACCAGTGTAATGTATCATAGTGCCTAGGGTCAGAAGGGGCCTAGAGCAGGCCATCTAGTCTGATGCTTAAATGTACAGTTGCTAAAAATATTAGCAAGAAAAAGAAACTGCTCTCGATCTGTTTTCTTCTCTCTTGATCACTGCTATTTGTTTTGTCCAGTTAGATTGGCTATACTTACATGTAGTGGTTCAGTCATGTAAAGACTGCAAACTACATTCAGTTGCCATCTAAAAACAAACAGCCCCCCTACAAACTTCAGTGTGGGGGATATATACATTCTATAAACTGAGTGGTTGCTTACGTAACTGAAAAATAGTTAATTTTTTTGTAGGTATTTTTTGTCTTGCCATTACTTTTTGTACTTTAGTTTACTTAGTTCTGAAAGCTGTGTGTGTATTTCCAAAATGAATGAGAACTTCTCATGTTGAGGATTTTTCCTGCTTACCCAACACTAAGGAATTATCTTCATTAGAAAATTTAATAAAGTGTAATAGCGGTATCCCTTGGTAAAATTTAGATTGCTCCTCTAGTTACGTATGCAGGTAGTTGACATGTCAAATTTGACTCGATTGTTTGTTTTGTTCACAACTTTTTTCTAGAATCCCAGCAAACCTCACTTTAACCATTACATGTTTGAATCAATATGTTTGTCAATAAGGATAACGTGCAAAGCAAACCCTGATGCTGTCGGAAGCTTTGAAGAGGCTTTGTTTATGGTGTTTACTGAAATATTGCAGAATGATGTGCAAGGTAAACAAAAAAGCATCCCTCCCTAATACAGGGGCAGGCAATTATTTCAGCTGGAGGGATACTTAAAAAGTTTTGGTGAGCTGTGGAGGACTGCAAGGGTAGCTCCGCCACTTGACAGGTGCCCCAGCCCCCTGGTTGCCGTCTCGGGACAGGAAGTCCCACCCCTAGCCCCTGGCCTTTGTCACCAGAAGTCCCTCCTTTTGCCCCCTGGAAATACTCCTTTTGGGAGAGGAGGGTCCCTGGAACCAGAAAGAAACAAATCATACACTAAAAGTCAAATTCTTACTATAACATAATTTTATTACAAAAAAATATTTTGATGTGATTTGTGTTTGCATAGTGCATGTAGAGATGACTGCATATTAACTCAAAAATAAAGTCTTACTCTTGTACATTAGGTGTGGTTGGGGTTGGGGATGTGTGTATGGAGGGGGTTTGTGAAAGGATGTGTGGGGAGGGACCATAGAGTATGTTGAGGGGGGTGTTTGTGGAGTGAGAGGGTGGGGGAATGTGGAGGTCCCCCTACACTCTCCTCCCATGGCGCACAGTCCCTGCCACTATCACAACAGGGCAGGGCTGCTCAGGTTGTTTGTGCCTCACACAAGCACTGCCGCTAGTGGCACACTGCTCTGGCCAGTGCTGCACATACTGGCACGGAGTGCAGCCAGGCTGACCCACCTGTATTGTGTGGGGCTCCCTACGATGTGGGTGCAGCACGCAGCTCTCGTGCCGGCAGGATAAACCCTGTGCTATGTAGCCAGCTGCCTTCCCTGCCCTCTGCCGTGCAGGTCCCAGGACTCCATGGGGAAGCAGGGCAGGGCCTTCTCTCCACTTCCCAGGACCTGCATGGCAGGGGGCTTCCCCGGTGGCATGCAGGAGCTGGGAGCTACACATGTTGCAGGGAGCCCCATGCAGTAGAGGTGGGCCAACCTGGCTGTGCTCCTTGCCACCAAGTGCAGTGCTGGCCAGAGCTGTACGCTGCTGGTGGCAGCACCTGTATGGGGCACAAGCTACCCAAATGCCTACTGCTGTTGCTGCTGGCAGTGGCATTATATGCCATGGGGAGGATGCATCAAGGGGGGTTGTGCACCCCCCTTAACCTCCCTTACACCCACACCTGGCCCACCTGAGTTACACGCTTGCACCACACCCCTGGGCATGGGCTCCGCACTGCTACCAGCCCCAGCCCCGTGCTCTGCGCTTCCTCCCAGCTGCAGCTCCCTGCCCTCACTGCCTGCCACTTCCTTACCCGGTGCCTGGAGCAAGCAGGATGCTGGGAGAGCCAAGCAGGTCCCCTAGTGGCTGCAGCAGTGGTAACAGCAGCCTCGTCCAGAAGCTGTGTGGCCGGGGGAAGTGCAAAGAACAGCAGGAAGCCTCACCATCCTTGAAGCATGGTGAGGGAGAAAGGGTGGAGATTTTTCACAGTGGAAAACAGCAGGCCCTTCCCACGCCTCTGAGGGACCCAGGAAATCTCGCCTCTCCCCCAGAGATTGACTCATGGCCATCTGTCAAACTGCAGGGAGGGGCGATTATTTCTGGGGGCCCTCGGCCAATCAGCACCACGTTCGGCCTATGAACTTGAGGAGGGCATCCATCCCAATTTTGGTAGGTCCCTAATTATAAAGTATCCTTGTGGCGCTTTTCAGTAGAAGTGACATACAAATTTAAAATATATGCATTTTTGTTTTAAAGCTAGTTAACATTAACTTACAACTCAGTATCCCTGAATTTGCCTGCCAAATTTTATTTTATTTTATTTTTTTTTTGGAGTGGTAACTACTTAGTTTTCAGGTTTATTCCCTACTCAGTTGCCTTGTGAAAGATCCAAAAGGAGAGGAAATTTGCTGTATGCAAAAGGGTCCTGAATGCATGTAAGCAAATTGGGGGCAGTAAAACCTTTTCTGGATTCCATTTGCAGAGACTTTCCCTGTTACTTGTTAGCCTAGTGTTAAAAAGAAAAACAAGAAGGGGAAGTTGTTTTTATCAGTTGCTAAAGATCCTTTTCATTAAGTACAGTGCAAACTGTCATTTTTTACTTTCTCTTAACAGAGTTTATTCCATATGTGTTTCAAGTGATGTCTCTGCTTTTGGAAATGCATAAAAATGAGATCCCATCATCCTATATGGCACTGTTTCCTCATCTTCTCCAGCCAGTACTGTGGGAAAGGACAGGAAACATTCCTCCCTTAGTGAGACTGCTCCAGGCATACTTGGAGAGGGGTGCCAGTACCATAGCAAGTGCTGCAGCTGACAAAATTGTAAGTTGGGTTAATTTGGTTGCAAATACCTCTCTAGCTTTCCTGCTTTACTAGTAAGGTAAATGATTCTAACATGCTTCACTGTACTTGTAAAATTTTAGTAAATAGCAAGGTTAATGCAGAATTTCTATTCTCACTTAAAACAAGATTTTTTTTTAATATAGTAAATTGAAGATTACAATGGGCATGTCTACTACACGTCAGTGTACAGTGATGCTGTTTATGGCACCATGCTTTAGTACTCCCTTTGGAAGTACTAAAGCATAGCGTAGCATGGGTGGGTATTGTGCCATTCACACAACGCGCAGGTTGATTTGCTACTATGTCACTGTAGCGGTGTGCTATACCTGGGGAACACACTGCTATGGTGACATAGGTGGCAATTATGTGTAGACATACATGATAAAAAATAGAATGGAATTATGCATTAGTTTAATTTATAAACCTTTCATTATGGCATATGCATTAAGAATACAGTGAAATGTTTCTTTGAGGTCCAGTAAAGTGTTATTTTGTTGTTTTTACTTTGGTTTACTTACAGCCTGGATTACTAGGTGTGTTCCAGAAGTTGATTGCTTCTAAAGCTAATGACCACCAAGGATTCTACCTTCTTAACAGTATTATAGAACATATGCCTCCGTGAGTATAACAGGTTTACCAAGTGTGTGCAACTAGGTTCAGATTTCACTACTGAATGCCAGCATTTGCTCATATCCTTCAACATATATAATCATGATGTAAATATGAAATGCAGTGATCTAATGTCAAACTTTCAATTTAAATAAACTTGAACAATCTTATATACGCTTGCTATAAAGTACCATTAGTAGGATGCTGTAGTAACTTGAGTAATGTTCCCTTTGCATCTTTAGTGAATCAGTTGACCAATACAGGAAGCAAATCTTCATTCTACTATTCCAAAGACTTCAGAATTCCAAAACAACAAAGTTTATCAAAAGTAAGTTCTATGCTGTATATAATTTTTTTGATAAACCAGAGAGCGCTATCATTTAGAACATGCAACAGACTAAATAAATATACCATAGGACCCTGAAATGGCTGAAAGGGATGTCTGCATGAGCTTAGTAGATTTGTGTTTTCTTTGTAATTCTGTTCTTTGTACCAAAATATTTTGTATTATCAAAGTGTTAGAGTGATATAGCCATGATGTTCCAGGAACTATGCAAGAGGCAAGAATTTGTTTGAGGTGATAGCTTATTGTACCAACCGTATGGCTAGAATAAAGTTAAGTAAGCTTTTGAATGCAATGCATTCTTCATCAGTTCTGACGTTGTGTTAGTTGAGAATCTCACTGTGCTAGATAAACAGTAACTCTTAGTTTCCCTAACAAATATTTTATATTCCTTTGGATTGGTACTTCCAGTCCAGTCAAAAAAAAATCATTAAATCAACATTTTGATATAAAGAGAATAAAATTAAACTATCTGCTGCTTTTTCTAACACTTGTGTCTTGAAGTCATTTGTTTTTATGTGCTGTTGTCTTAAATTGACTGTTTTTCTTTTAATAGGTTTCCTAGTCTTTGTTAACTTGTATTGCATAAAATACGGGGCACTAGCTCTTCAAGAAATATTTGACAGCATACAGCCAAAGTTAGTATTATTCTTATATAAGACTGTGTATTGCAGATGGGGGGTTGTTTATTTGTTTTTTGAAGTGGGAAGTAATTGGCCACCTATCTGAAATCCAAAAGATAATACCTGCCCTCACATGCTTAGTTGTTTCATTATTCCCAGGAAAGTGGATTATGCACTGAAGTTTCTGACAGTATATCAAAGGCTTTTTATGTAGGTGTGGTTCTTTCCTGAATTTATTCTGTAGTAGCTACAGTATTTGCCAAAGAAGAACCTGAAAAATGGACAGAAGATGTTCCTGGGCTTGCTCCCTCCCTCCATGGGCCTCTACAGAAGTTCTGGCTTTGGTCATCTATGGCAGGGATCAGCAACCTATGGCCAATGGTCTGCCTTCAGCCCACAAAGGAATTTTTATCCAGCCTGCTAAGCATAACAAAAAAAAATAAGATTTATATATCCTGCCATTTAGTAAGATTTGTACAAGAATGGTCATTCTGGTGATGGAATACCTTAACAGCTGCTGCCTTTAGCCCACTTTAGGATGAAGCTGCTAGTGAAAGGTTACTGACCCCCTGATTTGTGGTAGTGCAGTGATGTGCTGATACTTCCAGTTATTGCTCCTTCCCTCTGCCCCTGGAAAGGTGGTTTACCTTCTAGTACAGCAACCTTCGTTTACATTACAGTAGTGTAATATTACTATTAATAAAGTGAACTCATTAGCTTAGTTTACTAGTGATATCTAGGTACTATGAAGTGATACGTGATTCTGCTCTAGCTGGAAAATTAAACTTGATTTGATTTGCATTTTGTTCAGGTCAACTCTGATTCCATAGTGTTCTTCTTTAGATTATAGATCTTCTGAAGATTTTGTATGTTTTTTAGTTTTTTAATTGTTATTTTCCCATCACCATTTAACATGGTATTCAATATCACAATAGGATGTTTGGAATGGTTTTGGAGAAAATCATAATTCCTGAAATACAAAAAGTATCTGGACAAGTAGAGAAGAAAATCTGTGCTGTTGGTATTACAAAAATATTAACAGAATGCCCTCCCATGATGGACACAGAATACACAAAGCTATGGTAAGTAAGAACATCCCCTGATGTTTGGCAGGTGAAATTACTAGTTTTTTGCCACAGCAAATGAGTATACTTGATTGCTAATGCTTTTTTAAACAAACTATTCTAGTTTTACTCTCTTGTTTATTACGAGGGGAGTATTCACAGTTTTTTGGTAAGGGTTTTGGTTAATACTCCTTCAGAGCAGATGCTTTGAGGCTACCTAGCCAGGGATACAGCAGTGAATGGGGCAGTTAGGACCCTGTCATGGTTCATGCATAGCGTTCCTGCTTGACCGTAGGATGTTAAGCTTTCCTAGTAATTTGGGACTCCAGAGGTAAGTTGCTTAAACTTTTAATTAGAATGACTGATATTAGAGGTAACATACTATAAAGAAACTCTTGCACTAGCAGAGTGAAAGGATTATTTTAGGAGTGTTGTAATCCTTAGGCACTTGAAAAATTAAGCTATCTACAGTCTGTTATACTTACAAAGACTGCATCTGTTCAAGTCAAGACATGTAACCAACTAATTTGTTTGAACACTTAGGCCAGGTACAGACATTCAAAAAGCCCAAGGCAAAATCAATCTGTTATGCAGTTTTCTATAAGCAGTGTAGTTCAGATCAGTAGGAAACAAAACATGTTTGCCCTTGTGGGAGAGGGATTATGGAGGGACACAAATCTTAGATAGTGTTCTACCATTTTTAAACCAGTCTATGTGTACCAAACTTCTGGTAGGGGTATAGACTGGTTTTGTGTGCCAAACTTCTGTTCTGTTACAAGTATAGACAGGTTTCTGATCACTTATACTGGTAAAAGTATAATGTGTGTACCTGGTCTTAGTTCCTTGTTGGTACCTGCTGAAAACTGAAAGAAACTCTGAGTTGGAATGTTTTTTAACTCTGCCCTGCGCTGACCTAGTGTGATTTGTATTTTTGATTTAACCTCTTTTCCTGTGTAGGACTCCTTTACTGCAAGCCCTGATTGGTCTCTTTGAATTGCCTGAAGATGATACAATTCCTGATGAAGAACACTTCATTGACATAGAAGATGCCCCTGGATACCAGACTGCATTCTCTCAGCTAGCCTTTGCTGGGAAAAAGGAACACGATCCTGTGGGTCAAATGGTGAACAATCCGAAAATCCACCTGGCACAGTCTCTTCACAAGCTATCTACTGCATGTCCGGGCAGGGTAAGTGACTTGACACATTAAATTTCCCATTGTACAGAGAAAGAAAATCCTTTTCATAACGAATCTCATGGTCACCAAATCATTTTGCTAATAATCAAGGCTGTGTGTGCCAGAATCAGAAGTCTGAACATGATTTCTCTTACTTAGTCTGCAGCCCATTTACTTTGTTGTAAGTTTTGCTCTGCTGTCCTAAGAAGTCAGTACATTTGCATCATCTGATTATGAGATGATCTTAAAATGTAAATTTCTTCCCTCTCTTGGGAGAAAAGAAACTTGCAGGGTGAAGAGATGTTGATAATTAGATTATAATTCATTTACTGAATTTATGAGGTAAAGGATTGGATGAAAAACAGAATTCAGAGCAGGTTTCCAGTGCCACGGACAAACTTAAATAGAATAGCAAACTTACAAATTAGTAACTATAACTGTTATTGTTGACATTGAATATCTTTTAGGCAGACTAGGTATATGCCTGGACATAGTAATAGATTGCAGTTAAATGCATTAAACCACAAAATATTTGTTTTCATAACATTAGAGGTCTTCAAGATTCTGAAAAGCAGAGATCTAGGAGATCAGGGTAAGACTTGCTGTACTAAACCATCTGTTTTTATAATTGGAGGCTTTTTGTATTTATATTTCTTATCCCATTCAAACTACTGGTAAAGCTGCCTGTGTATAATTGTAATATCAAGGTAGATAATGACAAATACTGGGAAATAAGATCTCTGCTAGCAGACAATTTCTGTGTTACAGAAGCTATTCTTTATGCTGGAAAAAACCATTAATGTCACAGTTGCATTTTGGTTTTACACCTGGTGTTTTTAGATCAACATGGTTCCTAATGAAGTACTGGTCATTTTAATGAATACACATGTTAACGTTTCTACCTTATTTTATGTTTAAGGTTCCATCAATGCTGAGTACTAGTCTGAATACAGAAGCCTTGCAGTATCTCCAGGGATATCTCCAAGCTGCAAGTGTGACACTGCTCTGATTGAAAAGTTTGACAAGCAAGATCAAAAGTTGTTTCTCATAAAGATGGTTGACATTGACTTTGTTTTTAAGCAGAACACAGACAAACTGAAGCAAGTTGCTACTTCAAAATGTATTGCAGAATTCATCGTGTAAAATATAATAAATGTTGCTTTGAACAGAAACTGAAAGAAAGAATTAGGCGGTTCATGTGATCATAGATAAGAGGCAGCTGACTCCCATTCCCAGTTTAATTACAAAGGGAGTAGTAGCAGTTTTACTGTATGGGATTGATTTTTTTTTTTTCTTTGAGTTCTGCATTTGCAGTGTTTGGATAACATTTTGAAATGTATGGAGAACACGAGCTGTCAACTCACTCACTTTCAGTCACTAAAAATCCTTTTTGTTTTGATGTTTGTCCTTTGTATTTCTTTTGTCTCTTTCTTTAAACTTTATCTAAATTGTGAATAAATAAGAACTACTTGTTTAAAATGTCTACTAATGTGCACTTACTGTTTTTAAAATACTCTAATCAACAGAAAAAAGGATTTTAAAATTTGGTGCGGAACATGGTATGGGCCTGTAAGGCTTCTGCTTTTAACTCTGATAATACTTCAGATATAGCCTAGCACATCTCAGAGCAACACCACAAATATATTTGGAGGGAAATCCCAAGTAAGTTTACTCCTCTAGTAATAAAATAATTGGTGGCAATAATTGTGCTTAAAGGCATCTCTGGCTTTTGGGCAAGCATACTAATAATGCAAAAATATGGAGAGCATAACATTCCCTGTTAAAATTTAATTAAAACCAGGATTCTGATGTACTAAAACGAGGTTATGTAAAACAGCTCTGGTGTGCCTTAATAAAGTTGTATTTTCTCCACTCCCTTCAGATTTATATTGGCCAGATTTTAGCTCTTTAATTTTAGTTACATTAATGCATAACCGGCTTGTACATACGGTTATGACTGTGCTTGCAAATCTTCAGTTACACATTTTAACTTGGAGTATTTGAGAATACCAAAAGTGTCTGAAAATTGGACAATTAGGCTGTGTCCAGATGAGCACAGCTGTGCAGTATGTGGTGCCACAGACACGTCTGTGGTTCTACATTCAGTTTTCCTTTGTGCTGCAAGGGAGCAGTGGGCAGGGGGGAGGGATATCCAGGTGTCAGAAATCCTGTGCAAAAAACCAAAAAGTGGAGTAGCACATGTGGTGGCAGTGCATGCTGCTCAAAACCAGAGCCTCGCTGGCTGGAGCCACACCCCAGCAGCCAGGTTCTGAGCAGCAGGATCACTGCTGCAGTCCTGGGAGGCCCCCAGAATCCCAACTTGCTATGTGCCAGAGGGCATGTTGCACAGGCATTCCCCAGGGACAACTAGAGGTGGTACAAGGTGTCCTGCTTCTTGTCCCCAAGAACCAAATGTCCACACTTGTGTGGATGTGGCCTTAGAATACTATCAGCGATGACAAATGAAATTGGAGGGACCTCTAAAAGAAGAACTAGGAACCAGTCTTTGAAAACATCAGCATTGTTATTTTAATGATAGATTGAGGGAGATTAAATTTAGGACCCTTGCAGACAGCCTTCTGGAATCAAAACCTTTGGAAAATTCATAGTGGCTCAATCAACAGTTGTCAACTGGGGTGCTGTGAGGCTCCCTCAGGGCGACCGGCAATGCAGGCAGTACGCCTGCTGCAACAGCTGGGTAAAACTGCTCTGCATGTAGCACTGAAGCACACATGCACTTTCCCCTGTATTGGAGTCTCTGATAATCCTAAAACAGGCATGAGAGCAACCCTGTGCTGTAGCCCTTCCCCCTCCTCTCCATCCCCCAACACACTCCTGAAAACAGGAACATGGGAAAGTTCCATCTGCCTCATGTCCTGTTTTTGGGAGATGCTGGGCATAGTCAGAACGGGGGGGTTGTGGCACGAGAGAGCATTAGGATTATTAGAGAACCCTAATGGAGGAGCAAATGTGTGCTGTAGCTCTTCCTGATTTGGCTGTGCGGCAGGTACACGAGGCAGTTTTACCACCTCTGTTACCACTGAAGCACTTGAGCCTCTTTCAGTGCTTTTACATGCTCTAATGTCTTGGCTGAACTTGTACCACAGAAGTCTAACAGCAGGCTCCTTGACAGCAACCACCAAAGCAAACCTGGCACGCTGAATTCTCAACACCAGTGGAGGTACCTATGGAAATGGTCCTAGAAAGAGAGAAGATATTAACAGACCTGGTCCCTCTCATAGGGTGCCTACATGTGCTCCACCTAGTTGTAATGACAGGGCATTTGAGCAGGCTCTATTAAATTGAGTCTGCTGGTGTGGTAATTACTGCACTGCAGCAGACTCCAGCTTCACGTGTATCACCGTTTCTGCACTAAAAAATGGCAGCAGGGGCACTTTAGCTAAAGCTCATCAAATAAGCTTTACTTAAAGTGATCTGCCATTTTTCAGGGCAGGATCAGATGCATGTGATACTCTGCCTGCTTTAATTAAAGCGGCTCTTGGAGCCACTCTAAAGCACCCCACCACCACCCCTGGAGCATGTCTGTAAATGCCCATTGGTACCAGTCATAGATTCAGACAGATAGGAATCAGCAGGGCAGTCTGTCCCTGCTTATGGTGGAGAACTCTGGACACCTGAAACTATTCACCACAACATCCTTACAGGGATGTACCAACTTCCAGTTTGATAACAATAGATACTGGAATTTTTAAGAAGCACCCCCTTCTCCCCACCCTCCCCCAGCATCTTCAATAGCTAGTAAAGAACCACCAAGCTGATAGCCTGTCCTTCAAACAAGCATCTTGGTTGTCTCTGGACCAAGTTCAAAACAGCTGTTGTAGCTGGCACTGATGCTGGTTTTGAGACACCAACATCTGGTGGAGGAAGAATCAGAAGTCAGCAGAGGGGAACTCTCTTCAATCACCACTGGCTATTTCATTTCCTGTATTACTGCAGTCTTACCAGATGAGCCAAAAGCATTCCAGAATCTGATGAATTTAGCAGATATTCTGGATATACCTCTGGGGTAATACGAGGAAAACAGCAGAATAAGTTACTGGTTGTTCTCCAACCCCTTTGGGTAGAATGACCTTGCTGCTCAGAGAAGGCTTATGCTTCCATCCCTACAATCTTATTGTGTGCTGATAGGTGAAAACAAATGCCAGATAAGGACATAAATACTTCTTGTAAGAAGCACATTCTGGAGTCTCTGATTGTCCAGAAGCTGTCAAAGCAACAGACCGATTCTACATTCAGCTAGAAGGAACTGAAAAAGTTAAATATTCTTGGATGTAAAGTTTACTTTTTGGGAAGCTTTTAAGGTTCTTCCATTAACAGGTGTTTCTTAGAACATGCCTCTTTTATGAGACTTCCACCCTGATTAGCAAGCTTCCAAGTACTTATGGGGAGGCATGTATTTCACGCATGACAGACACATCTGTCCTTCTGCCTATGTCCTTTTATAAAGCACTTGATAACTTGGACGTGGGGACAAGACTATGGCTATGATTGTGATGAGGACCTGGGGTTGACCTGGGCACCGAAAAAGCCCATAGGCACACATGGGGGTTGACCTGGGGCGCCAGATATATGCCATCCCTTGTGAAAATGAAGTAAATAGTAAGAACTTTCACTTGCAAATACACCGCAGTACAGTACTCATTTAGGGCAGCACAGAGCTCATGTGTGAATCAATTTACCCTGTCAAAAAATGTAACAGTTATGGTTTTCAAAACAAATTTCACTTGCTTATATAGCAAAAATGCAAAAGTAGCTTAACAGTTCACCTTCAATTAGTGAATATCCTTTAATAACTAAAGAGAAGTAGTTGCTATGACCTTTCATTGGATTCTAAGAGAAACTGGAGATGCTTCACTACCTAAATTGGGAAGCACTGGAGGGGACTTAGAAAATGCAAGACTGCCTAGATCAGTGATCTTAGCTGGTCTCAATATTAGAACTTTTTCATGCAACTGAATTTAGAACACAGCTGACGTGACTGGACCTCATACAATCTAAATGACTATGTGTTTTTAAAGTAATGCATTTTGAGGAACATAAAGTGACAGAGCAAGATGAAATTCCACTGCAAACTACTACTGTGGTAGGAAAAAAAATGACAAGCAGAATACAAGCGCGACTACCAAAGTTTGTTAACATGTGTAGCTGCCTGGTGGAAATTTTTATTTTTCAGAGGCTATAAACTGAACAGCGCAATCTGATTTTATGACCATTGTAGTTAAAGCACTGCTTTGAAACAATTATCTAAAGGAATGCCTGACTGCATGGTAAAATTACAAGAATATTTTATTGCAAGTCCCATATGATTGCTTCACGAGCCACCTGAAAATATGGTATTTACTAATGTAATTACAATATTGTTCCCTTGATCTTTTTATGCAAGGATATCTAAATGCTTTAACTAGAAAATGAGTCTATGGCCTTTTTGTTGCTTAATAGTGTCTAAAAATAAGATGACTGGTCTCTGAAAATCTTTTGCATTACCTTTTTAGAAACCAGGCACTTACTAAGGCAGTGGAAGTTATCACACACCTCTAATGAAGTAGAGGGTTGAGGGGAAGGGAAGGGTTCGATGTGTTGGGTCTTTGAGACTTCCCCCAACTGTTTCCTCAGATCTTTGATTTGCAATTGTATTTAAAACTGTTTGGCTTTGTTGTCAGGCTACACATTCTTTCCACTTTCAGTTCAGGCCTCACTTTATTTGCAGTGTTTCGAGAAAAATAATAATAAAATAATATAAATAAAGCACACCCACTGGGCATCTTTAAAAAAACAAACCAAGAAAGCAAGATTAGTAGAATTCAATGTCATAATCTAATATGAAGCCACATACATACATAGATGACACTTCATTACAAAGTAATGATCCCAGACAGGTTTAAATATGTTTGCTGCCACACAGGGCCATGTCATCCAGCCTGTGGCTGTCCCCATGGGGATAGAAATTTGGTGCTGGGGCAATCATGGCAGCCCTGGAAGCTGCAAAAATTAAGGCTGCCACCATTCCCCTGCATCAAATTTCTCAACCCGTGGGGAGTCCAATGGGCTGGATAATGCAGCTGTTCAGGCCAGAGGTTCAGCCTCACTGATCTAGTGTATCTATGAAAAAACACTGGCAGGTGATTTTGTAAAGGAGAAATTGTCACCTATGCTTGCTTTTGCTTTCCCCGCTTTTTTAAATACAATGTTAGCTATAGACAAAGATATGGAAGTTAGAAAATTATGTTGTTTAATTCTGTTTGCTTTGATGGAGTGCTGTAATGAGAGATTTGGATTATTTCTATACACTCCTTCACATTTACTTAATAACTAAACTATTTATCCAAGGTGTTTAAATTATGCAGACTGCCCGCAAGGATTCTTTGGGGTTTTTTTTTTACTGAACAAAAGCAAAAATTACTGATTAATAGTTTAGTGAAAGAATCACACAGAGCTTTGAATGCAACATTGTAACTTGCATTGTATTTTTTTTATCTGCTGTGTGACGGTATGTGTTTCTGAATTGGAAGTTTCTCCCAACATTTCTCCTGCAAAACAGATTTGACCTTTTCTAACTGGTCATTGGGTGAGGGAGCAAGGGTCAGGGGAAAAGGTTCTTTGAAGATAAATTAACTTTGGTATCATACCTTAATTTCGCTCTTGTTTTGTATGTATATGTTACATAAAAATATTCAGTTTGGGCATTTTTAATGTGCTATAGGAGGCGCAAGTGGGGGGCGCATTAATTAGCAAGCCATGCTGATTAAAAGTGCCCAAATGTCATGTGTATCAGTGTTCCCCACACTGAAACATGGCAGCGGGGCACTTTGAACTAAAGCTCATTTAATGAGGCTTAGTTCAAAGCACCCCACTGCCACTTTTCAGCGCGGGGATGCTGATACATGTGACGCAAGAGGCTGCTGGAGTGTGGTAATTTCTCTGCTCCCACAGACTCAATTGATCAAGTCTGTTCTGACCCACTGGATTTCCAGCACGTCAGAGCCTGCTCCCTGCATGTCTATAGGAGCCCAAGGTTTTGCTACCATAAAGAAAAAGCTTATAGGCTGGGGAAAGCTTTGTCTCCTACAAATCTTAATTATTCCTATTTTACATTTGTTCAGTGTCATGGAGCTGCTTTTGTTTGGAAAGGGATCCTTTCACATCCATAGGAACCTTTCATCGCTTCCGCAAACAATTGGTCAATTGTCAGCTGCCGTAGTAGTTTTCACCTTCGCAATATCCATTGAAAGAAGGAACCTGGCCTCAAAGGGTGTGCCCAGACAAGTGCACACATGTGCTTCCCTGGGGACATATAGCAGCAGCACATAGTTGTGCCGCTGCTACTTGTTTCCAGGGAACATCCACGCATGCACACTGTGGTGCGTGGCAGGTTGCCCCAGGTGGGGTAGGGGAGGCTGGGGTCAGGTCTCAGGGGCCTCCCAGGGCTCCAGCAGCAGAGATCCAGCATGTGGAGCCTGGCCAGCAGCTGGAGTGTGGCCCCACCTGACCAGGCTTGTTTTGGGTAACGCATGCTGCTGCTAAGGCTGTGCGAAGCTTTGGTCCCTGATTCAATTCGGTGGAGATTTGGCCTGATTTGCTGGCCGAATCTCCGAATTCAAACTGGATCAAAGGACCCTGTAATCTCTCCAAATCCAATCAGAACCCTCCAAATCAATTTGGAGAGATTTGGCGATTCGGACATAGATACAGCTTTAAATGTTTTTTCTACATACCTCTAGGTAGCAGGGGCTGATGAGTGCTGTGACGCTGGGGTGCACGGAGTGTCCCACCAAAGTGCAGGGGAAGGGGTCCCAGTGTGCTCAGCAGCAGACCCAGAAGTGAACCAGAAGCACTTCCATCCACTTCTGGGTCCACTGGAGAGCGCACGCCCACCCCCCCGCTCGGCGACTGATGCCGCCAGGGTTGTCGGGGAAGGGGGGGCGGTGCCCAGGGTCCACCCATGGCCGATCACTGAGCCGGGGGGGGGGGTAGGGGGGCCCCTGGCATGCTCTCTAGTGGATCCAGAAGTGGATTAGAAGTACTTCTGGTCCACTTCCAGGTTTGAGCATGTGGAGGGCCCCCCGCACTCCTGTCGGATGCTCCATGTGCCCCAGCATTGCAGCATTCACAAGCAGCGCCTGGTACCTCGAAGTATGCAGGAAAACATTTAAAGCTGTGTTTATGGCCAAATTCCTGATTCTCTGAATCAGCATTGAATCTTCAGATTCGATTCCGCCAAATCAAATCAGGGAGAGTGATCCGAATCAACTAATCGAATCACTGTCCCCAGCTCAGGCTGAATCAGAATCTGAATCAAATAGGGCCTGCTTCACACACCCCTCCCTAACTGCCACCACACGTGTCATCCTGCTTTTTTCAGCTGTGGGTTTTTTTAACACCAGGATCTCTGATGTCAAATTAGCAGCCTGGTGAATGCCTGCATATGTAGTACATGTGGTTTCCGGTGCCACAGATGGGTCTGCGGCACCATGTACCACATGTGCGTGGCTCGTCTGGATGTGCCCAGACTCAATCTAGTATAGCAAATGTAAAATGACTTGAGGTTATGGATTTTTGCCTTGATATGCAGAAATATGAAGTTTAGAAGTTATGTTCTGCTTAAAATCTGCAAAATCAATAGATTCATAATTCTTTTTTTATCTGCTAGCAAGCTAATATTTAATTAATATGACTTAATTTATTCCATGTGGTTAATTCAAGAGGGTATGGTTTAAATGTTAATTTACAAGAAATACTCAAGTCAAGGTTTGTCAGTGGCAATTAGTTATGGCAGCTTCTTTGATTTTTTTTCAGCTACTGAAGACCAATACAAATTAAAAACACATATGCAAACCAAAGATACAGCTGCTTGGACCCTTTTTACATTCCAAAATTCAGATTCCTTTGACTTAAACAGAATAAGTTCTGAGCGTGTAAAACACAAATGGATCTGTCTCATTAAGCCACTGTCATCACTTGAGTGTCCAACTTGTCTTTTTTTTTGTCTTTTATCTACCCAACAGCAGTCGACTC
Source organism: Caiman crocodilus (assembly GCA_030014935.1). Classification (NCBI taxonomy): domain Eukaryota; kingdom Metazoa; phylum Chordata; order Crocodylia; family Alligatoridae; genus Caiman; species Caiman crocodilus. The sequence goes on along the minus strand of JAGPOW010000797.1, from coordinate 13,382,449 downwards.
TTTCTAACTAATGGCAGTACTTATAAGTTGTTGTGTGTATCTTCAGTATGATCACGCTTCTTTCATTTTGGAATTCAATGGGCTTTAAAAGAAAAATTCATCTTTCAGAGTGATTCTTTGGTTATTCAGTATTTGAAGTTGCTAGAACATCAAAAATGAGGTCTAAGACTATGCAAAGACCTCTGAGTGTGTGCGCTGAAGACTAGATCTTTCCAGAGAGCACACAGCACAGCAGCTACTACTTGATCATCTTAAACACAGCAAATCCCTACATTAAACTCCCAGAACTGTACTGTTAAGTTTCTTGTTTACTTCAGGCTATATTTGCTACTGAAATGCATGCATTTCTAAGCAGAAACCTAGTGTTTTAAATAAAATTATTCCACTACCCCAGAAAGGAAGCGGGGGAAAGAAATTTACTGCTGTAAGGAAGAGCTTCTTTAAAGTAAGGGCACCAGAATCTGGAGTGGACTTCCCAAGGAGGTGATGCAGTCCCCAACCTTGGAAGTCTTCAAGAAGAGACTGGACAGACACCTTGCTGGGATCATTTGATCTCAACAGCATTCCTGCCCAGAGCAGAGGGGTTGGACTTGATGATCTTTTAAGGTCCCTTCTAGCCCTTAATTTTGATGATGGTGATAAAGTGGTTACTACAGGAGCATTTTCATTCCAAAAAGCATAATTACAGTAGAGTTAGAACAGCGATTCTGTGCACCCCCGAGCCTAGGCCGCCTTGAGAGCCTTTGAGGAGCAAGTGCTGCAGACTGCCACGCAGCGTTAGCACAATTAGGTGTGCAAACATGATTCACAAGATGAACCTAGTTTGCAAACGTGAATCCGTTGTGTTCAAAGATACATTTTGCCCTGGTGTGGTCTGACTTCTTAGCAGCATTAGGATTGCTCTGGCATTTTAGTGTAGTCAAAAAACAAGCAAAACTTAAAAGCTGGCACTTTCCAAAGAGTGCCTCCAATCTATGAAGAGGGGCGAGTCTAAAAATAGGTATACAAGCACTGTAGTCCCCATCATCCAGGAATTACCAGAGAGGCAAGGATTTTTCGGGGTGGTGTCTTTTAAGATCCAGCTCGTCCAAGGCTAGACGAGCTCCCCCACAAAAGGCATTATTCATCAGATCACTTTTGCATTAAAAAAAGAATAGTCTAACTTGATCCCAACTCCTGCCCAAGTACAGCTCTTGCTCCGAAGCTGTAGAGCGAGCAATGCCCCCTACACACGAGCACCTCTTGTAGGGAAACTCTTTACACAGGAAGAGGAGCACACAAGCATCCTTATCTCCATCTGCAAGAGACTTTTCCACCTGCCCAGGGAGTGCGGGGAGCTTTAATGAGAGCACCGCCGCGTCTCGTGTATCACCATCCCCGTGTCTGGACACAGTTTCCAGCGAGCACTAGTTCACGCGCCCCTGCTGCCAGCATGGGTGGTGATACAAGAGGCTGCTGGAGCGCAGCATGCACGGCGCTCCAGGAAGCTCCAGTCGCCGCTCCGCAGCGGTGGAAGTCTCCCCACAGCTGTAACTCGAGCGGGTGGCAGCACCCCCACGCCGCACCGCGCCGGCGCCGGCACCCACAGGCCGCAGCCCGCCCCCGGGGCAGGCTTCGAAGCCTGGCGGGTGCACGTGGCCCTCCCAGCAGGCTGCAGTGCGTGCCGGGAGCCGTAGTCCCGCCCCCGCAGTGGAACAGAGGCATGCGGGCGCCGCGGCACGCCGGGACTTGTAGTCCGCCGAGGGGGGGCGGGGCTCGGAGCCGGTCCGCCGCGCGATTGGCTACGTCCGGCCTGAGGGGCGGGGCGGCGGGCCGCGGCGGCCGTCCCGGTTGGCTGCCCGGCGCCCCCTGGCGCTGTGCCGTCACTTCCTCCCCGGCCGGAGCTGGCCCCGCTCATTCTCTTTAGTGTTTGCCCTGTGCCCGCCGCCTCCCTCCGCACCGCGAGCCGCCCCCCGGCCCCGGCCCCGGCCCCGGCCCCGGCCCATGGACTGAGCCGCCCGCCCGCCCGCCCGCCCGCAGCGCCGCCGGCCGGGAGCCGCAGCCCAG
>JAGPOW010000797.1:13339503-13377673 GCA_030014935.1 Caiman crocodilus | reverse complement strand
ACAGGGGAACAGGGACTCCCCCAATACCTGCTGATCCCCCCTGACCAGTTTGTAGCAGGCCACAAGATCCCCCCTCAGCCTTCTCTTGTGGAGGCTAAAGATCAGTGAGTGCTAGCTCCACAAAGGCACTTGATATCTGAGAATCACCGTCAGGCCCATCAGTAACTTTTAGGTGCTTGGCTATGACAGTGGAGGCCACAGTCCTAGGTTAGGTTCCTATGTTTATATTAAGGGATGCGAGGCAGTCGGGTACGATTCACAACAGCCAGCATGAAGACACCACAAGCTAACCAGTTAGACGGTGCTGACGAGGCAGGTATATCTGCTATCCCACTTTTTTCTTGAACTCAGTAGTTCTTGATTTATGCAGGTGAGATTGAGGTTCACAGATATAATCCCTGAGAAGGGTTTTAACGTGTAAATCATCCCACTTTGAGGCTGGAAGGTGGCTGACATTTCTTACAGAAGACCTGGTGATAGGACCTCTTTGTTATATAATAGCCTGATGCTTACAGCCTTTGCCTGGGAAGTGGGAAACCTGGGTTTAGTGCACTTCTCAGCCTTGAAGTGATTTAAATCCATGTCTTATACTTCCAAGGAGAGCATCCTAACTGCTAGGTTGTGATGGGGACACTTCTCGTCCTTTCTGTTGATGATCTGCTCTGCGCAGCAAAGAGAGAGATCAAGAATAAGCATGGCTCTGCCCCAGGGATAAAGGCATCATCTAGGAGATGGGAGTCCTGGGTTCCAGTCCCTGCTCCTAGGACTAATCATGTATCATATTCATTGAATGGAAGTGGCCGTGGCTGCTGTGTTGTACTGAGCTCAGTATCTCAGACTGTCTTAAGTGTGGTCTCAATGTGCCTACAGAATTGAGCCCTTCTAGGAGCTAAGATGCAGGGGCATCTAGACTTGGTCCATTTGCCAGTGTCCTTTTGTGGATCTCTGTTGGATCTGTGCTGGCGAAATGGGGATAGTAGCACTTCCCCCACCTCACATGAGCATGGTGAGGTTAAATGCAGGAAGGAATGTGTGGCACTCGGTCTGGAAATGTTGTCCCTATAAATACCAAAGGTAAATCGGTTTGAATAAATCTCTCATGTTCAGTTCTGCTTATTGAATTAACAAACTGTGGTATAAGCACTCCTGTTTTCTTCTGTATACCCCAGTCAAGAGTTTGTTGTTAATGAGAAGAAAGTAGTTTGTCCCCGTGTAATTTGTACTTCCAGTAATTCAGACTTTTCTTGATATTGGGTAAGCATGGTGACACAAAATAGGCTGCCTTACTATGCCTCGCTAATTAGTTACTATTTTTGACTCCCTTACTTAGTGTTTCTAGATGAAATTTGGTAACCTTTTCAAAGAAAGGTCACACCCATTCAGACACTGGTTCCTAGAAACATGTCAGCTTGAACTAGCTTTTAGTAAATGCATGTCCTTTTAAATTATTATCTCATTTTTATAACTAATGTGATCAAGAGGAGCATATTCTTTAAGCTCGAACTGGGGACTTACAATTGTATTATCAACACATCATTGATTTTTCTGGCAGTCATTGAAAGGCAAGAATTAAGAAAACAGAATACATTTGTAGAACTTCATCAGGTTCTCTAAGAATCTTTTTTTGGTTTTGATGGAAAAAGATATATGATTTAATTAGATGTCTTATCTCATAAACTTGCTTTGGAAATGATTCCTCAGCCTTGTGATTGGACACAAAGGGTTTAAAGTGTACAAGTGACAGATGTTGATAATATAACAGCTTATTTGAAGAATGCTTTTAGTTTTAAAAAATGTCCTTCAGCAATGTATTTGTAACTTTTTTATGTAATGAAATTGTAATGTTAAGATACTGTATTTTATGTAGAAAGGTGTTTTTTTTCTGATCATAATTTCTATAAAATTTCATAAGTGTAGAATAAACTAGTTTTGGTTCCTCTGAAAGGTACCTAAATAATAGAAATTTCAACATGTCTTGTACAGTTTTCATTGTGTAGATTGGCATTTGTCAGTTGATTTTTATGTGACCAGTGACTGTTTTAAAAAATCTACCAGTACTTGGTGAGCATTCTTGAATTGCCTTATCGATGCCCAATGTGATGGGGAGGTCACTTCACAAATGAGGAAGGAGTCTAAAAGGACAAGTCCAAGCATTTAAAAATATTCTGCTACGGACAGTATTAAAATCATTTGGCGGAAGTTTGGAGGAAATTCTTCAGTGGATCTGTGAGTATGTATTAAGGATCAGTATATTTCTGCCAAACACAGATCCTGGGATTTTTTTAATGGAGGAAACCTGAACCTTGGCCTTTAGTTTCAGTGCTTTTATTTGTGGATGCTTTTATGTTACTCCAGTATCTGAATATTTGCTTGAAATATTAAGCACTACTTGTGTGTTGGGGTGAACTTTAACTATTTTCATAATATGTATACGTATATGTGTGTGTGTGTGTGTGTATGTGTGTATATATATATATATATATATATATATATATATATATATATATATATGGGAAATTGAGGCAGAAGTGAGCAAAATGACTTGTCAGAGTCTGCAAAAGACTATCATTTGCTGATAAAATAATAGATAGCACCTGAGCCAGAAAAAAAGTCTTAAGAACTGGCAAAACTGGATGATCTTTGTGTAATATCTGCAGTCAGAATACAACAGATTGTGTGGAGTGTGTCTAAATGAAAACTGAATGTCAGATTTCATTCATATAGAAAACATTTATTTGTTAAAAGCGACTTAGGTTATTTGTTTACCACCTGTTTGGATGAAAAATCATAACTCAGTTTGAATGCTGAAACTGTTGCCACATTGTTACTTTCATTAACCTTGGACAAGAGTTTGCTTATAGGCACTGAATCTTCAAGTAACTTGCAAAAGAAAGTATAGGCTTCCTCAAAAGCAGTTTACACATGGGCTCCATTTTTGTCCCTTTCCTCCTACTGCATAATGTCCTGCATCTCACAAGGACTTGTTCAGAAATATTAAGGAACCTGATCATGGTACTGAAGCAGCTTTCATAAAAATCCTGCAGTATACAGAGTCATTCTCTGTAACTGGCAGCTTTGTATGCACCTTTCTTACGTTAATGTCTGGAGAGATGCTTGCTGTTTAAAAGCTGTTGGAGGTTTCTTTGCTTTACTGCATTACATTGCTGCTGGTTTAGATGGTGGTTATGTTCTGTTTCCTTATCTGTTCTTAGTACTCTGGCATTAATTCTCGTGATTGTCAATCACAAGAAGCACTTGTTATTAAGCATCCCTTAAACTAAAGCAAAATGAAAAGTGGGATTGGTGGAGTCCACAATCTGAGCTCCCTCCCCCAGATTTAGGGAAGTCACTTGGGGTTGGAAGAAAAAAGTAATGTGAGGAAAACTGCCCAATCAAGTTGAAGTTCTTGGTTAAAAATTATACTTGCTTGCAAACTTTCTCAATGAGGGCATAATGCATATTCTTGTCTAAGGGTAGAAGTTTTACAGGGATTAGGCTTCCTATTCTCTAAGGCCCCTTTGAATATGACAGCATCTGGGCTTGTTTTACAATGCATATATTGAATGGATCGTACAAAACAGATGATGGAAAGAAGCTTAAAATATGTGGTTTTCAGAAGATTGTGGTTACGCAATTCCTAAGGAATTGTTTCACAGCTATACTGTGGAATATTTTAGCCTAGCTCTTATCAGAAGTTTCTCCGTTGCTCCTGATAATGCTTTTAAGCAATGAGAAGTTCGTGATAAAAGTTAAAATACTTTGGTAGCTTCAGAAGGCAAATTGCTAATGCTGCATTTTTCTTTTAGGCATTCTCCAACATAAATACCCTACTCAGCTAAAACCAAAACTTCACTGTCCCTGGATCACCTAAAGGTACAAGAAGCTTACTTTAAATATAGGATTCAATAAGTTTTATCTCTGTTAGTATATTGCCTTTTCTTTGTGTAAATTAAGGAGGCTTTGAACTGATAACATTCTGTTATACAGTGAAAAGAGATGTTTTGGCTAAAATCTCCCATTTTTATTTGCAGCGTCTCTGACAATTCTGACACTGAAGAAATTTAGCAGAATTGGTTATTAAAAAAACTTTTGCCCACAGTGTTTTCTTGTGGGAAAATCTGAGTAATTTTTGGCTGAGTGAAGTTGGGTCCTACATTCAACTGTGATCATTTTCTGCTTGTTTGCATGTAATGTGATAACTGTAGGTTTTCAAAGAATATTCTAGGAAAATTGGGGAGACTTGAAGGAGGGAAACTTAATTCCATGCATCTGATTAGCCTACCCCGTTTTAGGCAGGTCTGTCACTGCCTTCAGGTCCAAGAGCTGGTCGATGGCTGCCATGTTAACCATGTCCTCTTTCTATGATTCAGTTTTGTTCATTGTCCAGATAGTCTCATATTATTGCCCAGGAATATGCCATTCAGGGTATCAACACTTCAAACTATGGGAAATCCAGGACACTGCTCCCTTGTCCCTCTGTCTCCCAAGTCAGTGCTGCTGCTACAGGCAAAGCAAGAGCAGCCCTGTATTGCCCCTGCCAAAATCTTAGCAGTGTTGCACCTCTTCCAGCCTCTGATTAAGTTCCAGTAGAGTGATGAGACGGGGGATTTGCCCACAGAGAACAAAAGTCCCCTATGCCCCCCAGTGCAATCCTGGTGCCCAAGTGGAGGACCCAGGTGACAGCTCTGGGGTCCCATAGCTGCTGCAGCTGCACAGATGCAGGGTAGGAGTAGAGTTGGCTGACCCTGGCAGGATAGATCCAGCCAGGGCCACAGTCCCAGGCCAGAGCCTGGACCTGCCTCCCCAAACAGGTCCCCAGCATCTGGTAGGGGTGAAGGGACCATGTGGCTTGCTGGTCCTGACTCAGTTGGGCTGCGAATTGGCTGGGGTTGCAGTTCCAGGGGGTCCAATCTGGACAGCTCCCTGGCTTCACCCCACTGGGCTGTGAGCTGGCTGGGGCCACAGTCCCAGGGTAGAGCAGGGATCTGAGCTGCCTCACCCCCCACCCGTCTCATCTGGGCTCTGCACAGTGGTGGCAGCCACTCTCTGGTCCCAATTCTACTAGAAGTCCCAGGGCAGAGCTTGGAGCTGCCCCTGCAAATGCAGGTCCCCAGCAGGCAGGGAGGGAGCCCGCTCCCTACAGGGCAGGAGTTTGAGCCATCCTGTCCCCGCCTCATCCTCACCTGGGCTCCACATGGCAGTGGCAGCTCCTGGTCCCGATTCTGCTGGGCTGTGAATTTTATTGCACGCTCAGTAAAATCAGTCGGGGCCAGCCTCAAGGGTGGGTGACTGCCCAAGGCAGCAACATGCAAACACAAGCAGTCTGTTCTCAGGGACATTTGTTTGAGTTTTTCTTCTACTGGCTGGGACCCTGGGACAGCCTATGGAATTTGGGACTGACTCGGTGAAACTAGGACATATGATCACCCTACGTATTTCTCAGGCAGCACAAAGAAATCATTTAATGGTTTTACAGATGTATCTATAAACATGTTAAACCATGAAAGCCACATGGCCCTGGAGGCTGTGGGGGGCACGGCAAACTCCCGTAGGCGGTGGTGGCAGTGTCAGCGGTGGGAGCGTGGTGGTGGCAAGTGGTGAGCTCCAGCAGGAGGCCAGGGAGCTGGTGGGGGTGGGTTGGTTAGCACTGACCAGTGGTTGACGACCACCCACAGACACCGCTGGCAATGGTGATCAGGGACCACCTGTAGACACTGGTGATTTTGTTGTTTGTGGAGCGGTGATTGCCTGCAGGCGCCACTGACACCTTTTTGCAGAGTGCACAACCAAGCTCAGGGGGTGCACATGCACCTCCTATATGTTGCCAATGTATTGAACAGTCCTTTCTGAAGAGAGGAGGAATGGGAAAACAGCACTCGGAGCTTGTAGGGAAATGGACAGTTGCAAGGAGTCTCTGGGACTTGCAGAGAGATCAGCTTATGATAGCAGTGACATGTTTGACTGCCTGATTTAAGAGAATCTGAATGAGAGGAAGGTTGGGATTCAGAACAAAACCTCATGTCTTAACTTTCATGCTATACCAGTAACAGTTGTGACTTCAAGCTTCAGTTTTATCATCTGTTGCTTACACTTGGCACTTGGCATTTGAAAATATCTTTCTAAATTCCTGTGCAAGTGCAAACTATTGTTTAAAGTATTTTCCTGATTTCCATTAGAAAGTTATCAATTTCCCCTTTTCTACATGATGTTTTCCTAGCTTTTCTTTCACTTACATGCCTCATAAAATGTTAATTTCAGCCTTTCTAACACTGGTGTGTTGTGTGTGTGGTTGTCAATTCGGAACATCCTAAAATCAGTTACAAGATGTACGGCATCTTTCTGAGAGTTATGTTTCCTTTTAATGGGTGCTAAAATACAGCCTGTAGTTAAGCAGTTGCTTTGAGGGGAGCACCAGTCGCCAGAACTTTAATGAGCACATGTGCAGATCGGTTACATTCGTTTAAGATACTTAGGTGGCTAAATTTCACTAGCAGAATGCCCCTGTTGTTGGAGGTTGTCAGACATGACTGAAGTAGGCTTTACAGACTCTAGATTTTATGTAAAAGTTCTTTGTAGGCCATTCCTGTAGTCCACATGTTATATTGTACTGTTAGCAGTCCAAAATTATCAGAAACAAATACTGTATTCAATAATTGCAGGGGGAACCTCTTTGTGATTCTAATGTTTAAGGAGTAGGGAGAGCCCCTAGTCATAGATTCAAGTAGAAAGTGGTGGGCTGGGGGATCGGGGCCAGAGCCACAGCTACTGCTTTGCCTCTGGCCTGCGGGTCACTCTGCCTCTTCCTTGTCTACCCTTGCTCAGCTCTGGCCCGCTTTAACCTTCGCCACGGAGCTGGCCTGTGGCAGCTCTTGCTGGGCCCTTAAGCTTGGACTGTAGCTGTTACTAGGCCAGTCAGGCTGGGGCTGGAGTAAACATGCTTCATACCCAAGGTGGAGCCGGGTCAGAGCCTGGTGGAGCCAAGGTAAGGGCGAGGGAGAGGCAGAGGCTGCATTGGAGGGTGGGGGGAAAGGTGGCAATGGGAAGGGGTTGCAGGGGAGCAGAGGCAGTGAAGGGGACAGGCAGCAAGGGCAAGGTATGCCAGAGCAGGGGTCAAGCTGTTTGGCCCTTCTCCCACCATTTGCCCCCCCTGCTACAGCGGTGGAGGGGAGGGGTGCCTTTAAGACAGCTCTCCCATAATTAGATTCTATACATGGAAAATTATAACCAATTTATCCATTTAGTGTAGAATCTACTTATTGTGGGGTCATCTTAAATTCAGAGTCATTCTGGATTTGAGTAAATACAATAATTGGAAACATTAAAAATGGAAACAACAAGCCTACAAAATCTGTTATCAATTCATCCTTTGCAGTAAGGATGAGTTTTTGCAAATGGAGTTTTTAGATTCTTCCGTTACGGAATATAACTGTTTGTTCTAAAACAGTTTTGTATAAGATGCGTGCATGCTTCCTGCAAGTTACCTTTTAGATTTTAATATAAATGGGCCTGGCTTGAGGTGAGGGTAAGGGCCAGACATGGTGACAAAAATGTATCCAGACACAAGCAAATATCTTTGTACAAACATTTGATTCTTTGATAGAGGCCCAGGTAAAAGGATACATTCGCTGGAAAAAGTTCCATTTGCAACATTTCTCTGTTCTCTTGGTTAGCGGAAGGGGAAGGCAAATAAACATTTACCTTTGTAGATTCTTTAAATTCTCCCTTATTGGTAGCTGTTTCTGCCACTGAGACTAGGAACAACCAGTACGTTTGTCCATGGGCACGTTGTGTCTTTGTCTGGGTACAGAAATATCCTGGCATTGGTGCGTACACACATTGCTACTCTAATTGGGACTCAGTGAGTAGTTGAAGGCACTGGTGCTCTTCTGCCATTGTAGTCCTGGAATAACCATTCAAATGCCATTTATGATGTTTTAGGATAAGCTGTTGTTACCTATTGTCCTAAAAATAATTACTTTTTTTCCAGATTTATCCTGGGACATTGGGCATATATTTCTGAACCACTGAACTTTGTCCCAGGAAAAAATGGTTTATTTGGGGACAGGTGCTGCCTTTTTGTAGCCAGTGTTGGAGAGGAGATTTTGCATGGTCTTGCTTTGTTAATTTTTCTGTCTGGCTATCTTACTCTTGTAGATCTAAAGCCATTTACATAGGAAGGGAATGTGAAATTATCCTCACTTTTCAGATGTGGAAACTGAGGCAGAGAAGTGTGCTGAACAGTTCTGTTTTGTTTAACCATTGTTAGTTGGTTTCTTAGGCAGCTGGAAATCTCATTTCATTTTTCCAGAGGGCAGAATGAAGGCTGAGCTGTTTGCAGTTCCTTCAATTAAGCTGGGCGGGGTGGGGGGGAAAATTGTTCTGAACAGAGAAGCAAACTTTTTAATAGCTGTTGCCTAAAACCTTACTAATCTGCTTACTGAACGTGACAGTGTCCATGGCCTCGCCTATATAACTTCTTAGGCTTTGAAGAAATGAGCTATGACCTATGAATAAGTGTGCAGTTTTTGTTTTGTTTTTGGTCTGTTTGTGGAATGTGAACAGCTGAAGTCTATTCACAGTTGGATCAGTGTCTAACACCTTATTGTTTCAAGCACTTGGATGTGAGCTGGAGTCTCCATAGAACTTGTAGATAATGGTTGAATTGTCTGTCTTGAGCATTGCTCTAACTAGAGGTGTTTGAAAGGAAGCCTTTTCAGGTTCTAACTCCTGATGGAGACTGATCTGTGTATGCACAGTTGAAACTGTTCTACATGGGGAGCTCTATCATCTAGTTTTCCACTGTAAATATAGACAGTGAGCTAATAATATCCTGCTCAGAGACTTGTTTCCGTGCAAAATAAAATGTTAGGGCAGTTTTGGAAGAGCTATGAATTCGGTCTGATCAGAGTGCCTTGTGGGCAAAAGGGGAAGACGCCAGTATGTAAGGAGATTTTTGAAGCATTTATTACAAATGCTCTATGCTAAATCAAAATATAAAGAGCCCTCATGCTTGATATGGAAAGAAAACATTGGCTTATTCTCTACGGTATATACTGGTGTCCTTGGGAGTGTTGCTGCAAGTGATTGTCGCAGACTGAAAAGTAGACCCCTGTGCTGGAGTGGTACAGGAAGCTCTACTGGAATCAGGGCGCACAATTCTGCAGCCTTTCTCTTGACTCCATCTATTCTAGGAGATGCAGCACTCTTAGCAGGCTAGTGATTTAAAAGGAGTGGCATGGGTACTAAGGTGCACGGTTGACAGCCCAGAGGTTGTAAGTTCAAGGCCACAGCAGAAGCATTTTGTAGTGCAGCCCTGTCAGATGCCAGTGAATCTGCAGTTTCTGCTAAATACCTCATCAGAAAGATGTGAAGGAAAGGAAGTGATTTAAAATATTCTAAACTCTCTATTTGGAAAGGAGTGGGCTCTTGTGACTCTTCTCCCCAGAGTCTTGTAACAAATCACCTAAAAAAAAAAAAAAAATTTGTTCAAGAATGAGGAGATGTCTTAGGTGACTCTGAAAGCATGGTGGGAAGTTTGCTTTTAATGAGAAGCCTAAAATGCTTGTTTTGCAGAAATGCAGGATAACAACTCTGAGATCCTAGCTTTTGACCAAAGTGTAAATTGTTCACTTGTAAGTTGATTTCCTTCCCCCTCTAATTTCTAATAAAATAAGTCTTACACCATTTTAAATTTTATTGCCCTCCATAAGCATTCACCAAAATGCGTTGCATATATAGATATGCAGAATGTCTATATTGCTGACCTGCTCTAACACCTATTTCCAAAAATAACAGTAAATTTAATCTTTTGCTGCAAGTGAAAGCCAACTGCAACTTTTCTTGAGAAGATTCACAATCCGCGAAGGTGTGTTTTGTGTTGTTTCTACATTTTGGGGGTTGAAGAGGTAAAGTCATTTTCAGAAGTTCATATGAACTTGACTCTTGTTCCATTAAAATTATCCAGAATATAGTTTTATGGTCAGTTTAAATAAAGACCATGATGGCTACTAAAATGGAATTTAGATATTTAGCCTTTAGTATGTGTTATCCTGCAGGTTATGGTGCGACGTTAAGCTTTTTGGAAGAAATACTTATCTTCTCTGAGAGAGGATTAATTTTAACGCTGATGAAATTTAGGTAGGTAAAGTTATACAGATTAAAAAGTATGCTTGTTAGTAAATCTAAGTGCTGACTTGAAAATCCGTGAAAGCTTTAATAGGCGTCATGCAGCTTTAGAAATAGGCTTAATAATTCAAATGCTCTTCATCCTCCAGTGAACAAAATGGACAAAGTAGAATACAATGAGAGTAATCATGGAAGCATGCTCTTGATAAAACTGGGGGATTCCTTTGGCGATTTCCTAATTAGATTAAATATTGCACTTCATTACTACTTATACACTAACAATATTTGTTCCTAGGATAATAAAAGCCAGAACGTCTTTGGAACCACCGGCATTTCAGATGGCTATTCTGAAACAATGCAGTGAATTTGCAGTATTGGAACCAGAATTGCTTACTTACATTTAAAAAATGGCTAAATACCTGCTAAAAGATTCTGCTTTATCCTTGGGGACCATTTGGAGACTCCAGTTAGAAGTACATGTTGTGATCCACTTTTATACATATATACCTATATATAGATTATATATAAAGTAGATCATAACATCTACTTCTAACTGGAGTTTCTAGTGGAATTTCTTGTAGGAAGTGTATTTTTTCTTGTTCATGTGCTAGCTTGTTTTAAAGCGCAAATTAAGATGTGTGAGAGATGCCAGCTATCAGATTTCCTCTTCCTCCTTAACTAGTATAGAGGCAGTGACTGACCGAAGAAGAGCTCATTGCTTTAAATACGAGGGACATGAGTAGTGTTTTCTGTCAAGAGTCATCCACTATAAAGTTGCTTTCTACAGTGGCCTGAACAGTCCTGAGTCTGATCCACAAGCTATTAGGATATTTTGTTCATTTATTATTTTTGTTTTCTCTTAAATGTGGATTAGAAAACACCTATAAATTATTTTGCTTAAAGTGACTTGGCGTTGGTTGAGATGGACTGATTGGCATGGGGAGGAGTCAGTAATTTGGCTCTATGTTTGTGACTCTTTGCGCTGTAAGATCTTATGCTGTTCACTCGGCCAATAATTTTTTTCACTGTATTCAAGACTATTCAGCACTTCTGGTGCTACATTATTTTTAATTAGATATAAGAGTTAAATACCTTTACTCTGGAGCCACCTTCTACATTTACTCTGTCTTGGCCTCCAAGTGTTTTGGGTTTTTTTTTCTTCTTTAACAAAATATTTCATGAAAAGCTTACTTGTTAGACTTAAGAGGGTAAGAAATGTGAAACTTCTGTAAATTGTGATAAGCAGCTGTAGATGTTCTGTGACATTTCAAACTACTCTGTGTGCAGTAATAAACTAGTTGTCTTTACATTTGCATTTATTTTTTTCTGTTTCGTATTGTAAAGCATTTAGAAGAAACCAGTCATTGTATTTTAGGTTTTTTGGAGCTGTGGGGCTGAATTATCATACTGGAAATGTTCGTAAGAGTGTACGTTATTGATCCAGGGTTTAAACGCATGCTACTTGTACAGTGTATAAAAGTCCCTATTATGTTTGCTAATATTTTTATATTTGACCCCAATGAAAAAGGCAACCTTTACCTCCATTATGTCATATTGTGAGCTACTGTAAAGCAGAGTGGAAACACACAAACTGTTGAACAGCCTTGTACAAAGTCTCCAAAGAGAGGTAGAGAATGCCTGTTAGAAGGAGTAGAGGTATTTCCAGTAACAGTCGCGCTATAATCCCTGTGCAGTTCCTTTTCAAACAGATATGAAAAACAATATAATCAGTTCAGTCAGGTGAGGATGAATAGCTCATTTCTAGAGGAAGGGCTTTATTTCTCTGTAATTTAGATGATAAAAATGTTTAACTTTAGTCGTGAGCCAAATAAGAATATTGTCTATATAATTAGAATATGTAACAAGTGTATGGGAACCAAAATCTTAAAACCGAATCATTTAGAAGAATTTTTTTTCTTCTTTACAGAGTAACTTTTAGTATAGGGAATTATTAAAATTCTTATTTTTAAATAAGGTGTTAGCCCAGTTATCTAAACTTAATTCGTTCATAATCAGTTGTAGATCTCAAGAAACAATGACTGCGTTGGGTGAGAGCATGGAACCAGAATTAAGAGTATTTAAAGGGGACTTAATGGTGATGCATCAAAAAGTTTACAAATATGAAGAGAAGGATCAAAATCAGTGAGTTTAGTAGATTAGATCCCCCCCAATAGAGAGATCCATTTACCTGAAATTCCTTTAGATACAAATATTGTATGACTCTGGATTTGTCAGTGTAATGAAACAGGAAAGTTTTGAGTTATTTTGCAACATTACATTGTTGCCTTCTGCAGCCTCTTTTTCATCCATCCCTTTTTTCAAAAGCACTAATGCAACTATCCTTATGTCTGGATATTCTTGAATACAATTTCCTGCTACAGGTCTTCCTCAGTACTAGCTAAAGGGGGGGAAAAAATCACTTTGACCTCTCCCCCTGCCCTCCTCCCCACCCCCTTTATATCGGGAAGTTCATTCACAGGCTCAGAATTTAAAGCCTGCGGAACAGTTGTACTGCTGTAGTGCTTGTAATAACACCCGGGTGGTTTCTGGAGCAGTGATTTTGCTTTTATTTTTCATCATAAAGTTATGATAGCATAAACCTCTGCCAGCTAGTCTTGTAGAAATCTGCATTTGGGATGAACATGTGTAATAAATATTTAACTTGGCAGTAAAAGATTATTTTGAATCGGCAAATGGATGGGTGGGTGATAAATGGTTATTGGCAGCTTGGCTTTGGCAGGTATGATTTCAGTATGCTAGCGTATATTTAGGCTGGACTGTCTGGACATGAAGATGGAATCCTGTTATGTATGACTGCAACACTATCTTGAACCTGTTAATAGAGAAAAGCTCATCACGCAGTACTTCACATTGAATTGTTCAAGTTTGTCACTTGGTTACTTCCAATTAAAGTAGACAGTTGTTTAAGAGGCATTGCAGCATTTGGCTAGAGGGCCACAAAGCTGAGCAGTTCTGCCCTGACATTTGAACTGAGAATGAAGGAACTTGTAATTCAATTAGAGAGACTCTTCAAAATTAATATAATTATTTACAAAATGTATATGTACTTCTGTCTGCCGCCTTTCTTGTTACACAGTTACTTAAGCACTTCCTTTTAGTTCCTTTTAGACCAGGAATGAGCAAATATTTTGGGCAGAGGGCCTGTTACTGAGGTTTGGCAAGCCATCAAGGGCTGCATGATAGGCAGCCAGGGGCAGCCAGATGTTCATTTTTTAAAATTTTTAGGGGCCCCGCAGGCTGGATAGAATGGCCTGGCGGGCCACATTTTGCCCACCCCTGTTTTAAACCATTCATTTTATGGTCTTTCCATAAACATGTGTAATCCTTATTAAATTTTAGCAATTTCTGCATTTGGAGATAAACCTAACATACACACTGTGGAAGTCTGGGGGTATTTGAAATTTTGACTTTGCCACCTACATAGAAAAAGTGAAACCACTTCTGACTGTTGTGGAGTGTGTTTTCTCTGAGCAGTAGTTCTGTAAACGGTGGTGTGATTACCTACCCATTGGAATTAGAGACTTTAATGCTAAATGGCAGTAAAGATGAAAATCAAATCCTTGAAACTTCTGTGTTAAGTATTCCGGCAGTGACTGTCAGGATAGGTAACTGGATTTGTTTTGTAAGTGGATTCAGTGCTGATGTAGAAAACAGATGGGTAGTTAATCTTAAATGAGCAAGCATAAATTAAGCTTCTGTAGTTCATTTTTGTTGTGTAAACAACCAGCATGAAGCTTAAATTCTAGGCTGTGTGGATTTTGAAGTATCTTGTTAAGATTTTAGTGATGGAACTGGCTTACTGTATACAATATGGAAACAATGGACATTTTAAGACTCCTTATACTAGCAAAATAAATGCAATGCAATGGGTGCTTTATATGTAATAGTTCATTCATGTTCTTGAATTATTGATGGTTAAGTATTTGGTATAATTGTCTGTCTGTCTTCCTTACAACTTTTAGGTCACCCATTGGGCTCCATCGCACTGAACTAATCTGCATTCGAAGCTGTTCACCTGCAGTAAATCGCATTGGTTGGAATTGAACATGTCTCAAGTTCAAATTCAGAATCCATCTGCTGCCCTTTCGGGGAGCCAAATCTTGAATAAGAACCAGTCTCTCTCTCAGCCTTTGAGTATTCCTTCTACCACTAGTTCCCTGCCCTCTGAAAATGCAGGTAGACCTATTCAAAATTCTGCTTTACCCTCTGCATCTGTTACATCCACCAGTGCAGCTGCAGGTAAGAATATGAATGTATGTCTATTCTTAGCTTTGTTTTATGATCTGATCCGGTTGGTTTCTGGTAGTTTCATTTAATAAGAAGCAATAGTCTCAAGTTGCAGTAAGGGAAGTTTAGATAGAATATTAAGACAAAAATGTTCTCATTAGGAGGGTGGTGAAGCAATGGAACAGGTTACCTAGGGAGGTGGTGGAAACTCCATCCTTGGAGGTTTTAAAGGCCTGGCTTGATAGAGCCCTGGCTGGAATGACCTCGTTGGGGATGGTCCTGCTTTGAGCAGGGGCTTAGACTAGATGACCTCCTGAGGTCCCTTTTGAATTTTAACTTCCTATGATTCTGCAGCATTGAGGAACTCTGTTTCACACGCTGTTTAAAAAAACCCGCAAAACAAAAAACCCCCAACAATCGCCTTCCCACCCCCACCCCCCCCAAAACAAGAAACCCTGCACCAACTATGTTGACTTGTCTTGTTTTATTCCTGCCTAAGCCAGTGTTCAGATTTGTTTAAAGGTTTTGAGAGAGACTGCTACCTGTATTGTATTCAAAACAAGATGACATTGTAAAGTGTTGTCAAATTTTCAAGGTTTATGTGGTGTTACAACAGTTTTAAGTACAATATTTTAAACAAACTGGCAGTCTTTCATTTATATTTGACAGCACAGGGATTGGAGTATGTAGGAAAAGAGCCCTTGTTATGTTAACAGGTTTTTTTCCAAACCAGAATAATACCACTTTTCCACAAGTAGTGCTGTATGCAGCCTTCACGTATATTTGACCATGTTCATAATAAACAATGAAATGAAGATGTTCCTTAATAAATAGTAGTACTATCAAACTGTATAAACTCATACTTTTCTAGAAAAAATGCAAAACAGATAATGGGAGGTGGCAGGTAATGAGATTAACCAAAAAATTGTGGGGTGGGCAAAGAAAAGCCAAGAACTAAGAACTGGCACTTCTTCTAAAAATGTTTAAAAGCAAATTATCACAGTACCTGCTAAGAAAACTTGGTAGTCAGAGTATATTACATAGATCAAAGTTGAGACCACAACCTCTTAAACTTCAAACCAGGTCTCTAGGTGTTGTGGTAGATGTCTTTTGAAAATGAGCTTCTGTAGTTATTGTCGGATTTGTGATGCGTGTTGTTAGAATGTAACATTTTCAACAATGCTTTACATAATTGTTCTTGGGGAACCTCTAAATCTGCCTGATCTTCACCCATTTGAGAAATAGCTGGGGATCACTGTCCCAAAACTGGAAGGTTGCATGTTCTAATCAGCCCTTCTGCAAAGGTGCAACAAATCTGATATTTGATTTTTTTTGGGGAACTGGAGCAGTCTTAATGTCCACCTGATCATTTATGTCTCTGTCTTATTTTCCAGCTCCTTCTAACATGGCAAACCCCAAAGAGAAAACCCCAATGTGTCTTGTGAATGAGTTAGCCCGTTTCAACAAGATTCAGCCTGAGTATAAGCTTTTGAGTGAGCAAGGTCCAGCTCATTCTAAGGTAATTATTACTATAAATGCCTAAACAATGTGAGCCATAAAGAACTTTTGTGACTGGAAAGACAAAATATGTAGCTCTTGTGCAGCATAACTTGCTGTAGTAGAGGTACAAGCAACTTAATGAGACATGAAAGGTACTTTAATACAGTGCAGTTTTCAATTCATACAATGGGTATGCTGAAGTTGAGGAAGGTACCCATTTGGATTAAAACTTGTCCCTTGATAACTAACTTTAGTAAATGGCTTATTTATATTCTCACAAGAGCTGTGTAACATATTTGAGACTTGCATTATACTGTATGGCCTAACTACAGTATTTAACAGTATTAGCAATTGGTTCCTAATATAATTCCCGCCTTTGACTTTATTGCATGCTTGCCTTTTGTACTGAAATTGTCTGTGCTCTTCCTGACTGAACGTGACTGAGGCAAACCAACATCTGAGTAGGAAGAGAATGAAAATACTTTTCCTTCTCCAAAAATATACGCTGACTGCACCCTTAGAGAGGCAGTGAAAATGGTTGAGATCTGACTGTTTGTTGTTTTTTTTCCCCTTTTGGCAAAATACTTCTCAGTCAGAATGCTAATGCCCTTATGCAGGTGGAGTCAGGGAGTGCAAATATAAGTGCTAATGTGAAAATCTTTCCTGGGTTATTCAGTTAACTACTTACTCTTTTAGAAGTGTGAACAGTTTCTTCCTATATGTATAAAATACCTGTAAACTTCCTTTGCTAACTGCTGTCTTGTAGCTGAGGGCAAAGTGAAACTCACTAGAATGGGACTTGCTGGGTTGGAGAGCCTGATTTTAGGCAATTTCACTTAACTACCAGCCCACAGAGTAGAAGAGCTTTGTAGGCCACTCTCTCTAACAGACCAGTTAGGTCAATATAAATGTCTTCAGATCTCTATGGACTTGGTGGTGATTTACCACCGTTGTCTTACATAAACTTTGCATGTCCCTGACATTGTAGATTACTAACATTTTGGCAGGCTCTAGTAAATATTTTGTTCCTCTAAATGCCTGCTCTTAGCATTCAAATAGCTAATATATAGGCCTAGCAAATATACAGAACACATTCCTGACACTTGGCAGGGAGAAAAAAATAACAAGGCATTTTCTTGTCAACTTTTCACTGTGTGACTCCTGAGTTACCACCACACAAGATGATTCATCTTGGCTTTTTTTTGTATACATTTAACACTAGTTTCCCTTTAAGTTGTATTATAGCTATGCTAGGAAAATGTGCTTGGGATAGAGCAAAATCAACAAGTTATCAAAATGTTCAGCAATCAGCCCTGTTCCATTTATTCTTTTACGTCTTCAGCTAAATGCTCTAAATGCAAAGCATTTTAAAAATCATGAATACTAGGGAATAGTGTTTGGGGCAAGTGATCATTTTGGTGGTTGTTCTGATCAAAATGAAGCTTCACCTATTGTTGGGAAGAACATGGTTTGCGATGCATCTGATTTACTTGAGAGAACTTATGATAATAGATATCTTTGTGGTTACAGTGAAGTACTCAAAAGTACTTACATTAGTTAAACTTGTGTAAAAAAACTGCGTCATAATGACTTGGAGGGGGATAACACATTATACCTATGGCAAAAGTTGTTATTCCTGAGAGTGGCTTAAATATCTTTGTTGCAGCATTTGGAAAAAAAATAGTGTAAAATTAAAGTGTAAAACAAAAAGTGACTAATCGATGCAAAGTAAAAATAGACTGTTGAATAAGTAGTTGCATTACAAAAAGGTTAGTCAAGATAAACATATGGGAATTAAAAACCTCAATATCGCATCATAAATTCCCCTGCCTATCAACTTAAGTGCATGTTGTGGAGGCTGTTGAGTGAGTAGTTCGGACCATTAAAACAGTGCAAAGGTTTTTATTAATCCTTGTACTCAGTAACTAGAAAAAGGTACAGACAACTACTATGTTTGGAACATGGTGGCCAGTATATTTTAAAGTTGTATTGTGGAAAATTAGGTTCTTTAGTGTGCAGCTACTAAAAAGTAACTTCTCAAACTAGATGGTGAGGCATATTTCAGCAAAAGGTCCTAAGAACTGGGGTGAAATTATGGTGTGGGTCATCATAAAGAACTTGCATTTTTCCCATGCAGGTGTTTACAGTGCAGCTGACTCTTGGGGACCAGCACTGGGAAGCTGAAGGAACTAGTATTAAAAAAGCTCAACATGCGGCGGCTGCCAAAGCATTGGAAGGGACAAAATTTCCTAAACCTACAGCTCGTCCATCTCGTAGCGAAGGAAAGAACCCAGGTATATACAAGGACGGGTTGTTTAAAAAATATTTATAGTCTGCTCACCTCTGAACTCGGTGTATATATTGGCACTGCTTAAGGTTGTTTTTAACTTGGTGAACTTGAAATGTTGTTCTGTGCAATCACCAACCAGTTTGCAGCTTGTGGTTTAGTTTTTCCAATTAAAATGAAATTGTGACCTATATCAAATGGAAACATTTTAATAGTGAGCAGAGACTAGATATGCATATAGACACATGGGAAGTTCAGAGATGTTAGGTTATATTTTAGTGATGCTTTTGGATTTTGTGCTTCCTTTTTGAGAAATCTTATCAAGGTTTGCTTGCCCTGGTTAGATGCTTCTAATAGTATTGGAGGGTTTTTTTATTTTCATGGGTAGGTAAATTTCTATGACAGTTTTGATAGCCTGAGGCTCTATGATGTGCTTTGTTTTTAAGAGTATCTGTAGGAACAAAACAAATTAATATGCTTTTGAGAGGTTTTTATGAGAGCTTCAAGTTTTATGCATGGATTCTGGAATAAGGTCTGTAAAGAATATATTGTCATTAGTAGAGCCCAGATGCTAAATTTGATTAAGTGGGGCCTGTTTACGTTGTGAAACAAAAACTTCTACAAATCATGTGTTGTAAAAAAAAAAAAAAAAAAAAAAATACAGTACAGCTGCTTGTTTATGTAGAAGAAGGTAGGTTACATGTGAGAGAGAACCTGTCTCTTCTGTATTTTTTTTCTCATAACAGTTAATTGGTGGTATTGTATAAACACTGTAATGTAACAATTTGCCAGCACCTAACAAGTTCAGATGATTTCCAGCAAAATTTACCCGTCTTGTTTTCACTACTTCCAGCTGTATTCGTATTCAAAACCTCACTACTCATTATTGTCATAATGCCTGTGCCAAGTATTCAGTCCCAATTTGCTTTCCTTTTGAAGCAGTATTGGCATTTACCTAGCTTTACTCTGCTGTGATATTTGGACAACTATCTTCTGTTTCTCTTTATTTAGATAGTGTAACCCCCACGGTGGAGCTCAATGCACTTTGCATGAAGCTGGGAAAGAAACCTATGTACAAACCTATTGATCCTTATACAGGGATGAGATCCACCTACAACTATAATATAAGAGGTGGTGCTTATCCGCCACGGTATGTACCATTACTTTTCTGTTTGTGATTCTGGACTCTTTGAACTTCTTTTCTCCTTGTGTATATGAACCAGGCTATATAGGAGGTTCAGCTTGACCTTTAGGCAGTTTCTGTTGTTAGTGGTTTATGGAACTATCACTTTACCAAGAATCCCCAAAAGTTCAGGCATTTCCAATCATAGTCTTTCCCTTTTTTCTTTCCTCTGGGTGAGGGAGAAAACAAAAATTGAGAAGGGGAAATTGATTAAGTAGTGAATTTATTCATTTAAGAGCACTTCATAAACAGTCCGTTTTAGTAAGTAAACAAAATTATTTCCTTTTTTACTATAGTTTTAAGTGAGAAGGAAAATAAATCCAACAACTTAAGACTTTTCTGTAGTTAACTTGGATGTAAGTCATGACATTGATATGGAATATTTCATTTGAGTGTAGAAGTTCATTCTGCTGAGCCTGGTAAACCATAAGGCTTATAAAAACCATATTAGGGTGTCTTGTTTCAAAGAAATATTTGCTTTTCCTTGTCTTGTTGTATTGATACTAAAAAATCTACCAAATTGTTCAGACTTTAAGCTTAAATATTAAAGCCATTTTGAATATATTTAAGTGTGTCATGTTGAGCATTGGTTACTGTCATGTGAAATTTGTGGTTATATAATTTATGTTCCTAAATGTTTACTCTGTAGCTTACAAGCAACTTGCAGACAGGCAAAGTGACCTCTCTGTTTTTAGGTACTTTTACCCATTTCCTGTTGGACCCTTACTTTATCAAGTTGAGCTCTCTATTGGAGGACAGCAATTTCATGGGAAAGGAAGAACAAGACAGGCTGCTAAGCATGATGCAGCTGCTAAAGCACTGAAAGTTTTGCAGAATGAGCCCCTGCCTGAAAAACCAGAGGTAGGAATTCAAGTTCAAGTATCTTAAGTGTGAATTGAAATGATGTGACATGTCAGATAGAAGTGATTTAAAGTATATTTTTTCTAAATTAAAAGGTGAATGTACTTCAGATTGGAAGACTTCAGTGTGTGAGTTGGTGTGGACCTGCTTAGTGTCCAGTGGAAATAGTTTCTATTTTACATGTCTTTCTTTTATAAAAGGAGGATTTTGCCAAATCAGTTATTTTCATTGCTTTGGCTATCATAATTCCTGTTGCATTGGTACCACTGCCTAAATAAGGTTGCATAAGCATCCTTAATTTTTCCATTTCCAAGCTTTTCGATGATTGAATTTATAGCCTTCATGGTTTTTTACTTCTTGCACATAACATCACTGTGTGTGCATGTTTTTCTATGCATTGTATGTGCATGTATTTATTCCATTTTTCTAATGTTAATTTTTATGACTATATTTAGACCTCCAATGCATTTTAGTAAATAAAAATAAATCAAAAAGCAGATGTATGCTGGGCTGAAAAAATGAGGAAAAAATCCTTGCACCCTGTTTAGAAGGTGAAAATATACTTTGTGACATGAATATAAGAGGCATTTTAGCAGCAATACTTTGGTTGGCCTGGGGGCAAGGAATTGAAGGGCCATTATGGATTAACTTGCAGTTGTCAAGTCTATGGATAACAAAGCATAGACTTTTTTTTTTTAATTTTCCTGCAAATTTCTGCTTTACTGAATAGATTGTTTCTAAACATATTTTAAAATTGTGTATGAAAAGTTGTCATCTCTAAGTGTGAAAACTAGGTAAAAGCCATGGCCTCTTTAAAAGCTGTAGGAGTTTAATACCTTCCATGTAGTCAGAATTTCTCCTGTAAGTTTTAAATTCATGGCTTTTTGAAAGGTGTGTATGGTTCATGTGCAGCAATGATGCTCAGGTACTAACATAGCAGCTCCAAAGAGTAATATTTGAGCATTTATTTTGTCCAAATATATAGCACTTGTATATCACAATTGACAGGCCCAAAAATAATTTATCACGATTGACAGACCCCAAAATAAATTTTTCTTTAAAAGACAACATTCCAGTTGTTTTAAGGAAATATTGGTTAACGCAAGAACCACCCCGAGACGTCCAAATCCATTGAGCTACCACAGGGACCTGAGTTACCCAAGGAGACTAGAGTCTCTGCTCTCAGTGCACACAGGTGCAGCACTGAACTGACAGCACAGGTGTTCATCCGTGACCTAAAACCGTGGTAAAAGTTGAACTGCGCATCCTCTAATTTTGGCATTATCCCTAGCTAATGCTTGTGCATACTGCATCTTTAGAAAGCTCTAATGCAGGGTCTGGCAACATATGGCTGGCCAGTGGATCCATGAGGTCTGGCCCACAGAGTTGGATGGCTTTGCATGTGCCCATGCCAGAGGTGGGCAGCTTCCACCCACACCTACACTGCTGCTTTTTTCTGTCTGGTCTAATGCAGACCAGGTGTTTTCAGCAATGTGTCAGCAGCAAGTAGCCAGATACTGCTGCTTCCCCAGACCCTTCTTCTTAGCTGCTGTGTGGGCAGTGAGGAGCTGTGCTAGAGCCAAGTTGTGCCCCCAGGCAGGGGAGTGGGGGAAGGAAAGTGGAGAGAAGCGGCAGCAGCATGGATGCAGTTTGCAGATGTGTGGTCCCAGCGCTGGAAGCTGTAGCTAGGAAGCAGCAGGGTTGGGCAATGTGTCAGTGGTATGGGCACAGCTCACAGGTGTGGGGATAAGCTTTCTGCTGCTGATGTGCCGCCAAAGCCACCCAGCCTGCATTGGAGCGCAGCAGAGTTGTTGTAGCCTGTAGCTTGTGAAAAGGTAGCAGAGCCCCTGCACTAAAGAGGATTTTGGAATGTGTGTTCACAGATTTGTTCACACTGCTCTGGGCGTGTCTACGCATGCACTATTAACGTGCTTTAGTTAACATGCATTGAATCGAGTAACACCATTGTGCAGTACTAAGAAAATTCACATTAACTAAAGAGCATGGGGTTCTACTTCTGTAAAAGTGCTGCTCCGACATGCTGTAATTACCGCGCTGCCGCATTTCATGTATCGGTGTCCCTGTGCTTCAAAATGGGGGTGGGGGTGCTTGAACTAAAGCTGCTTTAATGCCATTTTGAAGCACAGGGATGCTGATGCACGAGGTGCTGCAGTGCTTTAATTAGAGCAGCTCTTGGAGCAGCTATAATTAAAGCACGTAAAAGTGCCCACTGTTTTTAAGTGACACTTAATGTGCATTAGCCTATTTTAATATGCATTAACTAAATAGCATGTTTTTAGTGATGCTTTTAATGGGCATTAAAATAGGCGAACACACATTAAAGCTCCTGTGTAGACGGGCCCCATGTTAATTTGCAAGCTGCCTTTAACCTGACCCTCATCCACCCACAGAGATCTGTACTTACAGTTAGGTGGTTCTGATGGTCCAGACAGCTCAAGTTTAAAGAGAGGTGGGGTTTAAAGTTTGAGTGTTGCAGTGGGGTTGCAGCTCCAAGTTTGATCATAAGTCATTAGCTACTAAAGCAGTGACACGTCCAGTCTGTTGCAGACCAGGTCATCATCAGCTATTTTGTGTGGGTGCTTTCACTCGAGGTAGGCTATCAGGTGGAGTAACTTTGAGTATGCTGACTCAAGCTTAAGTATTGCAGGGAAGACTAGTCCTAAGACTACAACATCCTATCATGGACAACCTTTAGATCAGGGGTTCCCAAAGTTCTTATGCCACAGCCCAGCAAACTGGGGCTCAGCAGTTGCAGCCGAGCAGCCAGAACTTCCAGCCAGAAGATGGGTAAGGATACCCCCACCCTCCAGCTGGGGGGTGGGTGGGCCAAACCCTGTGCTGCCACAGGCCCTGCAGAAGGAGCCGTGGTCTCTCTGCCTAACTCTGGGGGGCCACAGTTTGCTCGTCCACGGCCAATTCTGGCTCTGGCAGCCGACCGTGCTGTAGGCTGGCAACAGGATTGAGAACCCCTGCTTTAGATGATTCAGTGTTTGTCTTCCTGTTTGTAGTGCAGCAGTTCTGGAAGCACCTGTCTGGACAATCTGTAGCTTTTCACTTGAAAATAAATAGCTGTTTGGAGCTGTATGTTCAGTTTTCTGGAAAGGGACAAAGTCTCTCTGAAATACCACCTAGTCCTTTGTACAACTGTACTGAACGACAGGACCGTTAAATGTAGTAGCTCTAATTGAAGTGGACATGAATGCATTTGGAGTTACTTTAGCGCTTTACCTTCACCTTCTTGCCAGGCTACTAATTTCCTTGTTAAGAAAGGGAAGATTTAAACAATTTTACTATTCTTTAGTTTATATCAACCTGGATATTTTTTGTTTCCTTGTATTACATTATAGGCTCCTTTACTCTTTTTTTTTTTTTTTTTTTTTTTTTTTTTTTTATAAAATTTTACGGGGGTTTTTTTTTGGGGTTGTAATGGTTGTTTGGTTTTTTTTTTTTTTTAATTTGTTTTAGATGCACCCTCATTCTTTAACCATTTGCAAACATAGTTTAGGGCTGGAGCACACACCAGCACACAACACAACTGATACCAGTGTAATAAACTCTGGGATGTTTCTTGGTGCACACTCCTTTATACAGCATAAGGAGAGAAATAGTTAATTTTGTTAATAAGAGGATATGCTTGTCTATAAAAGTATGATGTTAAATACATGTGAGCAATCAAAACCAGAATATATTGAAAAGTGCAAGGAGTAAAAGATATTTTAATGTGATTAACTTCCAAACTGAGACACTATCACTAGAGATGCGGGCAGTAAACTAACATTTAAGCTCTTCAGTCATACCTACATTATCTCTTAAAATGGGCTTTCAAGGTCCTTTTGATTAAACAGTGCTGCTAATTTTGAACCTACCCACTTTGCATTTGAAATCAGAGAAGTTTTAGAACTCGATTGTAAAGTTCTTTTGAGTCTCAAAAATGTCAAATCTTGGAGCAATCTGCTGGGAAGGAAGTGCTCTGCTTTTAGTACTGGTATTGCCTGAACAGCTCTCAAACACAACAGTTCACTGTGCATGTACCGCAGTCCTGCACTAGTGCATCATTTGACCTCACTCTCTGCAAATATGTATTGGAGAGTTCTCCATACGTGCCTCAACGTAGTTAGTTCAGAGGCTGGAAATAAGTGATACCATACACAGTACTAAGAAGACTAAAAATGTCAGGCGTTTGCCCTGGAAAGTATCTTGGGATTTACACATTCCTCTGGAGTGCTTGCAGCTTAAGCACTTAGTGTAATGGTGCTTTGGGCAGAAAAAGAAATCTGCCTGAAGACAAGTGCAAATAGCAAGTCTGCTTTATTGGTCACTCATTCTGGGTTTAGGTTTAATGGTGAACAGTAAACTAGATTTCTGTAATCCTTAAAATAGTCGAAGATGGTAGAAGCAAACAGAGAGGGAAAGTGTTTGGGGTTTGTTTTTTTTATTAAACTGTTTTTACTAAATGAGACATCTCCAGGCTATTCCTCTAATCGTAGTTAAAGCATCTAATCCATTTTTTAATCGTCTGGTGTTTGAGCTCTTGTTTTTGACAGTTCCTCTGTGCCTGTAGTCCTTTCTCTATCATAGCTTGGTAGCGGCAGTCTTACAGTTTCTGCGTCATTGCCATGCCTTTTAAATCCACTTTTTTATCTAGTGCACAACAACAGCAGAGTTAGACTGTAATCAAGGTTTTGAAATCCATTTGACTGGAGATAGACACACGCCTAGCGATGTGACCAAATTAGCATTAATGCCCTTATGGAAAGTGCATGATTTAAGACTCAGCCATTTGATTTCAGGCATTTTGCCCATAGTGCACTGTAACCACTTCCTATGGTTGTCCAGATGGGATGATTAAACAGAGGCATGTTATGAATACATGGCTGCCCCCAGAACTAATTAACCATCACACATTTGACTGGCCAGTGCTTGGAATCCAAATTTTTCGTGCCGATATGGTCTCACTGGGTTTCATACAAATGTCAAATTAACTTGTGTAACTAGCTTCTCGTAAGCGTTTCAGTTTTAAAAAGTGTATTTCACACTTGGGTTTGTCTTAACTTTTCCAGAAATACATTTTAAGCCTGCTAGCTTTCAGAGAGCCTGCTTTCCCTTCCTTCAGTGAGCACATATGCAAATTTGAAGTTTTATCAGCTTTTACATTAAAAACCATTATTGAAACAAGGTTCTTAACTTTAAGTGTCTGCAGTACGTGTGGGATATTTCTGTGTTCTCATGTAGACAGCAAAGGTTAGACAACTTGATTTGTGGGTTCAATAAACTGGTTGGATGACTATCATTCAGCTAGCATGCTCTTTATTTAAATGTGTGCTGCTTTTAGGTTAATGGAAAAGAACCAGATGATGAAAATCTCAATAAATCTGAAATAAGCCAAGTTTTTGAGATTGCACTTAAAAGGAACTTGCCTGTGAATTTTGAGGTATGTTTATTTTACAAGCTCTAGAGTTATATTTTGTTAGAATATTGAGGATACTGAGATAAAATGATCTAAAGCAACTTACTTAGACAAGAACAACTGACTTTTAAAGCTGCATGTTAGTTGTGAATATGCTTTTATCCTAATGAGTTTCAAACTGATCATCCCAGAGCTAAATGGTTTAAAAAGGGGGTGGGAGGGAAGACCACTTGTACCCCAGAATTGGCAGGCCACGCAACTCATAGCACACATGAGTAGCCCTATGTGCTATTGTACCAGGCTCTTTGAAAATTTAACATAAGATCCTTTCAGTATTGAATGAGTCTCTCTACTTTAAATCACATGTACAGTTAGAAGAGTGAAAACAAAATTCAAATGGGGAAAGAGCTTAAAGAGTCTCTCTATCATTGCATAATTGAGCACTGATGTGAATTATACACAAGGTATAATTCAGAACCCCACAAGCAGGTTTCCCTTGAGTAGGAAGTGGGACTATAACATTAATCCTCAAGTGTCATCATGGGTTTCCAGTTTCTCAAAATTGCCCTTCTGGTTTTCAGAACAAACTCTTTGGTCTCATTCACTTACATTCCTCTCCTTTGTTGTCTTGGATGACAGCTGCTTCCTGCCCCCTTCTGACCATCTTAGTTATCTTCTAATTTATTACGTACCAGAGGAACATCCTTGTTGCACTGAAGTATTAGTTTATTCTGTTGCTATTTCTGCTGACATGGGTTACTTCACTAAATTGACTTCTAATCTGTTTCATGAACACTTAAATTGTTACATTTTCAGTATTCTTAAAAGTTTGGCACAGACTTGATTTTATTTTTTTTTAAGAGTGCTATTTGGAAAGTGCCAGTTGCCAGTGATCTTAATTTGTACTAACATTTGTTGTCAAGTTTTGTTCTATGAGTCAATATTTGGGCATTTGGTGGCTTTAATATGTGATTGCAAATAGACAACAAGCCTATTTTAGAGCTAGTAGTTTGAAGGCAGTGCTGCCTCCGGTGTCTGTACTTCTGAACTAAGACTCTAAGTCCCAAAGAATTGCTTTTGTCTGTACTAATCAAATCGCTGTAATACGAATCATTGGGTGGAGATGTATACCCAAAAACAAAGTTAATATTCTCTTCTGAAAGAGTAAAACAGTAAATGAAACATGCTAAAGACCATTAATTCATAAAATGTAAATTCTACTTCCTGCTTGCTGTGCATGCTCTTTTCTAGGTAGAATTATTTAACAAATTTTGCATGGGTGGGATGACATTATGCTTAGTGGTCATGTTATTAAATAGCCTCTTCCTGGATCATTTCAGGAATGCTATCTCATACAAATTCCCCATTGCCCCTAGTTCTTGTGAATGAAGTTTGCTATAAACATTGTGCCCTACCATTTTTAATAAGTGTTTATCACGCTTTCACTCAGTTTTTCCCTCTGAAACAGGTGACCAAGGAAAGTGGTCCTCCCCACATGAAGAGCTTTGTAACCAAGGTGTCAGTTGGGGAATTTATGGGTGAAGGTGAAGGAAAAAGCAAGAAGATCTCTAAGAAAAATGCCGCAATAGCAGTCCTAGAAGAACTGAAAAAACTGCCCCCCCTTCCTACGGTTGAGAAAATGAAGCCACGAATCAAAAAGAAAACAAAATCAATAGTGAAAGTAAGAAATACCTCCCTTCTTGGACCCAAATTTTGTTGCTGAAAAATGTCATAATGTGTGGAACATTCCCAAAATTGTTATAAAGACCCTTTTCACATGCCGAAAGTTTAACCAGCGGTCTGGTACTACAACTGATATATTAGACATTCACCATCCTCAGTTAACAGAGCTCTCTACTGCAGTAGCAAGGTAGTTAATGTTGACTTCCAGATGAATGAGAAAATATTTGAACATATGCTGTATAAACTACTAGACTAGTTTTCAAACTTAAGGAGACCAATTTATGGATTTCTTGCAGTTGTGCCACCTCCATCCAAATCTTTACCTTTAGCAGTAGTCTCCAAATGTTCAAAATAAGCTGAACTTTTGCTATTGGTAGCTTATCTAAGAACATGATCAACTATGTTTTACTACTATTGCTTGGCTATTGGTATTGCTCTTACACCATAAACCAGGTTTTGGTGTTTTAGGGAACCTAATGCCTACAGTTGAATGAATGATTTAATTGGTACGCTACATTTGGAATTGCTGTACAATATTTGCAAATGTCAGCTTATTTTTTCAACATTGTTTCCACCTTAGCTGCAAACAAGCCCAGAATATGGCCAAGGAATGAATCCTATTAGCAGACTTGCTCAGATACAGCAGGCCAAAAAAGAAAAGGAGCCAGAGTATATGCTCATCACAGAACGTGGTCTTCCAAGGCGCAGGGAATTTGTTATGCAGGTTTGTATATTGATTTCCAATCTTTATATGTCTGTCTTTAATTTTAGTTAGGGTTACCAGACTTTGAAAAAGATATATGTACTTAGTAGTACTGCATCTCCAAATGCATTGAGCTCATTAAGAAAAAAAATCTCCATCTGATTCCCTTGGAGCAGGATAAGGGCTCAAGAAGGCAAATCCTTTTTCCTAAGTTCTGTTAAAGAGCTAGTTGAGATGCTGGAAGGCAAATTTTTAAATACATCATACTTGCATACATTTTTCTTAAACACAGAAAAATACTACCAAATGATAAAAAGTGCTTTGTTTTTGTAATGTGAGGACATTGAAATGTAGAGGTTTATATCTTTTCCACCAGCTGCTTTCTTTTCTTAAAAGTACTGTATTCCAAATCTGATATTCCATATCTTCCTGCATTGCAATATCAGGTAACATGGTAGCATTTGGTTGGCACCGGTTGTAGCAACCCAGTGGTAACTAGTGCTAAGATATCCTCCACCTATCTTTCTTGTGCTGGGCAAGGCTGAAAGCTGCCACTGCAAAATAGTTTAAAATCTTACTGTCCTTTTATTGTCATGAAATGTGCATAGTTATAAACAATTATATTACCTTGGTGCCTTATTTGAATATAGATTTCCTGGGCTGATGCATTTAAACTAATGCCCTGGAGAGATCAAGTACTAAGCTGATTATTCCATGTATTTGTTTCTTGTCCTGTGGAGCCTATGATTGGTTACAAATTTGTTCAGGACAATAAATCAATTCAGCCAAGTCTCTGATTGCTCTGGCCATATGGAGACAAAACAGTCATTTAATGAAAACGTTGTTTTTATTTTCATGAGACTTTATTTGCTTTTTCTTTGTCCATATTTCTTTCAGGTGAAAGTTGGTGTGCACACAGCTGAAGGAATGGGTACGAACAAGAAAGTAGCTAAACGCAATGCAGCTGAAAACATGTTGGAGCTTTTAGGTTTCAAAGTCCCTCAACCTCAACCCCCTAAACCAGCATTAAAAACGGAAGAGAAGGTAACACATCTTTAATTGATTTTCCTCACCTGATGTTTCAACAAGAACAATGACATGAGTAAATATAAAGTCGGTCAAAATCAGCATAACACAGTGGTGCTCATTCTTTTTGGCTGGTGGGTTGAATACAGCCAGTGCACCTGATCTAGCACCTGGGAACAGGCATGGTGTGTCCCCATCTGGCCATGCAGAGGGGAGCAGCTTAACTGTTCCCATTGCGCAGGATTAGGGGACTTCGCTTGGCCCAGATCCAGCCCTGTGGGGGAGGGGATGTCCCAATTGTGCAAGAGCAATGGGGTGTATCCTGGCCCCAGCGTGGCCAGGAACAAGGAAGGGGGCATGGGAGAAGGGGAGAGGGAGAAAAGGGGGTGTAACTGGCCCTGAACTGGCTGCTTTGTATGGAGGGAAGGGGGTGTACCTGGCCCCAATCTGGTCATGCGGGGGGAGGGTTCTGGCCTAGTTCCTACCTGCTCTGTGGGACTTAATTTTGGTGTTCCCGTGCTGTTAAGTTTCCTGACCCGTGGGGAGCCTTGTGGGCTATCTTTCAAGCCTGTGTAGGCCAAATTTGGCTCATGGGGTGGAGGTTGAGCACCCCTGGTATAGTAAGTCTACACTTCTCACTCTAGCCTGATGCACAGGAGGCACTAGTTAATATGGCCACAAGAAATTTAAGGGATGCCAGTGAACGCTGACTATAGGATCCCAGGCTCCCTGAAAAAGGATAGGCGTAGCTCCTAGAGGCAGGGTCCAGTTGGAACATAAGATACCTGGGCAGTGCTATATCTATTCCTGACTTCTGTGAGCAACCTGGCACTAGAGGGCCATGTGATGTGTTCACTTTCTACAAAGAATGGCTTGGAGCTTATGCAGGTAAAACAGTTGTTTTTTAGGACCTACGTGTTGCCAGGCTTATGTCACACCCTGTGATAACATTAATTTTATGTCACTTTTTATAGTAGGCTGGATCTTTAAAATACTTTTTCCTTAACTGAAGCTTGAGTTCTTCCCTCAGTTCACTTAACAGACTTCAGCTTGATGTTCAGAATTAAAAGGGTTTTATCTAACTTTCTCCTTTAATGCACCAGTTTTGCATATGTCAGTGCATCTCTAGGAGAAGTAATCAGTATGTTAATTTAACTGGCCAGTTGCTCAGTAAAGTTCCTTAATATAGGTCTAACAAATAACCTTTGTCATTTAAATTTCTTTAGAGGGAGTGCTAATCTTCCCTACATATCACAGAGGTTCAAAATTTGGCTTAATTCGAAACCATGAACCAGTGGACAGATGTTTTTTGTTTTTTTTTTTTAAATGTGTTTTGCCTAACTTGTAACATCCTCTCTCCAATAGGACTTCCTTTTGAAAGGGTGTATTAATCTCAGACAAATCTTATGATTATACAAACAACTTTAAGTACCCACACTAAGCATTATTCTATCCCTGGTATAGCTTCACATTTTACTCGCTCAGCAGTGCTAGCTAGAAGTATCCAGTTCTGAACTTAGGTGTTTCTTTATTGCTTTTTTATGGTTGTTTTATAGTCATAAACTAAATATAATTTAGGCAGCTATTTTGTATACATCACTTAGGTTCTTGCATAGTTATCTAAAAATTAAGATTTGTGTAAACCAGTGTTTCCCAAATTTTTGGTTTTGGCGGTATGCTTACCAGGCCTCTCCCATCCTGTGGCGCACCAGGTGAATGCGGGAGGGGGTGGTGGGGCATCTGAACACAGTGCATGGATGCAAATTGCTGGCTGGTAGAGTCAGGCCCCCCATCTGTCTGTCTGTCCATGCCGGCGACAGGTGGAGGGTGTGGATCCAGCCCAAAATTCCCCAGCACAACTGGACGTGCCTCATGGCACACCAGTGTGCTGCAGCACACTGATTGGGAAACACTGGTATAAAGCCCTCTGAATTCTCTTTTTCTAAAGTTTTCTGACTTTTCACCTAGTTGAATAGTCTAGGCCATGAAAGCTTTGAGGAAAAGTTGATGTTTGGGTTTTTCTTAGACGCCAGTAAAGAAACCAGGTGATGGAAGAAAAGTAACCTTCTTTGAACCAGGCTGTGAAGAAACTTCAACTAGTAAGTGACTTTACTGAAATGAATTTGGTACTTTATGTGCCTCAAGCTATTTAATAGTTATTTGGAGCAGGCTAAATCACCTGTGTGTTTTTGTTTTTTTCCAACATTAAGGGTCAGCCTCAGGCACTGGTATGCTTGGGAGAAGTAATTAAGGCCCATTTGTAGGTTGTCCTCAGTATGTGCAATGACAGTACAATCTTTGGCATGCTGAAGTTCCACAATCAGGGCTGATGTAACTTGAGTCTTGGCATGGAGATGGGAAAGATTGAAAAGGCTCCCATCATCCTATACTCAATGCTGATGCCACGTGGCAGGCAGTCACAGCTGAGCATCTTGATGACCAAGAAAAATGGAAAACAGAATTGGTGTGATCATGCACCCCTGCTTGATGCCAGTTTGAATGGCAAACTCCATAGTGCAGCCACTGCATAGGATGGAGTCAGTCATTTGGTATTTCCCTAGGCAGCCAAACTTTGATTAGATCTTCCTAAGAGCCTCACAGTTAATAGAGTCGAAGGCTTTGGTCAAATCAATAAAGGCAATATACAGTTCCTGATGTTGTTCGTGGCACTTTTCCTAGATCTGTCAGGCCACAAAAATCATGTCCATGGTGCCCCTTGACAGTATGATGGCATATTAAGACTCAGGCAGATTTTCCTTGGCAAGGAGAAGTCGGTTCTGCAGAATTTGAGCGAGGATCTTTCCAGTGGTGGAGAGAAGGGCAATACCTCAGTAGTTTCCACAGTCAGATTGATTTTCCTTTTTAAAAATGATGACAATATTGGCATTCCTTAGGTCAATGAGAATTTCCAGTGTTTCAGATATTAAGAAAGTGTGTGGAGCTTGTTGGTCATGGTTTCACCACCAACTTTGAAGACCTCAGCTGGTATGCCATCAGGGCTCGATGCTTTGTTTCTTCTTCATATGTTTTATCACTTCGTGGACTTTTTCAGGGGTTGGTGGACTGGTAAGTGCTTCCTTTACTGGATGCTGCAGATGGATTTGACAGTTTCATCTCATCAGTCACTGCTGATTCTCAGTTTAGGAGCTTTTAGTAGTGCTGCTTCCAGCATTTTTTTGATAGCAGTACACTTCTCAAAGAGAAGTCTATCTTCAGATCTAAGTGGGATGGCCCAAAAATTTCATCTACATGCAGCCCTGACTACTGAAGAAGCTCTGCATGGCATGACTGTCAGCTAATTGTTGGATTTCTTTCATTCTCTTCCTATCACTTGTTTTTGATTTCTCAGTTCTTCCTCTGGGTTTCAGATTTAAGCCATTAATAAGTTCTCTGCTTCTGACTGGATGTAGGATGGTTTTGCCAGTCACAGAAAGCCTTTCTCTTCTAATCAAGAAGGGCTTTGATCTCAATATTGTTTTCATCAAACCAATCTTGATGGCATCAGGTGAAAAAGCCAATTGATTCTGTGCAACCCTCATAGATGGTCTCTCTTAGACCTTGCCGATCTTCTGCAATGCAAGTGTTATCATTTTCAATCTGAAGATTGGGGAGTTTCTTACTGAGATGTGTTTGGAGGGCTTTGCAGTATCGAGGGGTTTGAAGGCATTTGATGTTATACTGTCTTCAGACTGATTTGGCTTGCTTTTGATGTTTCAGCACAACTCTGGACATGACTGTTGTCACTGATGATCAGTCCAGTCATTGGCTCCTTTCATGGTGTGAGATATGGACATCTTTTAGATCACATGCTCTTAGGATGACATGGTCAAGGAGATGCCACTGTTTCAAGTGGATGTGTTGCCAGGTTGTTTTATACCTGTCACATTGTCTGAAGATAGTGTTAATAATCACAAAGTCATGCTCTGCACATTTATTGAATAAAAAATGTTATTGGAATTATCCTTGCCTACTCCTTCCTTCCCAGGGGTGCCCCTCCACATGTCCAGGCCATGGCCAACTCTTGCATTGAAGTCTCCAAGGAAGATGATCTTGTCAACTTTCATAAAACTGTTCTTTACGTTCTTCCTAGGCATTGAGTGTTTGAGGCACATGCACTGATGATAGTAGCAAATGAATTGTTTGTCAGTTGAAGGTGGAGAGTCATGAGACTCTTGCTAATGCCAGTGAGGAATGTAATTATTCATCTGACAGTCTGGTTCTTAATGGCGAAACCAGTGCCATGTATTCACCTGTCATTTACAAGTTTACCTTTCCAGAAGAATGTATAGCTACCTCCCCCCACCCCCCACTTCATTTGGCCTTTGCCTGCATGTCTGGTCTTGTTGAGACCAGAGAGATTGCAAGAATTTTCAGGTGACTGCAGCTGTTCTGCATTCAGGTCTATCACTGTTTGGGTCATCTAGTAGGGTTTGCACATTCCAGGGTGCAACAGACATTTTTACTTTTTGACCACAATTAGAGTGATTCCCCTGGAAGTGGCTATCCAGTCAGGTAAGGTAAAGTGGGCCAGTCTGTTTGGAGCACCTTTTCTAGCCCCCTTCCCATGTGGGGTAAGCAGAGGGGATCCTAAAAAGGACTGCTGTGTCACAGTCTCTGTCACTATCATGATGGTCATTATCTGCAGGTGGTGACCA
This sequence comes from Caiman crocodilus, assembly GCA_030014935.1. NCBI lineage: Eukaryota > Metazoa > Chordata > Crocodylia > Alligatoridae > Caiman > Caiman crocodilus. Next base: position 13,343,974 of record JAGPOW010000797.1, on the reverse strand, counting down.
TCATGTGATCACCACTTGCATATAGATCCATGACTTGGGGAACTCCTGGTGATCACTACTTCTGTCCCCTGTCACTTGCCCATTGCCACAGGACTTTGTAGAAGTTATTGGTATTGGTTATTGTAGTACATGTTGGGCCAGTGAGAAGCCTGCATGTGATCTGTTTTATGTGAGGAGTTTGTCGCGCATTGACACCTGCACGGATCTTGGCAGAGAAGAAACCTGTGTCAGTGGAAAGGAGATCCAAGATGGCTGGGTTTACTCTTCCACTGTAGCCTTCATCCACTTCTGCAGCCATTGAGAAGTATGCCTGCTCCACTGTTGAGGTCTGTGTCATGTTGGACTGTTCTTCATCTGATACCTCACCACTATGAGTGACCCTACCAGCTCTTATCGTCATCAGTACATGCAAGCTTCCCCACCCTATCAAAATGGCAGTCCATGGTGCCTCTCTTCTCATAACCTCCATTTCTGAACTTCTGGCCAAGGCCTGTCGTCCTACTGTTAGGCCTGTGCAAACAGGGAAGTATTCCATTCGGATTCGGAGGACAGTGATTCATTTCGGATCACTGTCCCAAATCGATTCAGCCGAATCGGCTTTGGAAGATTCAGCACTGATTTGGAGAGATTTGGTGGTTTGGATCAGCCGGGGAAAGGCAGACGACGCAGCTGGGCAGCTGCAGGTTCTCCCGCGGCTTCTCCGACTGTGCTTGCCTTTCCCGGGAGGGGGCAGGGAGCTGCGGGAGAAACCCCCATGGGTGCTCTGCCTAGCCCCAGCCTAGTCCCAACACCTTAAAAAAAGCCCTGAACTCACCAGCTTCAGCAGCAGCAACCAGGGCCCCGGGTGAGGGTGCAATGTAGGCACTTCTTGCTCTGGGCAGCCCCTGTTCTCAGAACTGCCATGCCCATATCAGCGCTAGGAGTGGGTGCTCTGCCCTGCTGCCAACTGCCAGCCAGCGCGGGGGGATGCGGGCATGGCAGTGCTGGGAGCAGGGGCTATGCCTTGCTGCTGCTTGTCCCATTCTGCGTGGAGCGAGCCGTGCCCGCATCCTGTGGGCACCCCATCCCTGGCTGGCAAGTGGCAGCAGGGCAGAGCCCCCGTTCCCAGTGCTGCTGTGCCCACATCCCAGCCCCAGTCCCAACAGACTTACCACCTGGAAGCAGCTGTGTCAGCTGCCTGCTTAGTTTATGGCTGAATCTCCGAACCGGCTGAATCTCTTCCAAATCGATTCGGATGCTTTAAGAATTTGGAGATTCAGCCCCCGAATTGGGCCATATCTCCTCCAAATTGGGCTGAATCTCCTCTGAATCAAATCAACTACTGAAGCTTCTCACAACCCTACTTACTATGCCTACAGTACTTGCTAGATGTCCTGACAATTGACTGATGCTCATAACTGTTGTGACTGAAATATAAGACCAGATTGTAGTGCCCACAAGTCCAGTTGAAGTGTGAGTACAGCTGTGAGAGATCCTAGCACTCGCCTAGAGAGGTGGGTCAGGGTACCTTAGAGATAAAGGGGTCTTCTAGCAAAAGTGGATGTTGTGTTGAATAATTGATTCAAAACAGCTGATCACTGTAAACACTGTCTGAAGTGTAGCTGAACTTCTGAACCGCTGAAAGGGAGTCAATTCTAGTAGTATGTTTAATTTTTATTTTAACGTCTACAGACTTGTATTTAGAGGCTTCTAAATTACTGCATGTATGTTGACATGTGTCCATTATAAATGGCTAGTATCTATTTAACTTGTACTTCGGTCTTTTCAGGTAATAAAGATGATGAGTTTAGGATGCCTTATCTCAGCCATCAGCAGCTTCCAGCTGGAATTCTTCCCATGGTCCCTGAGGTTGCACAAGCTGTAGGAGCCAATCAAGGACATCACACCAAAGAGTTCAGTAGGGCAGCCCCCAACCCTGCCAAGGCTACAGTAACGGCTATGATTGCTAGAGAGCTATTATATGGTGGTACTTCTCCTACTGCTGAGACCATATTAAAGAATAACAACTCGTCAAGCCACGTACCCCACGGACCACTCACTAGACCCTCTGAACAGTTGGACTTTCTTTCCAATGTTCAGGGCATACAGGTAAATGTTTGGTTTGGGGCATATCTGGAAAAGCAGTGCCAAGCCAGTTTGGAACATTGTTTCATAAAGATTGGGATGATTTCTAAGTGCTTTATTTTATTTTGGCACTAATAACAAATCCTTTTTCTTTTTAAATTAGAAACTAAGTTCCATTTTGTCAAATATTTCCTTACTGTGGGAATATTCAGCTAACCAGTGTTGCCTCTTCTACACACTAAGTTTTTGAAAGATGTTTGGTACTTTGATATTTGCTGCAAGCTATAAATAATTCATCTTGCATGTTCCCTTTAATCAGAATTTGTATTTCAATTACTGGGTTAATTTAATACATAAAACGGTTTCCATATTTTTAAAAAGTATAATACGGAGACATTAAAATGGCAAATATCCTTGATAAGAATAAAGACAACAATAACTTTTATACAGTGCCTTTCTTCCAGAATGCTTTCAAAACTCTTACAATTGTTTGAGAGCTATTGCAGATGCAAAGCTAGGTTTCACAGTAAATGCTTTTACTGGTTTATTTTCTAGGCAGAAGAAATGTACAGGTAGAGAGAACAGGGTTCCATCATATAAGCCAGTATTTTAACAGATAGTGGATGTGATATATTTACTTCTCAATTTGAGTGAAATTAACTACAGCACTTCTCTTTATTTTCCTCAGGTTGAATATAAAGACTTTCCCAAAAATAACAAGAATGAGTTTGTATCTCTTATAAACTGTTCCTCTCAGCCACCACTGATCAGTCATGGAATTGGAAAGGATGTAGAATCTTGCCATGATATGGTATGATAACTACTGTTGAAATGCTTTCTTCTTGGTTCTGCTCTGAGAAGCAAGTGTAGCTGATAAACCAAGACAGTGTTTCGCAGCTGTATAGCCAATTACACAGCATTTGTTTCATGGCTATATTTTTGTCTGATATGGTACAGTTTTCAGAAGTAGTCCAAGAATGATTTGAGTAATGCATGAAGAATTTTAAAAGAAACACTTTCTTGCCTACACACAATGTATTTGCTTTCTTACCGTAGATGCAGGTTTTCTTTTAAATATTTTTTTTTTAAAGTTTGGTTGAATGGTCTGGTAATTCTTGAGAACTGTGAGCACAACTTTGCTCTAACATTTCTTCAGTTTACACCTACTGGGAAGTAAACCAAGATGCAAGAAATGCAACTCATCTTTAGATATCGTGAGATGCTTTCAAATCCGTAAACTCCTTTTTAAAAGATTAATGGTGTTGAACTATATCTTTACAAAACATTTAGTTTCCTAAACTGCAGACTTTGAGAAGAAGTGTCTTTGGGCATTTATACACGTAGTTTTGTCTTTCTGGACGTGCCAGAGCAGACTTGATTAATAGTGTCTGCTCCACATGTGAGCACCTGGCTCTGCATTGCATGCATTTATATAAATGGCAAAACATGTGTCAATGGTGAGGAAATGGCAGTGGTGCGCTTTTGAACTAAAACATCTTTGTGTTTTAGTTCAAAAGCATGTTGCTGCCATTTTCTCGGTGCTAAAGTACATTTCACCATTTATACAAATGTACGTGCCACAGTGCCAGGCACTTTTAGATGTCTGGAAAGTGCAGTACAGTGTTAGCAGTTTATATATGGTCTGTTACAATTCAAAGACATTTTAATTCTTGGGTTGTCCAGCAGGGAACTGTTCTAATGTGCAGCTTGAGACGGTTAGGACAGCACAGCAGGTTTTTAACGCTTAAATAGATTTCCTTAAATACATTGTTGTTACTTCTTGTATATATCTCAGTCTCCTGTAGTGATTTTTATAGTCTTAAATTTTGCAGGAATTTTCCTTTAATCTGACTTCTGTCACTTCTTCAGTTTTGAAGTTTTCCTAGCTACCTTCAAATCCAGGTCTAAAGTGTTTAAATACATAAACTAGAATCAGTGGCAGATTTGGGGAGCAAAAAACCCCTTCCTTAGAGTAACTTTTGGCCTTATGCAGACATTGTTTCTGCTGGGAGAGTTGCTGCTTTCCCAGGAGAAACCTCATGTATACATATATTCAGGCTTTTTCTCTCGGGATGCAAATGGCCACTACAGGAAAAAAAGGCCCCGGGAACAACCAGGGATAAATCATGCTCTGGAGAGTTTTACATGCCATGGCTTCTCTCAGAAGAAAACATAGTCCTCCAGCTCTTTCCCTACACACTGCTGCGATCTGTCACCAGGCAGACTAAGGAAGCCTGCAGAGCATGCTGAGACTTGTACACAGCCCCTCCTTTCCTTCCTTCTTTCCCCCCCCCCCCCCTTCCCACCCACTGCACAGTGTTGACACTGCAAACCCTCCACTCTTCAGGGCTTTAGCATTCAAATGTTTGTACCCATGGCTTTGGGTAAGGCTCTCCAGATAGAGAAC
>JAGPOW010000797.1:13312476-13339403 GCA_030014935.1 Caiman crocodilus | reverse complement strand
AACCTAAAAGAATTCTCCTAGGTTATTTGAATGTGTGTATGCAGCCCTTTGACTGTCAAGGCACAAGCTCAGACACTTTACATATACAAAACTATAATTAATCTTAAAGCAAAAATATTTAAAAAAACAAAATCCAAACCTATCGGCTAACCCAATAAGATGACTTTTCCTATATAAGCTTTTTCACTTTTTTTTAGATAGCCTGTGGGTACTTGGTTGCTAATCACACAGTACCCATCCATGTAATCAGTTGTTTTCTCCAAACGTGATTTGGCTGCTTGCTTTTCCTGCAAAATGTCTTCTGGTTCTGTTTATTTTAACCTTTTTTCTGAGCTGTCTGATTACCAATGTATTCATTTCTAATGGCCTCTGTAAGGACACCAGGAGCCAGGGCAAAGTGTTAATTGGGTACTACCTTGTTGTTATTGTTCCCTTCACTAAGAAAAGCTCAAGCTATGCTACTAACCCTTAGTCTTGCAAGTCGGTTTTTAACAGGATTTTTTTCACTATACGTCAGTGTTGGAGTAAAGGAATTTAGACAAGACTTTACTGTCAGCCAGCAGGCACCGGAAACAAGCATCACCAAATGAATTGAAGGTCACCAGTTAACTAAATTTCTTTCCTTTAGGCTGCACTGAACATTTTAAAGTTGCTGTCTGAGTTGGACCAACAAAGTACAGAGATGCCAAGAACAGGAAATGGACCAATGTCTGTGTGAGTAAAAGCAATTTTTCTAGAGCTAAAGTTAAATTGGCTATGACCTATAATGGATTAAGGACAAGTAGAATTTTGTGTCTCAGTGGGGGAGGGGTTTGCCAGGAGAATTATAATATTGAGTGTTAAATTGTCATCTTGGTAAGAGAAGAGAATTGGTTTTATGATGCCTTGTAATTTTCATGGTGTCACACGCAAGTTATTGGGTTCAATACAAGGACAACAGGGTACACAGGATCTTGGATTGCTTGGTCCCATTTGGCCTGAAACTATGATTTGATGGGTCTGTAAATGCATGGTTCTTTTCTAGTTGCTTTAACAAACCTTGAGTTGTTCCTCTTTTGGGGAGCTTTCTGATTACACAGCCATAACTCAAATATCTGCATTAGATGCAGTCTCTCAGCAAGATGCTATTATGGAATTGTAAATTACTCTCTTTTCTTATTAGAGCAACTTTTCCCTGCCAGAAGGTGAGATAATTAAATAGTAAAATGGGTATATGCATTTTATCTGTTAAAGACAGATTATAATTATAAAACCTGTTGCTTCATATGATTCTTGTCATTTGTCTGTAAATCTTATTTCATGATTTAAAAGTTTATGTTGGTTGAAATGGTGTTCCCATATGATCATCTGAATTAACAGGTAGCTTCTTGCTTCCAGATGTGTGAAACAAGAAATGGAAAGCGACCCTCTCCTCAAACCGGCTAACTCAAACACTTTGGGACAAACACTGGACAGCACTGCCTAAAAAGGCTTTTGACTGGACCCAAACCTGAAAGCACCAGAGAAAATCAAATGCTTCCTATTAATGTAACCTAACTGTTTTAGAGTGCTACAGTCTTTACAACCTACTGTAGTATCTAAATCATAACCGTTGCTTTCTCTTCAAAGTGATAAATTTTTAGTTTCATTATTGTTTTGATTGAAATGACACTATAAATTTTTCATTTAAAAGTTTCTTAATTGTATCTAGAACAAATAGCACAGTTTAGAAACTTTGTCTTCTAAGACTGACATGTTATCTGTGAACTAATTTGAGATCATATCCATGTATGTGGTTATTTTGTTTTTACTGAAAAAAGGAAAGTTTCACTGGAAACAAATTGTGTGCCCTCCACTTTATTTAAAAAAAAAAAAAAAAAAAATCGTCCAGAACCTTGGCAAGCCAAGCTTAATTCTCCAACGGTTGTATGAATTAAACGTTTTAGGAATTTTAAACTTTGTTTGATCATTTTTGGTTAATTTCTAGTTTTCTTGAGGGGGGAGCGGGGGGGAATTGAATGCAAGAGGAGTCTAAGTGATTTCTGATCTGTGTTTTAAAGGGTGTGTCATATATATCTATATTATACCTATTATATAAATATATATGTCATGGCACACAGCTTACTACATTACAGGATATGATCTCCGTGTAGTGCATATAAACTGCAGATTGATTTTCCTTGAGTGCTTTATACTGTTTAATTACATCTCCATGTAGGGCTGAAAAAAATGACCTATGTTTATATATAAACTGTGTTGCTTTTGATGTTGTGTTATTGTGCACACAACTGTGCACAATAAAGTTTTCTGCATATGGTCCAGGTAAAGCACGATAGCCTTGCAAGTTAAGTACTGCTTCAGTTCATTGTTTACGCTGGAATTTTTTCTCCCCATGGAATGTAAGTAAAACGTAGTGTTTGTCACCAATAAATGGTAATATTAAATTTTTTGGGTTAATTTATTCTTGTATGCCACTACTGGGGTTGCTTTTTTTAATAGGATTTGTAATGCTTGTGATATAGTATGGGCAGTAATGTAAAGCTATGAAGTAACTGTACAATGGTTGATCAATAACCTATAAATAACTACATTTTTAGTAATGTGGAGGTTGTGACGCACACTAGCAAGATCAAGGAAAATCAAAAGTAATATGGGGGGACACTGTCTTTGGTGCCACAATGTCTTAGCATATAAATACATTAATGGGAGCTTAAAGTGATTTAAAGTTATAACATGATTTTGAAAGGAAAAAAAGTGGTATGGCAGCTTGGAACAGTTTTTGAAGCTTACTCTTTACTTTTAAGTTTCCTTGCTTGCTCTGTAACTTTAGTCATAACCTTAGCCTTGCACTTAGTAATTTTGGGGGAGTAGTACTTTAAAAAACAAAACGGAACAAACAAACAAAAAAAAAAACCCCAACCAACTTGCCCTTTAGCAACAAAGACTGTCACAATAGACTGACACCTAAATATATCAGTTGGATGTGAACTATCTTAAATGTGTATTTAATTGGTAACCTTTAGAAGCACTTCTAAAATACCTACTTGTATGTGTAGTAAATGTTATGAAAAACACTTACTGTACATACTGGGGTTTTTCTCAAACCTAAATGTCTCGGCCATATTAAAATGTATCTTGTTCACATTATAGAAAGCAATTGGCCATATCAACTGCTTACCAAATTTTATTAAATCAAAGTTGTTCTTGATCATTCTAAGCATAAAAAGCATTGTAAAGTTTTTTTACATTTGTAGAACTAAAATGCTGTAAATTTAAAAATTAAAAGAAACTTGCTAGGCTGAGACTTTGTATTGCAAATTCTTACAACCAACTTTGAACTGGGTGGCAAACTAGATTGGAAAACAGGTGCTGCACTGAAAGTGATGCAGGTGGTCACCCTGAACTTATGCTTTGCAGTTTAACCTTAGGCAGGGCTGTGAGCATGCTCCTGGCCATTTTGGAGCATGTTGGTAGAGATATAGCGGGCTCCCCATCATTCTTCACGTAAGACTACATAAAAATATGAAAAAAAACTTTTATGCCATCAAATACCTATGCTGTTCTGGAGATGCTGCATACATAGCATTGTATGTGTGTCTTGTATGCTGCGTACATGGTAAGGTTCCTCACCCTGATGGCTTGGAATCTATGTCAGATGAAGCAGGTCTTCAAATCATGTGCATCAGTCTAAGTGGGGCAAAGAAGGCTTCAAGGGAAAGCACTGTGCTCACATGTGGTTGTGGTCCCTTGACCAGCCTTATTTATGATCCACTCTTAATATAGCAAGGACCAGAAAGGACAAGTGTACAAGCAGCTCTTGTATAGCACTTCATCAGTGCATCTCAAAGTGCTTAACAGTGGAGGTAAGTACACACTAATCTGTTTTACAGACAGAAAAACTGAGCTGTACAAGTGAAGTTGCTCGACCATAGGAAAATAGCAAAGCTGAGAATGGACTGAGTCTTCTAAGTCACGGTGCAGTGCTCCATTCACTTCTCTGACTTCCTCTCTGTTATAGCTCTTCTTAAATTCCTAAAAAAACTCACACAAAAACAACCCCCAAAAAACCCCAACCAACTTTTTGGAGGTGCTTGTGACTCAGATAAGTGCTATGGGACAGTGTTACAGCAGAGCTTAGCGCTGACCTAACTCTTCCACTGAAATCAAAATTTCATCCTCAATCTATAAACCTGCTTCTCTAACAAATCTCTTGCTCATGACCCTGCTAAAAAAAGAAAAAATTCTCTTAGCCTGTTTACTGTTCCAAAAATGTTCCTTTGCATCAGAGATTCTTGGCTTTGATGGTTTTCATAATTTTTTTCATAGCATGAGATTGTGCCAAACAGGCTTACCAGTCAAGGGGCCTCTTCTAGTCATCTTAAGTGATTTCTTATTTTGCTAGAGGATTTATTTTAATTTTTCTGTAACTTTCTTTGAGCATTTTAGGTCCTGACATGATCAGTATGTGTCCTGGATCTTACTGCTTTTTTATTAAGAAAGTCAGTCATGCAATTCAATTGTTAGAGTGGATTTGCCTTTAAAATCCTGATTTTGAATGGGATTCATCTGCCTTGAAACTGTTATGTTAACACTAGTTGACAGTTGTTTACTGAGGCTGCTTGTAGATATTAAAATATGTTTTAAGAAGTGGCAGTTTAAAGTAAACTCAGCATGTTCCTGCACCGAGCCCAGCACATACCCAGAAGAGGCAGTGTGTTAGTTTGACCTGGCTCGTCCAACATCTGTATAGATTAGGTGCTTTAGTGGGGCTTTTTTGGCACTTTTATCTAATAGTTGATTGAATCAGCTTAGGCTAGAAGCAGCAAAAAGCCTCATTGAAGTGCTCAATCTGTTCAGAGGCTCCAGAGCCAAGTTGAAATAATATGCTGCTGCATCTGGTAAAACAAAGCTTTTTTGGTTTTTGTGCTTTGGGGTTTGTTTTTTAATGGCTGCAAGCAGCCTGAGACTCAGAGTTCAAGATGGCAGAAGGGAGAGCACTTGGAGATTTTATAACTTTGAATCTTTTTAAAGCCTGGTATCTGTGGTTTGCATTATTTTCTTCCAGGCCTTTTCATACTTTCTTTAGGAAGGTGTAGGGTTCTTTAAGTTGCTTTTCTAGAGTGAAATTATAAAATAGTCTAGAACTGTTTCATTGTCACAGCTTAGCACTTCCTCTGATACCCTGGTGGAGCTAGCCAGAGGCTTGGTACATCATGTGCAGTATAAGTCCGATGGTAGCTGCCATCCTCTAAAGTTCATAGGCCTCTACCAGAAACCATTGCTAATCTGGTATTTCAAATAGTAAGATGCACTCTAAAGACCATGCATGGTGACTAGGAAAGTGGTGCATTTCTTGAGGGAACCAGTGCATTGTCTTATTTTTTTTCCTGGGTGGGTCAGTGTATTCTGGTTGACCTGGAGAAGAGCAAGACTTTAAAGGAGAAGGAAATGAAAGCCAGTCAGGGAATTCTCAGCATTTCTTTTTTTTAGAAAATATAGATAGAAGTCTATTGATTTTTGTGATAAAAATAGGAAGACCTTTAGCTTTAGTTTAATGCAAAATAAAAACACATTCGAAGCCTCTGAGTATTTTTGCTAAATAGCACACTTAGTGCAGCTTGAAATCTTAGAAGGGATCATCTTTTCTCTCCTGACCTCAGATTTTTTGGCATAATGTGAATGGTATCTTTTTCTGACAGCCCTAACTAGACAGAAGACAACTGAGAACCAAGTAGACTCCAAGGCTGCCATCTTTGTTTTCAATTATCCAGCATGATTTTAATGAGAAATATGTAAGCGTAAATTCAGACGTGCCATTAAGTTTGACTACAGTTTCTCTTACTATCACTTTAGCTTTCAGGCTAAAATTCCCAACTAGTTTATGAAGCAGTCATAATGTGTGGGTGTGTATTTGGGGTGGTTGGTTTTTTTTTCGGGGGGGGGCAGGGGGAGCTGCTTGGTTTGGTTTCCTGCTCTTTCATGTAGAGATGAAGGATGGGATTTTCAAAAGTCCTAGAAGAGTAGTTAAGGAACCAAACACTGGGTATTAGTGCACACATTTATACCATTTCTCTAACCTTCGCTGCTCCGTGTAGTTATTACATATATGCTTGGTGTCTTCATTGTTCTGAAAACCTGTGCACAACAATCGACTAAAAAAAATATGGCTTGATATAAGCTGTGACCCTAAGTGCTTCTGCATTGAACTGATTTTATTCAGCCTGCTATTCAGCAGAGTTTAAATTGGTAACATCTTCTGGAAAATACTCTTCATCTCTCTTGATGCACAGTTGCATTTTCTTCCTGTTGTCTGATATTCAGGTATATTCAGCTCTCAGTTCTCAAGAATTTGAGAGAGAACTTGAACATCCTAGAGCAGGGTGGAGAGAGGGGGCTGTATCGTAATTATAATTTGAAAGATTTCCTTGTTTCTTTATTAATCAATCAGTTCTTTAGGGATTTTCTTTTATCTTCTCTATCCAAAGAAAGAAGTGATCTTGAATGCCACTAATACAATTATTTTATATGACTAGAGTTGCAAAGGCTATACTGGTATTAAACCAAATTTATCTTCTCTCTTTTCAATCTGCTAAATAGAAGATGTGTTAGATATGAGGCAACCTACAAGATAACCCATGAAAGACTTTTTCCAAGTGTTCAACTATGGTATTTCTGAGAGAGATTCATAGATGCTAGTTTCGTAAGGGACCTAAACAGATCGAGTCTGACTCCCCACTATGAGGGCGGGATGAGCCCTATGAGGAGAGACTGAGGGACCTGGAACTCTTCATCCTCTTCAAGAGAAGGCTGAGAGGTGATCTTGTGGCCGCCTACAATTTCATTAGGGGGACACAACAAGGGATCGGAGATGCTCTGTTCGCCAGGGCGCCTCTTGGGGTAACAAGGAACAATGATCACAAAGTGACGGAGAGCAGATTTAAGCTAGATATCGGGAAAAACTTCTTTATGGTAAGAGGGGCCAGAATTTGGAATGGGCTTCCAAGGGAGGTGGTGCTCTCCCTTACCTTGGGGGTCTGTAAGAGAAGGCTGAATCTGGCTGGGGTCATCTGACTCCAGTTCCTTCCTGCCTAGGCGGGGGGTTGTACTTGATGATCTGGTGAGGTCCCTTCTGACCCTAGCATCTATGATCTATATCAGAAATACCATAGTTGAACATTTGGAAAAAGTCTTTCATGGGTTACCTTGTATGCAGCGTATTATAAAACAGTGTTTTACCTCCATCATATTTACCGTTTCAAACACCAACATAGTATCTCATATTTAAAACTATCTTGGTTTTATTTTTAGAAGGTAGACTTGGGCTTCACAGGTAGGAGACATCAGTCTTGTGATAAGAGACGGAACTTTCTGATGTGCTTCACACTAGAAACAAATGCATCTGGTATTTGGGAGCAATTGGACACCTGTACAGATCCGTTCTCTGCATCACTTTTTAACTGCAAATTAAAAAAGAGTTTTAACATACCGCCAGAATGAATTGGTGTGGATGCAATTTCCTGAGTGGTAATACTTGCTGCTTGGAAGCTGCTGCAAAATAAACCACTCAAGATGCATAGCAAAGGCTGTTTACTAAGTACTCCATTCATTCATTGCTTTTGCTCTTTTTCACACGACAGCTTGATTGTAATGGGGAAAGGAGGACCTCCACATCTCACCTAGAAACACAATTAGTAAAATCTTCATTTAAAAAAAAAAAAAATCATAATTCGGGGGAAAGGAGATTTGTGAGGATGTTTCTGCTAAAAACTGCAGGTAGGAAGGAAAGTTGGTCAGCCTTCCCTTTTTTTAAAGCTTATTAGGTAGATCCAGTTGCATCCATAAACCTAAGGTCATTTATACACATTTGTCTGCTCTGACATGCCGGAGATCTGGTGTCAGAGCAGACTTGATTAATTGAGTCTGGGGAGCATGCGAGCTGATGTGCCCAGCACTGCATTGCATGCATTTGTATAAATGGCAAAATGCACATCAGGGTCCAGTCTCCTTTTTGAAGAACACCAGGGTATCGTGCCTGCACCACCCCCTGCTGGGAGTCTGTTCCAGAGTCGTCTTCAACGTGTTTTAGTTCCAAAGCATGCCACTATCACTTCCTCAACGCTCATGCACATTTTGCCATTTATACAAGTGTATGCGCCGTAGTGCCAGGCGCTTTTAAAAACATGTATAAATGCCTGCAGTGTCCAGCCTGCTAAGCTGTTTTAGTAAACCAGATGCAAGCTTATTGACGATGTACAACGTCATGTCCTCAAGGTTTAAATCAATTCAGACAATCCTGTCTCCCCTTCATAGTTTCATAGTTGGTAAGGTCAGATAAGACCTGAGCAGATCATCAAGTTTGACCCCCTGCCATGGGCAGGAAAGAATGCTGGGGTCAAATGACCCCGGCTAGGTGATTATCCAGCCTCCTGTTGAAGACTCCCAGGGTAGGAGCAAGCACCACTTCCCTAGGAAGGTGGTTCCAGCTCCTAGCCACCCTGACTGTGAAGTAGTGTCTCCTGATGTCTACTCTGAATCTACTCTCAGTCAACTTATGGCCATTAATCCTTGTTACTCCTGGTAGTGCTTGGGGTAGCAGAGACTCTCCCATTGCCTGCTGGTCCCCTTTGACAAGTTTATAAATGGCCACCAGATCCCCTCTCGGCCTTCTCCTGTGGGGGCTGAACAGGTTCAGATCCTGTAGCCTCTCCTCGTAAGGCCTGCCCTGCTGCCGCCTTTGACACTTTCTAGTAGAGGTTCACTGATGCACTGGTCCATATTGTATTGGCAATTGGCTTTTTATGGCTGATGTGTCTGATTAATGTCACCGATACATGCCGCATGCAGCCACAGCATGCATGTGGCCAGCCCAGCAGCTTGGAGAGTAGCATCCACCTGGTAAGTCTGGGCGGGGAGGCGGGGAAGGGAAGGGGTATATGGAAGGGCCAATCAAGGCTCCTGTGATGAGGGAGTGGGGCTGGGACAGGGTGCAGGACAGAGCTGTAAGTGGCTTGTCCAGGGAACAGGGTGGCTCCCATCACTGCACACACCCTTGGAAGAGGCATAGGGGTCATATGCCTCCCAGATGTGTGCAGGGTGAGGGCAGGCTGCTGCTGTGCACCTGAGGCTGGAGGCAGTGCTGGGCTCTTCCTGGTGGTGGTGGGGGGGGGCCCTGGGTCAGGGCTATGCTTGGGGCGGGTGGCAAGAGCGCTGGGGGGGGGCTAAGGAGTGGGCTACAGCTGCCCCAGAATTTGCCGTAGCTCCCCTGTGGCCCTCCTTCCAGCACTGCCGCCCAGTACCGCCCCAGCCCACAGCAGCAGCCTGCCCTTGCCTTATGCACAGATGTGGGAGACACATGCCCCTCATGCCTCTCCCAGGGGTGTGCACAGCAGTAGGAGCTGCCTGCCCTCTGGATGAGCCACTCACGGCTGTCTTGCGCCCTGGCCTACCCCTGCCCCAGCCTTACTCCCTCCCTTAGCATGGGGACCTTGATCTGCTCCTCCCACGCCTCTTCCCCACCATTGCGTGCCCCTCCGACTTACCATCCAGGTGCTGCTGTCCAAAGGCTGCATATCAGCAATCAGATTGGTATCAGCTGATATGGCTCGTTAATAATCGGCCATTGGTATTGGCCCAAAAAATCTTTATCGGTGCAGCCTTACTTTCTAGTAATATTTGCGGAGTTCCTCATGCTAGACCAAAAGCAACTGCAGTTTTCCGTCGGCTTCTAAACTTGTGTAGATGTGATGTTTCTGTGAAATAAGGGGTTGTAGTTGCTGACACAGCAACGTCTATTTATGTTTAGAAGGAAAGGCCTGATTTTTATAGATGGAGACCAACCCGGTCTATCATGGGAGCCTTCCCATTCACAGGAAGGCAGTCCTCGTCCTCTGTGTCATCGTCCAGTAATTTCACACTGTTTTTAAGGATGTTGACTGCTCTTGGACTGTGAAACTGCCACAAAATTGGCATTGCTTTCCTGGATGTGTCCAACTACCATTTCACATGGTCTGGCCTGCCTTTTATCCTTCAGAGGATGGACTGCCCCTACTTTTAAGTTTTTTGTGACTAAAGATTTCTAGCTCAAAATCCATCTCAAGGGATGCTAGTCTGATTCAGTTATCTGCCCTGTCTTAAAGCACACGACAGAGTTTGGCAATATTGTTAAAAAAAAGAAAAAAAATGCAATAATAGTTCAGTAATATTTAGGAGCAGGTCCTCCAGGTGAATTAAAGGTGAGACTAATGGCACTATTACCTGAGCTGCTGAATTGTGTGGAATTGCTGTCAATGTTTGGCATGTCTACTGATTTCTAGTTCTTAGCAGGTAGTTACAGGTGGTCTATCTTGTTCCCCCAGAAAAGACCAGTTTAACCTGGCTGCTGTAAGAGAGACAGATTGGACACATTCAGCTGTCAATCGGATGTAAATAATTGTATCTGATTCCATGTCTGGTGAACATGCCAGTGTTGGCAAAACAGGGGCCCCCAGGATGAGTTTTCTTGCCATCAATTCCTTTGGTTTCAACTCCTGGCAAAAAGCTTTGTGGAATCCAGATACTGCAAACTTATTTACAGGGAAGAAAGAGGCCCTAGTTGTTGGCAAGTGTATTGAGGGAGGCTTATGCTTATTGGGAAAGCTCCATGATGAATGAATAGTAATTACCTTCTTGACTAGGGCAATGGCCAAAGGCTGTTCTCTGAAACAGCTTTCCATGTGCTTCGCATTGCGATGCCCATGGGCTGACAAAGGAAACTCTTGTAACTTCCTCAGGTTGCTTCCTATAAACTGCCTCAATCTTATGGGCCAAATGCTCTTAAGTAATTGGACTGACTCTAGTATGTTGTGGTTTTTGGGGGGTTTTTGAGTGAGCTTGACTGACCTCAAAACACTCTTCCTTTTATTGCTCACTTCAAGTCCATTTTGATTCACTACGCTGGTCCATAATTCCCTTTGTCTCCTTTTTATTCCCCCCCAAGAATAATGTCTTTTACAAGCTGTGTCTGTGCATAAACCAAAGGTACCAGGGAGCCTATGGAGTGATTTAATACCCTTTGAGGCCAATGGGAATCACCGGGCTTTTGATTAGATCCTACAAGCCAAATTTTTATAGTTTTTAGATGGCTTGCAAAACATAGATTGCTCTGAGCTTCACCTCCCTGAGCCAATCGGGTCACTGGAACTGTAAATATAGAGGTGCATTCAGGGTAATCGCTACCTACTGCTACAACCTTAGTCTCCTTGCTATGAGTATTAAAGTTGCTCATTTAACGTTTTCCAGATGGATAGTAAATATTGCTGTTTTACCTTGCAGGGATGCATAAAAATCTTACAGTTATAATAAAAGGGAGCCACCTGTCTCTTCCTTATTTCGGTGGCTTTGTTTTCCAGCCTTTCATTAGGTTGATCCTATTTTTACTGTACCTCCAAAGCAATGTTTTATGATGCTCAGGAGCACGTGTAGAGGTTATAGCACCAATAAGCTACCGTGGTATGCAGATAACTGACCAAGGTGGATAAAAATCAATGTTTTTAAAAAATTTAAAAAAGTAAAAGCATCTATTTTTATTTAAATCGTATCTTTTATTTAAAAATAAACTTATATAAAGATGGTTTAAATTTATGGTAAAACTCAAAGATATCATAGGGAATAGGGATTATAACTTCTAATTGTATACTACTTGAGAATATATTCATGTAATCTTTTTTTTAGAAGTTTTATAAAGAGGTCACAATAGGCCACGAACTATAGTAGGGGCCCAATCTTATAGGGTTCCCAGAGGCTCCCCTATAATTAATAAAGATTACAAAAACCACTCAATGGGACTCAGTGCTCAGTCTAGAAGATCCCATTAAGCATCTCTTTGATGCTTAGTTTCAGTTTTCAAGCTATGGATTTGTGTCTCTAGAGATCATAAACAGGCAAGGTTATTTGGGTAGATGTGATATCTTTCATTAGACCAACTAAATGGTTGGAAAAAATTTTTCTTTGCAAGCTTTTGGCACAAACACCCTTCTTCAGGCATAGCCAGAGTTTGTCGGCTCCAGAGTTAACATCCCTGTTAACAGTAGTATATGGAGATGTGATAACAGACCTGATACCACCCATCCAGCCCTGTTGTCTCTGTAAATTTGTGTACACACAGCCAAGCTCTTACCTTGCTCTAAAAGTGAAAAGTGTTAAGAAGTTAAATGGATAAAGGATATCAAACAAGGATTTGTAGAAAACAATGATTAAATCAAGGCTTCCTGACCAGTGATTTAAATTTGATTTGATTTAAAGCAAATCCACCCTGTAACTGGCTACTTTCAGTAATACTCAAGAACATTTGAAACAGTTCAAATAAATAATTGAGTGTGTTATCCCAGTGGACAATTTTCTTGATGTATTTAATTTCTGTCTAAATTCCAGCCATTTAACAAAGGTCTTCCCATCATTAGGAAAATACAGTGGAGTATGGTTGGGATTTGCAGAATGGCACACAGGAGCTACTTGTCCAAATACCAGCAAAATTTCAATGGGATTTGGGTGTCTTTAATTGTAACATTTTTACAACTTCCACTGGAAGAGTCCAAAGTGTACAGCGTGCTAGGCACTATTATCCCTACTCTGGAGGATGGGGCAGCTGAGGTCTTACTACCACATACCAAAAGACCAACAAGGAACCCTGTGCTTATGTAGCACTATACACCTCCCCAAATATTTGTCGAGGACTCAAAACATCTCTGGGGAGAATTTGGAGTCAAAGGGAAACATACCCTTAGAGCTTTTCCTATGCAGGAGTCAGCTTCCATGGAGGTCTATAGCTACTGAACTCTTCGCCAGCTGCTGCAAGGCCTGGGATTCCTGTTATAACTGCAGTGTAGCCACAGTCCACTTCTACCATTTTTAGATGGAAGACTTTGACGGTCTGCAAGGGAAAAAAATGGACAAGAGATTATTTATTGGCACTGAAAGCTGCTAGTACACTTGCAAATCTGGACATACCTTTGCAAGGTCCCTTCTGCTGAAGCTTTGCTAGAACTTTTATTTCTAATTTACTGCAAGCTAAAGCCTTCTGCGTCCGCATTACTTCAGAGCAATTCCTCCCCCCTTTTACTGGCTCTTTCTCCATGATGTGAACATGAGATGCTCCTTAAGGATTTGGGAAATTTCCCCCAAACTTGAGGGTGATGAATTCTGAGGTTTTGGAGGTAGCTTGTTTTACAGAACTGGGACCTGCTGTGCAGATCTTGGCTCTAACAAAGGTCAGAGTTGTTCAGATCCCAGGTTCTGTTTCAACCCCAGGTTTAGCTAAATGTTTGCATGCTAAAATCCTCAAAAGTTACCGTTTCCCATGGGATCATCTGGTTTGGCAACATGCAAACTTTTCCTGTTTAATTGCATTTTTTCATCCTTGGGCACTAGAACAAAAGAACGCCTGTATCTGAGGCTCATTTTTGGAGAGCTGAAACTTTGTCTCTGCCCTTTGGATGCTGCTGAAGGCTTTGCATGTTACAAAGCAATGAGACTATTCAGTAGTAGAGTTATCAGAGACACCTTCCATACCAACAGCCTATTAAGTGTCACGTTGGCAAGAGCAAGGTTAGGCAATACAGTGACTCCGATGCCACCACTAGCTTTCCCTATTGTTGATAGCAGAAGAGCACATGATTCCTGATGTACGCAAGGCAAAAATTCTTATGCAGACATGGCCCACGTGCATCTCTCTGGCCAATGTTGTGAAAAAAGCATCTGTGCCAAGAAAGCAAAAACTCAGGGCAGTTGTCTCTGAGAGCGCTGTCCTGTTGGCTAATGCACGAAAATGGCTGGAATCCAGCAAAGCTTTTCGTAGGTTGGCAGGAGGCCAGCGAAGCTCTCCTAGAGAAGCTCCGTCTGCATCCAAAAGTAAAAAGCAAAGGAAGCTGAGGTATGTTTGAACTGTTCCTTGTTTTGTTTTTTCAGAAAAAAAATTCTCCTTCCAACTTCAAAGTCCAATCTGAGTTGTAGGACCATATTTAAATACTGGGCTAGCAAAGAGACTCCTCACATGATTCAGGCATGAGAAAGAAAGAGGAAAGTTAACAAGAGAGCTCAAACCCATTTGTTTAATACTATTCTGTGCTGAAGCCAGTTGTTATTGAAGCCTCTCCCAATACCCATTTCCTGCCAAATTAAGAAATACTCATGCCCATTTAAAGTTCCTTTTTGTGGCTGTACTTGTGATCTGGGTTTGTGGTGTAACAGGCTTAGTTTACCCTGCAATCCTCTTCAAATGTCATTCTGTTTGGTTGTCTTTTCATCTTTCAGTGCTCTGGCGCTGGGATTAAAGGGATCCAGACTTTATTGCCCAAGTCTGGTGTGATGAACCACTTTCCAGAATTAGTTGCCTAGAGTCGCAATTCATACTGGAAAAAACATTTTGATTTGAACTTTAATTAGGCAGTTTAATGATAGTGCATTTTGCATGTCTGTTCCCACTTCCACTATGGTCTTGCATGTGATCCTGGGTGAAACTGCACAGGATAAGTTATTTCAGAGGGAGCACAGACTATCTCATGCAGTGGTTCTCATCAAATTACCACTGGATATATTTTCATGTACTGTTTCATGCATTTGCAGTATTTCTCTTGTTTCTGCTGGCTTTTAACCGACCTCTTTAAGCCTCCTCTTTAAGTTGCAGGACATGCATCTCTTCAGGCTCATTTTGAGGTGGCTGCTTTGTCATTGGAATCGTTTGCAAAAGAAGATTCGTTATGAAACTCTGGTTGGTTTGTTTGCAGACCCTGTGAATCCCACTCGAGAGAGCTGAATGGCCAAGCTGCTATTGATCTCTCCGTATAACCAGTATACACTTCAGAGGAGAAACAGGCCCAGCTTGGTTATATGTCTAAGAATAATACGGCATGAATCTGTAGTAGACTTGGCTGCAGACCCGAGGAACGTGTGCTTCCTCTGTTCAGACCAATACGCTCCTTGCTTTTGTAGCAGGTAGGGTTCCTCGGTTTTCCCCATGCTCTCCTTGGTTGCATTAGCTCTCCTCTTTGACTCCATCTTTTTAGGTGATCTTACACCGACTACAAGAGGCTTCTTTTTTGCTTGTGAAATCCTTGGAAGCAGCTCACCCGTGTAGAACAGCTCTGCGTTACCCCTCTCACTGGAAGGGGTATGCTCTGCTTGGCTGACCTTTCTGAATGTGAACAGCTGCACTTGCTCTGCACAAGCAGTGCAAGAGATAATGAAGGTATTTCTCAGTTTGCACAGGTGCCATGTGGCACCCTCAATCAAAGGAGCTCTGCAACATATGGATGCCCATTGGCTTCCCATTCCTAAGGTGAACTGATAGGGGTAAAATCACCCTGCACAGCACTGCCTGAGTACATGGCTGATAAACTAGATGATTCTCATTTGAAATGGGTGCTTCACTCCCTACAAGTGTCAGTTTACTTACTGGAGAAATATTTAAAGTGATCTCCCCATGACTTCCAAGCCCTTGAAATTGTCTGACATAATCTTTGACAGAAATTTCTTTCTTTGAGTGGACTAGAATTTTTTAAAAAAGGAAGTGGAGGGTGAGGAGGAGGATTTGGAAGACTGGAAACTGTTTTGCTGTCGTATTTTTTCTCTATCCTGAGTGAGTTTTTGGAGTTTGTAAATGATGGCTCAGGAGCTGGTTTTGATCTGTGCTGTTGCGCGGTCCGGCACAATGAGCTCCTAGATACCACTGCACTACATACAGCACCAACAATAATTCCCCGGTGAGAGAACCCAAATTATAGGAGCCAGCTAGCCCCTGAACCAGGGGTACCCCAAGTGAAGGACCTCAAGTTTCTCCATAGAGTGGACATTAAAATCTCAGATCATAAACCATTGTACAGTCCAAGCGTGGAAGGGCTGTGAATATTGGCTCGGCTTGACTCAAGAGGCTCTAGTTTTCTAATAATTCAAAATTAGACCACAAAGCCTTTGCACATTGGATCACATTGATTTGCCAATTAATTTAGTAGCTGTTCTCTGACAGTGACCAGTGTGGGATGCTGCTGTGGAAGTTAAATCCCAAATAGTGAGGGACCAACTTGCATGCTACTTTTTAATGAGATTTTTCTCCGTTCCAGTTGGTAGCACTTTCAAATCTTGCAGTACAAGGACTAATAACTATTTCTTTTCATTTTACATAAGAGACAGCTGCTGCTGGTGCTATTTTTATGGCAATATTAATCTCTAGCTAATAAAATGACTAGGACATCTGACTGTGAGAGAGGAGCGAACAAATCTGAAGCAACATGTCTGTTTCTGTGATCTAAGCTGCACAGACCAAAGGGCTGGAAAACTGGGGCTCTTTGTTCAACATTGGAAAGATAGGAAATGACTACTATCGTTAAATCTATGACCCAAAATTCAAGAAACTGGACAAAAGTGAAAACCAGATCAAGGATGAGTATAATGGCTTAACAAGGTCATACAAGGACAAAAGCATACAGGCTAAGTAGGGAAGGAATGGATAAGAGAATTTAGAAAAACTAAATGTTTTCAAAGATAAAGTTAATGGAGGGACCTGGAGATGTACTGACTCATCAGCCTGATTTCAGTTCCTAGAAAGACTTGCTCAATTCCTGGAAGGGTGTAGCAAGAAGGTCAGTAGGACTTTATCTTTGGTCCATGGCTATTCAATATTATTATGAATGACTGGAATAATAGACTAGAAAATAGACTTATTAGATTTACAAACAATACTGAGCTGGAAGCGGGGCTGCAAGCACTTTGGCGATCAGGATTCGAATTTTAAAAAGACCTTGAATATTGGACAAATGCCTGAAAAAAGGAAAAGCTCCAACAAGAGCAAGTGCAAAGTACTACAGTTAAGTTGGAGACGTCTAACGCGCAAATACAGCCTAGAGAACAAGTGGCTAAGCAGTAATTTTGATGAGAAGGATCTGGGGGTTATAGGAGTTCACAAACTGACCATGTGGCAACTTTGTCAGTGTTGCAAAAAAGCCTGCTCTGTACTGGGATGCATAAACAGGAGTATTAGAGATATGACAAGTGAAGTAATCATTGCACTCTTTCTTCTCTGCTGCTCAGTTTTCAGTGTCATGCTTCAAGAAAGAAGTGAACCAGCTGGAAGGAATCCAGAAAAGAGGAAGAAAATGATCAGAAGGCTAGAAAATAGGATCTGCTAGGAAAGGTTGGAAGAACTGAGTTTGCTTGGCTTAGAGGAGACATGATAACAAGTCGTCACATACATCAAAGGTTATAACTTTGTCATCTCCCCTAGGGATAGGGCAAGAAGTAATGGGTTTCAACTGCAGCATTAGAAATTTTGACTAGATGTTGGAGGCAAACGTCTTTCTAAGTGTAAACTGAGCGTGGGAATGGATAACACTACTGGGAGAGGGTATCTCTGGAATCTCTGACCTAAATCATCAGCTGCCTCCCATTTTACACAGAAGGAAAGGAGGGCCTGGAGAGGCTCGTTTAAAAATTATGAAAATTACACAAAAATCAGAGATACAGCCGAAGGCATGCTTTATGCTCAGGCTTTTGAAAGTCTGACCCTAACTAATTTACTGGGGTTGTAATCTCAGAAGCAGGTGTCAGAAGTTACCTTGCCCAGTACTCTCTATCCTTAGCTTAATTACTAAACCACCCGAAGTTGCAAAAAGCATTTCAGTTTCCTTCCACTGCCCCCAGTCAGCTCGGTTACTTTGTGGTGAACTTCCCCCATATGTACAAGTCGCATGGTGTCACCCAGACTGGACAGATGCACAGAGCCCTCGCCCTGCTGCTAGCCCTTGAAGAGGTGGGCTCTGCTGCAGCATGGCTTGAAGGCAGCAGGCACGTGTCCTGTTTTGGATCAAGGACTTCCTACAATAGAGGGACCTGCCAGCATATTCCTCCGGTCTCAACTGGAATCTACTTGCTTTGGGGTCAGAAAATAGGAGTTTGTGTGAGTAGCAAAAGACAATGCCCGTCATCAACAGTGTCAGTAGCCAAGTAGGCACGTGGAGACAGAGTGGCTTCCTGAAAGTCACACGGTAGCTTAGGACTGATATCCCTACTCACGGAGTCAAGTGGCCTCTCAAGCATCTTAGCTTGGATTTGCCATGGTCTGTGACATTTACTGCTTACCTGAAGTGAGCATGCCCATTAGTCCTCATGGTCCTTTCCAGAAGTTTGGCTAATCATTGCAAGATGAACCTCTCTGTGGCCAGCCCAACATTTTTGATACTGCATGGGGGTGCATGACTGGCACTCTTTCTATCGTGGCATCCTGTGCCCTTTTCCTGGCTTACATAGCATGCGCACATGTAGGCCTCGGGCCCCAGGTCCTTCACTTCCCTTGCAGTCTTCTTGCGGCCATCAGCACCTGCGTCCTGCAAGATGCGCGGCACCTCCCGGGGTGAATTCTAAAGGGAAAAGCCAGCAGAGCCCTTTCTCCCTGGCTGTCCTTTGCTTTGAGCAGCTGTGTCAGTCTGAAGTCCGGTAGAGCCAGGGAAGGGCAGAGTTGCACCTTTACAGGCTGGGAGCAAGGGCAGAGTTGCACTTTTACAGGTGGCCATGGCGCTGTTGTCAGTGGGGTAGGGGGGTGGCGAGCACTGACCGGTAGTCAGTGACCACCTGCAGGTGCCGCTGGCCACAGTGGTGTCCAGCACCGATCGCGGACTGCCCCCAGACACCGTCAGCAGTGACGGGGCAGGGAATGCCAGCAGGCGCCACTGGCAGTGTCGACAGTGCCTTTTCACAGGGAGTACGCCGCCAATCTCAAGGGGTGCCCATGCACCGGCGTGCAACCCCCCGGTGTTGCCAGTAGCTACGGACCAGGCCCAGGGCCAGTCCTTGCACTTTTCCAAGCACTAATTGTGCAGCTGGCTAGCTCTTTTGGGACTAGCCGGATGGCCTTTTTTATGGCGTGAGAATTACTATGCCCGTGTGGCTGGTCTAGGTTGATTGCACAGGTGACCAGTGAATGGCGCGCGCCAGGGGCCAAACTGAATGAGAGGCCAGAGCTGTCGGGAACCCAGGTCCCACTCAGCCAGCTGACTTTTCCTTGCTGGTCTCAGCCTCCCTGGGAGCCAGGCGGGATCA
The DNA here is from genome assembly GCA_030014935.1 of Caiman crocodilus. NCBI lineage: Eukaryota > Metazoa > Chordata > Crocodylia > Alligatoridae > Caiman > Caiman crocodilus. Next base: position 13,320,362 of record JAGPOW010000797.1, on the reverse strand, counting down.
GGCAGCCCCGGGCCCATTGCTTCCCTCGCCTAGGCAAGGGGGACAGAGAAGCCCGTCTGCGGACGGCGGCGGGGGCAGAGGAGCGCGTCCCGCCCCGGTGGAGGAGGCCCCCGGTGGGAAGCAGGAAGCAACACGTGGCGCGGCCGGCACAGGACTACATGTCCCAGGAGCCCGCGGGCGGAGCATGCGCGCTGAAGCTGGGGGGCTATAAAAGGCCGTGCGTAGGTTTGCGCGGTCTTTTTCCGCTCGGGCTCGGGGCGGGTGCGTGGTTGTGCCGCCATCCGCCGCCATCCGTCCTGGCGCCCGGCTCCTGGCGCCTCCGCCGGCGGGAGCAGCATGCCCCGAGCAGCCGGATCCCGGAGAGGTGGTGAGTTTCCCCCCAGCTCAGCGCGGTGGCCCCCCTGGAGACACCCTCCCGGGTGCTGCACGTGATGAGGACCCCTTCTTTCCCCATCTGAGCGGCAGTGTTGAGTCCTTGCTCTTGTTCAAGCCAAGTCTTGCCTGATGCACCGGCCGGGAAGGGCGCATCGTGGGTCGCGCCGGGGCTGAGCTTTGCTTGGCGCTGATCTCGTCTCCTCTGCTTCTCTCCCCTCTGGGCCCGTGCTGGACACGGGGCCGTAGGACCACGTGTGCTGGACGCGGGTGCAGCCGTGAGCTGGGACGTGGCCGGTGACCCGTTCAGTCGGCTTTGGAGCTGCTGCGTGGAGTGAGCGGTGAGTTTCTGAACGGTCTCCTTGGTAGGTGAAAATCTGGCCAGGAAGATGGGTGAACTCTCTTTCTTGACCTCGTGGCATGGGTTAGTGGCTCACAATGTGTCTGCTGCTTGGATTTGCTTCCTCGCACTATTTTTGCTGATGCCCCTCGTGGTAAACGCAAGGCTGCCCTGAGATCTGAACAGCCTGTTTTCCAAAACCGTGCTTTATTTAGCCTTGGTGCTGCGGCTCCGTAGGTGACCTGCGAACTGCCCCTCAGATGTCAGGTTGAGGTAGTTGTATCCTGGCTGGCCACAGCATTGTCTTCCCTGCGTGACTGTGCTGGTGCCATGGCAGGAACAGCGCTCTCCTGGCCCTGGTGCTTTGGAGAGAATCAAAGCAAGTGGCGGGTACTGTATTTCCCAGGTCTTATATCTCTTACATGCATATAAAGTCCTCGGGGCCCAGTCAAATGCTGGCTTAGACCTGAGTGTCCTTTTTGTTGGCATAACTCCACTTATAACTGCTAAATATTCTGATACTCATAGTAATTTTGAGGTGGGGAGGCTGGTGGTCAAACTAATGTCATTCAACTGCATTCAGCAGCTGCTTGGAGTACTCGTGAGTTCCCCGTGTCACCTCTTCTGCAGGAGTGCCAGGCTGCGTGCACGAGACATGAGGATTTGCTGAAGGTAAATGTGTGGGATGTTTTAATTCTAGACTTGCACCAAAAGGGTCTGTCACTCTGTGGTACGTGATGACTTAAAACTTTTTTCCCCATCATATCGGCTATGCTGATTTCTTGGATTCAAGCCAAACTGTCTGATTCCACAGATGCCAAAAAAAAGGGGGGTGGGGGGTTTGCTCTTCACTTTGCTTTCCATATTAAGAGGTGTATAGCAAAGTACGTGCCTATGCACACTGCTTTGAAGGTAGACGGCACTTGCGGGTGCTGTTTGTATATATGTTAATAGTTTGCTCGTATAGCATCTGAGCTACAGGAAGCATTGCATGCATTTTCGCAGTTCAATATGAAAGGCAAAACTTGTTTTCGTGGGATCTACAGTAATGATGAAGGGATTCTTGTGAGTCCAAAATGGAATGGATTTAATCAGTATTGCTGTATTATTAAAAAAGGCCTGCTAGAGTTCTTTTCAAGATGATTTGGGAACATGGGATTCAGAGCTAGTCCTGCCCTGCAGCTTTCAGCGACCAGGCAGAGGGAGAGATCCCGTGGCAGAAACAGGCCCTGGGTGGAGCATGTGCACGGAGGCTCAGGGCTGTATAACAGGCTGTGCATGTCTCTCTCTCTTTTTTGCTGGCCTTCAAGTGGGTGAGCAGCGTCTGCCCCTGAAGAGGCTGGTGCAGTCCACCACTTCTGGCACCTGCCCAGTGCTTGACTCCCACTGCCTCTCCTGGCTCGTTGCACCTCCCTTGGGTTGAAACCCAGCACTGGTGCTCGTGATGATGGCCCTCTTTCTGCCATCATGGTGTTAGTGCTCACTGCTCTGCACAAGCCAGCTCCTGGTTGGTGTGTTGACATGGATAGCCACAGCTTCTTCCCTGGCCTGTGCTTCTTACTAGGTTCTCCCATCCCTCTGCAGGTCTGGTGTGCTGGAGCAGCATGGGACAAGCAGTCCGTGCAGGGCAGGGGACCCACTCAGCCCTGCCATGCCCTGTGATGTTCTTCCTGGAGTCACAGTAAGTCCTTGAGTGAGATCGCTCTAGTCTGTGTAGTGGGGCTGGGACTGTAGGGAGGGTCTGTAGTATCCCTTCAGGACGCTGCTGCTCTCCCCTGGGGCTTATTAGTTCTCCCTGTGGCTCCTCTGCCCTCCGTAGCTCAGGGCTGACCCCTGCTTTCCCCAGGGGACTATCTGGACAGCCTGCTGGCAGATGCCCTCCTGGGGCCAACACTTCAACCTAGCCCTGGTTCCATGTGGGTGGCATGGTTTCACTAAGATGAGCACCACGTGGCACTGAGCTCCTTGCTGGTGTATGTGATGACTTCTTTTCTTTCCCCATCTGAGCGACAGTGTTGAGTCCTCACTTCTCTTCAAGCCAAGTCTTGCCTGATGCACCAGCAGGGAAGGGTCTGTCCCTGCTCACTTACAGAATTGAACTTTCCTTGGCACTGATCTTGCCGCCTCTTTTTCTCTCTTCTCTCTGGGTCCATGTTGGACGTGTGGCCATAGGACCATGCTTGATGGAGACGGGTGAAATGGTGAGCTGAGACAGCTGGAAAGTGGCCAGGTTAACAGCAGGCAGACCTGTTAACTTCAGCTTTGGAGCTGCTGCCTGGAGCAAGTGGTAAGGTTCTGAATGGCCTCTTGTCTGTGGTCCTTGGTAGGCTAAAATCTGGCCAGGAAAAGACCTGCTTCCCCATGATATTTTTCCCTAGAATCACTTCCTAACTATTGTGGTTAACAGAAAGCTATAGTGAGATCTGAACAGTCCCAGTTTTCCAAAATTTGTGCTGTATTGAGCCTTGGTTCTGTGGCTCTGTAGATAACCAGTGAACTGCACCTGAAATGTTAAGTTGAAGCAGAGTAAGTGTTATGTTCTGGTTAGTGACAGTGTTGATTTTTTTTTTTACCTATGTGACTGTACTGGTGCCATGGCAGGAACCTGGCCCTGCTGCTTTGGAGAGAACCAAAGCAAGTGATGGGTATTATATTTCCCAGGCTCTGCACCTCTTGCATGCATATATATATTCAGTCCTATTAGGGCCCAGCCAAAGACTGGCTTAAAACTGAGTGAAATTCCTTCCTTTGCAAGCTTTTGGGCACACAAACCCTTCTTTGGGCTGAGGAGAATTCAAAGATTGTAAAAGTCCTCCTCACAAGCTTGCAAAGAGGAATTTTTTTGCTACTTTTTTTAGTTGGTCTAATAAAAGAGAGAACCTCTGACCCAAGAGCTTTGTGTATCCTCTTTTTCTCAGACCAATGCAGCTGCAAAATAGATCCCTGTTAGTTGCAGCAATTTTGAGATTGGGAGGCTAGTGGTCTAACTAATATCATTCAAATATATTTGAATGCTTGGAATACTCATGAATTTCCCCCGTATGATCTTTTCTGCAGGGAATGCCAGGCTGTGTGCACACGTAGACATGAGGGTCCTCTGAAGGTAAATGCATGAGAAGTTTTAATTCTAGGCTGCTTGCGCCGAAAGGGTCTGTCACACTGTGGTACATGATGACTTAAAACTTTTTTCCCCATCATATCGGCTATGCTGATTTCTTGGATTCAAGCCAAACTGTCTGATTCCACAGATGCAAAAAAAAAAAAAAAAGTGGGTTTTGTTTTTTCCTCTCTTTACTTCACTTTCCAAGTTCTGTGCATGCTTGCAAACCTGCCTGTGCATGCATATAGCAAAGGAATACTTCTATGTAGATTGCTTTGGAGGCAGACGGCACTTGAGGGTGCTGTTTTCATATGTGTGAATACTAGTTTGCTTGTATAACATTTGAGCTACAGGAAGTGCTGCATGCATTTTCAGTTCTATATGGAAGACACAGCTTGTTTTCATGGGATTTACAGCAATGGTAAAGGGTCTCTCATGAGTTCTGAGAGTCCAGAATGTAAAATGGCCTGTTTTCAGTTCTTTTAAAATGACCTGGGATTTGGGGGGGGCGCAGTGGTCTAACCTTTTTGTGTCATGTAAAGCCAAGTGTCAGCAAGCACACTTTTGTTAGGACTTGAAGTCCTCCTGAGGCTAAAAGATCCTTGTCCAGACTTTTATTTTTAAAGATTTTTAGGGATCAGGTTTTCCTAAGCACCTGTATGCTGCTGCTGCTACTAGAACCTAAATGCCTTTGAAAATCTGGCCCTTGGTAATTGGAGTTAATGATGATGGCATAGGACATGGCAGGGAAGCTGAATTAAGGGGGAATACTAGTTGAGATTGATAATAGTGTGTTTAACACAATTTGGCTTTAGCTCATGAGCAGCTTGTTAAACAACCCTTCAATTAAGTTTTAGCATGCTGTGTTGCTGTAGGTCCCATCAAGCAACTACTAGCGCAGCTACCACAGTAACCCTCTGTGTGGTACAGGGGTGAAGTGGCTATAGGTAATTGCCTCTTCTGTCTCTAGTTTAGATCATGAACATCCACAAAGGCTGAATACTGTGTGGTGGTTTGTGTGCAAGAGAGAACTTTTAGTGCATGTGACAAAACTGCTTTTGCTGGCTCCATGCTGTGTGCTTACCGTCCTCCCCAACCTGTAGCATCCAAATCTTTAGAGCTGTGCTTGACAAATTGCTGAACGTTTTTGATTTAGTAAGCACAGACACGCCGTACTTTAGTGTGGTATGAGGCCTTCTCCAGAGGGTCTGTCAAAAGCACGTGGTCCTTTCATACTTAATAACTAGCAAAAGACCTCATGGATAGCACTGTAAGCTTTCAGATCAAAATCCCAGTTGGAGTCGGTGGTCTCAAATCGGCTGATGTCAGATAACTAAACGTTGATTCTTTCTCTTGACAGGTTAAAGAATTGTCAAAGCAGAAGCTGGCCCACAGGCTGTTTTATCTGGGTGAATTAGAAAGTTCTCCTCTGCTTATCACATGCATACTCGCCAAACAGACTGAAAGTAACCTTTGGTCAAAGTTGCTCTATCCATGTCACCCCACCACTTCTTGACCAGATATCCCTCAGGCTTGTGGGAAAACAACAAATATTTAATGTCCTGCCTCCATTTAAGAGAAGCCAAGAGCTATGAATGTCTCAAAGTTTTGTGAAAATAAATTAATTGGAATGGATTCAGGATCATTCTTTATCTTTCTATGCAGTAACATAGTTAAGTGCATCTAGAGGGGCTGCATTCGCCCTGTGCAAGATGGTTTCAGTCTGCTCGTGGAATGTTAATGGTTCTGGGGTAAATTGGCCGTATTGCTGCATGGAAGGCCTTGTAGCTGAAGCAGAACGTGGATTTCTGCAAATAATCATTTGGGCATAGGCCCTCTTAAAGGCTTCCTGACTATCATGCTTCTTCTTGGCTTGCCACCTGCAAAATGGAGTTTGAGGGAGTCTCCATAATTGGGGGGTGGGGATTTGGCTCAAGAGCTGGGTCTTGCAGCCTGTTTCACAGCTGGGTGTGAGCAGTTGCTGCTTCCTGGGATAAGGCTGTACTAACATCTTTGGAATTTGTTAGATGCTTGGGTGAAAGTAAGGAAAGCAGTGGACATGGGGTTGCCAACCCAGCGTGGGGCACATGAAGGCATGTGCAAAGCAAAATGCCTTGGGGCAAATAGTGGGGGAGGGGGCTGGGGCTGCACTGCCACAGGGATTGAGCCCCTTGCAACTCCCCCTGCAATCTTCCTTGAGGTGTGAATGCACTTGGATGCTGTAGTTCAAGTGAAGAGCTGGGCTGGGGTTCCCTAGCCCTTGATGGCAGTGGCTTTCAGTCTATCTGCAGTTAGCCCAGGCTCTGTACCAGGCTGCAGGGGCTTGCTCAAAGTCCAGTAGGTGCCTGGGAGGCTGCAAACAGCTGCACTGAGGTCTGGCTCCTTGTTGGTGGGTATATGCACACATGGGCTGACGGCCAGGAAGGTGCTGGGGCTGCACTGCTGCAAGGACCAGGCTCCTCGGCTCCTCCATCCTCTCATGGTGTGCCAATATCTTACAAGTCAAGGTTGTGTTTTTGGCACTGCCCAAAAATGTTGCTGACCCCTGCAGTGGACCAGATGCTCTTATGACCAAAACTGAATTGTGCCTTTCAATTATCTCTGCCATTTTCTCCTCTCACTTAACATGAGCTAGTCTGAGTTGGGCCCACCGGATACCTAAAAGGCAGCCTTGGTTTAGGCTCATTCCTCTTCATAGTTGACTTGCAGATCTGGATAGGCATAGTCAAATGCATGCACATGGTGGAAACAGGATGTTGATTACTAATGGCTGCTGATGAACAGTGGCTGGAACAGCTTTAGTAGCAGCGGAAAGATAAGGTGTCTCGGGGCCTACCAAGTGCTAGATTCTTACACTGTTTATGACTTCGGGATCTTAAGTGTCCCAGAGTTGTGTAGCTGTATAAATTTCTGGGCTTTGGTGCATGTAGAATAGGAGCAAATGGGTGGCGCTTGTTTCACCTAGGTAGCCCAAGGCTTAGGCAGATTTAGCCTTGAAGCTTGGTCTCCAGGTTAATTGTAAACCTGGGGCCTGCAGCTCCCGAGTGATGGGAGGGAATGAAAGTGCTATTTATAAGCCCTCCAGGTAGGAAGTAGCTACTGCTCTCATTTGTGTGGCACATGAAGAGAATGTCGGTGTGCTCTCATTGAGGTCCAAATGATTGCCGAAAGCTTCATTTGTTAAAAATTAAGCTGGCTTTGTCCTGCCCTCTTTTCCTATCACTTTTTATCCCCAGGAATGGACAAAATAGCATCCAGGATAAATATGAGGGTTGACTCAAACTAATGCTTCTATGCGAGCCTAGCTCCAGTTGCAGCATGGAAATCGACTCGGGACCTGTTCACTTGCAACCTGTTGGGCTTCTTGTCTACTCCACTCTTCTACCAAGGGCATCAGGATGTAATGGGGATGGTTACAGTCTGGTACGGGGGTGGTGTCCTGTACAGCAACTTCTTCTACCACCATCCCTTGTGTTTACAGGAACTGGTCTTGACCTCTTGAGTTTCTGGGCAGGGAATATTGCCAATAGTTACTGCTTCTTCCCTGGATCTATGCATTGCTACATCTTGAAAGTAGTGGAAGGGGTTCCAGCTAATTGCATCTTATTTTTTTTTTCTCATTTTGACTTCTGCAGAAATAAAACCCTGTCAGGCTCACATATGCTACTAAACATTGCAAAACAAAACAGCAGGACATAACTCCTAGATCTTTCCCCTTGATCCATCTGTGTAAGTGCACCTGATAAAGTGCTATAGATGGAAGTGATTGTTGGCTTCTCATTTTAGTCTGAGTGGTCTTATTTCCAAGCTGAGGCCCTCTCCTGAAGTAGACTAGTTCAAACGCTTCTGTTTATCTCAACTCTGCTGCTGCAAGAAGATAACGGCACTAGCAATTGTTCAGTCTTTTATCAGATTGTTTTCTCATTTTCATGCAATTCACCATCTCCTATTGCTTGCCACTTTATTTGGGGGGGGGGGGGGGGGCCGCCCGCGGGGGGGGGGGGGGGGGGGGGGGGGGGGTGGGGGTGGGGGGGGGTGGGTGTGGGGGGGGGGGGGTGGGGGGGGGGGGGGGGG
>JAGPOW010000797.1:13250336-13312376 GCA_030014935.1 Caiman crocodilus | reverse complement strand
CCCCCCGAAAATGTCAGGACTTCTTATTCCTGCATTGTGTACGTGCTTTGCATGATGAGCAGAGCGACGTGTTCAGTGTAAACCAATGTCTCGCAACTTTTTTTTTTTAGTTTGAATGGGGGAGAGTTTCCCACAATTCACTGAATGGTAGTATTGGATCTTGTGGCTCTGGCTAAAACTGATTGCTAGTGTCACTGTTTTAGTGACAAGACTGCTTACGAATGCTGTAGCTCACATTATTTTAGGAACGTCCTCTGCTATACCTGCAGGCTAACTTACTAAAACCATTAAATAAAATATGTTCCTGCTTCAGCAGGTATTAAAGGCTCAGCCTGGTGATAGTAAACAGATTATCAGCTTGGGACAGGGGATGACAGCTCTAGTTTACAGAATTTGAGTCAATGTATCTTACAGTTGCCAAAAGCTGATCCTCAGTCCCAAGGCTGTTTCTTAACTGGATTTATTCTTTGCACGTGCAGAAACTCATGGAAAAGCCTGATTGCCGGCCTGCAAGAAAGTGATTGTGACACGAAGCTGTACTCTTAGTGTGAAGGCTCTCCAAGGTTTGCCCTGCTTGCTGGATGGTACACAGCAACTCAGACAAGTTTTGCTGCACGCAGAAAGCCTATAAAGCATCATGGTAGTTCAGCTGCACCTTGACAGCTGTTTGGCACGAGTTGAATAGGTGACTCTGCCCCTGCGTGGTTATGTGGTGATAAACAACCCAGTAACAGTTTTGCACTCCTGCTGGCAATGCAAATGAGGTAATAGCCCCTTTGGTTAGAGCTGACACTAACAGCTGGGATGTGTTCATTAACCTGCAGCGTCTGGAACGGCAGGATCCAATGCAAACCACCAGTCTAATGATGAAAGTAGCGGCTGCCAATGTGTTACTTCCTTACATTAGCACAGCAGGCGTGTGCATTAGAGATGTGTTTTAAAAACAGGTCTCCTACGCCAACCTCATTAGAGTCCCAAAGAGCCAGTGCAGTTGTGGGAAGCTAACATGTCTTTAAAGTCTTGGGCCTGTGCAAACCTGTAACTAGTTAGTGTGCAGTACCTGCTAAATATTACAAAGTGAGCCACTTCTGCCTAAAAGCAACTGGGGGCAAAGGGTTGGGACTCTTAAGTGCTGCTGTGACTGAGGTAGCAGCAATTCCTCATGCTTCAACAGCAAAGAAGCAGAGAAATAGATTGAGGAGATCGTTAAAAGAATTTCCTGCAGCAGTTAAGAATGTGGCCTTGTTAGTTTAGTGCCTAATAGCAAAAGCCTAATTAATACTTCGCTGGATTGGTACTTATAAGTACAAGTTTGGAGGGCATTGCCACTAAAAAAAAAAGAAAAAAAAAGCATAGATTCATAGATTGTGGAGCTGGAAGGGACCCCAAAGGATCGTGATGTCCGACCCCCTGCCTCAGGTAGGAAAAGGATCGAGGCCAGACGACCCCAGCCAGGTGCCTATCTAGCCTCCTCTTGAAGACCTCCAAGCTAGGTGATAGCACCATCTCTCTTGGCAGCCCGTTTCAGATTCTGGCTACTCTGGCTGTGAAAAATCTCTTCCTAATGTCTAACCTGAATCTACTCTCCAGTAGTTTGTAACCATTATTCCTAGTTACTCCGAGGGGTACCCTGGTAAATAGCGCATCTCGAGCTCTCTCTTGTCCTCCCTTGATAAATTTACCGGCTGCTACACGGTCTCCCCTCAGGTGTCTCTTGTGACGGCTGAAGAGATCCAGACCCCTCAATCTCCCTTTATAGGATCTTGCCCAGAGGCCACTAATCGTGCAGCCCGTTAGCTTTCCTATGAGAATAGGATGCAAAACTGTGGTGAAGGCCTTCTTAAAGTCCAGCTAGATGACATGTGCCTCCGCTCCAGTGTCAAGGCAGTGTGTGACCTGGTCATAAAAGGCTATAACATTTGTCAGGCAGGATCTACCTGTGACAAACCTGTGCTGGTTTCCTTTCAGCACCATTTCCCCTGCTGGGCCTTCACAAATGCACTCTTTAATGATTTTTTCCAGTGTTTTCCTAAGGATAGGGGTAAGACTGGCCTAAAGTTACGTGGCTCATCCCTTCTCCCCCTCTTAAAAATGGGCATCATGTTGGCCCTTTTCAGGTCCTCGGGGACCTGGCTGGAGCACCATGAATGCTCAAACAGCCATGCCAGTGGCTCAGCTATGACACTGGCCAATTCCCCCAGCACCCGTGGATGGAGGGTCCTGGATGGAGGTCATCCAGGCCGGCTGACTTGTGCCCATCCAGCCCTTCCAAGTGCTCCTTAACTACATCAGCACTAACCATTCACGGTCGAGAGCCTCCCAAACATTTATCTATGTTCAAATTGGGTCTTAGCCAGCACCTGAGAATACTGAAATGAAGAACCCATTGAACAGCTCTGCCTTTTTCCCTGTGTCAACTACCAACTGTCCTGATTTGTCCTGCAGGAGCCCTATGTTACTCTGCACCTTCCTTTTGCTCGCAATGTATCTGTAGAAGGACTTTTTATTGTCCTTGATTGTAGTAGCCAGCCTAAGCTCCAGTCCTGCCTTGGTCTGCCTAACTGATTCCCTGCAGTAGTGCGCCAGGGAAGTGTCTTCCTCCTTGGTGGCTGCCCCCCGCTTCCACTGCCTATAAATCTCTTTGCCTCCAGTCTTTTCTGGAGTTGCCTGTTCAGCCAAGGTAACTTTTTAGTCCCTTTGCCCCCTTTCCAGCATAATGGAATAGTCTCCTTTTGTGCCCCGAGGATTACTCCCTTGAGAAACTGGCAACCCTCCTGGACCCCCATGTGCTCGATGCTCATGAGTTTGATGTGACAGTGGTTAAGGAAGAGGAGGAGGTAGCTAAGCTGCCTCTGGCATGTATACTGGGTGCAAGGCAGCCATAATAGAAAATTGACTTATCTGCATAGATATTTCTCTCTCTTTGCTATTCTAAGCAAGATAATCTCTTGACCTATAGCATATTGATGGGAGGAGCTATGCTGCTACATAGGTTATTTAAGTTAACAAGCATATCTAATAAGAAGCATCCCTTTTAATAGGGTTTGAAGGCTCTTGGGAATTTAGCAGGGAAGACTGGCGTGGATAAGTGAAATTTAGCTCTTGGCATGTTATAGCTTCACACTCAGAAGGAATTAAGAGGCCAGGGCTTCTGCTTTACATCATGGGGGTTACACTATATTTGTATAAGAATACTGCACCCTCCCTCCCCCCCATATACACACGCTTCTGCTTTGCTTGCAGTGGTTGGACATCTGTGAATACTAAAGCTGTGTCCAGACAAGTGCAGCTGTGCAGTATGTGGCACCACAGACGCATGTACAGTGTCACATAGTGCACGTTCAGCTGTTCTCCATACTGCAAGGGAGCAGGGGGGAGGGGATTGACTTCTGGATATCCAAAAAAATTCACACAAAAAAGGCAGAGTGGCACATGCAGGGACAGTGCATGTCACTCAAAGCCAGAGCCTGGCCAGCCAGAGTCACACTCTGGCTGCCAGCTAGGCCCTGAGCAGCAGGATCACCACTGCTGCATCCCCAGTGGCCCCCAGGGCCCCAGGTAAGGCTGCTGGGACCAGCCCAGTGCTCACCTCAGCCTCCCCTACCCCACCCAGGGTAACCTGCAGCACCCCAGAAGGTGCATGCTTCCCTGGGGACAACTAGCAGCAGCTCAAGGTGTCCCACTGCTAGTCCCCAGGGAACCAAACACCCACACTCATATGGACACGGTTCTTGCTGCAAATACTGAGGAGAGAAGATGTGGCTTGCATACAGGTTATTAAGAATTAAATCTAGAGATTTGTATTTAATTACCGATCTGCAGGTGGTGCTGTGTGCATATGTTTGCTAGAGCTTTGCAAAGCCAGATAGGAGCACTTTCAAACAGTAATGACAGAGTGTAGCGTTTTCTGTCCCTCGCTACTTCATGCTCTCGTATTTGTGGTTTCTCTTTGTCACTAGATCTGTGCACTATAATAAATAAACCTTGGGCTGTAGATTAAAGGAATCGCTGACTTTTTCTGCAATGCAAAAGTAAAACAGATTAGACACAGTCCTAGAAGTACATGCAAGTATATTTGCACTTGTCAGGACGTTTTTACTCTGAGGGATAAAGTCAAGATAAATGGTGATGCTTTAGAAGTCTGGGTTTGTGTCTATTTGGTTTCTTTCTCTTTTCTTTCCCCCCATTGTTGCTGCTGCTAGGCACAAAGCGTGGCTATAGGGTAATCTTTCTTCACTGGACCTTATTGCAAAGGCCTGGTTTAGCAGGCATATAGTGTTAGTTAAGTTTCTGCCTGTTTCTTGAGGTTTGCTTCTGCTGGAGATCCTGGCACTTCAAACAAAAAGACTGAGGACAAGATGTTTGAAAACGGAGGCATAAATGATGGGCTTCTAATTACTTGGGAACTGCTACATTCCCAGCATTTGAAAATCTGGCCGCTAAATAACAATGTTAAATATTTGTATAAAAAAATGGCGATGTCTTAAAAGGCTGAAGTGCTCAGGTATTTGTTTTTGCCATGCCGTTGGGAAGCAAGGGAGTATTATCCCATTTTTAGAGATGGGGAACAGATGCCGCTGGCCACGTGCTTTTGTTGCGTCTTTTATTGGACCAACTGTATAATTAGGGGTGATGTCGGACAAGATTTTTGGCGTGAACATCCTGTACCTTTAGAATATTTCCTGAACCATCATCAGTCCAACCCTACTACAGCATAGTGCCCTAGGTTGGTACAAGACCTTGACTGCTCGGCTCTGTGCTGGAGCATCTAACCCCTAGGTGCCTTTCTGCCTAGGGGGATCCTCACTCCCAAGTTATGTCCTCACTTCTCCAGTTCGTGGGGAGGTAAGCGCCTAAGGTCTTGTCTATACCAGGCTGCTTATCCTGCCGACCTTCTGTCAGCTGAGAGAAGACACCACAGGGAAGCCACTGGAGGCTGTTCACAACTGCATGGTTTCACCAGGCTCCACTACAGTAACTGGCAGGGGTGAAGTACAATCTGGGAAGGCTCCAGCTGGCCAAAGGCCCAGGCATGGCCTGTATGTGCTTTCTGCCAGGTGCCATCAGATGTCTTCTCTTGGTCGGGGGGGAGTTAGTTACTCTCCTGACAGAGAAAAAGATCCTCCAGCCCCAGGGAGACGGCTCTGAGTTCAGATGTGCTCCATTTTGCTGGTCGAATAGGAATTCTTCTTAGACTTGATCTGAAGAAGAGATCCTCATTAATTGCCTAAATGGGGAAGGACATAGCTGTCTAATCAGCCAAGCCTGCTCTGAGCCAGGTGCCCACCCAAGCCACCCCCTGGTATTAGCAGATGGATGGGCTTTGCCTGGGTCGCCAATAACCACGTTTCCTGTCCTGTTCATGAAGGAATGAGAGATGCTAAATGAGCTAATACACTGCTTGTGGCACTCACCTGTGAGACTTGTTGCATTCATTTCCTTGCTCTTTTTGGCTGAAAACAGGGACTTGAACCCACATCTGCACATCTGGGCTCAGCACAAGGCTGTTGGGTATTTTCCATAGGAATCCTTCAGGTATTTGAAGATGGTTATCAAATCCACCCAGTCTTCTCTTCCTCAGGCAAAATAACCCTAGTTCTTTCAGCCTTTCTTCACAAGCTTTGCTTCCCAGCCCCCAATCAGATCATTTTTGTCACTCTCCATGAGACTTTTTCCAACCTGTCCATATCCCCTTTTTTCGCAACAAGAGCAGACTGCTAGCTCATACTCAGCTTGTAGTCCACTGTAACCCCATCCCTTCTCTGCAGTACAGCAGCCTTGTCAGTCATCACCCAGTCTGAATTTGTGCATGCAATTATGATGTCCCAAATGCAAGACTTTGCATTCGTCCTTGCTGAATCTCATCTGGCTGCTTATCTACCATTTTTTCTAATCTATCCAGATCATTCTGGATCTAAGCCCTGCCTTCCAGAGTGTCTGCACCTCCACCCAGCTTGGTGTCATCTACAAACTTGCTAAGTGTGCATTCAATGCCATCATCCAAATCATTAATGAAGATGTTGAACAGTGGGGGACCCAGGACAGATCCTTCCTCCTAACTGGACATCGAGCAATTGATGACTACTAACTGAGCGCAATAATCTAACCAGTTATGTATCCATGTTGCAGTACTTTTGTCTAGTCTGTATTTCCTTAGCTTACTGATGCAAACGTTGTCAGAGATGGTGCCAAAAGCCTTGTTAAAGTCAAGGAATGTCACATCTGCAGCTCTCCCCACATCCACAGAGCCTGTTATCTTTTCATAGAAGGAAGTCAGATTGGTTAGGCATGGCTTGCTCTTGGTGAATCCATGTTCACTGCTCCTGATCACTTTATTCTCCTCTAGGCACTTTATCACAGATTCCTGGAGGATCTGCTCCATGATCTTTAAAGGTGTTGAGGTCAGGCTGAGTGATCTGTAATTCCCCAGATCCTCCTTCTTCTATTTCTTAAAGATGGGCATGATATTTGCCCTTTTCCACTCATCTGGGACCTCACCAGACCTGATGTCTCTGCAGTTCTCAAAGAGGGTAGCTAAATAGCAGGGAGCGGAGCATTCCCCAGGGACGCAGGAGTTCAGTTCCCACAGGGAATTTGTAATAGAGCAAAGAATTGAATCCAGGTCTCCCCAAAACTTCAGACGTGCACCTGAACCATTGGACCTGTGCAGCTTTCCGGTGCAGGGTAACTAAGGTAGAAGCAGCCACGTATGAAATTCTTGCCTTTAGTAAGAGGAGGGGAAACATTGCACTGGGGCTAATCCTTAGCCAGTCTGGTTGGACTGTCCTGAGCGCTGTTCAAAAGACTGCCGGCTTCCAGTAGATAACAGTCAGCTCCCGGGTGACTGAGAACCTTGTCTTGGAATAAAACCGACCCAGGCCACGTTCAAGTCGGAGCTGGAAGCGCAGTTAGCAGGAAAGCTCCAATGTGGTAGTGCTGCTGCTGGCCCTCTGCCCCTGCTATTTGAAATGGGTGTTGAATAAGTGCTGAGAACAGTGGATTTTGTCCCTGCCTTGTCTTATCATTTAGGGCAGAAACAGACAATACTGCACATATTTATATAACTTTTTTAAAAAAGAAAATCTGGATTCTCTCACTTGGCTGCACTGTTTAAACAAATGTTTACTTTTCTCCCACAGATCTGTTTCTTGGTGCCATGAGGGGCTGGGAGGAAAATAGCACAGATTATTCCTCTGGCTGATGTTTCTTTTAATAGATTTATTTTTTTCCATGCACAGTGAGTGGTTTAACATTTATATTCCCAAAGACCCAGTAATCTTTCTGGCCACATGCTGATTATTATATTATTTTTAGACTTTCCCGAGGTCTGTTGTGCAGCTGCACAAGCTGATGGGCTAGCATGATCCATTTATTCATTGCAGCATGTTTTAATTTTATTTTATTTCCCCCTTGACTCCAATTCTACTCAGAGAGTGTGATAGATTAAATTGCTATCAGCTTCTGACACATCGATTGTCTTGACAGGCCAGACTCTATATCATATGCGGTAATGAAGTGGGTCTTGTTTTTTGTGACTGCTCTAGGAGAAATTTAAGTCTCACCACACTTGATCCATCCAGGCAGCCCAATACAATCAGCAAGCACATTTGAGCTTTACAACATCTTTACTGTTTTATGTTGATCAACTGATTAATTATGTGGTGATGATGATTTGCTGCTGCTTTCTTGGCTGCTGCTGCTCACCTGACTACGGAAAGCTAGAAAACTGTTAACAGGCAGAGCCCCAAGCCCACAGCAGACAGCTTGCCTATTCACGGCTATTCATGGTGCATCTCGTTCTCCTCTTTGCCTTGGAAAATATGTTCTAATATTGTTTCCAGGGCAGCTATTTACCCATGCTATTAACTGGAAATATGCATTGTGGACTATAGGGTTGCGCAGCGTCTCAAAATGCATCTTGGGAAACTGAGTTTTCTGATGTCTCTGCAGTTTTAAAACACCTTTTTAGGTCAATGGTTCCAGTTGTACTGCCACTAATAAAGACATCAGGCCAGAACCTATGCCACCTGGCTGGATCCTCCTCTTACTTGCTGCTCATAATTTAGTCCTAAGGCTGAGGTGAAGGCGTGTAGCAAAAGCAGGCCCATTACTGTTTTTATGTGTGCAGTCCTACATCCACTTCCGTGCCTAACATGTAGAATACGATCTGGCTGATTAAGATGGCACTCAAAGGCTCCAAAATTAGAACTGTGCCCCCCACAGACTGGCACTATATGTGAAGCATGTGAGTCCTTTTCACTTCTCATTTTACTGTCTTCTGCCCCAGGCTTGGATTACCCAGGTTTGCAGGCAGCTGGCACACGCATGATCGATCCCTCCCTTCCTCCCCAGGGTCTGTGTTGTGACCTCTGGGCACGTCCACATAAGCAGGCACATGCGCTTGCAGCAGCTCAGATAGGAGCGGCACAACTTTGTGCCGGAGATTTTTGCCTCGGCGCACATGCCTGAACGTGCACTTTGGTGTGGGGCAAGTTGTGCCACTTGGGCAAACTGACCCTGTCCAGCTCCTCCTGGATCTTCAGCCAAGGGGAACTAGAGCCTGGGATGGGTGCTTGTGTTGGCTTCAGCAGTATAAAAACCTGCCCTGGCAAGCAGCTCAGGGTTACTTGCCCTCAGGAGCTTCTGAGGCCCAGCCACTTGGTATCTGGGGGCACTACCCCTTGTGCCAGCTGGACTGCTGAAGCAGCCCGGAGAGTTCCCTGCACCCTCTACCCGCTGCAGCAGTGGCAGTGGGGGCTGCTGCCTGGCTGTGACCTGCTGCCACTTGTGACAGCATCCCCTCTTGGACCTGTGGCCCTATGGCTGTGTGCCTGCCAGACCTGGCTGGGGACTGTACAGCCACCTGGGCTGTGGTATGGGCACTACAGCAGAGCCCCCTGCACCTCTGGGCCAGCTGCCATGGGGCTGTGGCTGCACAGTTGGCAGTCGGGCAGCGCTACTGCCAAGTCCTTTGGTGCCCCCGCTCTGCCATCTGGGCATCTATCACCCAGAAGATGTGCTCTGTGTAATGGCCCACTATGAGCTGTTAAAGTGTGTCTTCTTGGCCCCAAATGACCTTGTCTGCCCTCCAGCTGGGTCCCCAGTGCTGGCCCTGGACAGGCTTCTCTGCCTCAGTCTCGCCACTTGTCTCACCAGCAGAGATCCTGGTGTTTCCTGTTTAAAAATTGCAAATCCTCTGATAAGCCCAAATTCTCTCATTAAAATACCCTAAATCCGTGTTCTTCTGCTATTAAAATGCAATGCCACTATATAGAGAGAGATCAGTTGGGCAAAGTTTTATTGATACATTTGCAATCTAAAGCAATTTGGAAGCCCACCAGCGCCTCTGTCATCATCATAAAATGGATTCTAAAATCTATGCACTTTGGCATTTACTTTTGGGGTTTTTGTCATAGAAAAATCAGAGCTGCCCCTACCTCCTTTGCTCACCGCGATGTGTGGCATTGAGCAACCCTGCCCTAGCCCCTCACTCAACCCACAGCCTTCCCCCCCACCCCAGCCCCCTCACTCCTGACCTGCAGCCCCGGCCTGTCCCCACTAGCTCCCTCCCAGCCGCAGCTCTGTCCCAGCACCAGGACATGAGTCCAGCTGCAGCTGTCCCACCTGCTGCTTTGTGGCTCTGAGCAGTGCCAGCCCTTGCTGCTCTGCTCCCTGCCCCATGCTGTTCCTGAGAAGCCTTCACCGGGGGATCGGGACTGAGCTGGGTCCTTTCCTCTCAGGCTAGCCTCCCCTGCACAGGCTGCTCTAGGTGGGCAGGGGGCTCTAAGCCTGGCTCTGGCAACCTCTTCTACCCAGAGCATTCCCCACCTCCAGCCCTCATCTCTCTCCCACATGCCCCCGCCGCCACCTCCCCCCATCACGACCCCCAAGTGATTCCTGAGACCAGGACCGCCCCCAGGCTGGGGCCACACGTCTCAGCACCGGTGTGGGCATGGGGCAGGGCTGCGGTGTGGCAATTGCCCCCTGCAGCTGCAGCTTTCGCCAGCAGGTCCCATCCCATGTGGCCGGCTGGGCACGCAGGGTGTGATGTTTGTTGGGTGGGTGTGGGGTTTTGAGGGGCAAAGGGGTGGAGGGTTTGTGGGTGCAGGTGTGGGGTTTGTGGGTAGATGGTTTTGTGGGGGGGGGGGGGGCTGCCTGAAGGCACACGGCCCTAGGCTGGGCTGAGCCAGGCCCACACAATGTGGTGCAGGCGGTGCTGGGTGCCAGGGGGGTGTGGGCTATGTGGAGGACTCACCTGGTGTGGGACCCACCCCTCCCAAGCTTCCATCACCCTCCCACAGTCCTCGCACCCTCACAGCCCCCCCATCCAGTCCACCCCATCCCCAGTCCCTACTTACCTGGGTCAGAGCCCAGTCCAGGTCATGCTGCAGCCTGCACCGCTCCACTTTGCCATGCATGCTGAGGCAGCGTGCGGAAGCACTGGAGCAAGGGAGAGCCATGGAAATGCTCCAGCTGCCTACCACAGTGTCTCTTTGGAGGAGCCTGCCTCCGGCTGCTTCAGGACCGCAGTTTGCCCCATTTTCCCCCCCCATGTTTTGGGGTATTTTTGATACCCGGATACCTAGGTATCAAATGTTGAGCTTGCACTGCAAATGTGCAGCGTGGGAAACCTTTTTTTGTTTCCAGCGTGCCTCTTACGGCATCTCAAATTGCTTTGCAAATGTTGGCCCCTTCCAACTCCTGGTGCAAAAAAGTGCAGGTGGGCTGGGAGGTAAGGGGGGAGCTGAGCGCTCAGCATCCCTTGTACCCACTGAGGTGTCTTGTCGGGGGGCTAGGCTAGGTCTGAAAGGGATGGCACTGCGCTCATGTGGATGAGCATGCTTTATGAAGCCTGCACTAGTTTGTCACGACTTGCCTCGAGAAAATCCTAGCTCAGTTCTCCCCACTGTGTGCTGCCAAGTCTCTTGCTGACACCTGATGGCAGCTGCCCAGATTTGCTCTGCCAAGGCAGTAGTTGGTGGTGGTAATGCAATCACAGCAAACAAGGATGGGGGAAGCCTGAGTTTTTCTTGATTTTTGGCTGGAGGGTCACACCCAGGATGTGGCAGCAAGAGAAAGCTCTGTGTTGCAGGCTTTGTAGTGCCAGGGCCTCTCAGCAGGATTTACAGTGATTTAAACCTTGGTGGAAGGCAGCAGCTTGATGCCCTGGGGACAGTTGTCTTCTTGTTTCAGACAACAGATTAATAGCAGGGCGGAAGAATGGAAAGCTGTTCTGCACCTGTGTTTCTGCCGAGCCCGTGTCAACCAGTTAGGGCCTGAGTTGTCTTCTACTGGAGTCTTTTATAGAGATCAGAGTGGGCTCAACATGTCCATTGTGGGGTAGACACTGAGACCTGGACTGAGTCTACCCTTGTGACAACACTCAGCTTTACTTTCTCAGCTTTGGAGAGGAGGAACAATACCCCGCACCCAATGAGCTAGGTTGATCGCTTCAGTGTACACGAGGGGTAACTCCATGAGTGTCACCAAGGGCACTTTGCCCTGGAGCTTGGTGTAAGCAAGATGAAGCTCTGGCTCCGTGTGTTGTTTATGCAGTAAATCTGTCTGATGTCTTTCCCGTTATATTTAAAATGTGCCCAGTGGGGAGCCTGGGACTTTCACTGGCACTTGTCGTTTGTTCTGTGCTGCATCATTTGGATGCGCTTCTCCTGGGTCACTTTGAAGTCTTCCCTCCAGCGCTGAGAGCAAGCCAGAGCTCTCCAGCCTTTCCTCAAAACAAATGTGATTAAAGCTGGGAGTTGTCCTTGTTTGCCTGCTTAGCGCACACTCCCCTATCGTGACTAACCTTTCTATGCAGGAGAGACGGGAGCCAGAGGGAGCTCTTTAGCTGCAGTCTCTGCACAGCTACATGCGAGAGCAGACACATTGTCACTCTGTAAATAAGGATGGGAATACTTCCCTGGAGGGCTGGGGGTGCTTAATTAATGGTGTTGGAGATCTAGTGCTGAACTCCAGAGCTAGTCTCACTGCTGTCCAAGGGGGTGATGATCTCTGATTTTTAATTTTTTTTTTCTTGAAGCCTGCACAGAACTGATTGACAGACTGGAGTTTCTGATGCCGCTTTCCTGACAGCTGCTCTACAGAATAGATGATGCAATTTGCTAACTAGAGCCGGTCTGCTCTGGGGAATCTGCATGCATTTGCCTTCGTGTACGCGATCGTGTTTGCAGGCGGCTGGCCTCCTTTAATAGCTGGCCACCATGATTTAGCAGCCCGTTGTGTATTTACGGTTAAGACTTGCTATTTAACTAAATGGTGGAGGCTTGTTATCTTGGTCCTGGGATAATGAAGGTTTGCGCATAGGCCAAGCCCTTAAGCAGGTACTAAAATTTAGGTCAATATCTCCAAGAGAAAAAAAACCCTATCGGACATTACCACGATCAAAACGGTCTCTGCCCTTTGTCCGCTTGGCTTGTGTGCACACCTGCAATGAAGTTTCACCTAAGCACACCTAAATGATTTGAAAATCTGCCCTTTTTAAGTGCTGTTATTAGATTTAAGGATCAATGCCCTGTTGATCAGGAAGAAACAGCTGACATCTCTCAGCTCGCAGGCTCAAGAAAGCAACGCTGCCTTGGTTACACTTGATTTTAAACGGTCCATGTCTGGAAGGTTTTTGTCTGTGGAGGGGATCTGGAAATGTCTTCTGCTTTCTGAAGGGAAAGCTCGTGTTGTGCAGAGCCCGCCCTGGGGCTGACACCTACTTCAGGCAGGCATGAAGCAACCAACTACACCAACAGTTCAGAGCAACTGGGTTTTTTAAGCTTCCCCTGTTGGTTTTTATAGCAATATATTTATAGCTGTAATTTTCTTGGATATCTAAGGAAGAATCAGAGTTCCTGAGCAGTTTGGTTAGTCAGCAGTTTATGTTGCTGTGGAAACAATTTCTCTTCTAGTAAGATAAAACTGAGGGAGAATAGAGACAACGGTGGCCAGACGGGTCAAGAGTAATGGCCACCTCTCACTGGTTTCTAACTTGCTTGTTCTGCCATGAAAACGGGCATGGGGCGCACAGGAGTTGCTTTGAGCAAACTTGGTAGCAATGACTTCACCTGTGTTTCTTTGTGCTGCTGGCTTGGACATGCCCCCACCTCCACGAAGCAGGCTGTGCTGGTCTTCTCACTAACCCTGGATAGTCTGTTTGGTGCCAGCGCGGTGCATGCTTAGCCCGCGTGGGACGTTCCAAGCAGGTAAGTCAGAAATAGAGGTGGAGGCAGTAGTGTCGCAGCTGTGTGCGTGTGTGGGGGAGGATGACAACCAGGTGAGCCGCTGTGGGGGATCCTTTTGTTGGGATTGGGAGGAGGAGGTGCAAAAGCAGGTGCCATTGCAATCAGCACAATGGGAGAGGCTGGTGTCCTATGTGTCCTGACTGCCCTGGGTGCCTATATCCTCCCGCTGCCCTGGGTGCCCGTACGCTCCAGCTGAAGCTGCTGTGGAAGATATAGGGAGGTTGCTGCTAAGGGGATCTCTCCGTTCCCTGGGGAAATTCCTTGATTTTCACTGTAATTTTCTCTCCCCTCTTCCTCAAACCCTGCTCTGTGAGGAAGGCCTTGGAGGCTGACAGGGATGTGGACTGTCCTCTTCACCCTGTGAAACTAGCCTTCTGCAAGTCCCCCAGGGAAAAGACAGAGGTAGGAGCCTTGCCTGGGGATACAGTCCTGGGCTGGGTCACCAGAGCCCAAGTTCTGCGTGTTTGCATGCAGTGTTGGAACTAGGTTGAGTTTGTCCTTGATAGGTAACAGATCTTCAAGTTAAGGAGTGATTTGGAGGTAGGGAAGAAGGTGACTCGAAGGTGGTGTATGGGGCACATATATCAATAACAGCACCTGGTCTGTATGAATGAGTCACTCGATAGTTTTTTCTACATCATTGGAAAGCTGAGGTCCAAGTAGGTGCTACAGGATAAGAACAAGATTACAAGTCATTTCCAAAACCTGGCTGCAGACTATGCAACCACCTTGCACAGTCATAGCTTCCTGTAGACCCCTCTGCCCTGGGACCTGTGAGGTTTCTGAGGGATTGAGGACTGGGTGCTGGACAGTAGCACTGCTGGACCGTCTCCATAAGGAAGGGCTTCTGGAGGTTTCCTTCTCTTTGGTTTCTGCCTCTTATCTGGAGTCAGGGTCTCTGGGGCTGGAACCGCTTGATGCTGTTTGACCTGCTCGTGCCTGCATGGTGCCACAGCTCCCAACCCTGCCCCTCGCACGTGCTGCCTTTGAAGCACGTTCTGCAGTGGGACTTAAGAATGAATGGACTGCAATATGTCTCTTGCTGAGGTGCTTGAGCAGCCTCCTGGCCTGAAAAAAAACAGCAACAACAGTGCCGCAATGGAAAACTGTTTTCTTTTGCCAATGTGTATCCAGCACATGTCCTGACTTATGCTCAGAGCTGGCCTTGCGGGGTGGGCAACACGGGCTACCACCCAGAGCGCCATGGTCAGGGGGCGCCACCCCACTCCTGCCTCCAGCCGCTGCTCAGGAGGAGCGTGGCATGGGCTGGTGGCTGGGAAGGGAGCAATTGCGAATCTGGAAACCCTCTCTCCTCCAGGTCCCTGCAGCCCAGCCTGGTCCTGGACCCTGCTTGCCACAGGGAGGTCACCACGGGGTCGTGGGGCTGATGCTGGTGGGCATGGCAGGGGAGGGCTGGGGCAGGTTTGAGCTGCCTCTACCACCGCTCTGGCATCCAGACGAGGCCTTGCAGCCCTGCCTTCTATGTTGTTTCCCCTTCAGCCTTGTCTCTCTGCAGCTTGGGCTCCAGGAGTCACGGAGGTGGGAAGCAGTGGGGGACCATGGCGGTGCCTCTGCCCTGGGGGGCTGTGAGAAGTGGCGGGGAGAGGACAGGGGACGTGATGAGACCCCGACCGGGCTGGACTGGAGTGACCCCTGGGGTGGAGTGGGGCCGGGCAGTGGCTGCGGGTGGGTGGTGGGGAGCACCAAAATGCAAGTTCCCCAGGACACCATTTTCCCTAAGGCTGGCTCCGGTGATGCTGGTGTCTTGGAGAGCAGAGCCTGAACAGAAACCAGGCCAGCGGGGTCTACAGGAAGCTCGGTCGCTGTGTAAAGAATATTCCAGAGAAAAGGTGGGATTCAGTGCAATTTTTCTTGGTACAATAGTGAGTCTGGCCTCTTAGCAGCAGCCTTATAATCTTCATGTCATCTCGCTCAGAGCCCTGTTATTATCCGAGCACTGAGCATGTGGAGGAGGAAAGATCCTGGGGGGCAAACTTTCCTCTCTTTGTTTTTGCCTTGGCAGTTGTTGTTTTTAACTAAACACCCGCCACAGGATTTCCCAGCGTAAAAGCCTGCGCAGAAAGCTTGGTTAAAGTCAGTCAAGAGCAGGAAAAAGCGGAGGATGGTTACATGCTGAGCAGTGCCTGCGTGTGTGCAGCTGTGCACGTGTAACCCACCGGTCAGCGTGGGTGAGGTGTCTTCCCCCGTACCCGAGTCACGGCTCTCCAGCCCAGTGCCTGGTTCTTGAGGGTTTATGCTTTCTGTCCTCAAGCTCCCGTCAGCCTCTGATCATAGCAAATACCTGCCACCACAGAAGTGTTCAGATGCTTTGAGCAGGGATCGCTGACTTGGGATACCGCCCAGGAGGTTCTGGTGCACAATCCCAGCTAAAGGACTGACCTTCAACAACCATGTACTAGACTGTCTAAAATATTCCCAGTGGAAAGAGGAGTGCCCGACTGGGCACTTAATTTACATTGACAAATAACTCAGTCGTCCATGCGACCAAGGGATTCCTTCACGGTCATGTTTTCAGTTGTACTTTACATAAACAACAAGAGATGCATGCTCGCATGCAGGGTTGACACTAGGTTGAGTTTTGTACTTGGTAGGTAGCAGATTTTTAAGTTAAGGAGTGTTTTGGAAGTGGGGAAGAAGGTGATTAGCTGTAGGGGGCACATAGATCAGTAACAGCACCTGGTCCCTATGACTGAAACCCTTGTTAATGTTCTCTACATCGCTGGGAAGCTGAGGTCCAAGTAGATGCTACAGAATAAGAACAAGATTACAAATCATCTCCAAAACCTTGTTCCAAACTCATTGGGGTAGGGATGGGATAGGAGGCCTAGTGAATCTTAGTGCTTGTGAGACATACTGAAGTGATGGTTGAGGAGACTGAAGTCCTCCACCTGTCAAGTATGAACAGGAGCAGAACTAGCCAGTTTTGGATCACCTTTACGGTCCTTTAGCTTCCAGATCTATGCCGCCTTTGGCAATTAGTGTTTATTGTGATGGTAATTTTTGTGATGTGGGCACATGTCCAATGCAAACACTGGGCTGAAGCCATCAGCTTGTTTCACACAAGCTGGTAAATGGCTGTCAGGTTCTCCATCATTATCTGTACCTGAGCTCTTCAGCATCTCGACTGCTCATCAAAATGTACGCTGTGGGTCTTGGCCTGTCACCGTCCAGAACCCCTCAAACAGTGACTGACTGAAGTCCAAGGGCTGCAGTCTTCATAGTCTTGTGGAAACAAGCACTGGAAAAGCCTTAAGTCTTTTGTCATCTAATCCCCCCTCGCTCCCCCCAACCTGGCTAGCACTGGTTTGTTCTTTGTTTCATCCTACAGGGTTTAAAGTACAATTCCAAATTATTAACTTTTGTTAAAATTCAGTGTGGTGCTTCTGAACCATTTTTCTGCGCCCCCCCCCCCTTTCCAATGAGATGCTATTCAGCATTATTTCCCTTATCAGCAGAGATTAGAAGAGAGAATTATAGCCATTCAGTGATACTGTTAATGTGATTTTGGGTTATAATGCCAATTTCTCAGACTCATTTAGCATGTTATTAAAAGTTCTTAGTTCGTTTCGAATGTAATTATTTAAAGTCTAGTGACCCCTTTTGTCATTCAAATCTCTTCTCTGACTGTTTTCTTTAAGGCTGTCCAACCCAGACAGTGTTAGACTAACATTATGCTGGAACTAGCAATAGAAATATACAGTACTTGTTTAAAAAATAAAAAGGGAGAGGAGGACTTGGGGTGGGGACCTAGAAATCTACATCTGAAAAAAGAAAGAGAAAAAGGTAACATATGAATTTTGTTTGCAAAGGTGCTCTGGTTTTAAACCATTGCTCTAATCACTGAGCAATAGCTCTTAATTCACCACAGGATAGATATCACTGGAGTCTCCTGTGGGTAGGACCTCAGATGAGTGAGTAGATGACTCCTGGTGAATAAGTGTATTATTAGTTATTTGTACTGGGGGACCTCCAATCGTCAATCAGGATGCCATTATATAAGAGATGGTCCCTGTACTTAACAAGTTTGCAGTATGATAAAAGTAGGTCCAAATCCTAGAATTAGACCCACTCTGGTTGATCTCATATTCACGCAGAATCCCACTGGAGTTATGGGTAAGAGTCCTCCTTGTGCTTTCTTCTGTGTCATAGTTTCATAGCATTAGGGGCTGGAAGGGACCTAATAGATCATTGGCTCCAGCCCTTTTGCACAAGATAACTGCACCTACGTGACTTGAGTGTGTGTATGTGTGTGTTTGTGTGTCCAGTCTAAACACATGGAGGTTTTCTCACATTTATTAGACAATTCATGGAGGACTCATAGCTCATAGAAAGTTAGGGTTGGGAGGACTTCAGGAGGTCATCTAATCCAACCCTTGCTCAAAGCAGGACCAGCCCCAGCTAGATCATCCCAGCCAGGCAGTGCCAGATTACGACATGCAGAGGCCCTAAAATATGTCCAGTTTAAGAGGCCCCATAGGATAGAAATAATTCAATGTATGTATATTTTTGAAACATTAGAATGAAATTGTCCAAATTTAGAGAGTCATTTTCCCATATCTCCTTTATTTCCTTTATTTATCAATTGCTTATTATAGAACTTGATATTGAATCAGGTTTATTTTCTTATTTAGAGGCCCCTCATATTGTGAGGCCCTAACTGTAGCTTAAGTAGTTTAGGCCTAAATCCAGCACTGCAGCCAGGGCTTTGTCAAGCCAGGCCTTAAAAACTTCCAAGGATGGAGATTCTACCACCCCTCTTGGTAACCCGTTCCAGTGCTTCACCACCCTTAGCGAGAAAGTTTTTCCTAATATCCAACCTAAACTTCCCTTGCGGCAACTTGAGACCATTGCTCCTTGTTTTGTCACCAGTGAGGACAGCCCAACTCCATCCTCTTTGGAGTCCCCTTTCAGATAGTTGAAGGTTGCTATTAAATCCCAGCCTCAGTCTTCTCTTCTGCACACTAAATAAACCCAGTTCCCTCAGCCTCTTCTCAGAAGTCATGTGCCCCAGTCCCCTAACCATTTTTGTTGCCTTCTGATAGATTCTCTCCAACCTTCAACTTGTCCACATCCTTTCTGTAGTGGGGCCCCCAAAACTGGACACAGTACTTGAGATGTGGCCTCACCAATGCAGAATAGAGTGGAATAATTACTTCCTCCATGTGCTGGCAATGCTCCTACTAATGCAGCCCAATATCCTGTTAGCCTTCTTGGCAACAAGGGCACACTCCTGACTCGTATTCAGCTTACTGTCCACAGTAACCCCCAGGCAGGGTTGGAATTACACTCTGAGTCTTGCGGGGTAGTACAAGTCATGCTTCTGGTCTACTTCTGGCTTTCCTGCCGAGCATGTGGCGGGCTCCCCTGTGCCGCTGTGGGATGCTCCATCTGTCCCAGCATCACAGCATTCACAAGCTGCGCTGGTACTTCAAGGTATGTAGAAAACACTTGTAAAGCTGCATCTATGTCCCAATCTCCGATTCTCCAAATCGGCATCAAATCTTCATATTCGGATTCAGCCAAATCGAATCAGGTACAGTGATCCAAACCAACAAATCGAATCACTGTCTTTGATTTGGGCTGAATCCAAATCCAAATGGAATATGGCCTGCTTCACATGCCCCTAATGTCCGCTACTTTCCCCACATTCGCAGAGCCAGTCATGTCATCAGAGAAGGTAATCAGGTTGGTCAGGCCTGACTTGCCCTTGGTGAATCCTGTTTCTGATCACTTTCTTCTCCTCCAAGTGCTTAGAAATGGATTCCTTGAGCACCTGCTCCATGATTTTTCTGGTCCATCAGTACATATCGAGCATGATAGGTTGGGATCCAGCCTCTAAATCAGAACTTCCTACTCCTCTGAGTGCTGGAAGCTGCAGTGGGAGAAAGCAGGAGATGGAAATTCAGGACGTGTCCTGTTCATCCTCCCCATCAGCATCCACTTTCTGTCACTGTGTGAGACAGGATATTGAGCTAGACTGAACCATGGCTTGACCTAGCGAGTGGCAGTGCTGATGTTCGTATTAGAAAACTAGAAACACTTGCATACATTTTCTCTCAACTTTTGCCTTTCGAACTCTAGTTATTGATTGTGAATAGTGCCTCCCCTCAAAAAGCATTCTGTGTTTGAGCTGTGTTTTGTGATTGGTAAGGTAAGTAATGTGAAGGTGTTTCCCTTTCCCTAACTGGAAGTCTGTGTGAGCACTTGCCAAGAGAATAATCATGCGTGGATTTATCATTGATTTTTTCAGGTTCTTTTATGTGTCTGATGTCTGTTTTCCATTAATATTTGTTCTGGCATAAGCCAATTACTTGGAGATTCTTGGAAGCACAGAAGGGTGTGGGCTCAGTGGATGCATCTGAATTTAGATGCTTGAATGAAGAGCCAGATGCTAGAATATGTAGCTCCGTATATGGTGCCAAACCTTTGATAGTAGAGCAATTTGGTGGTGAGGGACTTGCAACATGATGGGGACAAAGCTCACTAGATGCTGAGAAACCTGCACAACCTATCCTATCTGTAAGATCTGGGATGTTGACTGTGTTGCAATAGTTTATATTCAACTTTCTCATGATACTTCAACTCTGTCATTCAATAGCATAATAATTAGAAGTTGTCAAATGCCATCTGTGTGTGTGGCACAGTAGAAAACTTGATCTTGCAATTCAGGGGCCAGATCTTTTGATCAGCTTTGTGCTAGGGGACCTGTCATGAATGAGGTTGGGTAGTTTGTGCAGAGCTGGTTGCAAAATTAGGAAGCTATAATGGCAGACACAATGGCTTGACATCTGTATTGTCCTGGCACGTCAAGTGAAGAGGTTGTCTCAAGCCCTTTCAGATGTCCCCTTGCTCCCCAAATTTTAGCATAGCCTTATTGCTGCTGTTGTCTTCTCCACCAACTAATGGTGATTGTCACTGGCAGAAGGTTGTACGAATCAACAGAAGAAATGTGTTTCCTTACAAGTATCCTTAATAATCAAAGACAAAAGACTCCCCTTGTCCCCCACTCCTTGGGGCAGCTTCATCTGCAGGAGTGTTTTAGGGGAAGGGGAATCCCTTTCCATACCCATTTAAGTTTGTATTTTCTAAAAAAAAATCAAATAAATAAATAAATATATCTTTGATTCCATCTTGTAATTCAAACCTGAAGCCAGCTGGATAGTATTGTAATAGGAAACATTTAATCTAATTTTTGAGGAGGGAAAACCTTCAGCTCTCCAAACCACAAATAAAACCTCAAACTTGACCTCAACCTGATGTCATTTCATATGGAGAAAAGTAAAGTGCTCCATCTGTGGAGAAATAACCTGCAACACATTTACAGGCTTGGCAGTGCTATGCTTGCCAGCACCACAACTGAATGAGACCTAGGTGTCATGATAGACCACAGAACGAACACGAGCCACCAATTTGATGCCATCTATGGCAGAATTAATCGAACACTGGCATGCATTTTACCAAGGCATCTTGAGCAAGGCTGAGGATGTCTTCCTCCTGCTCTACTCAGCCTTGGTGAGACCACAGCTGGAGCTGTGTGTCTAGCTCTGGGTGCCACTCTTCAGGAAGGATGTGGAGAAGCTCAAGAGAGCCCAAAGGATGGCCATGTGTATGATTAGAGATCTAGAGACCAGGTCATATGAGAAGAGGCCAAAACACTTGGGACTGTTCAGCCTGGAGAAGAGAAGACTCAGAGGGGACTTGGTGGTATATCAGGGTAGTAAGTATATCAGGGAAGTACATCAGGGCCTGGTGGGGCATCTGTTCACCAAGGCCCCCCAGAGGAAGACAAGGAATAATGAGCACAAACTGATTGAAGTCTAGATTGCTTCAAACTAGACATAAGGAAAAGCTTCTTTACAAGTTGCGTACCAAGGGTTTGGAACAGGCTTCCCCTAGAAGTGATACAGTCACCCACCCTGGCGATCTTTAAAAAGTGTCTTGATGCCCATCTTGCTGGGGTCATCTGATCCCAGCGGTCTTTCCTGCCCAAGTGCAGGGGGGCTGGACCCAGTGATCTGTAAGGTCCCTTCCAGCCCCTAATAACTATGAAACTATGAAAATAGTGAAGCGCTTTGTTTCCTAGCATTTGCTAAATTGAAGAGCACAGAAGTCCCACATCCTCATCGTAGACATGGTAATCCAGCTCCGATAAAGGATCAACCCCGCGTCCTGCCCCCCATACTAACAATCTTGGCATTTCATGTCATTTCTCTTAAATCAGAAAATAAACATGGCTACGTAGTGAGCTGTATCAACTAAGAAATGCTAATCTATAGAAGATGTGGATGGGTGGCTCTCTTTGCTCTCATCTACAGTACCGCTACTCACTGTTTGTATTGCAAAGGGACCCCAAGGCGTCTTCAAGAAATGCATCCTGTTGTGCTGAAAGATGTGATCTCTTATTAGCAGCCCCAACACAGCAATCATTGGAGTGTACAAGGACCCTTTACTGGCCAATTTGATTAGCAGCAACAATTATTCCTGAGAGCAAAGAACAATGACTAACACAGAGCTCCTTGATTTAACTGGGCTCTGGAACAGGCAAGGTATTTTCATTTCTCTTTGGTATAGTTTTTGCTGCTACTCAGGGCTCTGCAGGTTTCATAGATGGCGCGTCCAAAGACTGAACGTCCCCAGGCAGCTGCACTTGGACTTCTCTGTGGAAAGGTAAATTCCACATAGACGAGACCTTTGATTTAACTGATTTGGTGACACATGCCTCATTGATCTTTGTGCAGGGAATGTCCAGGATGACAAGTAACCAGCCGGGTCTTTTGCAGACCTGCTATCATTATATTAATTTACAGCAGTCAGCTCACTAAGAGCATACAATGGCTAAAAGGAGGGGAATGCTGAGAAAGGTCAGCTGTGGTTCATAGTGAATTATCTTATTAGGATGGCTGCATTATAGATGCAGAGAGGGACTATGGGGGAGCAGACCCGGCGGATTTCCATCATGTGATGTGTGAGTGTGCTATCAGTCTGGCACCTATTCTCACATCCTCCACTTCAGTACTGGATAGTTGCAGGAGGCAGCATGGCTTGGAGTGAATATGTTTGGCTGGGAACAAGGACTCCTGGCTAATTCTGATCCTGCTTCCTTCCCAGCAGCAAACCTCTGTGACTTGTGCCCAGTCCTGCAAATGCTTGGTCAAAGGATAAGATCCAGTGAAGTCACTGACACTGCTTGTGCAAATTAAGGCAATTTGCGTGGTTAAGATTTTGCAGGACTCGGTCCTCCTGTCTGACTTGCTGCATGAATGAGATATGGATGGCTCCTTTAGGGGAGACACTACAATAAGGCCACGGGCATACAGTAGATCAAAAACTAAACTGGGTGCTCTCCTCTAACCTCTCTGTTTCTTTAAATGAGTTGCATTGTCACATGGCTAAAGCAAATATGGCTTTACAATATGGACATAACAATAACAAGCCAATGCCTGCACAGCAGGGAACTTGGATGCGAGCATAAAGCCTCTATTACTTTTTCCTCTTTTACCTATTTACAAGTTTTAATGGAAAGATCACTTCCTCCCGAAATTACCCTGCCTATTTTTAAATGGCATTTTCCAGTCCATTTCCTAAACTGTTTTCTAAAGTTTGCTTAGATCAATCAAATGTTCATGCTCTGCATCTTCAGTAACAGAAGAGTCTTATTTAAAGCAGGCCTTTCTGGCTCTATACAAATACTTCCCCGGCAACTTAAAAACCAGTCATATTATTTAATAAGATAAGTATACTATTACATTCTAATCATTAAATATAATTAATTAAAATATTTTAAACGTAATTGTTACAGTTTGGATGGTTACCTAATAAGGTTATGCATTATTAGGTTCATTAACAGAGGGAAGTAGTTAGTTGCGTTAGTCGAAGTCAGGCAGAGGGCAGGGTAGATCTGCATTTTGTAAACTAACTAAATCAGAGATGTATAGCATGAGCTTTCATGAGCCTGAGATCACTTCTCAGATGCTGTGAAAGGACATGTATAGAGCCTGTCTTCAAATTTGTTAGCCACTTAAGCACCTTCTTAAAGTTCAGGCACGTG
Organism: Caiman crocodilus; assembly: GCA_030014935.1. Lineage (NCBI taxonomy): Eukaryota > Metazoa > Chordata > Crocodylia > Alligatoridae > Caiman > Caiman crocodilus. Next base: position 13,289,057 of record JAGPOW010000797.1, on the reverse strand, counting down.
CTTCCCTACTTCATCTTCCCTAACGTGTGATTGAAAATCCAGGAAATTCAAAGGCCGTGATCCTACAGAAAAGCCAGGAGGAAACATAAAAGTTGGAACATATAGCAATGCCCTTAGATTGGTGCTTCCTACTCCCAAGCTGGACAAGAGGCCAGGAAGCCTCAATATTTAGGGCACTTTATGCCTGACAGCTGAGATGAGAGTTTGTGTGTGACAGGTCCCCTGCACTTGCTACCTTTAGATAAACTGACTCAGCTGGCCCTCGCAAATCACCAAGTAAATAAATGAGTTGCTTCATTAGCTCTGTGAGGACTAATTTATCTTGAAACACAGACAAAGGTAAAACCATAAATCCCAAATAAAGCCTGTGCTTTATTCCAGGCGAGAAGTCATTTTTCATTGTTTTGTCCAGGAAATTCATTGTAAGAAAATCCTGAATTTTTGCTTAGATGCATCTGTCATGGAAGAGGGAGATATTACCCTTTGCTTTTGAATCTTCTGAATATTTGTTTTTCAAACAGCAGAAAGGGGGAGCTGGATTCTAGCCAGAGCCAACTTGCAAGGATTTCCATAAATAAAGAAAAAATGAAAAAGAAATGGCTTTGGGAGTCTCTCAGGCCATGCTGTACACAGCACCATGCCAGTGTGTTTTCCTTTCTTCAAGTATGTCAGAAAGGATGATGCAGCGTTAGCCAGGAGGACAGCAGGTTGGAGCTGAGTGTCGCTAGTAGGTTACTTGCTATTTTTGTGGTCTGGTGTGTTGGCATTCTTGTCTTACCTCTCCCCTGGAAATCTGTTGAAGAGAAGAAATAAAATAGTCTCCTCCAGGGAACAGAAAGTTCAGACACAGATCGCAAGAACGGCTGGGTGAGTCACTGGGAGAAGCTCACTGTGCTGTGTAAGAGGTCAGACTAGATGGTTACAGTGATCCCTTCCAAGCTAAAAATCTATGAATCCATAATGGCAAGACCTGCTGTGCGGTTAAACCTGGTTTTGGTTTTCTGCCTTGCAGCTGTGTGAGGGTTTGAAGGGGTGATGTGTTTGCTTGCAAATGCAGGGGACTGGACCCAATGACCCAGGATGCCACTTCTTGTCTTATGTTTCTAAACTTGATTCGAAGTCGAGTCAATTGAGGGAGCACATCAAGTGAAAGGACTCCATCTGCTGCATTGATAGCCGCGTGGAGGTACAGGACTGGAGAGGTCTGGTGTGGACTGGAGCAGGAGCAGTCGAGTGGGTGGATGGGAAGCTGTAAATGCAGAGCAGGAATTGCAGAGCAGTGGGGTAGGGGGAGGATTTTATAGGACTGAAAGGACAGTGTGCAGCTAGTCTGTAGAGAGTTCAGAAAAAACTAGAGAGTGGTTTTGAATTAGCTTGGGAGATGAATAGAGGCTGGTGGGATTGACAGAGAGTGTTGTTAGTGTGACCTGATCCATCCTGTACAGTTGTTCCCAGAGCAGAAAAATTCCCTGCTACTGCATCACAAACTCAGGCAGACCCAGTACTTTTCCAGTGTCCTTTGACTTGAAAGTGGCCATGCTCTTATTTTACCCTCTGGTGAAGAGAAAGTAGCTACCAGCCCAGCATGCTTTTTAAAGGTCACTTTCTCAAAGGGAGTTCAATGAACTCCTTAGAAAACAAAGAGCAGAGAGCAAAATCTCGTCTGGGCACAAATGTGCTGCTTTGGAACCAGCAGGCTGTTTCTTTTATGCCTCTCTTGGGGGCAAAAGAGCATGAGTGAAGCAGTAAAAGCTTTCAATCAAGTATTTTAGTTGCTTATTTTCCTGCCTGTCTTCTGATAGGACATAAACAGCCTGACCACTTTGGCCCCGCTCTTTCTCCCACTAAAGATAATGGGAGGTTGTCATTGAGTTTAGAGGCAGCAGGTGTGAAACTTTTGTGTCCAAGGTCTTAGCTGAATCCCGCCTTCCACATCTCTTTCTGTTCATGAACCTAACTGAACTGAACAATTTACAGCTTCACCCGGGGTGTCACTGAAGCAGTGCTGTACCTGGAAGAGGGAAAGGCAGGGGCACAACTTTCAAATGTCAATGTTTTAGTTCTCCTTGCTGGAGTCAGGGGAGATGAGCCAGGCATGTGCTTGTTTAGCAAAGGCTTAGTGTTGAGTGGCACGAGCTGGAACCAGAGGTCACAGAAGTGATTCTCCTCCCAGATGAAGGTTCTTTGCGGCACCTTGAGTCTTGAGAAGGCTGTAAATCCTGAGAAAAAAAACATTGATTTGTGCATCTAGCTGAACAAATGCAAGGATATCAAACCTGGCTGATCTGCAAATAGGTACAGCAGTGGCAGCAGGAGCCAGCTGCTCTCTTTTGGCTTCCCAGTACCCAGCTGTCCTGAAAGCAGATGCGATCACCTTACTTCCCGTGCAGTAAGGCAGGTGCCATGTCCTACAGCATGGTAAAAACTCAGTTCTTCCTGGTAGATGTATAGCAGTGGTTTTCAACCTGCGGTCTGTGAACCCCTGGATGTCCACAGATGAGGTCTGAGGGGGCTGTGAAAGATGGCTACGATCAATCAAAAGTGTATGAATACCGACATTTACAATTCAAAGGGGTTTGCACCTCCATGGAAATTGTTTTAGGGGTCTGCGAATGAAAAAAGGTTAAAAACCACTGATGTATATAGTATCAGCTAGAGCTCTGAATTAGCATGGAGAGCAGCAGGGCCACAAAAAAGATACTTGTTTTTGGATAAGTTGGTCTAAGACCATTGGGCCAAAAACCTAGTTCGGGTAAGTGATAGGAGCCCCCTTGAGTGATTAAGAGACAACATTTTTTATCAATTTACAAAGTCATTTTGTCTGCAGCCAGACCTTGGATATAGCTGCTTCAGCGTTCTTATCCAGCAGCCAAAACACCACCTGAAGGACCCTGTTCAATGCAATATGGCAAATCTTATATAAATATCCTGCGATTTTTTTTTTTTTGCTTTGTACCAAATCTGCCCCTTGATCTATCCCTCTCCATGCCAAAGGCTCACAGATGCTGACAGAAAAGGAAATATAGTCGTTCAATTCAAAGATCCCTTCCCTTCCATTGTAAAGCGTCAGAGATCTTTGCAAGGATTAACCACCCAGCAGTCAGAGTCCGAATCCCCACGGACGTATTCCTGGTGAACCAGTCTGGATAAAACAAGAACCTGGCTAAGCCCTCTCTTGAACAAGACTTTTCTGAGATTCAAAAAAGATTTGTTTCTCTTCTTTCTCACCCTCCCCCCTCACGGTTTTAATTATGACTTTCCACACAGGTGGTCTAGGAGAAAAAAGTGGATGGGGATTTTGTAAAAGCCGAAACAGGTGTGAAAGTAAATTGGGCAAACCCTGTGAGCTTTAGAATAATTATTTTTAGTTTGGCAAATACAAAAAGGCTCTTAGTTCCTGCTCTTGGATGTTTTCACACGTTAGGTCCTTTCTTTTTCTCTGTCGAGCCCTTGTTATCTGCCAGCTCTGAATTTGTTTAATTTATTTTAATTTTAGCCCCGAGTGCATGATTTTTGTTTTCTATTTTGAATGGGTTGCATGAGCAAGCAAGACTATATCACAATTATTTATTTCTACTGCCGTCAAGGCCAACAGGATACCTTGAAAGAGACGGGATGGGTCAGGGCTATTTTGAAAACTGAATATTGTGATCAGATAAAGTTCTGCACACCAGATCTCTTAAGAATAAAACCTCAGGTGTGTGCCATCTTCTTCCAAACTCAAAGCACAAACAAAAGTGCCTTTCCTTGCAGAGGACTAACACGCTTGTTTCTTTGATCAAACCAGAATTGTAACGGCAGTGCAACAGGCAATAGTAAGTTGTCCCATGAGCCCAAGTCCCAAACTCTGCTCTTTTTTTTTTGGAGCTGTTTAAGCAGTGACAGCTCCAGGCAGAAAAGGAAGGAGTATGTCTTTTTTTTGGCTTGCATAAGGAGTGACATGGGCAGCCTCTGGAAGGAGTGTTTTGGGAAGGGGCTGTAACGAGAGGGCTGAGGGAGAATGAGGGGCTATCACCCTTCAAAGACTCCCTTGCACCTGAATTGGTGGGAAGACCACCCACTGAAATCATAAACCATCATTGAGAAGGGTAACTCTTATGGAAATAAAAAATCCCCATTGGACTAGTGGGTCTGAAGGAGCCCTACTCCTAGCATGTCTGAGATGGGAGAGCTTGGTGCTCACAGGGCCCTGCGGGTCCCCCCAAGTGACATGGTTTTTCTGTCTGAGTTGCAGAGGAAGGACCTGGGAGGGGAAATCATTCGGACAACTCCAGAGACAGCCGAATGCCACATACAAAGACAAGCAGTCCTTTGGGCCTTGGCATGGAGCCAGCTCACCCTTATTCTGCCAGGCCAGTGAAGCACATACATAATTGTGTGACGGGGTGTGTTAGTGAAGCCTGGTGGTGGTGGTTGAGGTACTGTATGGTCTCCTTTGTTTCCTGTCAGCCCCTGTTTAAAAGGGCTTTTTAGTCTGGCCACAGGCCAGATGCGGTGATTTTCACCTCTGTGTACATCACCTCTGTGTACACTCCCCTGCAACACTTCCCCTCCAGCCAACTGTTACAGGGCCTGGCGCCCTGAGACGAGAGGTAGCACAATCCAAGGCTTACAGCTGAAAAATTAATCAAGCATTAAACACAAGAGGACATTGCAGGCTCAGCTGGTGACAGGGAACATTGGCACTTGGGTCATTAGAAGAAATAGGGCAGCGAGATGGGAAAGGAGCGAGCTGAAGGTCTTCTCCTGAACTAGAAGGCAGGTCGCACACTTGGTGGGGTTTTGACTCTAGAGCTGCTGATACAAATGGCCCTGGACTTATAAAGGTAGAACCAAACCCCTAAACCTCCTCGTTCTTTCCCCCGCTGCAAGGATCCAAATGTTTGTTATTTTCAGGCAGCTCTGTTCTGGTTTTTTTAAAGGGAAAATGATCACTTGCATATTTTGTTGTGACATTTCCTTTTCAAGTTAATTTTAAGGAGTCTAAAGGTTTTTTCTGCTCCTCTGCTGTTGTTTAAAAAGGCTTTTTAGTCCGGGCACAGGCCGGATGCAGTGATTTTCACCTCTGTGTACATCACATGCCCTCCATGTACATGCAGCCTCTTCGGTTTTATTGCTGCTATTCCTGGTGAATGTCTCTTTTCCTGGATCTGGAGAACAGTACATGCGTAAACTCCCTTCACATGAGAAAGGGGGATGAAACCAGAAAGCTGAATCCTAGGTAGGTCTTTTCATCAGGATTATTTTCAGTATTGCAGAAGGGTCCAAGTTGTAGACACCCTGGTCTACATGGTCCTACTGGTCCTATTTGCCTTGTGATGTGCAAGCGCAGGGCAGAAAGATGGTCACTGCTCCAAAGAGCATCCCATCTGAGGCAAGAGACAACCAGATTCATAGATGGGGAGATTGGAAGCAGAAGGAAACACCCATCAGCATGAACTTCATACTCCTTGCCAGCTGCTGTCAAGACTTTTGTTTGTTCCCAGAGTTACAAAAAGGGATTGGGGCTACACAGGATACAAATTGATGTATTTCTTGTAATACAAATGCCACTGGTTCCGGCCTGTAAGAGTGATTAATAAGTGCAAGCAGTATCCAGAAGTGAAAGTGAGAATAAACGTTTCTTTGTCCGTCACTTATAAGGAACAATGCATTTGCCAGCATCCTCCTGCTCACAAGCTGAACAAAGGGAGCTGGAGGGGGAAAACCTCTGGGAACTGGGTCACTGGCAGCTCCAACACAGTGCAACTTGCTTAATTAAGGCAGGAAAAATGAACGAAAAGGAAAGGAAACCCCGAGTGGCTGGCAGTAGACAGCTGCATGTTGAACAAGCAGATAAAGCTGTCTGCTTGTCCCAGTCAGCAGCCTCTTCTTTCCCCTCATCTTGGCAGGCACCACTACCATTGCCCAGAACAACCCTGTGGGCTCTTCTGCTGCTGAATCTCTCTCTCTCTCCCTTGGCCAAATGAACTATTCCAGCTGCCTTGTTATAAAGCAGAGGCTGCAGCAAGCACACATCTATTTGGACTTGGTGTGCTATGCTTTGCCATGAAGTACCAAGCTTTTTTTATCCCAGCTTTTTCTGTTTTCTGCTGAAATACATCTGCAGCTGCTTCTTTTTTTTTTTTTTTTTTTTTGCAAACAAGAAGTAGAAAGGTGAGGAAGAAGCCAAACAGTGAATGAGGTTCTCAGTGTCGCAGGGAATAGGAGCTAGCACTTAGAGGGTGGGCAAAGTGCTTGACTTGAAACCCACTTCAGGTCAAGATCTGCCTTGATTTCTGTTCCCTTTTCTTTTACGAGACTGCAGTGGGTTGCATAAATTTTGACACAGCTAGGCAGGAGCTGGAGGCCCCTGAACCAGAGAGTGCCGCTGTCCTCCACTTTCCAATACATTCTCCAGGAAAACCTGCTGGGGTCAAGTCACATTATATTTTCCAGTTAGAGTCTCACTTCTGGTACCTGCAGGTCATGGAGCCTGTTCCTTTTCAGATGGGGTTGCGGCAAGGGGGAAATGGCCTGTTTGAATGTGACACTTTTCCAGTTTCAGAGTCTGTCATCCTGGAGGTCCTAAAGCCATTCTGAGCAAAGTATTTCATTTGTAACGACCAAGCCACAAAGCTCTGGCTCTGGGTGCTAACTCTCACAAAGCTCAGGGCATATTTGGAGGAAGCAAGAAGTCTAATGGTGTGTTTGCAGCCAAATCTGAATTTTTTGAAGGGCATGGGACTTTTCAGAGCTGGTGTTTGGTTTGTTCCCATTCTGTATAAAACTAAGCTTTAAACATTTATCTGTGGACCTAGTTTCAGCTGAATGAATCACAGTTTCAGTAGACTGAGCTTTGTTTCTGTTCTTGTTGGAAATGGCCAGTAGCTTGTCTTACTTCCGTCCTTTGTTTGCTGAACAATGACCACGGAGGGTCAGAGGGTCCAAAAAGAGACAGGCTGACTAGAAGTGGCTTAGCTGAAGTGCAGGGTGTGAATCTCTGGCCCTCTTAACCCGGTGTGGTGGGACTAGGAGTGCTGTGGTGCTGACGGTACTTCTGGGCGAGTCAGGAAATTCCTGAGTGTTATTTCCATTGATGCTATTGTGGTTAAAACGCACAGGACACTGTGGACATGGATTAATTACTGCAGCTGAGCAATGAGCTTACTATGTGGACCTTGTAGATGTGTAAAGTGAGGCATGGAGGGGTCAAGTGACTCACCCATGGTCACTCATAGTGAGCCATTAGTGGCAGGAATCCTAACCCCCTTGTCCCTATTTTTGAGCATTAGACCCACTGCCTCTTCAATACCCTGCTCCTCAGGTGCTTCAATACCACCTGAAGTCCGTTGTTGCAGCCACGTGTGGACACGGCACAGAAACTAAAGCTCCTTGTATTTCTTACGGCCTTCTTGTTCAGAGCCTGATGCTAGAAGAGGCTGGGCCTCGTGGCACCCCGCACGCTCCAGCTCGGGGTCCAGCCTGCTCCCTCGCCCTGTCTCTGGCAATCCTTCCAAGACGGACTTTCTAAAACCCGAAACAGACTTTCTAAAATCCAAGACGGACTTTCAAAAATGGCAAACTTACACCTGCCCCCCCTCCCCCCGCATTAAAAACCGCAGCACAATCGCTTGCAACAAGTTGGTGGGCAGGTTGTACAAAGCTCCAACAAAGGACCATCAATATTTCAAAGCCAGCCCGCTTGATTTGCAAAAGAAAAGCTCCCGGAAAGCCTTCGGCTCCCTCTTGCCTTCACCTGCCTCCCCGCCCCGCGCCCTCCCCCGATCCGCCTCCCGCGGCCGGCGCCGGCAGCCCCGCGCGGAGCGGTGCGGAGCGGCGCGGCGCGGCGCCGGGAGCGGCGCGGGGCCATGCGGGCGCTGCCGCTGCCGGTGCTGGCGCTGCTGGCGCTGCTGGCGCTGGCCCGGGGCGCCGGGGCGGGCTGCGCCGAGCTGGGGCGCTGCTGCCGGGGCCGGGACCTGTCGTGCGTGAGCAGCGGGTGGAGACCGGACCGCGCCCACGGCGCCTGCTACTGCGACCAGGCGTGCGGCCGCAGCCTCGACTGCTGCCACGACTACCCGCGGGCCTGCCCAGGTGAGCCGGGCTTCCCTGGGCCACCCTGGTGCTGGCACCTGCCCCCCTGCCCCGTCCGCTGCGCCCGCAGCCAGGACCGCTTGGCTAGTCCGTGACACGAGAGCACGTCGTGGGATCCTGGCCCTGAGCCGCCCTGCCAGGCGTCGGCGGTGTCCGTGTCGCGGGCGCGGATGTGCTGGTTTCTGTGTGAGGGCAGGGAAGGACACTTGCCAGAGCGGGTCTCAGTGCGCTGACTTGTTCTCCCCTGTCTCCTCTGACGGGTCACACAAGTAGGGGTAGCACCCAGGCAGCAGTGTGATGTTTTGGGGGTTTTTTGTTAAAAACCTGTGAGTTTCCACTGCCAGCAGGGCACACGGTGCTGCTCCCCAGAGGTGTGTCCTTTAATCACCAACATATCCGGGCACATGGCAAGTATTAGACTCCTTTGACGTACAATCTCCAGGTTCCTGGGAGAGAAAATGAGGCACCGAGTTAAGTGAGTCACATAAGTTTACACAGAGATGCAGAAAAGCACCTGGTGACCAGCCCTGAACTAAAACCGCAGGCTTAGCTCTCCTCTGATTCATGAATTCCTCCTCTGTGATCTCTGCAGGGTTAAACCCAGGTAGCTCCACTAAGCTGCAGTCCCCAGATGTTGTTAGTCGTGCGGTCCAGTGTGGGGTTTGAGTTCTTGGGCAGCTCTGCGTTTCATGTGCATGCAGTGTGGGGCAGTGGTTCTCACCCTTTTTTGTACCAGGACCCATTTGTAAGCATCGATGGCCAGTCCCGACCCACTGCCCTCCGCCCCCAGCCCACTGCCCTCCGCCCCCAGCGTGTGGGCATGGGGGTCCCATGGAACTCAGCCCTCCTGCAAGGGAAAAGCTGGTTTCCCATGCTTTTCTCCTTTAAAGGAGAATCCATTTTTAAACTTTGATCCATTTTTTAAAATTTGATCACAACCCTTTCATTTGTTCTTGCAACCCACTTTTGGGTTGCAACCCATGGGTTGAGATACACCGGTGCAGGGCATCCATGGAATGGGAGCAGTCAGAGTTCATTGCATTAGGACAAAGTGCAGATGTTTAATCAGGGAGGGAACTTTTTCCTATAGGTGCAGTCACCTGGCTGTTTCTGATCAGAGATACCCTCGAAAGGTCAGGTGCACGCAAATCATATGGTAAGCAATCGGCTCTCCAACTCTGTACTTTCTTCAGCTTGGCTCTGCTCTAGCACAGTTTTGTGTTACTCCTACAGGTCTGTGATGATTGTTGTTGGGGAATACAGTTTTGTGAAGGAGACATCCCTGTGGGGAATGACTTTAATAATTTTAATTTAGTGCTAGTGAAAGAGGCCAGGCTGGCAGTTCTGGAGAATGGTAGGGAGTGTTTGAAATGCAGATGCACCGTGACTCCCAGAGAGCATGCCCTAGGGCAGCACGGGCACTGTTAGCTGCTGTAGTTGTTTCATGGGCATGTAACTAAGCTTCAGTTCGGTATCTGTAGGGAATGTGCCTTGTCATGGGTGTATAGTTACTGTAGGTGGCATCCCAGATGCCTGGGGCATGAGTGTATGAGCAACCGCCTTGAAAGGAAACCGCTTACCTCAGTGAATGCTGACAGCACTTGACTCACTGGCAAGAACAGCTATTTTAGGGACTAATAAAGCATGTTTGGAAAGTAGCTCCTGTTTTCATTGTGATACATTTGAGGAGGAGCTGCCAGCCATGAGTAATGCTGATGTGCAGGGTTATAGGAGTCACAAGGGTTATAGGCGTAACAGGAGTTACTTTTCATTACACCAACTGCAGCAGGGGTCAAGCAGCTTCTAATAGCCCAACTGTCCTAGCCACTCAACAAATGAAATGGTCCTAGGCTTCTGGCTCCTCAGGGAAGGAGCAGTCTTTGTGAATCAGGAGAAGATACCCAAATCACGTGGTTTATCTCAGTACTGATTCAGGATAGGAGGCACCCAACAGGATGTCTGACCAGGACACTGGACAAGCCTCTAATAGGATACCTAAGTGTTAAAGCCTTAAAAGGTCCGAGCTCCAGAATGCTAGAGTGCAGGCGACCGCAGCGTAGGCAAACATCTAGTCATTACCTGCCCTGAAACAGTCAATATCTGAATTTGAACAAAGACACACAACAAGAATAGCGCCATAAATTAAATGGGGGAGGGGACACTATCCTAAAACCTGTTTCCGGCTGATAACAGATCCAGGTGTCTAATTACCCCATCATGTGTGACACTTTCTTCTAACAAAGATTTCTTTCCTGTACTAGGCGATAGCATTGGCAAAACAAAACAAAACAAAAATAAGCAGGTTCCTCCTTCTGTGTTTTCATCAGATAGAAAAAAAATCCTGAAACTTTAGAATTTTTCTTCCTTTAGGAATATCAGATCATATTTTTCCATGTAACCCTGTTTGGAAAAGTAAGGACCTGAAATGGAAGATTTCCCAGTCCCTAATGGAGAGGGCTGTGGGGAAAGGAGTCTCTAAGTCTTAGAAATAGAGAACTTTCCTTCAAACTCTTCGTTGAGCATTTAAAGTAGAGATTAGCAAAACCATAATTTGCCTACTGTCTTCTTTCTTACTCAGTAATACTTCAGTGGACTGATTTCATATAAGAAGCAAGGATTATTGTGTGTGATCTCTCTTATTGGACTAACTGCATTTAATGTATATATTAAAAACAATCCCAAAACATATGGTATTATTTTGTTGTCCAGGAATTGACTATATAACTGAATTATTACCATAACCGTCCCTCCCTGCCACCTTTTGTTTGTCAGACTCATTTGTTGCCTCATTTTAGATTAAACTGTGAACTTTTAGGGACTGAGCATGGAGTCTTCCAAAATATTTATGCAACATTTTTTTTTCAGTGGACTCATACCAGATCAAGGCCTTTGGAGGCTAGTACAGTGGTGTTAGGCTACATTGCTACTCTTCAGTTGTTCCAGGAAAGACAGAGTAGATAACAGCTCATTTTTATGCATACAACTAGTAGGAACAGCAATGTTATGAGCCTTCATTATGCATCATAAAGAAGCAAAATTGTGTTTGCCTTTTTTTGTCTCCTGTTTAGGTCACATATGCCAAAATTTGCAGCAAACCCCTTCGAGGCATGCTTTCTGGTGCAGGTTTACGCATCCCAATAATATTCTGAAACAGTGCCATCGTGTGGCATTGTAAAAACACTGCAATGTGCTACCCACCGAGGTGTGTCCAGAAATACCTTGGTGTTTTCTGCATACTAAAATATTTGCTCAGAATTATTTATTGTAGCTAGTCTGTGTTGGATGTCAGGAATCCACACACACTGTGTTGAATATTTGTAGACTGTTCCCTTCCTCCTCCCCCACAATTTTTTTCTACTACAAAGCTACTTTGTCACAGCAGTTGTAAAACAAATATTAAAACTGTGATATTAATTTGTGAAGCTAAATTTAAGTAGTAAGAGAAGAAGATTCCAGAGATGAGGTCCTTTAGAAAATTACTGCTGGGCAGTATATACTGTACTCCAGTACTTGGGCTTTATTCATACACATTTCTACAGATAAATGTAGCTCAATTATTTATGTCACCTACTCCAATCATTAATCTTTTAATTAGTTTTACAAAAGTGAATGTTTCAGATTGTTTAAATACAGCGCTTCAAGGTAAAAGTGAAAAAAATGCTTCAGGGTATTTGGGAAACTCCTTAAACCTTCTGAAGACAGTAAAACCAGAAGGTAATTCAATAATTAAGGATTATCTGTGCTTCACTGGAGAGGAAACTGAGGCATGATGATGACACTGAAACTGCTTCAGGGCTGCTCAACAAGTACTCAGTGTTATTAGGCATGAAGCACCCTGAGCAATGCATTCATTTGAATAAGAACAGAGACATTTGCTGTTTCTCAAGATCAAACTCACATTAAAGGCACAGCTGTGCCTAGGACTCAAGAATTTTTAGTATGTGAGCCTAGGATTTGACGGTGAGTTCTGCCGTCCTTGCTCATGGGAAGTACAGTCGTACTTTTTGCCATAAGGAAACTCAATTACTGCATAGTTAGGTGAAACAGATAAGCAGACAGTAGGAGTGAAGCTTCTTAGGACTGTCTGGAAAGCATGTCTAGATTTTCACCAATAGAGAGGAGCAGCTGGTGTGAAGAGACCCATAACTGAGGATCTGTCAATAGAGCACATGCAGCTGAGGGCCTTGTACAACTTTTTGCTATACATAGGCAAATGTATAGCGGGGGGGCATGTGCCCCTCCTACATGTCACTTATGGTGGAAATTATACTTGTAACTGCATTGATTTGTGCCTTCAGGATCTAAGTTGACATCAGAAGTATCTTTGGAGCATTAGACTGAGCATATTTGGTTGCATGATCCCCGTTAGTTTCTGATGTTGCTGTTTTCCTACGTAATGGCTCAGTCCTGAAAGTGCTCAGAGCCCAAGTGACTCTGAGGTTCTTTGTGCCTTGCTGAACCATCTTGACTAGACACTGGTGTGTCTTATTTATTTTGCCGTGGCTGCAGCAGAAAAAATGATGTTCTGAAGTTTGGGAGTTGTTCTTCAGGCCAAAGCCCCATGCAGTGGGATGGTTCTTAGGTCATGATATGGTGTGTTTCTACTCTAGCTCCCTCTTCCATGGCAGAGCCATCTCTGAGGAGTAAAATAAATGATATGTGTGTATTTCACAGGAGCCACCAAGATAAATGGCAGCAACTTTCCTTCCTGCTGCTGCGCTCAGCAGAGAGGACAAGATTGAATGGAAGGGGTGGCTGAAGGTGATTTCAGATGACAAGGGCTGAAAAGATTAATAGTGGGCAAGCAGAGCAAAAGGGACAGTGCACTAACCCAGCAGTTTCAAACCCGTTTGATGGGCATGATTTTATGAGTCCTGTCCATTGTGCCTACCTCTCTTCCCACTACTTGGGATGACAACTGCTTTATTTTGTGGTTCCCCAGGATAGTTGCTGTCCTTCAGTACTGTAGAGCCAGTGCCGCAGGCATGCATTCCAGTTCAAACTCGACATAGTGCCTGACTGAAAGTGCCCTAAAATGGGGAGGAGGCATCCAGAAGATGAAACGCATGGTGATACTGCCTAAATAGTAGTAGTAAGAATAACAGAGGTAGGAAGGATGTAAATGTGCATGTAATAAACCCAATCATAACACTCTTTTTCAATGTTATTGTGACACCGGAGTTGTCAGAACAGGGCTCATTGAGTCCACGATATCATTCCAGAGACAGATCTTATAGTTTTTTCTAGGTTGTTGCTTTGGTGACTGAGAAGATGAGGCATTTTCTTTACTCACAGTAGTGTGTTTGGATTTTGAACATGTGCCCCAACTCACTGGCTTTTTTTTTTAAATGCTTTGTACAGATGGATTGGCTATAAAGGAGTAGATGTAACCACTAACGTATCAAGAGACAGCTCAGGGAATAACTGGACTAGGAACTCTCTGAGCAGTGTGTAATCTCCTGAAAATTACTTAAATAAGTATTTATAATTAGAATTAGATGTGCAGTCTGGAGGAAGTGTTGCTGCGTTTTATCACTGTAACCCATGCTGTGGTTTCTTGCTCTCCCTGCCAGTGACCCACTGCACCGTATCTGAATGGAGCGACTGGAGTGGCTGTGCGGAGCCCTGCAAGGCAACGTATCGAGTCCGGAGAAGGCATGTCGTTCAGGAGCAGAGAAATGGAGGCGAGGCGTGTCCTCCTCTGGAGGAGAAGGCTGGCTGTGTGGAGTACTGGACCCAGCAAGGAGTGGAGTGCAATCATGCCCTTCGTAAGCACACTGAAAGTGCTGGGTTTGGGCCTGAGCCCAAATGGCTTAGACCCTGGGGTTTGGCCTCCTATCTTTCTCCCCCGAGTTAGCTGGAGTGGAATAATTTGCTCTGGATTTACACTGGTTTTACTGAGAACTGAATTGACCCCTTTATACTGAGCTCTCTGGATTCTCATTGGGATATATTTTTAAATACTGCCTGTCCCTTGCAGTATTTGATAGGTTTCAAAAGTGAAGTTTGGGGTCCTGGCTCTGGTTTCACTTCTGTGAGTGTGAATCTCCAGTAATTCTGGTGCAGTCAGTAAAGTCAGCGTGAAACCCATGGACGTGGGAGGAAAGTGTGGCCTTAGGTGTCACACAGCATCGCTCATGAGTCCTCTGTAAACATCATGAAGGAAGGGCACCCACCAAAGACAAGGTCTCACTTTTCCCCTGCTCAGAGTTTCCTTCTGTTTCTAGCCAGCACGCCAGATTCTGCTATAAAGCTGGAATTAAGGCATGACCTGAACTTGCCTGTATCAACTTTTCCAGTGAGTTTAAGAGCTCTTTGGGGTCAGATCTGGCTTTGGCTTCTATACTAATCTATTTATTTTAAATTGGCTTTTTCAAGCCTGTTGGGAGATGGTATTAGATGAATGTGTTTTTTTTTTCCTTCTCCTTTGGTTGCTGCTCTGATAAACAGTTTTACTCCAATAGGGAAAAAAAAGAAGAAGAGTGAATGTCTGTTTTTAATGCTAGATTGCCACTGAAGATGCAACAATGCAAGGCCAGAATTATCTTTGATTTCCTGCCAAAGTGGAAATTGTGTGACATTAAAGGCCATAAAATCCCCAATCTTTATTATTATGCAAGCATAAGTGGCCTTAGTGCATTATTATCACTTGCTCATGTATATTGCTTTTCTTTGATGTTCACAGTCCCAGCATTAATAACCACAGGAGGTTATGGGAAAGCACGAAGGAAGAGAGCTGCATCCAGTGAAAATGAAAGAGCGGGGTAAGTAGAAGGCTGGGCTTTGCAGCATAATGGCACCTTATTCATGGCTTCAATGCGTATAACATGTAGGCCAGGCTCTGTCCTGGACACAGCATCTATTTCGTTTGACAGCCTGAAGACTTTTAAAGCTGGATTCCAACAAAACAGCATCTCCATGTGATAGAGGCTTGATCTTCCACTCAGTGACAGCACGATACGTTCAAAGCAATGTCACTGAAGTTACTGGGAGAGAGAGCGGATGCTGTCCAGGATGCTATACGCAGAGGGCAGTTGTTTCAGGTGTTTTTCTGTATCTGGCTCTCTCTGGGAAGTCTATACCACATCACCGTACTGCAGACTTTTGGGGGTAAGAGGCTCCCACAGACGTGATGCCAACTTGCACATCTGTGTTAAAGGTGCAGGCAATGGTTGGCTTTGTTTTATGCAATTTGGGTTGGGGTCTAGCAAGTGCCAGCTGGGCAGAACCTAGGCTTCCCTGCAGTGTGGGAAGCAAGTTGTTGCACCAACAGGCTTGACTGCTTCAAGCACTTGTGAGAGATTCATCCAATACATTTGGCCATCTTGGGCTCCACCTGCATGTTTCCCTCATTGGCATCATTACACATTGCATCAGAGCGCTGCAGAAAGCTCTCCTTCGCATGTAAAATTCCATGAGAGACATACCCATGTGCTGATCAGTCATCAGACTGGGGTGCCCGTCAGGTGTGGCAAAAGTACCTCCGTTATGCTCAGGGTAAAGGGGTAAAGTCAGCAGGGGAGCTAACATCAGCTTTGCCGAATGGCAAAGCTTCTTGCTCTTTTTTCTTCTTGTTTGCTGAATACCAAAGCTCTGCTTTTTGCTCCAGCAGAGGCTGCTGTTGGCAGTAATGTAGCAGGGTGCTGAGGGGGATGACACAATGCTTTCCTACACCCTGTCCTGCTCAGTTTTGCAGGCTGGTGATTCTCTGTAGATCCTAATTCAAACTCATATACATAGAGTTTTTTGGCACCTGTCATTTTTGTAAATACCCCAGAGAGGTTATAAGTGCTCCCCTTTCATTGTGAAGTGGCTTGCTGGTTTTCTGCTCGGACTCCTGCATGCGCATTTCCACAACGTGTGTATATTCGTCAGCTTTGTTTAAGCTTCTTGTGGGAACGAGCTTCTGCTCATGCTGGACCCCTATTGACCCCTCAGTTGTGAAGAGGACCTTTCTAGCCTTCCTTGACATTTGCATGCCACCCCTTGGGTGAACTGATGGCACTCCACCACCAACAAGATGCAGACAGCTCTACCAGAAAAATCATGCTCCCAAGGTAGCCATGTGCTTGGACATAATCAGATGTGAATGAAGAACAGCTGTCTGTAGCCACACGGGAGTAGGACAGGGGTGATGCTAGAGGACAAAGGAAAGCATTGTGAAGGGTGTGAAGTTGTGGTGCAGCCTCCTTTAGCTGGTGGCACACTCCCTGAATTGGTGTCTTTAGCATGTATGGTAGTTCTCTTCCATTCCACTCATACATTAAGCTGTTTGTTTTCACATGCTTTTCTCAGTTTTGTTTTCTACTACATCTGGATTCGAGACACTGTAGTGATGAACAAGTTACATGAATCCAGCTGTAGGAGAACCCAGCTCTTTACTGCCTCTATGGTTTTCTAGACTCCAAAATAAAGAGACTGGTTTTCTTAACTGAGATTTGGTTAAAAACAGGAACATAGCCCGATCTGAGCATGCCACAAGTATAGTGCTAATTTTCTCAGTGGTAATCTCATAATCTTCCCCAAGAACCAGGCAGGTTAATCCCAATTCCTAGCAGGAACAATACTGTCGGAAAGCATCCAATAACTAAGTCTTAATTATTGTTGCAAATTACTGTAAGACTTAATGTCTGATGAAGTATTGAAACTAAATACTGGGCCAGTCTCGTCCAGTAACTAGGGCCCCACACTGGGTTCTGTTCCTGAAACCGCCACTTACTTGATCTCGGGCATTAGCCAAGGACTTAATCTCTTCCTGCCTCAGTTGCAGCGATAGCTTTTGCTTTGATGTGCAAACACCTAAACTAGATCTGAGCGTTACTGCTCATTTCAGTTTGTCAGAATGGACTCATACAGGATCTGTGTGTCTGTGTTAATTTACCTGCTTTCATCACATCTGCTCTAGCTCTCTCAGTGGCTCTCAGATCTGTAACACAGTTGTTGGTCTAACCGGGGCTCTCGTTTTTGCTGTAGGTATTGCGTTGAATTCCAGCTTGCAGCCATCACAGAAGGTTGTTTGCATGGGAACAGTTCCTACACTCGCTGGATGCGGTATCTCAGTGAAGGACACGTAGTGTGTGTGGAGTGCCAGCACCCGGCCTTACGCTCCAGCAGTCTGCACTGCTATGGTGATGGCAGCGGAAGCAAAAAGTAAGAGTTTTGAATTCTGCCTTGTTCTTTGCATGGATCTTTGCATTTCCCCGCCTTGATCTGGTTGGAGAGACTCGTTTCAATTTTGTCAGCCACTGCACTTGTCTTGCGCTTTACATCTTCCGAGCCCTGTTTAAACGTTAACTCAACCTCTCTGCTTACTGTGGTTTAGATCAGTAATGATCGCTCTGAAACGAATTGTCCTGGCCACACTCACCTGATAAATCAGTGGCAGAGCCAGGTCTAGTATTTTCGCAAGGGATCTGTGTACTCCACATGCTTCATACTGCCAGGGCATCTGCTGTGGAATATGCTTTGTCCACTGGATCCTGCTTGCATGAGCCAGACCTGTAAATGTGAGAGTGAAAGTACTCTGCAGCATCCTTCTGTGGGTGCTTACAGCTAGGCAGGAGAGCAGGGTCTCAAGAGTAGTTATGGAGAGAGCCTTGGAGCAGCTTCCCACAATACTCCTGTGTTTGGTGGGTGAGCAGGGCACAATCGAAAGCAGTGCTGGGGATGTGGAGCAGACGTACCCTACTTCTCACTGCCTCGAATTTGAGTCGTACAGGCTGCTATTTGACTAAGGTTAAGCATCCTCCTAGAGGGCAAGTAAAGCTGAATCCATTTGCAGGTTGTTGCCAATCTGAAGAACAAGTGTGTGTTATTCATTGTTTCTCATTCAGAGACCTGCACTATGTTTCCTGAAGTGACTCTGAAAGTATGCTCCTCTCTAACCCTAACTGCTAGTCTGGTAAATCTTGGCATTGGGAATGGGTAGCCAATGCAAGTGGAAAAGTGCCATTTTTCACTTAGAGCACCTTTCACCCAGGACTCTCAAGTTGTCTATAGGTAGGGGTGCCTGTAGAGGAACCTGGAGGCTGCGCCGCACGTTGGAGCAGGCTCAATTAACCAAGTCTGCTGGAGCGTGGTAATGCCTGTGCTCCAGCCAGCCTCCGTGTCTTGTGTTGCAGCATCTAAATCTCATTGAAGCTTTAGATAAAGTGCTCATACCACCATTTTGAAGCATGAGGACGCTGATCCGTGAGATGCTCCGGGAGCTTTAATTAGAGCGGCTCTTGGAGCTGCTCTAATTAAAGTGTTCCCTTGTTCCTGAGCACGTGTAAAAATGTCCAAGGTGAGCATTACCTGTGAGCTACAGGCGGACAAACGCAGGCAAAGAGAGGGGAAATGACTCGTTACTCAGCAACAGAACCCAGGAATCCTGACTCTGAGTCTCCTGCTGTAGCCACTAGGTAACACTGCCTTTGTATCGCGATTCCCCTTCAGAATCACATTTCCATATCGCATGTAATTCTAGTTTGTTTTTAATTTAATAAAAGTACTCTAGAATTTCAGGGCTGGGCTGCTCTGGAAAGGTCTGTGTGGCAATACACTGGGGTATGTTAGAGTTTGAGATAAATAGGTCTGTTTTGAAATACCATAAACTAGGATTATTAGGCCTTAAGCATGCTATATATTAAACAAGAATTTCTGCCGGTAATAGCTTTTTTTAGGAAGGATCTGTCCAAAGCTTTTAACATGGAAAAAGTTATGTTAGATGCTTTTCCTTCTGCCTCATCCCTGCTTTTTAAGTGTAAATATCACGTAGATCTTTAGATAAGGAGCCATAAACCCAACTGGTGCTGTCAGGAGAGGCTTTAAACTGCAGTAAAAATGTAAATGAATGTCAAGGCTGGAAATAATATTATTTTGTCAGAAACCCTGGAGCCAGATAAGAACATCTGACTAGGTGAAAGCAAAAGAGAAAAAAGACCAAAGCCAGCAAACACTTTAGAGTAGAGTAGGAAGTACTGAGTAGGAAAAGTGAGGTTATATAGCAGGGGTGGGCAAAATATGGCCTGCAGACTGGATCTGGCCCACCGGGCAATTTCTTCGGGCCCACGGGCAACCATCAACTAAATGTATCCTGCCCAGCCCATGCACCTCACTCCCACCCTTCTGGGTGGAAGGGCCTGGCATGGCCAGCGCACAGCTTCTGGGAGAGGTTGCTGCCGCCACTGGGGAACCTGCTCCGCTCCCCTGGCGTCCCACTTGCTACGGGCACAAGGTAAGGAAGTGATGGGGGCAGGGGTGGAGCTGCAGCTGAGCGGGAGCGTGGGGCTGGCAGCAGCATGGAGCCCATACCCAGGGGAGTCGTGGGGGTGCAGAGCTTGGGTGGGCAGGGTGGGAGGTGTGGCTTTTGTGGTGTGGGATTAAAGCAGGTAAACCAAAACCCTTGAGTGACTAGAGCAAGAGTGGGCAATTATTTTGGCCAGTAGGCTGCTTAATGAGTTTTGGTGAGCTGTCGAGGGCCACAAGGGTAGCCCTTGACAGCCATACTCCCTGGGCACCACCTTGGGACTGGAAGTCTTACCCCTAACCTCTGATCTTTGCTACCAGAAGTTCCTCCCCTTGCGCTTCCTCCTCCCGAAAGTACCCCGGTGGGGTTCCCCTCCACTTCCGGCGAAGTCCTGGGACCTGCACAACACGGGGCAGGGAAGGCAGCCAGCTCCATCATGCAGGGCTTCCCCCGTTGTCACGAGTGCCTGGAGCTGCACGTGCACCCCGGGGAGCCCCACACAATAGAGGCGGGCCAGTCTGGCTGCGCTCCTTGCCACCGTGTGCAGTGCTGGCTGGAGCTGTGCACCACAGAGCAGCAGCGCCTGCGCAGGCCATGGGCACCTCAAGTGCCTGCTGCATGCTGCTGCTGCTGGTGGGGGCTGTGTGACTTGGGGGTGAGTATGTGGAGGGGTCCCCACCCTCCCTCACACCCACATGCTGCCCATCTGAGCTTCATGCTGCTGTCTCATCCCGGGTGCAGGCTCCATGCTGCTGCCAGCCCAGCCCCATGCTCTGTGCTCCCGCCCAGCTGCAGCTGCCCCTTGCCTTCACCCTCCCAGCCCTCCCTCTGCTTCCCTACCTGGTGCCTGGAGCAAGCTGGATGCTGGGGGAGCCAAGCAGGTCCCCCAGCGGCTGCAGCAATGACAGCAGCAGCCCTGCCTGGAAGCTGCATGCTGGCTGGGCTGGGCCCTTCTGCCCACAAGGGTGGGAGCAAGGTGCGCGGGCTGGGCAGGGTACAATTAGCTGGTGGGAACCTGCAGGCTGGATGAAATTGCTTGGTGGACTGGATGCAGTCTGCAGGCCTTATTCAGTCTGCTCCAGGATTAGAGCAATCACTTTATTCCTGCTCCTTGCCTTTCTTTGCTCCCCACTGCCTCGGTGTTTTCATTTTCTGTTACAATCCTCCCTGCTGTTCTGATTCTGGCTTTTAAAAGCTAAGAGTTTTCAACAGGTTTTTGAAGAAGATCAGACTTAAGAGGAAGAGATTTGGGGTGGTTGATTTTTTTTCTTTTTGCTGTGTTCATTTCAGTTTGAACTGTGCCCACCTCTTTTTGAGAAACAGCGGGGCATGAATCTCTGCGATGTACTGAGAGGTATTCTGTGATTTACACTGGATTACAGCTAGCTCTATTAAGCCACCAAGAAGTGTTCTGCAAGTTGTGGGGCTGGTTTTTATTGATTGCTCTAATTTCTGTCCTCTGTGCAGTCTGAGCATTTTGTTGAGGGAGCTGAGCAACGTTTGGAGCGTCTGTCGTGACCATGTCTTGTGTGCTGCTTTGCTGCATGACGCACTCTTTGCATTTCCAAACATAGGCTTTTCAGGACTGGCCAAATGGGTTGGAGGAAAGAAAAGCATGGAGAGCTGCCGTCTGTGCCCTTGAGAAGGTTGGGAGAAAGATGTAGGTTAGGGAACATTCACCCTTTGAAAGACTAGCTAGACTATGTGGGGGTATGAACAATCAATCTAATTTAAAATGTGTTAACAAGGCTCTGTTTCTTACTGTGAACAGCTGTTCCATGTCATGATTCATCTGCCTGCAATTACCCTGTGGTAAATGAAAGCTAAACCAGGGCAACTTTTGCCTTTTTTGGTCAGGGCTAAGCCTCTCCAGTTTAGCTTTCACTTACCACAGGGTAATTGCAGCCAGATGGCCAGTTCTGAGTGTCAGCTGCTCTGTGGTGATTCCTTGCTGCTTGCTCCCTTCCATCTTCCTATAATTCGATCAGGTTTCCATACCCTTATAACAGCAGTTGCAAACTAGGGGGTATGACCCCCAGTGGGCTCGTGGCAGTTCTGAGTGGATTTGTGAGCTCCCGAGCCCCTACTTCCCCAGCGTACTTGGAAATGCAGCATCCCAACCTGGCTGTTCTGCATTAATTGTCTGTGTCCACTCCCGCCTGATGGTGGAAATTGGGGCAGGTCACTCCTGAACGAAAAGGGGCCCAATTGCCCCAATTGTTTTGGCTGGGAGCACACACATGAACAGTTACCAAAAAGTAGCTGAGGTGCAGAAGATCCTGCCCCTGCTGACTGCAAGCCCACAAACTGTCTGTGTGCCTGTGTTTACCCCAGGATAGGCAAAAACTAAATTGAAGTCATTTAGCCCTGTTTTATTCAGTGGCAAACTGCCCTGATTTAGCTTTCACTATGGGTAAAGCCAGGCATCAGTACAGTTATTGAGGATTAGCTAAGGCACATGGAAGTGCTGCCCATGTTAACTGCTAGCATATGAGCAGCAGTTGCTGTGTCTGGAGAGGCACAGAATTATCTGCTAGGCTGGGGTTGTGACCAGAGGAATTGTGTTAATCTAGGGCCAAGTCATTTGGGAACATTGAGGCCAGGATCTGCCAACCAGACATAGAAGTGTTCTTCTGAAAACAAATGCAATACCTGTGAAGGGCACTTGGAAAAGTAACTGTTGCCTTGGTAAAGGGAACAACAGGAAGAACATGTTGGTAGAGGGGAAGATATAGTTTTGCAGTACATGAGTGCTTGGCCAGATTTGCTTGTCCTAATGATGCACCAATCCCCACCCTTTTGCCCAGTGCTCAAAGTGCTCGCCTATGTGCTCACCTACGTACCTCTCCCAGGTAGGCTGCTGCTTTGATAGCTTCGCTGTCAGCCTCACGCAAATGATTATGCAGACTGAAACATCCCACCACCCCCAAAGGGAGGTCACTCCAGCTCCTGGCTGCAGTGCTGTGATGGAGCGGCATGGGGGAAGCATGCACAGCTGTTGCCTCTGTCACACCCACTCATCTCCGCATGTCGGTGTGCCCAGGCTGTCGGTTTGGTAGCTTGCATCAGCGTGCAACTCCCAGAGTTATTGTTCCAAACGTGCCAGTCAGGAAGAGAAAAATCAGAGCAGGTTTAAAATATACAAAGATCAGAGAGAGTTTAAAATACACTCAGCAGCACTGAGTATATTTTGAGGAGGATTTTTCCTAATGATCTTTTCGTGTGTCAGCCTTGTATGGTATAATTCAAGGCTCTGTCAAGCAGGCCTTCAAATAGCTAGTGTAAACTGAAAGAGGATTCTTGAAAGCCTCATAGGCATAGCCATTGGACAGTGAGGTCCCCCTTAGTGCTTGAT
The DNA here is from genome assembly GCA_030014935.1 of Caiman crocodilus. Classification (NCBI taxonomy): domain Eukaryota; kingdom Metazoa; phylum Chordata; order Crocodylia; family Alligatoridae; genus Caiman; species Caiman crocodilus. Next base: position 13,266,399 of record JAGPOW010000797.1, on the reverse strand, counting down.
CTGCAGAGGATGCGCTTCTATTACAGCCCTGCTTATAAAGAAAGCTCAAGCTATCGCAGCTTGTGATTTTTACTTCGGATGTCTGGAGACCAACTCTTGCGATGTTGGTCAACATAATGACCATCACAGAAATGGGGACAGCTCCACAGGACTTCATGGCCTCCATGTTTTCGGAAGGGGAAGACGTATGAGACCCAAAGTGGTGAGGCTGGAAGAAAGGTTTTGGTGGGTTTTTTCGATGTACCAGAACACGCAGCACCAGTAACACGCAGTGTTGCCAGTGATCGGCCAGCACTAAGAGCTTCTACGGGGAACTGTGCCTGGGAGGATTAGCTGTTCTTTATTGTCTTGAGCAAGATGCGGCAGTTACAGTGCAGAAACAACTTCATTCTGGACATATATGTCTCTGCATGTGGGGGGAAGGGTGTTTCTTTAAATATAGCAATGGCAGCATTTGCAATTCCCATCAGCAAGACCAAAAATGGCAAATATGCTTTGTGTTTTAGGACTTAAGCCTTTTAAAGGTAAAGTTATGACTCTGGGGTTGGAGAAGCACCATGCAGCATGTAGCAGCCTGCTTTATCCAGGATCTTGCTTGTTCCTTTCTAAATCCTGGTGGCTTAAATGACCCTGAGCCAGAAGAGAGAACATTTAGCCTTTCCCCAACCATGTGTGATTTTAAAACTCTGCCCTGGAATGTGACATCTCATTAAATCAATAACAACGTTATCTTTGAACAATTGGCATTGATACTTCTGGCTTATAGAGCACTATAAATCAAGCAGGAGCAATGGACTTACCATCAGGCGACTTTGCTGGGAGCTCTCAACACAGAGAGCAAGGCCTGAATGAGCCCTGGAGCTTGCCATTCTGCAGTAGGGAAGAGCTGAGATGCATTGAGGGCAGTGAGTATAATGGGAGAGGAAGCTTGTGCTCCTGCTGTCTGTATTATATCTTTCCTGTGGCTAAATTTTGGGACCAGCGGCTGCTAGGCCAGCATCTTTTTGGATCACATTAACTGTACATACTGTATATTAGTTCTATTAATAGATCACCTCTCTCGTTAGTGCAGGACAAATGCGTTCATGAAGTTTTTGAGAATTTGTTGAACCTGGGAGCAAGTAGGTTAGAAAAATAGGGTGAATTTCCCTGCTCTTGTGTGTCCTTGCTTTATAGATGCATCTCAACTGCATGCCTTTGTATTGCCTAGCACATGCTCGTTCAGTGTCTGGAATACCTGGTGATGACGATGGGAGCTCTGCGCATGGAGAAAGTGCATAGTTCAGTAGAGACTGACCAAGTGGGCTGAAAAGAGAAATGTTGTCTACATTTTCAATACATCAAATGTTTCTGCAGTAATTTTGATTACTTTTGATCAAATGTTGATCTCTCTCTGCACCATCCTCCTGGGGTCAGTGGAGTCACTCAGCACGAGATCAAAATTGGTGTGTTGAAACTGGTGTCAGATGGAAAAAATTCAGGATTTTCCAAATGTTTTGGACCCTGTTGGTGATGTGATTGACTGAAGCAGCCAGCTCCTTGCATGGTGCCCTTGCTTGAATCCCCAGCAGTGATGGTGCGGTACAGGTTCAGGTGTTGTCTTGGAAGGAGTCAGTGCATTAACCTCTCTCCTTCCTTTTCTGCTCTTTTTGTTTCAGGAACCAGCTGCTGCACTGGCAGGCTATAGGAAATCCTCGGTGCAGAGGAACTTGGAAGAGAATTCGCCAGCTGGACACTTGCTCCTGTCCTTCTGTTCATAGCTTCTTGTTCATTTAACTCTTCCGAATTAGCCCAGTCCCAAGCCGTGTGCTGGCTTCTCTGGCACAAACTTTTAAGTAATGACCCTAATTGATCTGGTGATTAATCAGTGTTGAAGACTGGGCTGAACTGCTTCAAGAAGGTTGCCACCTGCAGAGGGTTAAGCTAAGTCCTCCTTCATACACTTCTGTGCTTTTGTATCCCTGAAGAAGGCAGAGAGAAACTGCAGTCTGTCTCCACACCTCCCTCCCTGCTGCCTCAGCAATCTTTCTGTCCAGTCAGATATCTTCTCTTCTTTCAAAGCTTTCCTCCCCCAGACCTGCCAGTGATAATCCACCAAGGAACAGAATTTACAAATAATTAAAATGAGCACAGATTAAGTACCCAACAAAAGACCAAAGAAATCTGTGCAAACTGGTTCCTCCTTTTGGTGGTAGTGCCCTTCCCTTGAGGACATTTCTTCCTTCCCTTTATTTATAGATCTTTCCCCCTTTTATTCTCAGGCTGGTCTCTATATTGGGTTCTTAGTCTAATGTAAAGTATCACTGAAACCTGTGACAGAGCTCCCATTGCCTTCAACTATTGGCCCAAAAGGCTTGATCCTGAATGGTGGCAGTGGTTGCTGGACCCTGATCCCATCAAGGTAATGGTAACAATCAGGATCAGGGCTGTTAAATCAGTGAGAATTTATGATCCTGCAAAGAACATAGTCCTTAGACCTCAGGTTGCGAGGACCATGGACTGTGTTATCTTATTTGGAAGTGCCTTATTCCTTGTGGTTCAGTCATCTCCTGTGCAGTAGTGAGGTACTAAAACTCTCACTACTTTTCTCTTGCATCAGACAACTATTTGAAATAGTTGTCATTACCATCTCTTGGGTTTCTGTTTTGAAAATGGTCTATAAATGATAATAAAAGAGACTTTAGAAACGTTCTAATAGCACGTTATTAATTCTCTCTCTTCAGCAGCTGGTCCTGAAGAAGTCATCCTAACTGATCTTGCTGTGAGGTTGAGTGAGGGTAGATCACTCACCTAGTCTGTTTCCAAACCATTCGGTTTAAAAAAGCATCCTAAGCACCTTTCACGAATGGTGCCCAAAAGCAGATGTGCACTTTGGCCTACGCAGGCATTTTAAATCCAAAGGGCACCTGACCATTGCAACACCGAGCGTCACAACACCCAGTGTTTAGGGAGCTGCCTCCTTGGAGGCCCAGCGGAGCGCTAGGAAGTGATAGGATTTATGATGCTCCTTTGTGGTCATCCTTTCCCACTGGTTCTACTCGTTGTACCGCCTGCTGTGATTCCTATTCTTACTAGCTGACTGTCTCAGGCATGGTGTAGGGATCTTAGGGTGCCTGTACATCAGCGTGGAGGCTGGTCTGACCCACTGATGCTGTGGTACTTTAATTAGAGCAGCCCTTGGAGCTGTTCTGATTAAATTGCTGTCTTCCCCTGTGCCCCCCCAACCCCCAGAGCATGTGTAAAAGTGCCCTTAGAGCCTAGGTAAGGGGCCAATTTCTTAAACATCTTCTTGGATCTAGTCCTTTACTACCCTGTGCAATGCATAGGGAGAATTCAGTGATTGAGAACAATATTCACAACACCCAGCACACTAACTAGAGAACTGCCTGAAGTAGCCAGCAAGCAGCACTGGGGAGAGGTGTGTGGCTCATTTAATATAAAATATTTAAATAGTCATTGGAGCAAGGACTGGAAGCCAAGTCAGGCCATCCTCACCCAGGTGAGTGCCCTAACTAGTACTCAAGAGAGGGATGCTCTCTTTGGCCCAAGACATATTCAGTTATTAAAGTGGAGTGCTTTCAGCAGGAGGAACTGAGCACAACCTGCTTGGAAATGCTTGAGAGTTTAGGACTTAGTGCATGGTCCTGAATGGTAACAGCTAGGGTTCAAATCCCTTTGGGCCCTGGGAGCGCTCTCCCCACAGCGCTACGGGACAGGAGAGGTTGTCCGTCTCGGTGGTCAGTGCATCTATAAGAACAGCTCTCACAGGTCCTCCTAGTTTGGCCATCATCATGGGACTTGGGGGAACTGCTTGGCGCCTCTCAGGACTTTTGTGGCCATGTGTAGCAGTAGAAAGGTAGGTACCTAGGAGTACGTCTATACTACTCCCTCAGTGTTTGTGGGAATGGGTGTTCTTGCCCTTTGCTCCTGTTCAAGCAGGCCAAGGCTGGAAATGCAGCGGTGAAGCTTTTCCAAGGTCCTTTCTCATGGCCACTGTCAAGCACGCCCAAGACAGAGGTTTCAAGGGCAGCTGCAGCAAGGAGGTTTTTCTGAGGGCTTCACTGCTGCATTTTGAGGCCTGGTCCATATGGTTGGGTGAAATGTGCTTGAGAGCATCCCTGTCCGAGGACGCTGCAGAAGCAGTGTAGAAACTGCCAAAGGGAAGTGCAAACAGTAGAGTAAGCGTTGCGGGGGGAGACAGAGGAGGGACTGTGACAATGCCACTGGCACCTAAAATAATGGACTGAAATACCCAGTACCTAATTCCCATTTGGGAGTCTAGTCTTGAATGTAACTTTAAAGAAAGAGGTGCTAAGCTTTCTAGCTTGGCCTTGATAGCATGGCTCATGAGGACAGCTAGTGTCACCTGTATGTGGTAAGGTCTTCACTGCTGAGCAGCATGTGGATTTACATCATTTGGGCCAAATGAGATTTGTGTTCTCGGTGGACAACCCTAGTGGAGACAAGGCACAGGGGTTTTTCCCCCTGATGTCAACCTTGTACTTTCCTCCTGTGGTTTAGTTCAAGGACCTACAAGGAGGTAAAAATTGTCACTGCTCAAGCAAGCAATCTACATGCACACTTAAGTTTACAGGGAGGTTGTTCACATCCATCATGCTTCTGAAAGTCCCTTGTGTTCATGGCCAGCCGGCTCCCAGGATTCCTGTTTAGATTCATACAGACTGGACGAGCAAGCAAGGTTTCCCAAGCCTTCCTTAGGTACTTCCTCTGCTTAACTTCTTTGCTCAGCCAACATCATGGCAAGGCACAAAGAGGACTTGGGCTCTGAAAGGGATTTGAGAGCAGGGCTCTGCTTTTTATTGTGTATTATCTCAGGGTAGCAAGGCGGGGAAATAGCTCGTGTTTTGCTGTCTGATGTAATCTAGAACTAACTTGCCTTTGTGGTCTGCTCAGGAATGCCATCCTGAATGACTTATGAATAGATAAACCGAATGCAGCGCGTGTGCTTTTTACAGTGAGGCATTTCTATCAAGCCAGAAGCAAGTTTCTCTGTAGGGATATGAGATCACGGAAACTTTTAGTCATGGGAAGATGTTATTTACACCTAGAGAGGCCCCATCCTGGGCTAAGGGTGAGTCCAAAGGGAGTTCCGCCATTAGCATCAGGAACAGGAAGCTAAAGCCAATAACTAGAAGCACTTTTCACTTACAAATGATCAGAGCCAATCCTATAAGAAACTACGTCTCTATTTTTACCAGGTGGTGGGAGCCCTCAGGTCTACTTGACTCTAGTGCGTGCAGAACTAGTCTTAAAGCTCATACAAATTTGGGGCTTTTAATAAACTTCCTTGTTAAAAAAAAAAGTCTTTCAATGCTGCCCTCTGTATAATCTCCATGCCAACCAGGGGTATCAGTATATCTGTTGCAAACATTAGATCATGGTGCCATTTAGAAAACCTTAATTATAATTAACGACATGATGTAGCAGCTTAATAGCAACTTGATTCCATTTGCCAATTGCCTATACATTAACTGTACTAGGCTGGTGCATTAGTATACACATTAAACAGGTTGTCCCAGTACCCCCTGATGAGTATTTATTACTCTGATGAATGGGCTTTGTTGGCTTTGTTACATTGTTTTCAGGATCTGCGATTGCTATGTGCCACCGGTAGGAAGTAATTATATTTGGGAGATGGCAAACATTAAAAATGAGAGAGAGAGATGTGGGTGCGGCGAGTAGGGAAGGCTAATAGAAGTGTCAGGCCAACTTCCCCATCAATGAAACCTATCTTAAGGTATAAATGAATACCTGCTCCTGGCTTCTGTCCCCAGGCGCTTGGTCACCCTTCACCCTTATCAGTCTCCATAATGGCTTAGGGCTTGGGCTGAAGAGAAGACAAAGCTGCTGGCAAGCCCATGCTAACTACCCTTGAAAAGTGGCTTCCCCCTGCAAACCAGCCAGCCTCGCAGCCAGAACAGGCTGTTTATTAGAGATGACAGTCGTTTCCATGACAACCCGGCGAGCCTTTCTCCACTAGACATCACCAGGAGAACGGCTCCCACCACGAGTGGAGAAAGCCACGAGTCTTCGGCCAATAACCCACAAATCACCCCGTGGGCAGCAGCGGTCAGCACCTGTCCCTGGTTTTCCCTTTGCAGCCATGGGCTGGGCGTTCGGTGCAAAGAAAAGCCAGTGTGTAAAAAACACAAGTATTCAGGTTCTTTATCTGTAAGTTGAATAAGTAATCCCTAAGGCCTAGGGAGGTTTGATAGCCCTGCCCTTCCCTCATATTCCCCCTTTTCCTCTGCTTTTCCTTGTTCCCGTCTCCACGTTTCGGAGGGCTGTGGGGCGTGGGCGAGGGGGACGTGCTCCCTGCAGAAAACTTCAACTTTTCATCCAAACCTGGAAAGCTGAAAGTGTTCCCATTTGGAACAACCGAAACCTGGCAATTTAAGGCCAACGCTAGTTTTTAAAAATGATGATTGTTGTTGTTGTTATTTTTAAAACTAAAAATAAAGGCTCCCGACTTTTTTCCTTGGAGTGGCAATTTTTGGATCTTTACTTGTTGGATTTAGTTTTCCCTCCTGCGTCCAGTCCTGTCAGTTTGGTGACGAACCCTGTGACGGTTGCTCTTGTGCCTCTTCTGAGCTCTCCGAGCGAGCCAGCCGTGGAAACGTTACAGCGCCGCACACAGGTCCGAGTACTGTTGTTAAGCTCTTTGATCCCTGCTGTGCAACGGCTTGCTGTGGAATTGCAAACAAAGGATTATAACTTAAGGTAAAAAAATGAGCATCCAGAACAGAGGAGAGTCCTAGCCAGCAAAGATGATCTTGCCTGTGAATATATAGCTCTTACAATTTAAAGGGGGAAAAAAAATCACAAGGGAAAATTAACTCCTTCACCTTCACTTACACAGAGATTTTGTTCTAAATGGAATTCAGAGTTTTCTTTAAACCCATGAAAAACCATGCTTTGCAGGGGCTTCAAGTTGCTAATCCAAGTGGGTAAGGATAACTTTTGTCCGGCTGTACCTGCACACGTCTCTCAGTGACATCCGTGGGAGCCGTCTGCATATTTAGGGAAGGATTTGCATAGCTGCTTGTCACAAGTATTTCCTATGTTCAATGTATACAGGAGACTCAGGAAATTGGAAGTGTGATGCTTCCTATATCTATGCATATTGCTAGTAGTCCCAGCATTATGCAACTGCTCTCTGAAATACAGCCTTGGTATTTGACTGATGAGTTCCTGAAGCAGTGAATTCCACAGGTCAGTTATGGTTTAGCTGAAGTCGTACGGATTAGATATTGTAACTTTACCATTCTTTATGCCGTTGAATGTCTGCTTCAGTCTACAGACTCGAAAAGCTATTTCCACAATGCGGACTTCCTCCGGCGGAGGTCAAAATCACTCTTCCCATGCACTGGTCTTTGCTGTTAGTTTACGTACCGAATACTTGTTTACTTGAGTTTTTTGTGGCCTTTCATACCATAATGGTGTGTTATTGAATTACTGGAAGGAGGGTGTGGGAGGATGCCAAAGCTAATGGACTCTTGCTTTCTCTGCTTTTAAGCCAATCTCCATTTATTCCTTGACTCCGTGCTTTCACCATTAACCCGAGGCGGAGCTTATGCTGGACCCAGCTTTATTTGTCATTGCTGTTTCTGTCTCAGTGTAGTGAGAGAATTAGGCTTGACTAAAAGGCGAGGTCTCAGTGTTAAGGTAGTTGAGGAGCTCCAGTGACATCTCTGTGATGTGTGCAATATTCACTGGGTTTTATTGACTCTTCTGCAAGCTTGAGACCAAGAGATAGATGAGCAGATCTCACGTTTCAAAACATAAGACTCAATAAGAGTCGAGAAGGATTTTTTCCCCCCTCTGTGTAAAAGTAGCATTAGGTAATTAACTGTGTGTGCAATATGGATTTTTTTTAAGCTTCCTCTGCAGTAGAATTTGCAATCCATTTCTGGCAACAGGATCCTGGATGAATCTGATCTAGTGAGGCATTTCCTATGCTGCTTTAAATAACTTGCCGTTCCATAGGATGGGAGCTCAATCTTTTTAGACTCAAGGCACCCCTCACAAAATGCCATCTCTTAGCTTTCATTTGGTTGTCGACTGCAGAAAAATAACTGCAATTCTTTTGTTGCAAAGACTCACAACAGGGAGAATGTTTTTAACATTGTGGATTCCTATTTGAAATCTCTGGGTTTGTTTTGTGAAGCATGTTTGTACACCTAACAGTCCTAGCTGTATCATCCAGGTGGAAAATCACTTGCTTTAAAGACAACAGCCTTGAGAGTGTAGTGCATTTTGTATCTCTCAGGACAGAAAAAGAAAACTCTGTGAAACACAGCAGTAGGAGTGCCATTTCAGGCTGGATTTTAATGAGAGTAGTTTTACAGATGATGAAGCACAATTGATGACTGCTAACCAGATATGTCACCTCCGCAGCTGACTAAAATGAGCACATCCATCAGGGGGACTCCTGGAAGCAGAAACCTGCCAGCCAGGATAGGAAAGACCTCGACACAATGCACTTACTAAATCTGATAGGACTATGGTGTTACTCTACTGCATCTTGGTTCGGGATGTTTCTGACTAAGGGCGGGTGCCACCAGGTAAAAGCCACGTGGTTCTGTGTGGGTAAGCTCTTCGGTGCTCTGTGTACTAATGGCATCGTCCCAATTTTGAAACAGTCATTCATGCAGAAGAGCTTAAATATTTCCAAGAGCTGAACTACTATTTATTGTGCTGGGTAAATTGGAAAGTCTTGACTGTGCACTGCACTCCCCAGCCTGAAAGGGAACCAAACAAGGTGTGAGCTCACACACACACACGGGACACAAGCCATCTAACAGGATGATGATACTGTTACTGCAGTGAGGATTAAACTGGTATAAACCTCCCAACCCCCTCCTTTCCTTGCCTTAGTTAAATCAAATGCCAAGGAGCTGTGCTGTAAGCCCAACGAAGGGAAAGCCGTAGGTGAGAGTGGGACAGGAAAGGCAGGACTGGGGACTGAGTTCTCTCTAGTCTGGAGGCTACCAGAATAAGCTGCAGACTCTAGAAGGAGACACCTTTCAAAGTCCTGGCCCCAGAAATGTCCCTTTGTAGCCAGAGGGCTGCCCATAGCAAGAGGCTCTGAAATGCATGTTGAAATTTTTCAGATGCTTGATATTCAAGTTACTTTCATTTTTGCCTTCAAACACCTCTGACTGCTACGCAGGATGAGTGCAGTAGTTTTTCCTGACTAAGAGGGGCAGAGTTTGCTTGGCAGAGCGCGGAGGGATGTGAAGGAAAGTTTTCTGGCATTGTGCCCTTTTCTGAGACATAATATGATAGGTAGAAGACCAGAAAATCAAACCTAATGGAAGGGGATTCACAATACTTTGATCTGCTGCCATTAAAAAGTCTGATGTTAACTGTGGGATGCACTCAGTGCGTATTGCTTCCAAAAGCTGTTGGAAAATCTTATGGCTTACAGCTATCCTCGGAAAAAGAAAGATATATGGTAGCAGACCGAACCTTAACTTCTCCCTTTTGTATATATTCATTACGGCATCTTCATTACACCATCCCCTCTTTCCATTTACATGATAATTTGTTGGAAAATACCGTATGAAAGCAGAGTGTGGTAGAAACAGTTAGCATGGGGTATTATTTTTCATTCCTGTATGCCCATTCTTTTTTCGCTGTTGTCAGAATTTTGATAGCTCTTTATGGCTTGGGCATTTTACCTGTGCTCTTGTCTCAGTAAGGTATGTATTTTGATAAGACCCTGATCCTATAAACACATATAAATAGAATTATAGAAATTAAGGCCAGGAAGGGACCTTGAAAGATCATCGAGTCCAACCCCTACTGCTCTTGGCAGGAGTACTGCTGAGATCAAATGATCCCAGCAAGGTGTCTGTCTGGTCTCCTCTTGAAGACTTCCAAGGTTGGGGACTGCATCACCTCCTTGGGAAGTCCACCCCAGATTCCTCCTTACATTCAACCTGAAACTGTCCTTTAACTATTTATGGCCATTGCTCCTTGTCCTCCCCTGGGGTGCCCTAGTGAACAGTTTTTCTCTCAGTTCCTGATATTCACCCCTTACATACTTAAAGATGGCCACAAAGCCCCACCCCGTGTCTTCTCTTCTCCAGGCTGAACAGTCCCAGATCCCTTAGTCTTTCCTCATAAGGTTTGTCCGCCAGGCCCTTAATCAGGGTTGGATTAAAATTCACTGGGACCCTGGGCCCATTTTCTCCCTACTCCGCATTGTCTGGGGTCCCCCCAATCTGCCCCCTGCCCTGCAGGCATGGCCTCTGTCCCTGGCTGGCACAGTAGGAGCAGTGGCCAGAACGGGACACACTGTCCCCCAGGCCCAGGGCAGGAGCCACGGCTGCTCCCACCTGCATGTCTGTGCTGGTGACAGCACTGGGGGTGCGGAGCCACTGCCCACTGGGAGCATGTGGCATGGACCTAGCTCTGGGGGTAGCCCCTTACCCTGCCGTGGCTCAGCAAATGGCACCCGGCAGCTATGGCCCACCATATTGCACATGCTCAGCCCAGCTGCCAGTTTCTTGTGTGCCAAGGCAGAGGCCCCTGGGCCCGGGCCCAGCTGGCCCGTGCATTAATCACTTATGCCCTTAATCATTCTTGTGGCCCTTCCCTGGACCCTTTCAAGATTCTCCACATCTTTTTTGGACACAATACTCCAGCTGTGGTCTCACTTCCTTGGCCCTGCTCGCAACACATCGACTAATGCCACCCAGTGCTATTAGCTCTGTTGACTACAGCATTGCACTGGTGGCTGTAGTCAACTATACTGGCTTTTCTCACAGGATTGACTCTGGTTGACTTCAGTGGCACCACTCACATTAGGAAAGTTCAACCAGTTAGGCACGTGTCTACAAGACTGGAGACCCTGCTCCTCAATCATGTGCTGTGTCTTCTGTTTTCCAGTCAGTACCATAGTTGGTGCTCTGGAAGACTGAGACACACAATCAGCAAATTTGTTTGCCTTCACACAGACACCGCTTGACTTCCTTAGATACAACTTGGAAGAGGAGACCGTTAACACCGAGTTCATTTACCTACAATTTTAGGTGGGCTGTATTTGCCAGCAATTGTTCACTATTTATATCACAGTTAATCTGTAGCGTGCTGTGCAGAGTTTACAGTGTACTTTTCATAGGTGTGATGCTAACTGTCTACTTTCAAGAGCGCACCAACATGCAGCTGCACAAAAAACAAATGGTCTGATGTAGTTAGACAAGGTTCTTTGAGTAGATGTGATAACTTTTATTGGACCAACTAAATAGTTGGAAAAATTGGTCTTTGCAAGCTTTCAGGCACAAGCACTCTTCTTCAGGCATAAGGAGAGTGCTGTTGTATTGTGTTCTCCTGGGTGTAGTATCCTTTTGAGAAGTTGCATGTGATTGGGTAATTAAAGATTTCTTATTTGGTGATTACAGCTAAAGTAGAATGTATTAGAGCGAGAATCCAGAGTGCCAGTGAAAGACTTACCTTTAGCAAACGCAGGAGGACGGACTAGGCTGGGGAGTTGGAAACTTGGGTTTGTTGTTGGCTCTGTCACGGTCTTGCTCAGACTGTGCTAGTCCGTTGTGCTTAGGACCGCCTTACTAGAGCTGGGTGAATAAATGATTTGTTGGCAGTTCCAAGAAATTCAAAGATATTTCATTTCTGGGTGTCAGAACATTCTGCTTGACTCAGACTGTGCTGTCTCCGTTTGTTTTCAAGGCTTTTTAGTGTTTTAAAATGAAGTGGAGCTAAATTTAGAAAATAATTGTCATTTTGAATGTTAAAAAATCAAACTGTTTCTTTCAAAAATGTGAAGACAACACGTTCTGAGGGGTTTTCTTTCTTGTTTCCAGAATTTACTTCAGGCTTTTTTTCTTGACTGAAACCATTTAATGAAATCAACACAATGAATTATTTAAACTGACTCAAATCTGCAATTTGAGGGAGTGGCGAAAAAAGATTGTGCCTGATAAATTTTGCCCCTCCCCACATCTACCAGACCTGGTTGGGAGTTCTCAGCTCTGGGCTATGATCCTAAAGGAAAGCTCATGCGTGGGGTCACAGCTGTTCTTCCGTTCCCACACTGTTCAATAGGACTGCTAGATCTTGGCTAAATAGGAAAGGAGATTGCAGCAGTGATGGGGTCTGGGTTCAGATTTGGAAAAGGTAGAGAACTGTTGCATTAATGATATTGTAAATGTATATCATAAGAAGGCAATCTCTTCCCTGAATAGCTAACACCAAGGCTAGGGGCAGAAGTTGCACATAAACCAGTTTTAGAGATCAGAAACTGGTTTAAACTTGTAACAGAATAGATGTTCAGTGCACATAAACCAGTTTCAAAATGGTTTAAGATAAACCTGGTTGAACATAGTATCAGACTTAACTGATTTAGGTCAAACCAGCTTATGAAACTTGTATCCCAGACCCCTTCCTGGTTTAAGTTAAATCAGTGTCCCCCAGCATCCCAGCATGCTTTTCAGCCCTGGGCTGTGTTGTCTGCTCCAGAGAACAGGGCTGGCCCTGCCCATCTGCTCCCTGTCTGGAGCAGTGACAGCTGGCTCACTGGCCTCACTGGCTAGTATTGCCCTCTAACCCCCTGCAAGCCCCAGCTGGGGTCTGGGGCCAGGGAGGGTGTTTGAATTTATCTTTCCCCAAAGACAGAGCTGCCCTGCCAAAACTTAGTGCTGGCCACAGCTGTGGACTACAAATCCCAGAAGCACCTGGAAGCAGGAAAAGGAAGTGAGTGATGAACAACCTGATAGAGTCCTGTTGTTCTCATTGTGAACTCCAAATTCAAGAGACCTTGGGGGCTGCAGGAAGAGTAAGCAAACACACAGCCCCAGTTGTGTTTATACCTCTTCAGTTTATAGTTTTTCAGAGAGAGAACTCTCTGAAATGTTCAAACATTTATGAATTTAATGCCGCTACTTCCCCTCACCCCCACTCAGACAGTGGGCTGGGGCCTAGCTATGCCCCCTCCATTCCAGTAGGGTTTTCTCTTCCCTCCCTTTGGCAGTGGCTGGTAGGTGTCTGGCTTCAGCCACTGCATGTGGCTGCATTTCCTGAATCCAAAGTGAATGTCTGCTCATTTGTTTATCAGTTCATTCTCTGCAGCTTAGACTAACCTGCAAAGACTGAATCAATTCAGCCTTCGGCTTTTTAACTGTCTGGGTAATAAAAATCCACTGCTTCATAGGTGGTAGTAAAACTTCCTGTATTAATGTGTGTGAAGTGTCTGAGGTCCCTGGATAGTAGGCAGTAGGCTTGTGTGAAGCTTTGGTCCCTGATTTAGTTCAGCAGAGATTCGGCCCAATTCAGTGGTTGAACCTCCAAAACTGAATTGAATCAGAGGACCCTTTAATTTCTCCAAATTGAATTGGAACCCTCCAAATTCGTTCAGAGAGATTCAGAAAGATTCGGAGATTTGGACATATAGACAGCTTTAAATGTTTTTTCTCTAGGTAGCAGACAGCTCATGAGTGCTGGGATGCATGGAGTGTCCCACAGAAGCATGGGAATTTCCCAGCACACTCAGGAGCAGACCAAGAAGTGGGCCAGAAGCACTTTCAGTCCACTTGTGCTTTGGCCGGGAGTGCGCTGGGGGGCCCCCCACACACCCTCTGGCTTGGCAACTGGTGCCTCCTGGATCTGGGGATGGGCACCTGGGATCCCCCTGCGGCTGATCACCGAGCCGGGGAGGTGTGGGAGTGGGGGCCCCAGCGCAATGCCCAGCAGACCTGGAAGTGGACCAGAAATACTTCCTGTCCACTTCTGGGTTCACCGCCGAGCATGTGGAGGACCCCAGGCACTCCTGGGGGATGCTCCATGTGCCCCAGCATTGCAGTGATCATGAGCCATGCCTGGTACCTTGAGGTATATAGAAAAAACTTTTAAAGCTGTGTGTACGTCCAAATTGCTGATTCTCCAAATCAGCATAAAATTTTCAGATTCGGATTTGGCTGAATTGAATCGGGGACAGTGATCCGAATCAATTAGTCGAATCATTGTCCCTGATTCAGGCTGAATCCGAACCTGAGTTGAATAAGGCCTGCTTTGCACGCCCCTAGTAGGCAGTACAGACTTTTATGAGTTAATCTTGCTAAATGGTCCTGCCAGGCAGATTTCATTCTGTGTGCTTGTGATGGCTGTGAGCACTATTTTTAGTAAGTTCTTGAGGTTTATAACAAATTAGATGTTTCTGATCTGGATTTAAATTTTTAGAGAGAAAATTAAATATATTTTTACTACAAGTGGAGGTGGTTTCTTGTTCCATCCAAAGCCAGATAAACTCAAGTGATGTCCTGCCCTGATGCTTTTCATCATATAAATTATTATTTCACTAGTATAGTGTGTATCAGCAAACTGTCTTATAAAACTTGGAAGTTGGATAAATCTTCTGTTCACAGGGCAAGTATGAAGATTTTCTTAACATGCCAGATGCTTGGCTTAATTTTTGTGTGTGTGTATGTGTGTATAACACAAACAGCCTGATGGCAGATGGGAACGCTGGGTTTCTGAATTCATTCAGATCCATTAGGCTGCTTTTTGACATTGAGAATTGTAATATTAATGGCAGTTAATGCAGGTTTCATGGAAACAAAGATGATAACTTGAAAACAAATACGTGAAGTAACCTGATATGTTTGCAGGTGAAAAAAATAATGAAATGTTTACAAGAGTTAAAAGGCGGCCGGATACAAATGTTGCTGCAAATGTAAAGGAGATGGCATGTTCTGTGTGCGATAGGTGAAGACTAGGGCTGCGTTCTGTTTCGACATAGTATCCTAGGTATTATGATACTATGATGACTTGCGTTTCCACATTTCCATAGAACAGAATTTCATTTTGAATTTAGTTTCAATTTGAAGCTGCTGTTCCATTTTGTTGTCAAAACAGTTACGCTGTTTCAACGTTTTGCCCGCAGGCTATAATGGGGAAGCTTGAAACAGCCTCTTTCATCCTGCAGACAGATCGGGTGCCTGCAATCCCGGGAGGGCTGCAGGGGCTGTGCCAGTCCTCCCATGGTTGCAGGCCCCTAATCTGCCTGCCAGATGAAGGAGGGAAGCTGGGTGCTGCCACCTGGGACCGGCACCAGCACACCTCTGGTCCCAGATAGCAGCATCCGGCTTCTCTCATGTGGCAGGCAGATCAGGTGTTGCAACCCTGGCAGGGCTGTGAGATTGGGCTCAGCTCCCTTCCCCAGCCTGATGGAGCTGGGGAAGGGAGCTGAGTCCGATCGCTCAGTTCCCCTCCCCAGTGCTGCGATCCATTGGGCTGGGAAAGGGAACACAGTCCAGCTGAGCTGAGTTCCCCTCCCCAACGCTACAATCGATCGGGCTGGGGAAGCCTGATTGTAGCGCTGGGGAAGGGAACTTAGCCGAGCGGCTTCAAAACGCGAAACTTTTTGAAACTTTAGAAACGTTTCAACTGCCCTTGTTTTGTTTGAGGCTGTTTCAAAGCCCTTCGTTTTGTTTTGATTTCACTGTTTCGAGCTGGAAATGAATCGAAACTGTTGAAACGAAACAGCCAGTGAAATTTTGCACAGCGCTACTGAAGGCATAGCCACTTCTGGCCGCAAGGAGCAAACACTATGGTGAGGCTTGAAGTATCTGATTTGATCCTAATAGTATACAACGGGGTAGAACAGCAGAGACCTAGAGGTAGCACTTATTTACTGTTGGTGCCGATGAGGGATGATTGTGGGAGTGGAGAGGTCAATGTTAAAGATATGCAAGACCGGGAATCCTGATTACCAAATGAGCAAGCACTCTTTAAATACAACCTTCCGAGTTGATGATGGACCTGAAAAAAACCAAATCTGAAGTCACTGCAAAAATTAAGGTCTCTGCTGGTCTCTCACCACACCAATTTCAGTTTGGTACTTGCACTCACTGAGGCCTGTCAGTCTCACCTCGGTCCCGGGAAAGATATTTGAGAAAATTCTCAAGGCTCATATCTGTGAGAAACCGGCTGGAGACTTTATGCTAAAGGGAAACCAGCATGGTTTTGTTAAGGGTAGGTCCTGTCAGACCAACCTGGTCACCTTCTATGACCAGGTGACCAA
>JAGPOW010000797.1:13222052-13250236 GCA_030014935.1 Caiman crocodilus | reverse complement strand
CAGGTTTAGGTTGGACATTAGGAGGCACTACTTCACAGTTAGGGTGGCTAGGACATGGAACCGGCTTCCTAGAGAAGTTGTTCTTGCTCCTACCTTGGGCATCTTCAAGAGTAGATTGGATAGGTACTTGGCTGGGGTCCTGTGAACCTGGCACTCATTCCTGCCACTGGGGGGGGGTCAGACTAGATGGCCTGCTCTAGGCCCCTTCTGACCCTAGGCACTATGAAACTATGAAACTATGAAACTCAACAGAAAGGGATGTGGTAGCACAAAATTCAGCAGCACAGCCCGTGATTTTAACTTGGAATATATTCTCTACTAAGCTATGGCAAGGAAGGAAGAAAGCAAGAATGGTAGTAGCTAAGAAGGGAGTGAAGTGAGCACTGGGGGCGGGGAGGAGGTGGGGAAGTAAGGACTAAGGCAGGGAACCTGGTGACACTGGTAAATATCAGGAGAGCTGCATGCCAACACTGAGAATTGCAGATGCACATTGAGGACTCCAGATTTTCTTTTGAATGGCTTCTTAAACAGGAATATAACAATTGTATTTACATTTCTTTTTATTTGCAGTGGCTTATTAAATGGTTATGATTGGGCAGCCAACACTATAAATGCATTTGCTGTGGATTAATGGTTGCACATTTCATAGTAAATGGTTTAATGAGCGTATTTAAGTTGCTTATTGTGAAGTGTTGAAACTTGACAATTAGGCAAATGCATTTTCCAGGGTTCTAATTGTCCTATGCGCTATACATTATGTAAATTTGCAATGTATTTATCCAGGCTGGTGCCCTATTGATAAGACATGTATAAATAGAATATAAATATAGTGCCCAGTATAGCTCATGTATACACACCAAAAAAAAGTCCTTCTAGTTTTCATCCATCTGGAAACCAATCTCAGTGCCACGCAAGCACTATTGGCTAATTAGGACTTTTCAGATGCAGCCAAATCCTACCAACCCTACCCCCATAAAAAAGCCCCTATACCAAGTGAAAATAATTTGCACAAACTCAACAACTTCAGCAACTCAGGAAGGGAAATCCATGTCCTTGTTTTCATACAAGTTCTGGAGATTGTTCCAAAAAATATAAAGGAAGTCAGTCTTACTTCTGTCTGTCTGCCTTTTTAATGGATTTATAGTTATAAGAGGCCCTACCACTTAAGTGTGTCTGGGTCCCCAGAGTGAACTTGCATGGAAATAATTAGAAATAGAGCATCTCTTTACTTGCAAACTGAAGAAAAATCTCAGCTACTGTCACTAAGACAAAACAAACATGGGAACTGTCATCATTTAAGAAGCACTTTTCAGAATGAAGCTCTGCTGTGTATGCTCTAACTGCTGCAAGAGTCCACTTCAGACTAAAGGATAACATTAAAAAAAATATGTATTATTTTTTTAACCGGTTGGGATCTGAAGTCCAATTATAAAAGTGGCTCCTTAAGTGACCAAAGCCTGTAGGTGCCTATGTTTTCACCAGTGAAATGTCCTACTACACGTCATGACTAGACTCAGACTAGAAATGTCCTACTACACATGTCATGACTAGGGCTCAGAACTGCCTCCATCTTGGTAGGACACGGCAGCTCAATACCTATTCCATGCCCAAGCCCAATCTGTATCTTCATCCTAGGGATTAGTCTGCTGAAGTCCCTTAGGTGTGCTCAGAGCGCTCCCCAGAACACAGTGGTTATGTCTCCTCTTGTTCATGAATAGGTATTGGTAAGTCTTCAGCCAGGGAGTAGGAGGCTTAGCTTCTACTGACAGGGGCCCACGTATTCAGTTTCGGTAGCCTCTCAAGGGCCGCGTTTCTCTCTCTCCCCCTCCCTTCATCCCTCTCTGGAGCTGTAGCACACCTGGAGCCTCTCTTGCTCTTCTCTTCCCCGGAGGTAGCACCTCTCTTGCTCTTCTCGTCCCTTGCTTCTTTCTCTCCTTCCCCCTCCCCAGAGTTGTAACATGTTCTGATGCTCTCTCCCCTTCCCTGGAGCTGTTGATGTCCTGATCCTCTCTCTCTCTCCCCTTCCTTCCCCACCAGCCCAGAGCTGTAGCATACCCCAATCCCCATCTCCAGCCCAGACCCTTCTGGCCCCATCTGCAGTTTACACCGTCACATGTATGGCAGAAGCAGTCCCAGGGGGCTGCCAGCATCAGCTGTGGATGCACCAGGCAGATTTCAGGTGGAGGTTGGGGCATCTACCCAGGTCCCCAGCTGATGCTCCCCCATCAGTGCTAGGTGGAAGCAGTCCTGCCTACCTCCCCTGCACAGTGGAAACTGTCCTGCCAGCCTGTCTGGCACCATGTGGTGGCTGGAGCTGGAGGTGCCAGCCATCCACATCTGGGAGCCACTGGTTCCCATGAGTTGGTGGTCACCTGCCTTTGGGCCGGATACAATCAGATGGCAGGCTGGGTCCAGCTCACGAGCTAGATTTTGCCCACCTCTGCTCTGCTTCATTCTCTGGGATTTCAAGCCCACATCTCTCATGTCCATACAGCAGAAGCTCTCTCATGGTTCAGAAGACAATTTGAGATTCATTGGGCCAGAGAGAGGGAGCTAAGAGGCAGCCTGGTTCTCTAGGCCAGCAAATGGGTTACTCCCCTGTATTTTACATGATCGTGAAATATAAAATGCATAAACAGAGACTGAAACCTGGGTCTCTGTTCTCCCAGGTGGAGGGAATGTACTTAGGAGTCAATTCAGGGCTACAAACCTAGCAAAGCAATGGAAAGACTGGTACTTTCAGTGGAAGGTAAGGGTTGTTCTGCCCCAATCCAAAAACAATGTTAATTTGATGCTTGAAAACCCTTGGGTCCTCTGGAAGTCTCGACTAGAATAGTATTTAGATCTAACTGTTGGTGATGGAGAGTGTACAGCTGTTTTAGTCCTATGTCAAATGATGAGGAGGCGTGAAGGGTGGGACAAAAGTAAAAGGGGTGGTAGGATCTTGCCAGCTTGCACCATAAGGGATTTTTTAAAGGTGAGCTGGAAGGTTGTCAAAAATCTAGCATGTGTAAGAGCCTAAATTGCTGTTTTCTGTGTCATCTCTCAAATAGAAATCGAAATTAGTTCTCTGTTCACTTGAATTTTGCATACGTTCCTCCTCATAACATTTATAATGGAACTGGGTTGAGCTGGTCAAGGTTAATAAGAAAATTAATTTCAAAGTCCTAGGGATGTAGGTAGTTTTCTTGTAATTGACTATGAAAATAAGGAGTTGCCTGTTACTCTCCCTGGCTTTATCTTAATTATTCTGGAACATTTCTTACTCAGAACTCATTGGTTGTTTCTGCTCTTGTTCTGAAATTATAAAATGATACAGTTGGCAGGATGGGCACAGACATGCACAGTTAATTGGGTTTTCTCAGAAGGAAATTGCACAGTATAATAATGTACCCAGGGTGCCATGGGAAGTGTAATTTCTCATTGCCTTAGTAAATAGGATTGAGAGAATATGAGCTCAGGATTACAAATTGCTTTAGAACATATCCAAAAGTTGCAGATATTTTTAAAAAGAATAATAATAGAGAGGCTTCTTTTTCCTTCCTCTTTCTCAGAAATCACATTTTTTTCCATAACACTGTTGGGACCACATACTTTTTTTCTAACTGGTGTAATTAGTTGATCACATTTACCATGTGGCCAGCTTGCCTGGGGTGTTCTCTGTGGCTTGGACAGAGTTGGACTAGTATTTACTGTCTGTTGACTCTGGTTTTCTGTCTTCAGACCTCTGTCTCCCTGCATGAGCTCATCAAGGTAAACCCACTGCTGGTTTAATTCCACTGAACCCAATGGAGTTGCATTGGGGTAACCTTTATTCCCCTCTGATATCTAGCAAAGCTGGTCAATTTGTAAATTTTCTGATGGAAATTGTCATGGATATTTAAAAAGGGAGAGTTTGGGGTTTTTTTAGCTCCTTACTTTTTTATATCCCCTCTTCTCCAGAAGTGTGGCCAGTTCTAGCGGGGTTGCTGTATGGTAGCTCATAGCTACCACCACAATAATGTTTGTCTTTGTTCACCAGAACTGCATCATCCTCTCACTTACATTGTGCCTCCGGGTTGGATTCTCTTGCCTGGGACAGTGCGTACTGTGAACTTCTCACAGTAGTGACCTTAGGGGAGGGCAAACTGGGCAACCACCTGGGGCCCCACACTTTATAAAAATAAAAATTAATTACACTGAATATTTCTATTATCAATATTGTATTAAGATCGTTTCATTGCAGTTTCATGGACAGGGCAAAGTGAAATTGAAATTGAAAATGTCCAACTTGCTTATAGGTCATCAAAATTAAACATCTAAGGGGCCCCAAATACATCTTCTGCCAGGCTGTCCCATTGCCTCCAGTGTTTCCTACGGTTTGTTCCAGATGGTCAGCACAGCTGAGACATGGAAGTAGGGACACTGATCCTTACTAGACTTTGTGAACTGTTTGGAGATCCTAAGTTGAAAGATGCTAGGAGAGCACAAAGAATTAGTGCTTAGCACTGGATACAAAATGTGAAACTCTTCCAGCCTTCTGCGCTAATCTCATTAAAACTCTGTTTTTATGAGTTGGGGATTTTTGTTTGCTGCCACTGCTGGTGCCTTGCATCAGCACTCATTCTTATAATTAAAGTGACAGCTCCCAAACTAGTACGTCAAAACAGCACAGTTGAGACAGCAAAATGCTGAGAATATCATCTTTTATCAGACAAGAATGATTCATGTTTAACTGGGTAGATGTTAAGTCTAACATCTTGCTGCTCAGACTGAATTCAAGTTTCCCCAAGGATAGTGTGTCGCTGAGAATTTTCACGCCCCAATTTGGCTTTCTTTGCTTGTTTTTAATTGAAATAATTTGATATACGGCTTCTGTCAGCAGTGTCTTAGGACTGTCACCAAGGAACTCTGAACACCCAGTAAATCTTGCAGGCTTATTTTTTTTAGAAGCTGCATCGAAGAGCTGAGAGACAGGCCCAGACTGAAGCTCCATTGCCAAACTCTGAGAAGTGTGAGCTGTCGCTGGGAAATTCACGGACTTGTGGCAGTCAGCTTCACAGACATTGCTTTCTTCTGTCTCTCGGTCAGCAACTCCAGGTTGCCAACTCCACGTTGAACAGAAGGCCCCCTACCAGGCACAGACTCAACCCCACACTTTTCACCGTCACCCTTAACACCAGCAGCCTTTCTGGTGTGAACAGGAATAATTCTGGGAGTGAGAAGTGGTGGGGAGTCTTGCCCTTGAGCTATTCTGTGCTTGCTGTAAGGTCTGTAGGGTATCTGGCTGCAAACTGCAGGCAAACCTAACAGAACAGGGCTTGGTTTAGCTCTTTTCAGCTCTAGGAGTAAAGTCACCAACATCCCCGGTATCAGTCTTTGCACTGTCTCAGAGAGCATTCAGTCCAGAGATCCAGATTGTCGAATGCTCCAGCTGTCATGGACTATCCAGGGTCTTTGGCTTTCTCCTGTGCGTCCAGCTTAGCAGCTTTTCATCCCATTTCAAATCACATCTGAGACCATCTTTTCTGCCTTTATTTTTCCACCTGGAATTTATGTGTGTCTCTGTAAGTGGGCTGTCCCTTTTAATTCTGAGAAGGGTTTGTACATTTATTGCATGAACTACACCCTATAATGTAAAGTTCTTTGGTGGACCATGACGTGTTCCATCTGAGACTTTTCTGTGGATTTCCACTTACCATCAGCCGGAGTGCTGTGTAGAAACTAGGGGCAGAATTACTCTGCATACCCCTATAATATGAATGAAATGCAGCTATTTGGCTCTGGACTCCAGACTTATTAGCATTTAAGTACATTAAAAATACTTGTCTGGCAGCAGCAGTGATCTGAGCAGTCCTGAATGGAGACTAACTCCTGCAGCTTGGTGGTTGCATTTCAGTAAATGAGCTTATTCTCTGCTGCAGATTTGCTGTAGAGTTTATCAGCACTGAGACTGCCTGTCCTGCTGTCAGGCAGTGCTGACCTTTTGTTCCAGGTGTTTGCACCAAACCCCAACTCCAAAGCACAGAAAATCAGGTGCTTAAAGATAGCTGCAAGGTGAAACTGTTTTAGGTTTTTATTATGTAAGTTAATCAGAGATGGCTCATTCTTCCTCAACTAATATCATATTTTCTCACATACAACTCACAACTTTCCCACCAAAATCAACCACCCAAAATTGGCATGCATATATTAAGCAGGGAAGCTGATTTTCTGCCTGGGATAAAGGCACCCTCTTTTATTCCTGCTCCACAGTGCCATTGTTGTTGCATTACTAGTTGGGCACTGAGGGAATCAGTTGACTTAATGGCTCATTGTTCTTCACTTCAGAGTTGTTATTCTGTCTTTCGCAAATAAAGTGTGCATTATATTCCAGGGTGCATTGTATGCACAACAATACGGTATGTTAGTGTCTTCTAGAGATATGAACCAAGCTCATGCTTGTTCATATTCTGGAAAGTCATCTCAGGCCTTTAAAAACATATTCAGACCAGTTCAACACTAAATAAGGAGGTAGGCTAAATGGCCAAATACATTTTCATCTTTCCCTCTCATCTTCACTGCTTCTTTTTAAATTGAATTGAATGGAGGCTCATGAAAACTGTTGGATTGTGTTCCCTACCAAGTGAATGGCCAGGCTTATGCTCCACCCAAGCCTTGTAGCTCATTTTAGCTGAAGCATGCTAGATTCAGTAGCTAACAGCCCACAAGAAAGTGCTGTAGCTAGCATTGCATGTTGCATTGCCCAGTCCAAATAGCTAAGCTCCCACTCATGCCCCTGGGAACAGCCTTTGGGCTTGAACTTGTATCTCTGGAGCTGTAATAAGATGTATGATCCATCCTGCCACAATATCCCAATGTCTTCTGTATATCCAGGTGGTACAGAATCGATTTCTGGTTACCCAGAAAATAGCTTCCTACTAGACTAAAAATGTATCCCAATTCCAAAGCAAAAGCATGGCTTGCAGAATCACAGGAGAATTTGGCTTCTATGGACCTTTTAGTCCTTGAACTCTGTTCTGAGGCTGCCTGCTAGTGTTAGGTTTTGTGACATGCCCATCTAATAGATTCATAGACATTAAGGCTGGAAGGGACCTTGTAAGATCATCGGGTCCAGCTCCCTACCCGGACGTGCATCTCTAACCCTACTCTAGTTGGCCCTTTCCCTTTGTAGTGCACTCCTTCACTAGGAATGAGAGTGAGCTTTCCAAATACATTGTTACTTAAGCCACTGAGCTCTCCTCCGGTAATAAGAGCATTTAGTCAGGCATAATAGGAGTGAGTTTGAGCTTTTCAGATGAGGGCTTGCCTGTTGCCAGTCCCAATTAGACACAAAAACCTTTATAGAGCAGTCAGGGGTGATTTATATCTAACCTACCTGACATCTGAACATCCAAGCAAGGAGAATTGCCGTTAAGGTACTGAACAGAGCGTGCCTTTTACTCCACTGGCCTTGTTACAAATCACCCCTGGGACCTGAATCATCCCAGCCTTCAACCTTCTCCAAATAACCCTTTCTAAACACTTCAGTCTGCCCCTATGTGCCGTGTTATGCGTCCCTTTTGACAGCTGGTGTGAGTAATGTTATACTAGATGCATATACATCTTTGATAGGATGCCACTTTTTATGAGCACAAAATGTGAGGAAGGGTTGTGCACACTTTGACAAGCCATGAACACAGGGACAGGGACTTGGTCAAGCTCAAACAGAAATTGAATCTAGGTCCCCAAAGTCCTAGTCTGGTACAGTATCTATGAGGCCATTTTTTTAATCAGTGCCAGAATAACTGCAGTACAATAAACCACTGGCTTTGGGAGCTAATTTTTTTACCCCAAGCACGAGTGCTTGTGATGCCATATAGTTTTAAATACTTTTTTAAAACATCATTTTGATTCCTTTTCCCCCAACATACTGCAAATTGCTATCATTTAGGCATGCTGAGAGGCCTTTCTCCATAGCCCACTGTGCTGCAAGCTGGCGGTGTCTCGTTGGCAGCCAGAAAGGAGTGCAGGTGCCAGTTCTTCCTCTCATCTGCCAGTCACACACATGTTGGTTGGCAAGTAAAGGTCTGTGACTCTGATCAGGTGTGAAGATGCCATGAAAATTGGGGCTAGGAAAACAAGAATATTCCTTGAGCCCTGGCTGTGTCTGGACCCAAGCCAAATGCACAAAAGCAGCGATGTCTCCAGTGACCTTCCTCTTCAGTGGACCAAGCCCTGACCAAGCCCCCACTCCAAAGCACAGAAAATCAGGTGCTTAACGATAGCTGCAAGGTGACCCCCCTGGACTCGACAGTCCTACACCGCCTTAGATGTGAAAGAATTAGTTGATCATGACCCCACCTACCTGCTGGCCCAGGTGACTGTCCAGTTTCAGGCTTTCCCTGTTTTATTTACTACAAAAGAGCAAGTCCTTAGGATTTCTAGACCAGCAGCCTGCTCTGTCCAGCTTACTGAGCGTGCAGGCAAGGTCTCTGTTTTCAAATGCCCCCTTAGCATCCGATTATGACGTGAGGACAAAGTATGTCTGTGCCACAGAGGCAGTGACACTTGACCTTGGCATATGACCAGAGTAAATGATTCTTTTCATCGGTTTTCTCTTCCTGACCAGCAGCACGTTCTTCTAGCAGCCATTTACTATCCTGCCCAGTTAGAGCCCAAGACCAGGGAGAAAGGGGGAAGCTGTTAAAAAGCTTCCCTAATTTCCTGACAGAGCATTTTATTATATTTTTGACTTCAAGTCCTTAGTCCCAATAGCTCTCCTCACAGTCTCCTTTCTCTCTCACCCCTCCTTCTGGCTCTGTCACTCTCCTGGCTGGATCCCTCCAGACGCAATCCTTTGCTCTATTCTCTTGAGGTTCCTGTTCACTCAGGCACAGGCCATACATTCAGTTGCACTAAATTCATTTTTCTCTCGCTATCAAAATTTAAATAGTCTGTGGCCTCTACGGCTCCTTGGGTTTTGCTGTGTGTGAAGGCTGTTACTTGATTACACCATCTACCATTCAGAGTCAGTCCTAGTGGACTTTATTGGTGGTTGAAATCTGCTTGTTTGGAGTACACCGTTCAACAAGCACACAGCCCCAAGGCAGACGCACGGGTTTAGGGGAGGTGCTTTCCTTCTCTGAGGACTCTCTCAATAGGCATCCTCTGGTCTTATGTCTGATATGACTTTTGATTTTGTTCTTCTTCTGTTAGGTCCAATTTAGCATTCTGTTTATGGGATTGGAAGGACTTTTCAGATCCAGGTCTTGCTATATGTGAGAGGTGTTTTCCCTACACGTTGGCCCTATATTCTGGTTGTGGGACCTGTGAGTCTAGCTGGGGTTTTCTCTTTTCACCAGAACAAGAAGTACTGCAGGCCAGTTTATGCCTGTGGTATCGGGTGTATAGTCCTAGTGCCTTCAGTGGGGTAGATATAATGGACTGGGAACAGGTGAACAGAGTCATTGATAGATCCATTGCTTGTTGTCAAGTATTGTAGACAGGAAGGAGTCGAATGGTGCTCTCATCTGCTCAGGCTCGCATAGTAAACGCATAGTAAAACTTTATCTTTGTCGCTGAGGATACTGAATCTCTGCAGATCATTAATTCTCCCAGGGAGCAGATCTACAACATAAAAAGTTGACATTTCCCTACTTTCCTCCCCCACTCA
Organism: Caiman crocodilus; assembly: GCA_030014935.1. NCBI lineage: Eukaryota > Metazoa > Chordata > Crocodylia > Alligatoridae > Caiman > Caiman crocodilus. The sequence goes on along the minus strand of JAGPOW010000797.1, from coordinate 13,240,602 downwards.
TTTTTCAGAGTAGAAGTGTGCTAAAAAGTAAGAAAGAGGTCACCTAAAATGTTTAAAATCTGGCCCAAAGTATTGACCAGTTTTACATTATGGCAGTCTACCAGCAGACTTTGACCAGAGCTTTCTGTTTTACTGCATAGCTGTGTTAAGTAAAATACGTATTTGCCATCTGGTGAAATATTACAAAACCATTTTACACTTGGTAGATAAAAAGGATGACATTTTGTAGTCTGAAGTGGTTCTACCAGGCAACAGGAAGGAATCAGTCTACCTAAAGTACTACACCGCACCCAGAATATATTATGGGTAGCTTGTCTTCCGCTGAAGCATCAGATGCTGACCTGTGCTGGAGGAAGGGCATCACACCAGACAGGCTGGTGTTGATCTGGCGTGGTTGCTTCTGCGATCCTACAGTATTTTATGTTTTAATATGATATTTGAACAAAAAGATTTTGGAATTCCTCTCATGTACTCACAGATATTAACTGGAAATTTGATACACTGTCAGGGAGGGGGGAGGGTTAAATTTTCTGCTCTCTTCCCATCTGCAGCTCAGCAGATTGCAGGCATGTGACTGATACCTGAGTTTGGTTTTGTAAGTGAAACAGCTGGAATAATGTGCTGGATAAATGAAGGTGCTTGCAGGGATTTGAGTGCTGCTAGGAACCCTGCCAACATGGAAATGAATATACATGACACACTTGTTCATTGCACTAAGTACATATTTGAATGGTGGGAGGGTAAGGAGGGGGCAGGCTCCCTTCTAGTGGTCTATAATACAGTGAGAGCCTGATGGCTGGGAGCTAGTGAAAGGGTTGTAATTGTCTTGCCAAGGACAGCAAATATAATTAAATGGGACAGTAGCAGTTCTTTGTATTCAAAACATTGCATTTTGTCTTGCATGACAATTTTAGTTGTTTCGCGCAGGTGCCACAATCCCAGCAGTTTTAACCTGATCTGATTTTGATGTCAAACTACAAAGAAGAAAAGAAAGTAGTTCAATGTCTGAGGCCACTGACACAGGTGCGGGGTTAATGTGGGAAAATAAGGCAGTAGAAGTAAGGTGCTGTTTTTAAAGACTGACTAGATGTGCCAAGAAAACTGGTAGAGCAATGAGAGCCAGGAGAAACTCGATCATAACTCTGAACTAGAAAGCACTGGTGGGCATCAGCGAGAAGAGAGAACATATTATTCCTAGGTGAGTCTGTGCATCTGTCATGCTACTGCCCGTAGCGATGGTAAAAGATGACTGAAACAGTGTCTGCAGATGTCATTTACTGCATTTTTGCTGGGACAAGATGTTCAGTCACACGGTCTCCAGGATAACAAGCAAAACCTATCATAATCATTTTCTTTCCTAGTTCAAGTATGTAGGTGTCTCTGTTGAAGGAGAAGTCATTCCTAGGATTTACCAATAGGGGCCATGACTCAGGTGTGGATTTGGGAAGCTTTTGTACGCTAAGTAGCTTTCCACAGCTAAGACAAGTGAAAATGCCAAGTCTTCTGCAGAACCAAGAGTGTTGGTTTCATCCTGTGCTTGGCCGAAGACGGTAGTCTAACTGCAAAGCTTTGCTCATGTAGAAAGAGAGAGATGGGGCTAGGGCTTGGTGACTGGTATTGGTGAAAGGTCAAAAGTCAATATATTGCCCGCAGGTCCATAACCTGGGCTTGCATTTTCTTTTACTTCTTGGATTAGGTTGGGAACCCATCCTGATTTGGAATAGCATGAAGAGTCATTCTGCAACATCTTTATTCTTCAGGGGTACAATTTCCAGAGCTGTTAGTGTCACATAAAGACAAGATTAGCAGCTGCATGTTCCCTATTAAGATGGATATTTCAAATAAAACAACAACCAACCAAACCTTCACGGAAAACTGGATCTGAACTTTCAGTGAGATTAAAATGTCTGTGCAGCACTCCTCCATTAGTTATTTACATTACTGATTTCTTTCTGGGACTAAACACGAGTGAGCCAACGTGTTGGGGGAAATCTGTTTTCATCATCTTTCTGCTTTTAGCAGCACTGGAAGGGACCAGGTGTGTTTCAGGAAAAGCTGTTCTTTCAAGACTCCCACTCCCAATTTCCAGACTCAGAAGGCTAGGCTATGTATGATGTGTGGCCGTTCACCTTGGCCTTGCAGCGATGGACTGGATAGTTAAACTGTCCTTTTTTGGTGTTTCATTCACTTTCTCTAACTCACCTTCTGGCCAGTTATAGTTCATAAGTAGTCATCCATCCATTAACTAGTGAGCCTATGTTTTGAAGGGACAGAGTAGTTTCAGGAAACCCTACTTAGGAAGGTAAATGTTAAGGGGTAAATTTTCATCTTGATAGCTCCAGAAGACATTTAAAATATACCTGATTGTGCCCTGCCTTTAAGATGAGAAATCCAGATTTCATAGATGAATGTATAAGATGTAACTGGAGGGTAAGATGTAAAAATAAAATTGCCAAATTGCCAATTTTATTTCACATCCTGAGAAATGAAGAAAGAATTTTAATCTTAATGAATACTTTCTAAAAACGCTAGTAGTTGCTACAGGCAATATTCTCTTCAAGGTTTTCCAATGAGCAGGTCTCACTTAAACATTGATTAAAAATTACCAGGTACCTTGATTGGAGCAGCTTAGGCTGTACACGTCTGATGCTCTGGAAGGATGCCAAGAGAAGTAAGTGCTGGTGTGCTTGGTGCAGCCACAGGAGCCGCCTTCATCAAGCAATAGAAGCAGCTGCAATAGTTATTGATGGATGTACCCCCGGATTTGGGAATGGGATAGACCCTGCACAAGCCTCTGGCAGAAAATTGCCTTAAGGGAGGTCTCCAGAATGTCTCTCTAGTAATGAAAGGCTCCAGCGCCTGATCTTCTCATCAGGGAATTCCTCTTTCTTGTGATCATCCCTTAAGAGCATGACTTCTGAAAAAAAACTTTTAGAAAAACTTAGTTATATCCTAGGTAAAATGGTGTCACTTTGACAAGCACTTTGGCACTTGATCTACAAATCACAGGTGAAATCCTGGCTGTGTTGAAGCCAACCGTCTATTCCAGCAGTGGGCTGGAATTCCTCCTTCTGCTTCCAGAGACATTTATTGCTGAGCTGAGCAGAAGCATGAAACCAGACACAGAAGCCTACTGGATGCTTTGAAATCCTGAATTTGGATCCCTGCATTTAGGGGAGAGGAGATTTGAAATTTAGGCCTAAACCTAGACGTGGAGCTTGTGAAGAGCTGGGACTGTTCTGGTTAATTTTTCTGCCTATTGCTTAGCAATACCATTGGGATGCCAAGTGAGTGAAGGATGTGTCATGAGAGCAAAAAAGAAACAGATGGTAGAGGGAGTTACAGTGGGAGGAAAACCCAATTAGAAGCCCCAGTGTGGCTTGTAGTGCAGAGATGGATCTTGTGCCCTGGGTCTCAGCCAGGAAAAGGGAAGGACCCAGTCTTAGCACCAATGATTGGGTTGAGACCATTCTGTTTGCAGTTAGAGGTTGCTATTGAGGCATCTTTTCAAAACTGTAGATTCTTTTCACTGAGAAACGGGAGGAGTGGGAAAGGCAGAGGGAGAGAGAGTTTGTGTGTAGGCTGGCTGCTTCCATAACACTGGCTTGTTATTTCTGAATATTTCCCCTGGAAGAACGTTTTCTTGGCTAAGGCAATAGCCTGAGCCTCGGGAGTTAGTGTTCTGCACCCCCTCTTCCTTTTTCGCCACACAATTTTCTTGCGGTGCTGGGAAAGTTGCAGCCAAATGTGTGTGTGGGTTGGAGAGGGGCTCAAGTTTGGTTATCCCAAATGAGACACTGGGGACCTGCCTTGAAGAAGTGGTAAGCACTCGCAATTCCAGTCAAAGCCAGTGGGATGAGGTCTCCACGTATCTAGTCTTTTTTTTTAATCTGAAACTGGAACAACAACTTTCCTATCCACAAAGGCGTTCCACAAGACTAAATTCATTTACGCTTGAGAGATGGATGAATACTACAGTACCGAGTCCCATAAAAAAGCTAAGACACACATAAATAAAAGTATTTCCAGCATAATCAGTGAGAAGACTGTCCAGGCCCAATCCGGCATTAAAATGTATTACAGGGAGCTACATTAGAGCTTTCTTCCTTCTAACATATTCTGCCAGTTCTTGTTGAACTTTACAACATGATTAAAAGAACAGCAGGGAGTCTTAGCTACTGTGAAGGTCTTCTCTTTTCAGAACAGTGCTCAAAAGCAAGGAATCTCAACTGGAGTATTAGAGGGGAGGGTACGATACTGTCCTTAGCAGGAGGATAAATACCTTTTAAAATCCTATCAATAAGGTACTGCAGGCAGGGTCAGAAGCAGCGGTTTTGTTCTCCAGTTATTTATGATCAAAGCCTGCCCTTCTCACTGTGGGCCAGATACAGGAGGGATCACATTATCTTATGAATTTGCAGCTCTAGTTGAAAGAGCAGGGCATTTCAAAAGTCCAGGTCGTTTCAGGAGCAAGCGTTGGCCCTTTCTTCGAGCAGGGCAAAGATCATGTTTTGGCCTTTCGAATTTCTCTTTTTGAAGGCATTGACAGGCTGGTGGGTTGCTACATCTGGTACGGCAGTTGGGCAGGATTTTCCTGGGCTCCTGCAAAGTGCTGCAATTTGAGTTAGCTTGAAACTGAATTGACAAAAGGGGAAGCTTCTTCATTTCCAGGGTTACATGAGTGCAGCTTTGTTGGATGAATGTCATCATATTTGGCATTTCCTCAGCATTGAATAAATAATCTTGCTCACCTTTGGATCCATACCATAACATCTAGGGCTACGCGAAATTTTGCTGGCTGTTTCTATTCGACACTGTTCCAACTCATTTTGAGCTCGAAACAGTGAAATCGAATCGAAATGAAGGGCTTTGAAACAGCCTTGAAACAAACAAGGCTAGTTGAAACGTTTTGAATTTCGAAGCAGCAGCTGGGAGTGCTAGATTGGGCAGGGAGTGAGACGTCAGCCCAGCTCCCAGCCCAATCTAGCAAAACATCAAAACAGCATCGAAACAGCCTCACTGTTTCGATGAAGCAAACTGGAATGGCTGTTTTGAATTAAAATGAAATTCGAAACCCAACGGTTTTCCTTTGAAACCTTGAAACTCAAGGCGAAACAGAACGGTGCTGTTTTGCACAGCGCTAATAACATCCATATAAGAAAGCACTGAGTGATGGTTATTCTCAGTCTTTCTCAGGCTGTATGTAAATGAAACAAGAGGCATGTGTGCATGACACTTTAAAGCGGGCTAATGGTGTTAGTGTTTGCACGCCTTGGTATACTGTGCATTAATTCCAGCCACTGTAGGGCATTCAGTGGCGTAATGCACCTTAAATGACTTGGGGCTCAGCAAACTAGAACTCCTTCAAGGAGTTCTAGTTTGCTGCTGTGTCCCAGCTTCAGTTGACGCTACCCATCCAAGAACTGGCTCTGATGTTTGGAGCAAGCACCTAATGATCCGGTGCGCTGCACAGCTGAGGAAGAGGAGGTGAGTGAAGAGGGAATATACATTTGCAGTTTCATCCACCGCTATGATGACAGTTCGGTGAAAGGACTGGTGCAGAGTGCTCTCAGAATCTCATAATTTCCTCTTGGTGAATAACTGTTCCAGTTGTAGATCCAGCAACAGGTCATACATGCAGCTGTATTTTCCTGATTCTGATCCGTTCAGCTCTCAGACTTTTGATTTCCACACTTCCTTAGCACCTGAGAATAATGTCATATTGTGCCTAATGGTTATTTTGACCCTTAAATATTTTAAGCATTCACTGCATGTTACTAGATCACTCATGCAGTGGTAAAATGTAGCAAACGGTCTACATCAGCAATGCCACTTGGTAGAAGTGGGGGGATTGACTACATCTCGAACCAAAACACTTGGGTGAATTTAGTGAGAAGGAATGTAATGGCTGAAGTTGGAATATGTCCAAAACATTGTGGCTCAGCTCTTCTTTATAGTCTTTTTGAAATTGTAGGATTTTAACAGATCATAAGCCAAATATGGCCTCACTGAAGCCATGGCAAAACTCTTCTTGACTTCATTAGGCCAGTATTTCCCCCAGCTCTTAATATGATTTGGTACAGGCAGGTCTCACTAATGTTGGAAGATTACCATCAAGTCCTTTGCAGGTCATTGGTGGTCTGTGGACAACAGCGTGGATACTAACGTGACGTGTAATGCTCAAACAGATGTACCATTTGTATAGATGTACGATTTGTATAGCTGTACGGTTTGTATAGATGTATGGTTTCACATGGCATAGCCTGCAACTGGTGCAACATGGAAGAAAAATTGAATTCCACAACAGAGATAACAGGTTTATATGTTTGAGGGGAAGGGCAGGAATCCTAAACCTGTTGCATAGCTGGATGGATCATATGGTTCTTGTTATGTGGGCTCCCATCTGACCCAACTCTTTTCGTAGTTGATTGTACAACACAGCTATCTACCTATTTTTGACTGTTTTTTTTAAAGGATTAGGGAATATATTAGTGAAAACAGCTTCTGAACAGTGCAAAACGAGGCAAAAAGAGGGAATTTGAATGTTTTATTACTGTGGCCAGTTCTTGATTCAGAATTATATTTCTACCTGACATTCCTCTTTTAATAATAATGCTTAATACTAATATACTTCTTTCTAGCCCTGAATTACTTGATCAATATTAATGAATTCATCCATAAAGTACTCCTCTGAAGGTGTAGATTATCATCCACATTTTACACATGAAGAAACTGGAACAGTTAATTGATTTGTTCTTGAAAGAATGGAGTGATCACAGGATAAGTTACTTTTAAAGTTTAGGAGTCCTTGGGATTCAGTATTATCCTATGGTTGGTAAGGCAAGCTAGATCTCTTCTAGGTCATTGTAACCTTGGTGAAATGGACTGAGCACACCCTTCTGATCCTTTTGTTTCACCAAAAAAAAAGGAAAAATGGGAAACTGTTTTGGTTTTAAGGGTAGCCCAAGTACATGACCCTGTACCTTCATGAGAAGTTAGGGGAAACAAAAATCCCAAATCTGTAAATGTCAAATGCTTTTCACCAGCAATAATTGTTTTCTGTTCAAAGTAGCAAATTAGCAATGTTGTAGAATTAGCTGACGGACAGCAGCGGATAATAGGTGGTGGAGAGCTTTCCATTTGGATGAGCTGGTGACCTGTTCCTAGACCAAGTCGTATTTTTGTACATGTGTAGTCAGCAGCTGTCTTCCAGGACAATATAAATTATCACGGCCAAAGCTAAAAGTGAGAGAGAAGTATTTGTGCAAGAGTGAAAAGCTCCTCCTAGAGCTGAGTATTGCAAAGCAAGAACCTGAAAAAGAAGACAGTATTATGAAGTAGTCAAGCAGTCCTATAAATTCTGAAATCAATTTTCTCTTCCAATTGATATATCAGAATCTTATAATTGCAAACATTACCAAACTATTTAGGGAATACTTCTTGATTAGCAGGCTGCATGGAAACATAATATTATAAAAGCCTTAAACATTATAATATTATAAAAGCTCTGTCTGTCTGTCTGTCTGTAATGCTTTATTCTCATGCTGGTTGTCTCGGCAGCCAATCAGAGTGCTCCAAGAGCATTCTGGGCAGGTGGTGGCAGCGCAGTGGAGGCAGGGACAGAGGGGCCAGCGCTGCTGGCCTCGCCAACCCCCGCCCTCCAGCCCTGCTCCCTGGAGGCGGCAGTGATGGAGCAGATGTGGCAGGGGGGTAAGGCTAGCGCTGCTGGCGTTGCTGCCTGCCCCTCACTCCCCACTGTCATGGCATCGCTGTCCCTGCCATCCCCCAGCAGGGCCAGAGCGGGAAGGGTGAGGTCAGCAGTGCTGGCCGAGAAGCTGTGTCCCCACCTGCCCCCCTCCATGACAGCAGGGACTGAAGAGGGGGGTCTTGTGGGGACTGAGGCCCCCATGACAGTGGGGACTGAGCGGTGCCGGCCTCGCCCCCCCACTCTGGTGCACAGTGCCAGACACGAGGGGTGGGGGAGGGCACACGGGGCCGGAGGTGGATCCAGCCTTGCCACTACATCCAGCAGCACCCCCTGCCACTGGCAGCATGCAGCGCTGGAGGGGTAGCGCTGGCCTCGCCCCTCCACCCTGGTGCACGGGGCTGGATGTGAGGGTCGGGGAGTCACATGGGGCTGGAGGAGGAGCAGCAGCACCACAGGCTGGTGGATGGTTGTGCTCCATCCCAGCCGCACCCATCAGTCATGATGGCCAATGGTGGGGACAGACTGGGATGGCAGCACAGGGCGGTGGGTGCTGGCGCGCTGTCCCTGCCCTACCCCCCAGCTAGTATTTCTATAAGGTTCAATAAATAAAATCTTTTTTCCTCCCCAAATGAAAAGTTTTTGAAATTTGTGAACTGTCTTGAGAAGTGACCTTATTGTGAAAGAACATCTCTGGCAAATTATTTCAAAGGAAATTTATGATCATTACCTGAACAAAAATAATCAAAATGAAATTATTCAAGCCTTTAGAATAGGAGCAAGAGGGAAATGATTTTTGCCTTGGAAGCTGCCAGGTATTATTTTATTATACTTGACAGCAACCAAGACATTGTTGTACAAAAGCAGGTGATGATGATTACTAGCTTTGTTTCTGCAGAAGAAGGGCTAAGCTGAGAGAAAGCAGCATTACGATCAAAGAACATTTCATTTGTGAATGTGACAGATTTGACTGTCACTGAACTGACAGAAATAGTCCTTGAGCAGTAAAAGGAAATGAGGGATCTCACTTGGTGATTTGCAAAGTCAAGGCTGTGACAATGGGCCAGCTATGAAAGGCAAAGAACAGAGCTCAGAAGAGAATTCAGGACTTCAGTAAAAGCATTTTCTTTGTTCTTTGTCGTGTATGGCCTTTGACTCTTGAATATGATGCCCTGAGTTGCTGCATGGAGCTATGGCATTTTTCAATGAGGTTTGAAGTGTTTTAGCAATGCACATCCCACTATAGCACTGGGGAGTAATTTGTCAACAGGTGACAAATCTATTTCTAAAACCCTTAAGTGAAACAAGAGGGGAAAAGAATGGATGCACTCTGCATGTTTTGGTATCAAGTTTTACATGTCTGCAATGCTTTAGTTTCCATGTCTCTGATTCCAACCTTAAAGGGGTTTGCAGGAAATAAGCAGTGCACCAATGCCAAATTAATGCTCTGTTACTCATAAAATGTGCAACTCTACATTGTTGTTCAATGTGGTGCTGTATTTCAGCATGAATTACTTTATGAAGTCAACTTTTCAAGTATAATGCTTCAAGAAATTGAGGTGGGTAACAAGTTTTGCATTAGATAAAAACCTCAAAGGTTTTCATTGAAAATGATTATTCTGATGTAGGATTTACAAGAGTCTTGACTGATGTTAAGGAACTGGATGATGAGCTGCAAAGTGAAGCTAATTTCCTATAAGAGAAGAAGACCAAAATGGGAATGTAGGATCACAAGGCCAGAGAGGAATCATTAATTCATCTAGAAAATAACTAGATTTTTTATCATACTCTTTTAGATACTGCCTTTGGGGCACTGAAAGAGAGACATTTACAAGTAGCAAAGCATGTCCTGTTTGGATTTTTGTATGTTATCTGGAACAATGAAGAGATGTTCTCCCTCATCAAAAAAATCCAGCACCCTCCCCTCCTCCGAAAAAAATCTCACAAGAATTACAGCAACAAAGCATTAATGACGGACAGTCTGATGGAGAGACATAAATGTCATGGATCATCTGCAATTAACCTGAAGCTCTTGGCAAGCAACTGAGACCTGGGACATGCCCTAAAGCTACACTGGGGTTTCTGTGCAAAAGTAAGCCTCGATCCTTGTTTCCTAATGTATCCAACACAATTAGGGTACCAGTAACCTTTTCTGTCACAAGTAGAGAAGGCATTTAAAAAAAACAACTTTATGAAGATTTATTTGCATGCAACAAGGTCTGTTTTGTTTGATAGCTCTACCTTTTCCTGGGATCATCTGCAAGTATTTTAATATAACTAAATTCCCTACCAATGGTTTGGTCTTCCCTGCTCGTTACCTGTGGCACACCTGTAGCACCGTGCCATGTTTTGTTTTGTTTTTTTAAAGGTGTTTTTACAGCTCGGGTGGTGAGAGTGGCTGTGGGTGTGCCATTTTAGACAGATGGTTGCTTGTGAATGCAAAAGACTGGACTTCATAGCTTGGGGCCCTTTCTAGTCTTATGTTCCTATGTTTGATTTCAACTGGAAGCCAAATGGAGAACTTTTATCGGAAAGATGCCATGCACAGGTTTTCAGAGCTGGAGGGTACTAGTGACTGGTCTCAAATTTTATTGAAAAAAAGCTGTTGAAGGCCTGGCTGAGTGCTTGATTTGCAACCTCTTTTCTGTTCCTTTTTTGTGTTATCAATTTTGTGTTAACAGGGGTGATAAAAGTTATTTTCTTATAACCTTATCAGAGAATCAGGAAGTTAATGGGGAGACTGGCAAGAAATAAGCTAAAGTGACTAGAGATGTCACTAGAATCCCATTAGAACAGGGGTGGGCAAAATACAGCCCGCAGGCTGGATCCAGCCCAATGGGCACTTCCATCTGGCCAGCCACCTCTGCAAAGAATTGCACCCTGCCCAGCCCCTCTGCCCATGGGGGTGGGAACAAGACTCCCACGCATACCAGCCCCACAACATACCCTAATGGGCCTCGATCCCACCCCGTTGGGTGGAAGGGCTCTGCCCAGCCAGCAGCTTCTGGACAGGCTCCTGCTGCAGCAGAGCCTGCTCATGGCAGCAGGCAGGGCAGCAGTGGGGCTGGTGGGGAGGGCAGAGTTGCAGCTGGGTGGAAGCGGGAGTGCAGCACGGAGCCTGTGCCCAGAGGGGGAGTACGGACCTCAGCTGGGCACTGTGTGAGGGAGGGTAGGAGTGTAGGGACCTCTCACACGCTCTGTCCATGACATGCAGCCCCCGGTGCATGGCAGCAGCAGCAGCCGGGCAGGTCAGGGAGCTCAGCCGGGGCTCTGCGCTGTGTGCCTGCAGCTCCAGCACTCCCAGCGGGGAAAACCTTGCACTGGAACCCGCTGGCTCCCCTGCTCCCTGCTGCACAGGGCCCTGCACTCCTCCTGGAGTGGGTGGAGTGCCTCACCTGCCCCCCTTGGAGTCCAGCATGGGGCTTCCCCGCTGCAGGTGTGGAGCTGCAGGCCCATGGATGAAGCCCCTGTGATAGAGGTGGGCAGCACTGCCCTGGGGGCCAGGAGTGCCGCCCTCGCACAGCCTGCCCAGCCACTTCTATCACTGGGACGCCGAGCCGTGCTCCTGCAGCTCCGTACTCGCAGAGGGGAAGCTCCGCGCTGGACTCGGTGGGGAAGCAGGGGAGGCGCTCCGTCTACTCCAGGAGGAGTGCAGGGCCCTGTGCAGCAGGGGAAGCAGCAGGCTCCAGTGCAGGGCTTCCCCCCCTACGGGTGCTGGAGCCCCAGTGACAGGGCAGGCTCTGCTATCTATCTATCTATCTATCTATCTATCTATCTATCTATCTATCTATCTATCTACATAGAGAGAAGAAATTCTTCTCTCTCTCCCCACTCTGTCCCTCAGTGCCCTTTCTTTCTGAGAGTTCATTTTCTTTTGTTGTCAAAAGGATCAAAAACTGAACTAGTTAAAACAATGGAGGGACAAAAAAGCAAAATATTCAATAGACTAGGGCAGCTGGAGTTACAGTCTTACACATCAAACATAACCCTCAGAGAAAAAAGTGAAATAATCGTGTATCCAGGAATCATACCCTTACATAATTCAATAAGAGTCTTATTTTCCTACCTTGAGGCAACATGCCTTCTACTATGTCTTAATTCTATTCAACTGTATTGGTAGTTGTTTTGTTAATAATAATACTCAGCTACATACAAAACAAAGTGTTAGACGTGCCGAGTGGAAAAAATTAAGAGATAAAATAATGTTCTAATGCTTTGATAATCATTAATCTGAAAACGGGGCTGCAGCACTGCATCTAATATTGTAATGCACAATGTTAGAACAAAAGCAAATAGAAAAAAGATCGATCTGGGCATTAAAAAGTGTTGATTTCAATTATTTAATAAAAACACATTCCCTTAGATGTTCGCTATCTAGTTTTACTCCTCTCCACAGGCAGACTTAATTGGCAAATGATGCAATCAATTGGATTACTGGAGTACGATGGAAATTAGACACCAGTGGCAACCAAAACTGCCCAAATGAGCAAGCCAGGGTCAGGCTGATCCTCCAACAGAGAATAAAAGGAAGGGAGCTCTCTCATTGAAGAGATGTCTGTGTAGGAATCTTTGAAGAAGAAACAGGAGCAAGGAACGGATGTATATTATGGCCATAACTAAAAGAGTAAAAAGCAAATTCAAGAAAGAAACTGGAATAATGAGGTCAACAGACAGAGCTACTGAAAATGTAACTTCAGGCCCTGAGCTGGGACTCAGGGAGAGGAAAGGCCTTGAGTTGCCCTTTCTTCAAACCCTTTTTTCCACTGGAGGCGGAGGACCTTACTGGTACACAGCAGGAGGATTTATATCACATGCAGCTGTGAAGTCAAATACAAAAGGACAGATTAGATTTATTTTACAGTTGTCAGCTTCACGTTAGAGATTCAAGTAGCTCTCAGTACCTAGTCTAGTTAGCCCTGAGCTATTAAGCTTCTGAGAAGTTGCTTGTGTGATCGCTGGACATCCCAAGATTAAAAAAAAAAAAAAGACATTAATATGGCTAAGAGCATCTGTCATTACATGAGAGAGAAAATGAATTAGGAGGTTTATCAACCCTTGTGCCATATGGAATAAAATAAATATTTGTCCAGGTTTATTGCCTTGCAGCCTTCTCTGAAATAACTGGTGCCGGCCAAATACAGGATACAGAGATGTCTCAACCATTAATCTGATGCATTACAGCACTTTCTATGTTCCTATGTCCTTGCTTAAAGCAAATGGGTGTATCATATGCATGTGTGTTAATAAGCACTAATATGGTATAAAGGTATACATAGTGGCCCGGTCCAGACATGCAGGGGCATGCGCTTGCAGTGGCACAACTTTGTGCTGCTACTGTGTGCCTCAGTCCACGTGTGCTTTGTGCCGCTTTTCTTCCGGGTGCTTTTTTTTGCTACTGGGAAATCCTGGTAGCAAAATTTACCGCCATGCTGCAAGTTTGCAGTGGGGCATGGTTTAACGTTCTGCAGGTGCGGTTTGTGGCACCACAAAGCGTACATGCCTGCGTGTCTAGACACGGCCTGTGTTGTGTGTTGAGCAGAAGTGCTGTCCATTGACACACAAACAAAAAAAGCCATTTCCTGCAGGCTTTAAATGGCAAAAAAAGCCATTTCTGTGGCTCTCTCCCCATGCGAGATTTTTTTTCACATGGGGAATATTGGTTTACCCTGAAATGTAGCCTATCCTGACAAACAGATGTTCAACAAAGTAAAGGGCTTTTAAAGGAGCTAAAAGATCAGCATTTAAAGGAATAGCCCTTCTGTCTATGCCACTGAGAACCTAGGGAAGAGGAAGAGTTAATTTCCTATTAATATAAACGAGCTCGTTAGCTAGTTTGATTTCAGACTGAGTTCAGAAGTTCACAGTCTTCATTTCAGGAAATATAAAAGTTATATAATAAAAATTAAAAGAAAATGAAGGAAGTATACTGTAAATGCCTGCTTCCTGACAAGTCATTTTGGGATTCTGGTTTGATGAACAATAAATAGAGGTTTGAGGTGATGTTGTACTGCCCAGGTCATACTCAGACTTGCTAAGATACGGGCTACAGATCAGCCATAACTTAGTAGTGTACTTACAGAGGGCTGCTAGAATACCCTGTGTCCCATGATGCTTTGCAGTTATCATACTAGCTGCAATTTCTCTCCTCCCAACCCCCAAGATCTGTACAATCAATGCAGCACCATACCTAGACTCCTGGTGGCCCCGGGTTAACTTTTAGTATCGGGCCCCCCTTCACCAGAGATGATGATGATAATAATTGGGCAGCAGAAAAAAAATTACCATTTTCGGGTCCCGTTTTTGTCCGGGTCCTGGGAAGTTTCCAGTTTGCCCATGCCTGTGTCTGGGTCCAAATCAATGCTTTTAATGCAGGGACGGGCAATTCTTTCAGGCACAGGGCTGATTAACAAGTTTTGGTGAGCTGTTGGGGGCCACATAGGTAGCCCTGCCCCTTGATATGCCCTGCTCCCTGGCCGCCACATTGGGACTAGAAGCCCTGCCCCCAACCCCTGACTTTTGCCACCAGAAGTCCCTCCCCTTGTACCCCCTCCACCCCAAATACTCCTTTTCGGAGGGAGGGTTTCCATCTTAGAACCAGAAAAAAAACCACAAATCATACACTGGAAGTCCAAACCTACTATAATATATTTTAATTTTGTTACAAAAAATGCTTGTCATGACTTGTGATTGTGTGTTGTAGAATAACTCAAAAGTGAAGTGTCACTCTTTTATAGTGTGTGTGTGGGATGGAGTGTGTGGCTGTGTAGGGGGGGGCACAGGGTATGTTGGGGTGTATGTACATGTCAATGTATATGTAAGTGCCCCCACACACTCCCCCCATGACGCACAGCTCTGCTGCCTGGCAGCACTAGCAGCCGGGGAGGTCAGGGAGCTTGTGCCCAGTGCAGGTGTGGCTCTGGCTGCACAATCTCTATGTCAATCTATCTATATCTAGAGATAGAGAGATATAGATATAGATATATCCCACTCAGAAAGGTTTTAAAATATTTAAACCATCCAGGATTCTTCTGAAATGTTCCACAGTTTTGAAAAATCCAGCTCGACCCTATGTGTTTATATGACCTTCTCAGAATTGATGAATTAGGGCAGTATGGGGGCTGGTCAGGATACGAGTCCTGGGAAAGTGTTGTAGCAAAACAAAAATATTTGTATTCAATGTTTTTTGGTTTTGTGGCAGACATTTAAAAAAAGAATTAAGCCCTTGCCAAAGTCTTTTTCAATTCTTGTAGGCCAAACAAGGTTGAATCAACTGCTGTATTTTTCCCCCCTCAGAAACTCAAAGAAACCAAAGCTTTACTATGGAAATTTCAGTTTAGGTAAGAGAAAATGTTGATGGAAAACCTCCCACTTGCTTTAGCATCGTGAACCCACAAGTCCATGTACTTACATGGAGCCCAGGTAGGTCTTTGACTGGTTTCCAGGGAAGGAGGGCACCAGTGATGTTGGTAGTTTTCCTCCACATGCTCCATGCCCAGTGCAAGTCCCATTTCCTGCTGCAGCAGGGAATATAGGAAACTTTCCAGAGAGGCATTGGAGGCTAACAAACATGTGAAAGGGGTATCACAAAAACAAGGGTGAAGTGATAGAAGTGGTCACACACACGTGCTCTTTTCCTGCTGCTAATGTAGCTAATTGTATTTCTTAGCATGGGATCTGTGATACATCCTGTGTATTTTTCTACAACCCAGAGCTCAGGTCAAATCCAGCCCTGGTTAAAGCCGCATTAACTTAAGTTAGCTCATAGAAAGATGGAGTTTGTACTACACTTTTTTGTTAGTAGAGAACCAAAGTACAAAACTTATTAAAGTGCATATGGACCCAGAGCTCAGCATTTATCTGCCAGATCTCCCCCTGTTGAGATCCTGCCTTTGGAAAACAAGTGCCATGCTCTAAACTCATATGACATTTTTAGTGCATAGTCATAATTGCATTAGGCAAAGCATTACATAGCACAGTGATATCAGAGGAGAGCTGAAGGCACCATAACAATTTCATACACATTTGGCACTTTCCTCATAGACATTGGCTCAGGCTGCCAAAATGCTGTGCAGTTTTCATTACCATATGTGCTGATCTTTCTCTCTCTGCAGTAAGTTAGGATTAGGAGAAGATGGAACCAAGCCACTAGTGCTTTGAAGATGTTTAGTTTATGTATTCCTTTGTATGGTTACATGCTTTCCTTGGCAATAGGTTTTCATTTGAACACTCTATCTTTGTGTTTTTTCCAAGACTATCTACTGCTTGAATTCATAAAGCCCAGGCTGTGGCTTGTTCTGTGTTTTTATGCAAAGGAAGTAGGGGGCATAAACTGTCCCCAGGATCCTTTGTATTGGGGTGTCATATCAAAAAGTTATAGTCTCTAACAGGTGGTGTTTTAGAGGCGGGCCTTTTATCGCTAGCATAGACAAGCCCTTAGGGGAATCATTCTGGAAATGAGCTGTTAGGTCTCAAAAGTTGACTTACTTTGTCTTAGCAAAAGACAAGAAGATAAAGTCCCCGTAGTTGCAGGGGTGTAGGTTGTGGCCGTGTTGGTCTAAGGGCATAGGAAGACAAAGTTCTTTGGGTAAATCTGGTATCTGTTATTAAACCAACTCAAAGAGTTGGAAAAATTCTTCTTTGCAAGTTTTTGGGTATAAATACCCATCATTAGGCTGTGGAAGTGTGTTGGAAAAGGAAGAGCACAGACCAACTGCAGATGTTTCCTCAGCCTGATGAAGGGTATTCACCCAATTCTTTACTCGAAAGCTCGTGAAGAATTTTTCCAACTCTTTGAGTTGGTCTGAAAGACCAAAGAAGATTTACTCAAAGATCCTTTTCATAGATTTCATAGACATTAGGGCTGGAAGGGACTCCGGAGAATCATCAAGTCCAGCCCCCTGTCCCAGGGGCAGGAAGTCAGCAGGGATTGTAGGAGCCCAGCAAGATAAACATCCAAATGTGTCTTGAAGGCGTTCAAAGGGGGTGCTTGAATCACCGCTGGTGGTGGTCTATTCCAAACCTTGGGGACTTGGACAGTAAATAAGTTCTTCCTTATGTCCAGCCTGGATCAGTCGTTGCCGAGTTTGTGACCATTCAATCTTGTCACCCCTTGGGGAGCTATGGTGAACAGACGTTCCCTCAGATCCTGGTGAGCACCCCTGATAAACTAGTAGGTGGCCACCAGATCATGCCTGAGCCTGCGCTTTTCTAGACTGAAGAGTCCCATGGCTCTCAGTCGGTCATCATAAGGCCTGTTTTCCTGACCTCTGATCATGTGCATGGCTCTCCTCTGCACTCTCTCAAGCTTCTCCACATCCTTTTTGAATTGTAGAGCCCAAAACTGGACGCAGTACTCCAGCTGTGGCCTCACCAAGGTCGAGTACAACGGGAGAATGACGTCCCGGGATTTGCTTGAGAAGCATCTATGGATGCAAGCCAGCATTTTACTCACTTTACTGGCCACAGCATCACATTGAAGGCTCATGTTCATCTTGTGGTCAATCATGACCCCCAAGTCCCTTTCATCTGTAGTGCTAACCAGAGAAGCACTACCGAGCCTATAAGGATGCTGTGGGTTTTTCCTCCCAAGGTGGAGAACCTTGCATTTTTCTGTGTTGATCACCATAAGGGTCTCATCCACCCATTTCATGAGCCTGTCAAGATCTGCCTGGATCACCCCGCTGTCCTCAGGTGTGGATGCTTTACCCCAGAGTTTGGTGTCATTGGCAAACTTGGCCAGTCCACTGCTGACACTAATGTCCACATCATTGATGACGATGTTAAACAGTACAGACCCTAGGACAGGGACCCTACTGGTGACCACGCACCAAGGTGATTGGCTCCCATCAACCACCACCCTTTGGGTCCTATTGTGAAGCCAGTTCCCCAGCCAGCAGATCATGGTGAGGTCAAGGCCACAGTTAGCCAGTTTTGCCAAGAGGTGGCTGTGGGATACAAGACTGAAGGCTTTTTTAAAGTCAAGATATACAACATCAATCTCTGCCCTCAATCTCTTCCCCCTTGACAGGTCACCTGGTCATAAAGGGAAATGAGATTAGTCAAGCAAGACCTACCCACAACAAACCCATGCTGGGCATCTCTCAGGATATTGCAAGGATATAACCTTGTCTGCCTAAGTCTCTGTAGTGCCATTCACAGGGGACCCAAGTCTTATAAATTCATAATTCATAAATGTTAGGGTTGGAAGGGACCTCAATAGATCATCGAGTCTGACTCCATGCATAGACAGGAGTCACTTGACAGTGCTGGATCTAGATGACCCCAACTAGATCCTTATCATCCTTAGATGCTTATCTAACCTCCTCTTGAAGACCCCCAGGATAGGGAAGAGCACCACCTCCCTTGGGAGCCTGTTCCAGACCTTGGCCACTCGAACTGTGAAGAAGTTCTTCCTAATGTCCAATCTAAATCTGCTCTCTGCTAGCTTGTGGCCATTATTTCTTGTAAGCCCCAGGGGCGCCTTGGTGAATAAAACCTCACTAATTCCCTACTGTGTCCCTGTGATGAACTTATAGGCAACCACAAGGTCACCTCTCAACCTTCTGTTGCGGAGGCTCAAGAGGTCCAGGTTCTCTAGTCTCTCCTCATAGGGCTTGGTCTGCAAGCCCTTAGCCATACGAGTGGCCCTTCTCTGGACCCTCTCCAGGTTATCCGCATCCCTCTTGAAGTGCGGTGCCCAAAATTGCATGCAGTACTCCAACTGCAGTCTGACCAGCGCCCGATAGAGGGGAAGTATCACCTCTTTGGATTTATTCATCATGCATCTGCTGATGCACGCTAAAGTGCCATTAGCTTTTCTGATGGCTTCGTCACACTGCCAACTCA